>CM066330.1:183524436-184148754 GCA_033807585.1 Hydrophis major | reverse complement strand
CTTTTCCTGCTTGGGTGTCACCACTGTCCTCATGAAGTTCCCTTTCCACAATAGATTACTTCTTTTCCTGTGATGCTGTTAAGAAGCTGATGGTGCAGGCTTCCTGGCATAGGAAACAACCATATCATCATCTGTCTGAAACCAAAACAGAATAAATTGCCTATAAAGGAGAATATTTGTAGCTCAGGGTTGAAATGATGAGTTCTTGGTGCTCTTTGAGCTTGGCTGTTTTCTTGCAACTGTTTCATTACTTTCATCAGATGTTCAGCAATGGAAATTCTGGTCCCAGTTGTGACTGTGAAACTAGGGTGGCCTGTAGGGTACATTCTACCTATTTTCATTTCTAAAACAATATTTTTCTCTTGTTTAATCATGGCAGAGAAAAACCTCTGAGTTGTCTGGTTGCAATATCAAATCCTTCCTGGATGAACTGGAGACGAGGGAGAGAAAGAAACACGGTGTTTTTGGTACATTTTCACGGGATCCTGATTATCCAACTGAACGGATCTTCTGGTCCAAAATTGGCATGTTATCACGTGAACAGGTAGGTGACTTTCCTCAGCTTCTTCAGCAGTCATCCGGTGCTGATTTTTTTTCTACTATTTCCAATGAGGATGGGAACAGAATGAAGTACAATTTGTTTTTGTTTTTTTAAAAGAATGCATTTTTCTTTTTTCTTTTCAAAGTATCAAAATAGTTTCTCTAAGCAGAAAACATTAAAGGACATCCAGAATTATATTTACTAGGCAGCTGCACAAAGAAGAAGAATAGGGGGAACTGACAAGCAAATCTCCGAGGTGCTTTTCTGTAATGGGTGTTTAATGAGATGATGAACATATAGTAATATCAATCAATAACAGAAAATAATTGCCTGTTTTTCCCCCTCCAGTTCCAAACAGGACCAGGCTCCTATAACATAAACCCCATTAAGAGAACAGAATATAATAACCAACCACCATTCTGGATTGGTGCAAAAAGATTTGACCGACGTGCATACCGTCTCTGTTTTGGAAATACGGTAAGTGAGAAACATGATTATAATTTCTTTTCTCATTGCAGCCCTGGCACTCAGAGGTGGGCTGCTACCGATTCGGATGGGTTCACCCAAACCCCTTGTTCCAATTCTGCGTGGTTCAGAGAACTGACAAGTCAGACCACCGGCTGGCTCCACCTCCACCTGTTTTTTGGGCTGTTTCCTGCCATTTTGGGTGTGAAAAACAGCTTGAAAAATGCAAAAAAAAGGGCTGAAAACACCCCCAAACTGGCCTGTTTTTTGGGCCATTTTCCGGCTGATTTTGGCTGGAAAAATGGCCTGAAAATGCCTCAAAATTGGCCTGAAAATGGCTGAAAAACAGGCCGAAAAATCGGCGGAGGCAGGGCCAGCCAGTGATGGGATTAACCGACCGAATCCTACCTGTTCCTGAGGCAAGTGGCCAGGAGGGGGGCTGGATATGATGAGTGACATCACCCACCCAGTCACATGACCAACCGGCTATGCCTACCCAGCCAGAGAACCAGTTGTTAAAAAAATTGCAGCCCACCACTGCTGACACTGTGTCCAAGACACCCAGTATCCACTGAGCTTCTCAATCATCCAGGTCATGCAGATAATCCTTTACTTACAACAGTTCATTTAGTGTTCAAAGTTACAGCAGTACTGAAAAAAGTCACATTATTTTTTCACACTTATGAAACTTGCAGCATCTCCATGATCACGTGATCAAAACTAAAATGCTTGGCAGTTGACTCATATTTATGATGGTTGCAGTGTCCCAAGGTCATGCGATCCCATTTTGCGTCCTTATAAGCAAAGTCAATGGGGAAACCAGATTCACTTAAAACCGTGTTACTACCTTAACAGTTGCAGTGATTCACTTAACAACCGTGGCAAGAAAGGTTGTAAGATGGGGCAAAACTTACTTAACAAATGTCCTGCTTAGCAACATAAATTTTGGGCTCAGTTGTGGTAAGTCAAGGACTTCCTGTAGTTGTCCCAAAGGTGCTTTTTTCCAAAAAGCAACTGACCTTTCTTGGGTTGTTGTTTTTGCCTTTGAAAACATTTCACTTCTCATCCAAGTTTTTCAATTCAGAATAGAAGAAGCTTCTTAGATGAAAGCAAAATGTTTTTCTCAAAGGAGGAAAAAAACCCAAGAAAGTCCAGTTGCCTTCTGGAAAAAGCATCTTTGGAACAAGACAGCCAGTAAGACAGAATCAGCAGAATCTCATTTAAGGAAGGGAGCAGGGGACTAGAAAGACAAGAAAGACAGATGACAATCACAAATGGATTTATCATGCATTGCAAAAGAGATGGGATTTGCAGCGCATGGTTGTAACCATCATCTTTATTTTTGGGATGCCACTCCTTCTGCAGATGTCCCTGGGAGAGAAATAATTAATCTCTTTCTCTATATTGCTTTTAAGGCAATTTCTTAGCAATTTCTCAGTTTAAGAGTGTGATATTTCATTTGCCCATTGATTCAATCTTCTTAAAATTCTGGTGCACCAAAGGAAGGTCTAGTGGGGTATTTGTTTTCCTTATGCCTTTTCTTTTGTCATTTGCATTTATCTGAGTTACTATGGTGATATTAGAAGCACCCAAACAGCTAGGAAAAGTTTCATTTTGAAAAAGTCTCACTTCCCTACTGATCTGGACTTATCAGCAGTTTAGGCTCAAATGGCTGGAGCTGGCAAAAACAGAATTCTGCTTTCCATTTGCAAATCCAGGACAAGGTTTAAGAAAGTTGCTGCTTGTGTACACAAAGATTCAGGCTAAATTGCTAGGTGACTGGAACAACTTTCCTCTGATTTAGGGCATAATTGTCTGCATATATGGTGTGCTACATGAAATAATGCTATTTGTGCCACAATTTTTCTCAGAGGAATAGCCAAATAACAAATGTAATTCTGGCAGAAATACAAGCTCAGTTCTATCACTAAAGAACTTCTGGGCTCAGGGCAAACAATGTTGAGGCAGATTATTCAACTCATGTGGTTTAAAGCAACTGTGGAGTAGGTCTTGGATTATATCGATAGGTGGTCTATAGTAGCTTAACTTCCCTATTCTCCAGAGGTAGAATAATCAAACCCATTATTCTTTGATATAAAGCCAAGATATGGTGATTCTAAGAGGCCTTTGTATAATTACATATTTAATCAGTTCTCTTTAAGAAGAGCTAGCAGTTTTTCCTTATAAGAATACTTGTATCCATACAATATTCTCAATGTAAATACATATTTACACTGTATATTCTTTGTCTAGCAATTGACTAACAAGCAGAACTGGAGTGCCTAACACCAGAATGTTGCTAGAAGACAAAACCACAAACTCCATCTCACTGGCCATGTCATGTAGGGGAATTCACTGGAGAAAGCAATTATGTTTGTAAGAGATATCAGTAAAAGGAAACCAGGTCATCAAAAAACATGGTGGTGGGACACCATCAAAGCTGACACCAGTCAGAGCATAGAAAAACTAAAAGAAATAGTGCAAAATTGGAAGATGTGGAGAGACCTGGCCCATTGAATTGCTAACAGTTGGACTCAATTGAATGGATACCATCATCATCATCATCATCATCATCTATAGATTTAGATCAGATAAAATAATATGTATCTTTCAACATTCTCTCCACAAAGACCAGTTAGCTTCTAATTCTATTATATGAATTAGAACAAACAGGTGACAATCCTATATCCTTCAAGGATATGGATATAGCATGTTGGATCTTTTATTCAATTTTAAAGGATTGGTCAAAGTTAAGATTTATACTGATATCAAGTGCATTTCAGACACAGCATGTATTTATTTATTTGTCTGTTGATTGATTGATTGATGCTTTCCCCTTCCATTTGTGTAAGCAACTGAGATTCCACCAAATTCAGTTTTAGTAATTTTATATACTATTAAGGTAATAAAATGCATACATGGAATAATTGAGATATACTTTCACCCTATGGACATCAGTTGGAGAACTGTCATCATTTTCAACACAGAGCATCCAGTTGAACATTCAGTACAAATTGCATTCTCAATGTAGCATGGCTGCAGACATAGCAAGAACTAACAACACATGGTTGTGAACCACTGCTGCAGCACCTCTGCAATAGATGTAAGGCAAATTGTATTGAAGGATGCAAAATACTTCATCCTAAGCAAATTTTTATTCTGGTGGAGCTCAGCTGCTCAGGATTTCATAGAGCAAGGGAAATCCTGTGAAAATCACCCTATGAAAATCATAGTGTGATAAGGATACTTTTTAAAAAATTGTTTTCCAATCTTGTCTTGTTGCTTCTGCAGCTTTGTTTTATGTTGTTGAGTGTTTGTTGTCTGGGCTGTCTTAGTCACTTTTTTCCTTTGGTGATCAAAAAGACCTCAACTATGTTCAAAAAGACCTCATATCAGAATGGTCAAACAAATGGCAACTTCAAATCTCAACCAATAAATGTCTTACATGTTGGCAAAAAAAATATCAGAAAATAAAATACAAGCTGAATAGTCAAGACCTTGTTGATGATCCAAACTCTGTCAAGGACCTTGGAGTACTCATCTCTAATGATCTAAGTGCTAAAACCCACTGTAACTACATAACCAAAAAGGCATTAAGAGTCGTTAACCTAATCCTACGTAGCTTTTTCTCTGGTAATATCACACTACTAACTAGAGCATACAAAATATTTGCTAGACCTATACTTGAATACAGCTCATCAGTCTGGAACCCACATCACGTATCTGATATTAACACAGTTGAGAAAGTCCAGAAATATTTCACAAGAAGAGTTCTCCGCTCCTCTACTCATTGCAGAATACCTTATGCCACCAGACTTGAAACTCTAGAACTAGAAAACCTACAACTACACCACCTTCGGTGTGATCTAAATATAGTATATAAAATCATACATTGCAATGTCCTACCTGTAAATAAATACTTCAGCTTCAACCATAACAATACAAGAGCACACAATAGATACAAACTCAAGATTAACTGCACCAAACTTGATTGCAGGAAATACGACTTCAGCAAGAGTGGTCAATGTTTGGAATACTCTACCTGACTCTGTGGTTTCTTCCCCAAACCCCCAAAACTTTAACCTTAGACTGTCTACTATTGACCTCACCCCTTTCCTAGGAGGCCAATAGGGGGCATGCATAAGTGCACCAATCGTGCCTACCGTCCCTGTCCTATAGTTTCTTTTTTTATTTTTCTTATACTTATCCATTTCATGTATTCATAACTATGTTTATACTTATATCTGTTATCTTGTAAGCGATAGACAAACCAAATCAAATAAATAACTTTATAATAAAATAAAATCCAAGATAATCTTCCAAGTAGCTTAATTCCATGGCAAGTGGGGCATGTCAAATTTTTCAACTTTCAGTTTCCAAACATTAGGGGTGCTCAAAAGTTGTGACATGCCTTGTGGATTGTAAAGATATTTTGGTTACTTTAATATAATGTAGATGTGCTTCTTAAGTAAGTACATAAATATCACAATTTAAAACATTTTGTTTGTTTCATTAGCTAGCTTCTAGGATTCTTCCTCCCTCTCCTTCGACTTCACAGAGAAATCCCTGTGGGTTTTTTGACATCAATATAGGAGCAATTTGTCATGACCTTGTTTTTTTTTTTTTTGAAACAAATTTTTATTAATTTTAAAGATAAAACAACACATCATTAACCAGTAAATACATAAACACATAAAACCTCTTAATATTGTAAGTCCTTACAAGTCAAACAAAACAATATTTTTATACAGCATAATTCCAATTTATCCCATCCCCATATGGACACACAAATATCTTTCATCAAATTTCTCATTATTTCTCTTTACTCCTATTCAATTTCATTTCTCTTCCATATTTATCCATTTTATAGTCATCATATTCTTTTCTTTCTGGCTTGTTTAAATTATTCTCATCTAACATTCCTCCAAGGTTTTATTAATTCTTTTTTCCTTTTTTTTTTTAATAAAAAACAAATTTTGTTAGTTTTATCATAAGCATAATACACAAACATACAAACACAAAACATAAAACATAGACAAAACTAAAAGATCTTTTCTGAAGGTTGTCTGTTTCTGAAGGAACTTCCGGTTTGCGTGGCTTCGGGGCAGCAGGAATTCGCGACAGCTCGCGATTCCTGCTGGCTAGCTGCCGAGGTACCCCCGATCCAGATGGGTCAGGGGGTTAAGGCTGCCCTGTAGGGACAGCTGAAGATAGAGGGGAGCCGGTTAGGGAGGTGGGGGCATCGCAGACCCCCCCCTTCTCCGGAAAAACCCCTTTTTCCCAAGGCGGTGGAGCGGCGGTCAGCAATGGCCGCCACGAAGAAGCCAGCAACCGGGTAAGAACTGTGCTGGAGGAAGTGTGAAAAGTGAAAGTTCTGTCTGAGCCGGGTCAAGTAACAACTTTTAAATTGCCTGGAATTGAGCTGCTTGTTGCTGGAGGATACATTGTTTCCCTAAGAAGATCGAAAGCGGCGGAGAAGCTGTCAAAGGGAACTTTCTTTTTTTTTATTTTTGTTTACTCTCCCATCCCACGGAAAAAGCAGAAATATTTGGATATATTAGACATTGAAAGTGGATTGCTTTGAAAGCTAAGCTAAGAGACAAAGGGATTTTTGGACATTGAAAAATTTAAGAAATTGGAAAATTTTTGCTGGAGGTATGGATTTTTGATTATTTAAAATTGTTATTGCAAGTGGGAAGGGAGAAAAAAAAAAATTGGAGCAGAAACTGAAAAAGGAGGAGACTGTCTAGAATGTCTTGGTGGATCCCAAAAGAAGATATATGGTAATTGGACCTCTTTGATTAAAAATTAATTTAGAAAGAGAAAGAGAAGAAGGAAGAAAAGTATTAACTTTTGGAACTTTTTTCTTTTTTTTAATTGCTTTTGATTGTCCTGGATTAAAAATACTTGTGGTTGTTTTGGAAAAAGTTTTCCCTTTTCATAATGGCATTGTCTGTGGATGAACTAGAGATTGACTATCAAAAATATAAAAAAGAAGATACTTTGGGCGCTTTGTTCCAATTCTTAGAAATGGCGTTATGTTCTGTTGAAAAGTTGATTATGCAGCAGAAGGACTGGGACAAGGAAGAAGAGGAAGAAGAAGCCATCTTTGATGAACAATGGGTTCCTTCCGGAGAGGAGGAGAAAAAGGATAAGAAAAAGGGGTTTTTAAGAATTATAAAAACAACCAAAAGAGAGAAAAATGAGCGAAAAGATGGAGGCAAGGTTAGAAAGCAAAGGAAAAGGAGCAAGAAAAGCGAAGAGAAAAAGCAAAGGGGTAGAAAGGGCAAGGAGAAGAATAAGCAAGAGAGAAAGAGGGGGAGGAGAAGCCTTAATGGGGGGAAGCAAGACCTAAGGAAAAAAAGTTTATTTAGAGACAATGGGTGAATTTAATTTAGATTAAAAGAGGGATTCTGGAGGGTATATAAGAGTGTGTTTTTATATGTATATTTAGAATAAAAAATTTATTATGTAATTTTAGAATCTTTTAAACAGAATCCCAAGAAAGATTTATATGTAGTATTTTTAAGTTAGGTAATGAGTTATAGATGTAACTCCAATTGTTGTACAGGAGAAGTATAGTAAAAGAAAAAAGATGAATGGATGTTTGGAAATAGAACAGACAAAGAATGTTGTTGAAAATGGTAATAATGGAAGGATATATATGCTTTTCTTTTGATTTTGTATATTGATAAAAGGCAATAAAATTTTAATTGATAAATAATTTGGATGGAAAAGAGAAGTAGGGACAAGATATGAAGTTAATATTATATGAAATATTAATATTATAATCTTGAAATGTTATGTTTTATTGGTCTATCATTATTATTATTTTTTAGAAAAGAATTTATAAGCTGTTATGCCTTGATTTTGTGTGCATTGTTTTTAGAAAACTGATAAAAATGGTTTTTATGTACATATATAAAAAAAAAAATGATAATAAGATATGGAAGGAGATTTAGGTTGAATATGATGTTTGAATTTGTGTCTGTGTAAAGAGTTTTAACCCGGGAACTGTCATGACCTTGTTTTGAAGTGGGCAATCAGGAAGATTTAAGTATTCACTATGTCCCCAATGCTCTGTTCTACAGAATCCTGTCGGTGTTGGCCGCTATGATACCACAAAACATGAGAAATATTCAAAGAAGTTGAGATACCGTTCCCTTTATATGAATGAAACACAACGTTATCTTAGTAACTTGGAAAAGGACAAGTGTTTACAGTAAGTGAAACATGATAAGAATGACAAATCATTTTTTTTAAATCCCCAAACTTCCATCAGTTTTTGAATTTTTATTTTTAATTTGCATGCCTGACCTTGTTTTCTAGTTGTTTTGTCTGTAGTTTAAATTCCCATTCACTTTCTAAAATGAAATTTATCCATTTGTTTGGAATATTGATCCTGATTCTCACAAAATCTTGCACTGTAGATGGAATTGAATTCATAAAACAGATAACAACAGGGATTTAACAGGACAATGTTTAGAGTGAAGACGTTATTATATTTTTAATTTATTATAATTATCCTCTCTATTTTGCTCTGCCTCTAAATTCACCTAGCTCAGTTTCTAAACTTCATGCCATAATTTGGAATTTCAGTATTCCAATTTTCAGCATTTTTAAATCTCTCCCCACATTCATGATCAATATAATTCTGTAAAGACAAGAGCACAAATTTTTAATATGATCTTTTATGTTAATGATGACTATATTGATACTACCTTTTGCAGTTTTATTCATGCACTTCATTCTGCATTTTAGCAAAACCAGCATGTGTACACATACACACGCAGAAAATAGTCATCATCATTGTACACATTTATACTGTATTTAAGCGTTGGCAGAGTTGCATAGAAGACAGAGATAAAATGGAATGAAACTGCATGCATCCTGCTGTGTACTCTATTTTTAAATGAATGAATCAGTATATTTCTAATGCACTATGTCTGCTTCTGAAACATGACTTAATTCAGAATTTAAGGATGCAAGGGAGAAGTTTGGCTGAGAATTGAGGAAAGAGCATAACCAGAACTGTTGCTTGTAGATCTAGAACCTATACAGATAATATGAAAATGGCTTCAAGATAGGAAACTCTTAGCCATTCCTTAGACCATCACCCATCTAATGATAAAATTGAATGTAGATAAATAGTTGACATCTACACTGACTTGGAAGATCATTAAAGATAGATCTAACCTAGAACTAAGGAGAAATTTCCAAACATTGGGAACAATTAATCAGTGGAATGGCTTTCCTCTAGAATCTATGGAGGTTTTCAAGATGAAACTAGAGCTCTAGAAGCTCACTGGATGTTTTCAAGATGAGACTAGACAGCCTTTTGCCCAGAATGGTAGAGGCTTGAGAAAGAGGTTGGACTAGGCCTCCTACTAACTCTAATATTATTATTAAGAAAAATGTATGAGTTTTTAAGCATCTCTATACCATAAAAACTCAAAAATTAGATGTAAAAACTAAGCAGAGGTAAGACCCAAGAGAATGGCTCTTACAATTCTCTTTCTAATGTCTTGCATTCAATGTTTCTTCTTTTTCTGATTAATCTAGACTCTAGCCCATGCATTAGGCAGAGTCAAAGCTCTGTTCACTTATAAGCTAAGCTCATTCGGAGAGGTCATTAAGTTTATTGGGATGCTAACCTTCAGCTCTAAGTTCTTCAGAGGAAGAGAAACTCACAGTTCTCCAATTTTCCTTAATTAGAGCTTTCAAGTCTTTAATCAGTATGTCCAATTGTTAAAGATGCTAATTCAGCGATATCTGAATGAACATATGCCTTCAACCTTGGCTTTGATAAAGGATAGAATATGTGAACAATTTATTGGATTTTTTTTTCCACAGGGAGAGGATCACTCCTTTCAATAAAGGTCGCCAGAGCAACCCAAAATCTGCCTAAAAAATTGTTCCATCTGGAAAAAAATACTCTTAAATAATCATGTATGACTTGTATGCCTACATAACTTTAGTTTGGTCAGCCTAACTGCAGGACCTGAAAATGAAAAGATACAGAAGAATTTCTTATTCTTGACTAAAATTCAAGGTATTTGTTAGAATTTTGTAACTGTAGGTTTCTCTTTTAAAATCAGTGTGCTGCCATAATTATGTCAATACTGTATTAAAATTGCTAGTAACTTAAATGCTTTACTTAACTTTTCTTTAATGCTTTAACACTTTATTTAATGCTTCATTTAGCACTACTTGTTAAATGTTGTCCTTTATTTAATTAAAAGGGTGGGGGAGGTATTGTTTCCCTGATTCTAATTCTCACAGGCCACAATTATATCAGGTTTTTTTTTTTTTTTTACTGGATTCTGGTATAAGAGTGCAGATCAAGGGAAGTTTGTAATGCAATAAGGAAACTGCAGTTCAATGTTTAATTTTTAACAAGAAGGGTCTTATTAGAATCCATAGCTTTCAAAAATCAAAAGACTTATATAGGAAAAGATCAAGTCATGGGCTGTATCTGGTGGAGAGAAATTACTTTTTCCGTTTAAAAATAATGCACATAGTAATGTTGTATACATTATTTCTACTTCAGTGGAAGCATTATTGGCAAGCTGTTATATTTTCTTGTGTTATCTTGAATTTATCAGTTCATAGCAATAACGAACAGCACAGGACTTTCCTAAGCTGTATTACATGGAAAAAACTACTTTTCTCCAACCCCAATTTTACTTTTAAAATGGAGAAGGTAGGCAATCTTACCTCCTTCAGCTTGCTCCTACATCTACACAGGTTAAGTTTAAGAAAGTGAGCTTGACTCCTGTTCTAGTTGAAAAGCATCAAAGGCAATTTTATCATGGGTGGGAGGTAGGTACAGCAACCCAGTGTGTATCTGTTCCAGAATTGATTCAAAATATGTGTAAATAGATAAAATCCCACTATGGATGTTCACAACTGAGGTTTGAGGAGAAGACCAAATGTTAAGTGCCACCTCAGCTAAACGTTCTGGGGGAGAAGGAATAATTGCCTGAAAAGCAGTTACACTAATGGAATTTAGCACTCCTTTTTGCCTAGGATGATCCTCATTTGAGAAAAAGGAACAAAGGATTATCAACATGGATTAATGATCTCTGGACAATCTGATGAACTGATGCCAATGCTATAAATTCAAATGCACACATCAAAACCTCTTGACAGGGAGGATATCTTGGCTGAAGATGGATTTCAAAAATAGGGATATAATTTGGCTGACCCTGGATCAGAAACATACTTGTATTCCAATAGTGATAGCTTTATCCATTATTACATATCCATTATTATCCAAGATTCCAGGGTCACAAGCTATTTCCCTAGTTTCATATTGTTTTTACTGTTTATTACACCCGTCTCAGCCAGTTATAAAAGAACTGTTAATATACTAAACTTAAGCATATTGCATAATATTTTGGTTTTGTTCTGGATTGCAGCCCATGACAAAAAAGATGTGTATTGTATTGTGTATCAGTGTATTGACAAAAAAAATGTGTATTCTACTTTATTCTATTGCGCCTCCACTCCTCAAATAGTCATTGTGAAAGGGGACTGGATTTTTCATGGACAATTATACGAGAACCATTAATCCCCAATAAACATTTGTACTTTTTGAATCTATCCTTCCTTTGTTCTCATGCTTCCCTCTGGAGAATTCTGGGAGTTGAAGTCTATACATCTTAAAAGTTGATAAGATTCAACAACACTGCTCTGGAACTTAATATTGAATGATATCAGTGGCAATTTGTTATTTAACACACAGACACTTAAAATATTAAGTAATACAGATAGTCCTTGACTTACAACAGTTTGTCTAGTGACCTAAATTACAATGGCACTGAAAAGAAGCTTATGACTGTTGCAGCATCCCCAAGGTCACGTGATCAAAATTCAGGCACTTGACAATTGACCTGTATTTATGATGGTTGCAGTGTCTTGGGGTCATGTGATATCCTTTTGTGACCTTCTGAGAAGCAAAGTCAACAGGGAAGCCAGGTTGACTTAACAACCGTGATACTAACTTAGCAATTGCATATACATACAATAATTAGTGTTGGCATCTTAATCTCATACATTTTTGCCTAGGATTGTGCCTTAAATCAATAGATTTTTTTAAAATCAAAGAAATCAACTTTTTCCTAAATTAAATATTAACTAAGAGGAATGATTGCAGATCCATTACATACTTATGGAACTTCATTGCACCAAATGACTTGATATTAAATGTACAATAAAGGAAAAAAAATACTGTCCATACAATTTTATTCAGGCACACCATAGCTGTAATTATAAGGAAATAGTACAAGTTCTACCCAAATGCAGCAATACAACATCACTGACAATTGCAAAGCAAAGTATACTGATGCTGTTGTTATTTACCTGCATGATTGGAATAGTGTGCTAGGATTGTTGCAACAAAAATCAAACTTGCAGATACAGTAATACCTTGATACTCAGCTGCTTTGAAACTTGTTGAATTTGTTTTTAACATATCCTGACATGAAAATTTTGTTCCAGTACTCATTGTTTGATACGCAATGCACAAGCTAGAACCTGTTGGTATCAGTGGACTTGTGATTCACTACATTATTCCTTATGACTAAACTTTGTTTGGTACTCATTATTTTGGTACTCATTGCACCTCCTGGAACCAATTAGCAATGAGTACCAAGGTACCACTTTACTTATCTTACTGTAAATAATCTGAGGCATATTTCAGAAATTACACGCAAATATTGAGCTCAGTCTAATTTCTGATTTGCTTCCACATTCAACTTATGCCTGATACTCTGGTGTCGTTATGCAGATATTTTATAGGTTCCACCGTATGGGAATGGTTCTCAGGTGTCTGGGAAGGCACTAGAAAAGTTTTAAGCAAGTTTTTCTCTCAAGGAATGTTTAGATTTCAACATGGATATGAACTATTTCTGAATTAGTTTAAAACAGGGGTCTCCAAACGTGGCAACTTTAAGACTTGTGGACTTCAACTCCCAGAATCTCTCAGATAGCATAGCTGACAAATTCTAGGAGTTGAAGTCCACATGTCTTAAAGTTGACAGGTTTGGAAACCTCTGGTCTAAAATATGTTATTGGTTCACTCTAAACCAGGGGTATCAAACTCAAGGCCCACAGTCCATATTCAGCCCGCTGGGTGCTTAGAACTGGCCTGCGGGGCTGCTCTGGAAAAAGGACTGGTCCACGGTGCCTCTGCCAGTGAAAATGGTGTTGGGAGGGTTGCGGGTGGCCCTCCCGAGTTCTGTTTTCACTGGCAGAGGGTTGTAGGAGGCCAGTGCAGACGAAAATAAAGCTTGGGAGCTCGTTTTCACTGGCAGAGCACTTGGGCCAACATGAGTGACGTCGAGCTGGCCACGTCCCCCCTGAGGTCAAACACAATTCTGATGCGGCCCTCTATGAAATTGAGGTTGAGACCCCTGCTCTAAACCAATCTCTCCAATAAATAGCGACAACTGTTTAAAACTCATAGATGGTTTAGATATTAAGATGCCATAGATCAGGGGTTGCCAACCTTTTGGATGTCAGGGACCACCAAACTCATAATTTTAAATCCCATGGACCACTAATATGAATTTTGACTGATGGTGGCTTGCTGACGTTTTCCCAGGGTCTCTCCAGAAAGCAGCAGAGACCCTGGGAAAATCCCAAAAAAAGTCTGCAGGAAAATTCCTCACCGTTTTCCTACCGATCGATTACTATTTGAGATCACAGGATACCGTCTCCAGCTCTCTTCTCGGGGCGGAGGGGTGGAGAGAGAGACTTTTGACTTCATGCAAGGAAAGCAGCAGAAGTCTTTCTCTTCCCCAAACTCCACCAGAAATGAGTCTTTGTGGGGGTGACATTTCTCTGTGGACCACCAAAATTTTCTCACGGACCACCAGTGGTCCCTGGTCCATTGGTTGGCAACCACAATACATCCAAGTATTAAGTACAAATAATGTATTCTTTGCTAGAACTGTGCATATCTTAGTTCTTGGATCCAATTTTGGTTAATATTAGTGACATTAAAACATACACAAATCTCAAATAAAAACCCTTTAAAATCATGTAATCATCAACTGTTCTTAGGGCCAACCAACCACCTATTTGCTGTAATATTAAATTATAGGAATGCATTTATGCAGGAGATACTTTTCTAGCTCATCTATTGTCAGTCAAAAAGCAGAGGAAGAATATGCAAAAAGGTTTGAGTGTAAACTATCTCAAGTCTGAAATAAGAATTGGAAGTATTCCAAAATGCAGGCCACAATACGAGACAAAATTCAGAATACCGTTTTCTATTCCAAACAGCTTTGTTTCAAGTGTTTCGATTATCAACAACATCCAGATAATTATAAAAATTGATATATCAGTAGGTTGTATTTGTCTGATGGTGAAAACTCCCAGCAACGCCGTCTTTACCAGTAATGTTAAGTATTATGTGGGAAGAGCTTAAAGAGATCTACCTTCCATGTAGTTTTTTTTCAAGCATTTCTCACATCTATTGTATTCCTGAAAACAAGAAGGCCTAAAACAAAGTTTATTTCAGGTGATTTAAGGCACTAAACAATCTTAGCAGAAGAAAAATATGACAAATCCTGTAATATCAATAACAATGGAAAAAGGAGTGGGGGAGGAGTACTTCTATATAATGCTATTAATAATTTACCATCTACCATATAAACCTTCACCACCACTAACAGGCAGTCCTTGACTTGCAAGTTTGTTTAATGACCAAAGTTACAACAGCACTGAAAAAAGTAGCTTATGATAGTTTTTCACAATTACAACCGTTGCAACATCCCCATGGTCATGTGATCAAAATTAAGATGCTTGGCAACTAGTTCATAATGTCTTGGAGTCATGGGAATCCCCTTTTATGACCTTCTGAGAAGCAAAGTCAATGGGAATGTCAGATTCACTTAACAATTGTGTTACTAACTTAACAACTGTGCTAAGAAAGGTCATAAAATAGGGGACAAATCATTTAACAACTATCTCACTTAACAACATAAATTTTGCACTCAATTGAGGTTGTAAGTCAAGGACTACCTTTACCATGAATTTTATGAACAACGTAAGCACAAAATAGGTTGACCTGACAATGAATATAATACTTTTGCTATTTATATCAGATTACATTATTGATATCCCTCTTTACAATTAAAACAGAAGTACAGATTTTTACTTTGGAGAAATACATTTATGAAACTGTTAAACCAGCATTCATAATCCAAGAGACAGATTACTGGAAGGCAAGAAAAGTAGTAACATTTATAAACAAGGGGAAAAAAAAACTTTTTAAAATTGTCTTCTTCCTGGGCACATGTTTGTAACAGACTTTTTTTTTTCCTGCAGCACATAAATTTTGATGAAAACTGTCAAAAGAAAAAATGTCAACAAAATGAGAGACACACACAGAGAGAATTGTAAAGAACATACACTAATTCAAAAAAATAATCTCCAATCCATAGTATTCAAAGAGTTCAGACAGGTTATAATTATGACTTTATTGCGAATTATGACTTTTCAACCCTGGGCAAAGACACCTATCTGATATAGGCAACTGTGACATTAGAAAGGCAGTTTTATTTGGCACAACTCTCAGAAAGAGCCTATGGTACATCTGTAATAGCAGACCTGGCATACATCTCCCACTTATTTATCTATAAGAAGTTATTCTTCTATTCTAAGGTTCTGATTTTTCTATTCCCCTTCTACTAAATATATCAATCTATACCTAAGCTATTATTAAACCACAGTGGTCAAAAATGGAAATTCCTAGAAAGAAGATAAAGAAGCATACACGTTTTTAAGACAAATACTACCAATTATATTTTCATACAAAGGCAGAAGTATTCCTTCTAAATTTCACATTTTGGAGTCTCTGAAGTAGCAACAAGGGGGGGTTTGGAAAGGAGCAGAAGAAATAGTTTTTATTTAGACTCAAATTTTCCCAGATGCTTCATAGACTAGTTGGACTTAAAGTCTTGCAGCTTTGCACACTTTATCATACACTTCAGGAAAAGCCTTGTTACACTGAAGCTCTTGTCTCCGTTTGTGATATAGGGAGCCATCGAACATCTCCCAGAATTCTTCCCGGGTCATATAGCAGTCTGCGTATAACATCTGAAAACTAAAGGAAATAAGAAAGATGT
Organism: Hydrophis major; assembly: GCA_033807585.1. Taxonomy (NCBI): domain Eukaryota; kingdom Metazoa; phylum Chordata; class Lepidosauria; order Squamata; family Elapidae; genus Hydrophis; species Hydrophis major. The sequence continues at coordinate 184,132,611 of CM066330.1, read as the reverse complement.
TAAGAGTTCTTGCATTAGAAGGTGACTATTAAGATATTTAATTTAATAGTGGGAACAGAAAAGTGTATAATGGGCCAGAATACATGGTTGTAGTGGATTGGTTTGAGAGCACGGGCTCTTGCATGAGGCAATCTACATTGTGATTGGTTGTGGGTATAAAGGGGGAGTTTCCCTCCCCCCCCGCCTTTTTATTCTGTGTGTTCTGTATGCCGTTCTGTGAATTACCTGACAATTTACCTCATATTGAAGTGATGTGCCTGACTATCTTGTCTGCTGCAAATATAGATATTAAATATATTTATTTACATAAAACTACAAGTTTCTGTCAGCGTCTCTGACTTCATTTGGACACAGTCTACATGTAACATCTGAAAACTAAAGGAAATGAGAAAGATCGTAGAGCTGTGGCATTAGAAGACAACAATGACCTTTGTCTGCAAAACAGGGCAAGCCACTGGATCGGAGTTGATGGCCATGTTTTGTTCTAGCAAATCAACCAAACCTTTCATTCAGTTGCGTGTCCCAGCAAGTGCACCGCAGAACCAAAGTTGAACTACTGTACAGAATAGCAAAATAACGGGGTGCAATCATGGGTAATTAAGAGTTCAAAAGACAGTTCTCATACAACTAGAAACAACTCTTTTCCCAGGGTTTAGATCCTTACCCATGAACATTCCTCACAAACTTTTCTAATTGCCTGGTGGACGCCATGGCTTCAAAGTGTTTTGTCTGCGGCATCCCATAGGCTCCCACATCTACATAAAGCTCCTCTTCATCTCCTTTTGGATGAACCATTCCAGGATTGTGAGGCAAGATGAATGGGCACAGCCACAGGGGATAAACCTACAGAAAAGAAGAGGAAAAAGATGCATTAGGAGCCGTGGAGGTGCAGTAGTTAGAATGCGCTATTGCAGACTAATTCTGCTCCATGTTTGATCCTGATCAGCTCAAGGTTGACTCAGCCTTTTGTCTTTCTGAGGTTGGTAAAATGAGAACCCAGATTGTTGGGGGCAATATGCCAATTCTGTAAACCGTTTAGAGATGGCTCTAAAGCACTGCGAATCAGTATGTAAGTCTAAAAGCTATTGCTATTCTATTAATTTCGTGGAAACCACTTTTGTGCTTTCTGAATCCTACCACTAATACAAGGGCTTTATTTTAAGCATTAATTATTCTTGGTTTTCACAGAAATAATCTTATAAAAGACCATAGAAATATTTTATGAGTTGACATGTGTATGAATCTTATTCCTGCTCCCATGACCCGTCTTGGATTTAGGAAAGCCGGTCTTACATTAATGACACTGTGGAAAGTTTGAATACATTGTTCAAGACTCTTCATGGGGATCATCATGTCTTGTATCACATGGTGCTGCTCATAGAGCTTTCTCATGGCTTCACCTTGAGTCAATTTTAAAAGGGAGATTTTAGGAGGGACCATCCAGCCAAAGAGACAGCGAAAAATTGGATGATTGCCAAACGGGATGATGTCCTGTAAGGGAAACAATGCTAAGAGTAAGAAAAGGAAAGACTTAAAATCAGTATAATTGCATACATCAGCAACTTTAGTCAGTATTTTTTTAAAAATTCTCCATGACTAACTGTAGCTCCTTCCCTAGGCACTGAGTAGGGTGAGATATGCAGTCCCTTGTTAATTCATCTTTTGCTCTACGAAGAAAACCATCTGCCCCCCTTCAAATCGGTGCTTGTTTTATGCCTCCGTTTCTATTTCTATATGCTGCTCTGCTGTTGCTGGTGAGTTGGGCGAGAATGAAGTAAAATGACAGTGCAGCTTCACCTAGCTCTTTTCAAAACTCATTTCAGACTTCTGCAAAATATATCTCCCCCAGTGCTTTTATTTTTAAGGTTTTTATATATTCTGTGTGTTTTTGTTTCTTAAATCTTGTCAGCCACCCAGAGTTAGTTGGTTAATACACATGGCCATATAAATCTGCAGAGTGAGTTAATAATTAAGATAGGAAGTATCCATAGGATAGGCTGACAGAAAAGCTGGTCTTAAGAATCCACAGTATAATAAATTACATGTAGATCCTCACCTGGAGCTCCCAGAAAATGCTCCTTGTATGCCGGTGATAATAATCTCTTGCTGGAATATATTCTGTTCCTGTGGTATTAGCTTTCAAATAATTCTCCACGTGCTTAAAAAACCATGGTTTGTAGTACATCCCAATTCTATTGACCTTGATGGAAAGAACAGGGAAATAATGAAAATATAATTCTGTTGAATGATATAGCCTTACAAAGTTACAGTTTAATTGAAGATGTGTTTTAAGAATGAGGCAACGTTCTACTATTGACATAATGTACCAAAAATACAATGCATCCTGTTTGCCACCACATTTAATACATGATTGTATAGGATTAATATTGTGTTGTGATCTGCCAGCGGCCTGCGGAGGTAGCAGCAGAGTCGGACAGTTGGAAAGAACATGGGCCCGTCCTGTTTTCTGGGGGAAGACTCGGACGAGGGATCTACGTCTGACCTAGTGATGGGGCCAGGGCCAGAGTTATGTGCTGACTCTGGAGCCTCCAGAATTTGACATCAGCGAGGCAAAGGAACGGGGGGAGCCTGTTCCCAGTGAGTGCTTGTGCAGAGCTGCCAGAAGGCAAGAACAGTTAAGACAAAAGAGGCAATTCAGGAGTAAGGCTTGGAGATGACTGGCTCCTCCCATAAGACATAAAGGAGGAGCAAAGGGATATGAGCCTTTGCAGGAAGCAATTTCGATTGTTGTGGTCAGTTTAAAATCTGAAGCTCCATGTTGACTTTGTGCTCCGTTTGGCCTTGTACAGCCAATTGGCAATTTAGTCGTTGGCAGCATTTCAAGGAACATAAAGGTGGGTGCTTATCAGCCTTATCCTGAAAGACTGTGGCAGACTTCTGTAGGACTATTCATAAACTGTTTTGGGACTCATTAAAGGCTGTGAATGCATATAATTCACAGCCGTTGAAATAAAAACAAGGTTTTTGGGAACAACATGTGATTGTTACTGTCTCAGGAAGCCTTGGTCAGAACAGGCAGCATCTAATTTCCGCAAATGATGATTATTCTGAGTGCCATTACTGGACCTTCACACTAAATGTATCTCACCCACAAAAATGCAGACACCAAATGATGAAAAGGCCTGCTGGGGTTAACTCTTCTAATCATTATAAGCTCCCTTAGTCAAGCCTTTCCTCCCATGTTGCAATTCAACTGTCTTTGACAAGTATCGCAATTTTAATTTGCAGAGAGCTAAGAATGTTTTAATTCATTTAGCTTAGGTTTTTCTAACTTGATTTCTGACAAGCACTTCTATTGTCCCCGTCAGCATAGACATTGACTTGCTGGAGACGTTAGATCTAGTTACTTCACAGTTAGTTTTAAAAGCCATACCCCAGTACTAAAGGACCTGTAGAATTATTCTGCATGGAATATTAGAAAACAATTTTAGGGCAATGTTTTTCAAACTTGGCAATTTCAAGATGTGTAGACTTCCTAGCTAGCCATAGTGGCTGGGGAATTCTAGAAATCGAAGTCCACGTATCTTAAAGTTGCCAAATTTGAGAAACACTTGGGGGAGACAGTCTTTACAATTACATAAACATGCATTGGCAGTATAGAGTCTCTAGTTTTTAAAAGAAACAACTTGCTTTTCAACAGATAAAATGTTGTCATTGTCTCCTGTGCCCCCTTTTAATTGACAAGGACAATAAAGTTAGGTTACCTTTTCTTGCTCAGCTTCGTTGGTCAAAACTCCAGTCATTATGACAGCCTCTTCCAAAGAATACACAATGCCTTCTACAAAATGATTCTCTTTCTTTTCTGATTCTTCAGCAAATCTCTTGCAGATGGCTTTCAATCCTCTCACGGGCTCGTAGTGTAATTTCACATAGTTCTTAGATGGGATCATTTTTATTTCCGCTGCAACCAGGAAGCCTAATGTGCCACAAGACCAAGGCACTGCATAAAATAAATCTGAGTTCTCCTCCTGCAAAAAGCACACCACGTTAAGCAGAACTGGTTCAAAATAGAGCTGGCGTAACTTCTTAAATCATGGCAAAGGAACATAATTTCTTACTGGGGTACATCTCACATGGCTGCCATCGGCAAGAACAAGCTCACAGGCCACACAGATATGCTGAAATAATCCATAGATATGAGAGGAAGATTCAATGCCAGTTCCCATGAGCAAACCACCTATGCAAGAGACCATAATCAAGAATGAGCTAAAATACATGCTAAACTTTACAGAACAGTAGTAGTTTAATAAACAGAGTAGTCCGGATTTCCATGTTCCAAGGCTTCTCACCTACTGTAAGATCATCAAGTTCTGGTACCACTGGAATAGTCCAGCCCATACAATTCAGGTGTGCTGTTAATTGTCCCATTGATACCAAAGGCTCCACCCGTACAACCTAGAACAGAACACATTTTATGGCTTAGATAACATCCATCAGTCTGCATAATAATTCCTTCATATGCACAACAACCTATACATTAATAGGATTTGAACTAGAAGTGATTGATCAGGAACAGGATCCTGACATCATAGTGGTCAGCTTGATGAAAAATGTCCACCCAGTGTGTATCTGTAATATAAAAAGGGCAGATACTATTCTTGGGATCAGTAGAAGGGATTTGAAAATAGAACTATGGACTATAGCAAGTGCCCTTATGAAAATTAGGATCGTACCACACTTAAGAGGATCACGTACAATTCTTAAAAAGAATTATTATAAAACTAGAAAACAGAGACCAGCAGAAGTCCAGAGCTGAAAGTAATTGCAGAGCTGGGAGAAGAAAACCATCATGGAAGAAAGCAATTGCAATCCCACAACAATGGACTAATTGTTTTGCTCAGCTCAAAAGCAATTTCCTCTGGAAAACCCCAAAAGTACCTGTCGCTCGGTGTCTACATCTAAAATATCCATCAGGTTGATTGTGATGTTCTTTAGAGTCTTCTTGTATTTCCCAATACGAAGAGACATTGTAAGCCAGCCAGGACGGCCTGTGCACATATATGTTTTTTGGCCTTCTCCTTTCCATTCTCGAACCTACAAGAAAAGAAAATGGAATCACTTCCTTGTATAGTGGCAGCTTGAAGCTAAGGCCAAATAAGTTCTAGCTTTGGGTGCCAAAGCTGTCCTTCTTTCCAAATCATTCTAAAAACATAAATCTTTGCATTCTTCACAGGTGGCACTATCAGTCAATGTGGCCTACAGTCATATAACCTTAAACTGGCACCGACATCACATATTATTACTCTCAATTTTAGTTGTTAACAAGTAGCTTGCAAATAAGAAACTTAGTTCTGGCTGCATCACATCCTTACAGTATATAAAGTTTTCAGGAGAAACATGTTAGGTGAATGCCACTGCCAACTAAACATTCATTGTTTTTTAGCTAAACAGGACTGCATTGTTTATTAGCTAAAAATCAAGACCAGAATAAGAGCTAAGGGAGTCCAAAGCACAAAAATCTTATGTCAGTGCTGGGCATAATTAATATAAATTTGTTCTCCGTTAACTTTCAACATTGTTGAATTATCTCACCTTTTAAGTAAAAGTGACTCTTATAGAGAACCAAGAAACAATAACCTCAATAATAAATGAATTATTAGAAATAACAGACTTGCATAAATGGGCTTTACTCATATCGAGTATCCAAGGAGAAAAAAAAAGAATTGAAAATCAATGTTTTGTTTGGTACGACATTCAGGTAAATATTCCTAAACTTACATTTAAAAGCTTTACTCTACCATAAACTATAATTTTCTTCTTTAGTTAATGAACAGGCTCTCTAACAGATGCCTAACACCAAAAGTGTAATTGCATTGTCTTGCTCACAAATTCTGCCTTTTCTTAAAAAAAAAAAAAAAAACTTGCCCTGCACATGCCCCCTGAAACTAACTATCGTAGCTCTTTAGGAATGAACATAGTCAGTAATCCTTGTAAGATGGAGAGTGTGAAAATATAACTACCTTGAAAAGTAGAATCTACCTCTCGGTTGGGTCCAAAAAAGGAACAGCAAAAGAAAGCCCCAGCCCATCTTCACGAGTCTCCCAAACCTATTTCCCAGCAAAACAGGGCAGTAAGATGGCAGAGTACTGTGGACATTTGTACCGTCCTCTCCCTGCCTGCCTTTCTCCAGTTGCCCTTTATGTCAGGGGTCCCCAACCACCGGTCCCCGGACCGGTACACGTCCGTGGATCATTTTTTACCGGACCGCAAAGCTTGGGCGCCGCTATCTGGTTTCGACAGCGCTTCTGGGTTTTCGGTTGCTTCCAGGTTTTCAGTTGGAAAGCAGCGTTTGGGTGCTCATGCCTTAGTTTCGATGACGGGGGGCGGCTTCGAACGAAGAGCCGTCCCGATGGCGGTGGAGTCTCGCGTTACTCAGGTACCGGTCCGTGGAAGAATAAATAATCGTGAAACCGGTCCCTGGTTCAAGAAAGGTTGGGGGCCACTGCTTTATGTCATGCAATGGAGAGCTTTTTTTTTTCAGCTGGAGTACTGGACTTTCCTATCATGCTCCATTTGGCCCCTGCTGACTTCTTGTCGTCACTATCACTTTTATACACTTTGCTAAGCTTCCCACAAAAATGTTTCTAAGAACAGAAATCCTACAGCCTCTCCCAAAGGCAACACAACTGGTTTGTCAATTGCTTACAAGGTAATAAATATAGTTTTGAATACATGGGATAGATACTTATAAGAAAAATAAAAAAAAACAATAGGACAGGGACCTTAGGCACTTTAACTCAACATCCTGCCCCACCCCCATGGCTGGCATGCCTCACTCCTGACTACTCTCCCATACTATTTCACCTTTATTTATGCTCCGTGTTCCCTTTCTTGCATAGCCAAACAATTCCCACATACCCATGGATTGTGCACAGTTCCACTATCGTGTTCTAATCTTTCAGGTTGCTGGAAAATTGGATCTCTTGCCTCCTGCTCCCACTTAACCGCTGGTTGGTTTTGCTGGGGGAAGGGAAATACTATTGAACCAGACACGGCACATGATTTGTGGCTCATTGCCAGAATCCCCCCCCCTTCTGCAATACTTATGCCACAAGGCATAAACCATAAGGGTATTTTTCCATCTTATATGCAGGACCCAGCATACAGCATTGATTTGCAGGGCCCGCAATAAAATGAAACCAGAGATAATGCTCATCCATGTACGAACTTCCTTTTATTATGCTTATTGTTCAGATATATGACATTTGAACTTCACAGTCCCACTAAGCTGTCTTATTACAACATTCTGCAATATAGCACACTGCTAATTCTTCTCCCAGGCAAGCCAATATAAACTGCAATGGCCAATAGTTTTTTGAGGGGCTTTCTTTTTTTCTGGGGTGGGTGGTGTGGTTGTTTATTTACTATAATTTATCTAGGTTTTTTTTTTTTAATTAACTGCACGATTACAATATATTATTTTCAAAATTACCTGTATTTCTATTGGTCCTCTAGTGATGTTTTACTATTAAAAAAAGAGAAAATAGCAAAATATATAACTGCAATGACACAAACCAATCTGGGACTGTTTGCATAAGCACAATTCAAATGTATCAACCGTAAACATCCAGGGTAAAAACAAAATAAAACATCCTCCTTTGTCAAACATGTGTGTTTTTTTCTAACAGAAAAGATTTTCAGAGATACAGAAACACCTTCCAACTCAATATTGCAGGATAAATGCTATTTTTAGATTTTAGACCTTAAAAAACTCTTCCAACCCAAATAAGTTCTGCTCATCCCAACTTGATTATATTTATATGTTCAGGACTCGCAAGTCATGCTTTTGGGGAGCATCCATTCTTAACGAATGTATGTTTTCTTTTTATGTACACTGAGAGCATATGCACCAAGACAAATTCCTTGTGTGTCTAATCACACAATAAAGCATTCATTCATCCTGCAGCTTCTGCACCACTCAGGTTTGGAGCTGGTAAGACAACCGAAGGGACATAAATAGGCACATGAAAATGGATTATCTCGTATTGCTTCTGCAATGAACCCAAAGCAGCAAGCTAATCTCTACAGACACTGGTAGAAAGGAGCCTCATTTTCAGCCTTTCCGCGACTTCTCGACTTCAGCTGCTCTCCTAATTGCTGACTGCAAGATCGCACCATGCTGTGACAACCCAGATTGTCTGCCACCCCTTCGCGTGATCAGGAGTCAGGAAAGCGGGATCCTATCCAATCTATGGAAAAGCGATTTGGATCGGACGCGGCACCGAGTGTGGATTGTCCAGTGGTGCAAGAGACTCGGGCGAGCCGAAGTGGAGACCGCCCAAGAGGTTGGTCCGAGTGTTTCCGAAGAGGGGTGAGAGGATTTCTCTGCCTGCTTCTCCGCCTCAACCTATGAGAGCAGAGTTTGGCGATGAAGCGCAAACCTCAGATTCCAAGCTTTCGTTCTAACAAAAAGTTCAAGATTTTAGGATGCTTTGTTAGGGATTTTTTGTTGTTGTTTCCTCTTTCATAAAACCTGCTTTGTCACAGTATTTTCTTCCATGCTTTAATAATCACTCCTTTTGCCCTGAAACATGGACATAAATATTAAAAAAAAAACAAAAACCAATGCTGTAGGAGTCAGAATTTCTGCGAACTTGAAAATCCAGTTAGTCTGCCTGGCTTAAAATGGTTGCACTGAAAAGACAACTTCGAAGAAGCTCATTCTTTCACTTTCCCTCACTCTGGTTTGGATTGCTGATTCTCTTTTTTTTTTTTTTTGGGGTGAGGTGCCTTCAATAAACCAACTTTTGTCTCTTTTGTTTTGTTTTTGAGATCCATGGGAACTCACCTGCATACAGTTCTGAGTCAAGAATAAAGAACCAATAAAGAATTGTCTTTTGTTATCACTTGTCCTTCCCTCCCTGAAAAAAATAATCTGGGGAGAGGCATATGATTTAATTTAAATTATCTTCTGCCCTACACCTCATGTGTTTTCAGTAATTAATCCTAGCATTATCTTCCAATCCACAAGTAGTAAGATAGTAGCATTTTATTTTTTTATTTAACATAGAGACTGTCCATTTCCCTCCTAGAGTGAGACTAAGCAGTGTACAAATAGATATAAAAACAGAAAAGCTATATATAAATAGTATAATAAAGCAGCTAACAATAAGAATAATTAAAATCCAGAATTAAAAAGACTAGGGGGGGGGGGTTGGGAGCTTCAGGGCACTAACCAGCCCCATTGGCTGTGTGCCCCTCTGTGGAGCATTTAATAGATTGATGTTTCAAAAGAACAGCCTCTGAATCTATTGCCGTTAAAGATGTTTTAAATCCAGAGAATGAGTTTTTCTAAATTAGGAAAATCTGTGAGAAAACAAGGAAACTGTCCCAGGTCGGCTAGCTCATTTAAAACCACTGTTCCTATAGGTGCTGCAAAGGAACACAGTACAATATTAAACTTTATGAGATTTGGAGCCTGAGACTTCATTGCTGGTTCCCTCAAAAGTTTGTATCAGGATTTGAAGACTTCTTGCATGGAGAAGAGTACAGTAGGGTGTTTTTAGGGCTCCGTACCAACCACTTGGTGATTTGGGTGTGGACATCAGCATTCCTCCAGACCAGTTTCTGTTTATGTCCTCTCATCACAACCCTTGGATATTGCATCATATCAGTGCAATCACATTTGCGGCATTGTCCAAAATCTCAGTGCTTACTCTTCTCCATGCAAGAAGTCTTCAAATCCTGATACAAACTGTAGTATAGAATCTGCTTTCTTAAGGAACTGATGGAGAACAAAGAGTTTACACCATGTATACCCAACAGATGTGAAATGATAGCCTATTATTATAAGGGAGGAATAAAAATCAAATGAGTTAGTGAAGTATAAATGTACCCCTTTCACCAATTTTAACAAGTAGCAAAATACTTGCCAGCTGTTGCTAACAGTGTCCTAACAATTAAGCCTGGAACACAATCAACACCTTAAATTAGATTGACTAGTTTCAATAATTTTTGCAGCCTTAGCCTCCAATTTGTATGGCATCATATTAATAGCATGCTCACCTCAGAAATAGAATAAAATTCTTGGCAAAGTGCGAAGGAATTTGTCTCCGGTGCATAAGCTCCCAAGTGTACACACAAACAATGAAGTAATGTAAGAATAAGATATCAATAGGAGAACATGGTAGGAAAGATGAGAAGGATAATAAGAATACAGCCCTACTACAATAAAGTAGAGATGGGATTTCCTTAGAGATGAGACAGTGCTGTGGGAATTTGGATGTTTAGCCGAGTGATGGCATGGGGAAAAAACTGTCTCTTGTGTCTAGTTGTTTTGGCACGCAATGCCCAGTTCTCCGAACTACTCAAAAATTCCGCTACCGGTTCTCCAGAACTGATCAGAACCTGCTGAATACTACCTCTGGTATCAGGCCCATGGGCCAGGAGTTTGACAGCCTTGTTTTAGAGAGAAAAAAGTAATGGAGAGAACACAGCTGGAGGAAGGAAGAAACACCTGTGCTAATTAAATATCCTGTAAAGTTATGAAGTTAGAAAAGGAATGATATAATCTACTTGATATGGCAGTGGAGATATAGGAAGGCATCTGGCACATTCTATTCCACATAGTTATACAAAACCACTTCAACAATCCACAGATCTTCTACTTTAAGTCTTCATTAAACTCCCAAAGAAACAGAGTAAACCCAACTACTTTCAATAAGGTTTACCTTCTGCAGTAGAACAGCTTTTCTTCTTACTCAGAATACAAATCCAGTATTCCTGACTCAACTGTACTTCCAATCTGACTCAAAATCCAGTATTCCTTTTGTACCCTGCCATTCTTCCCCCTCTGTAACTTATCTGGAAGTTGCAGTCTGTGACAATGTTTATGAGAACTCCAACAGTGGTATGCTGTTGTGGACTTGGTTGTCTATAAGTTGTCCGCAACCAGTTCCACATTGGCTCTGAGAAAAGCAGATAATGAATAGAAAAGCCTATGAATTCTTCCTCAGCCAATTATATAGTTGCTTTTAATTGACTTCAATTTATAAGCCAATATTTCCCAATCTACAAACTTTTAGCACACTATCCATTTATTGCATTTATAATAATGCTTGAACCTTTAAACTTAATGTCATATGAATATGAGGAATATGCTAGTTTTCCTTGCTCCTTCATTTTTAGATAAAATAATTGATCTGGTTTTGCTTTGCCAACCACAGCAAAAGCACTACATGTAATAAAGTAAATATCAAGAACATGCAGATGGCAGAGTCCACATTCTGCTTACAGAAAATTCTAGATCCAGTCTTTGGCTATTTTTAAAAAGAGGTATTAAACAACACGAGAGACCATTGGTGAAGGTTCTTTCAGCTGCTCTTGTCAGAAGAGATTCCAAACTGTTAATTAATCCTAGTTCAATCCTCCAATCCCAGAATAATTTAGGAGAAAAAGCAGGGCTGAATGTTGCTATAAAGGAAAATGTGAAATTACTATTTCCATCAAGGCATTATAGAAAATAATGCCAGGCATGACTAATCAGTGGAAACACTGCATAGATCAATTTCATCATCACCTGCCTGATTCCTCATGGATACTTAGCCTGGTAGCCATAGGCAACGTGAAAAACCATGCAGGTAAATGCACCAAAGCATAGCCAAGCGAGTGGGCTCACAAGAATAGCATGTTCTGGGCATCTATCACAAGAATGACTGTGGGAAGCCACCCCACCCCCACTCTTAGAAGAATGAAACATTTTGAGGAATATTAAAAATTGTAAAATATTGTATTTCCCCAAAAGAGAAATGGAAGAACGTGTTTTTTTAGAGGGAGAAAGCAGCCTCCATTTTTCTTAATAGCCCACAGCAGATGTCAGCGCTTAAGAGATACACAGCTTATTGAAAGAAGACAAGTAACTAGGTAGCTGTATTCATAAGCAAAAATCCTTACCCAAGAGCCAAATGAAAGCCATTAAGCCACAATAGGAATTGCCTAATACCCTTTCAGAACACAAGCCCCTTCATTGTATCACCCTCACAAACATCAACCAAACTTAGCTCAAACACCTAGGATTTGTACTTTGCCTATAGAGCCAGTTATGACCCCTATGTAACTTCTACGTGGCCCCATGGGAATCTGACAACAGACAATAGAATATATGTTCTTGCCCAGGAAAAGGAAACTCAAGTGCAAAGCCCAAGAGAAGGGATGAAAATCCCCTACACTCACTTCCATGGGGTTCTGATGGTTCATTAAACCATCTTTCCAATCTGCCTCCATATTTCCAGTATCTTTCTCCTGGTGTGGAACTGAACCAGGTGGATATTTCTTCCAACAATTTGGCCCCAAGCTAACATGACCAACAGACCTGGCCAAGTAAGCCTCCCTTGCTGGCAACAAACCCATTGTGTCCGTGGGTGGATTGCCCTGGACTTTGGCTGCTTGGAGCAAGGGTAGTAAAGGGGTTTTGAGCTCAAAGTCTGCTTGGACAGAAGGTGAGTACCTCTGAATTTGAACTTTAAAGTCGAGGAAAAGTGAGGGAAATGTGTATATGTCTGTAGTGTGAGGACTCTTCTACCAATCACAGCTGGATCCTGCTCCCTTTCCTAACCACAGAAATATCTGTTCCGCCAACAGAATCTGGAAAGCATGAGGGATTTGCAAGAGCATAGGACCTTCTGTTAGGGAAAAGGGAGAGGCCATGTGAAAATGGAATGGAAAAGTGAATGAAAGAATAACCAGCTGGGAAGTCACTGAGCAAAGTCCTGTGTTAGGAGGTGCCTGTACTTGACTTCTCAAGAAAATCAGGTCCTCCCAGACTCCTGAGGGTCTGAAAACTGAGAGGCAGCAGGTCCTCCCATTCCCCCTTTTGAAAACTGATGGCTGTGTTCCCTACAAAAGGAGGTGCCCATACTCTGTGTGAAGGAACCAGAGTCCTCCCGGATTTTTTTTCCATCCGAAAACTGATGGTTGTGATCAGGCTAAGCCAAAGTGAACCGCACATTGGAAGGGGAACATGGGAAGCTGTAGCTCGAGGGTTGAGAAAGGAACTCCCCTAGGAGATTTGCTTGGGATGAGTCTTGGGATGAATAGCAGATGCTGGGAAGAAGAAAGTGTGAGCAAATTGTGTAGAGTGGGCTTTGCTCAGGGATGAAGCTGGAAGACCAATTTGGCTAAATAAAGGGACTTCAAAGAAAAGGGAAATATATAAATAGGAACGTTGGGGTTTCCATCACCCCCTCTCTCTTCCATGCAACCACATGATATGTTCGTTAAGATTTGTGCCTTCCCTGAGTTAATGGAGATTTATGATGAGAATGACCAGGGCCTAAACCTGAGAATTCTGCTGTCCTTTTCTTTCTCTTTTCCTTGTTTGTGTGTTTGTGTCAAATTCTTTGTGTGTTAGGTAATTGTAACTGTTAAATGTCTCCGATCCCTAGAAAAATAATAATTAAATTGATAGAAAATAATGTTAAATTGAGCAATGAAAAGAAAATGCCTTCACCCTAGTTTGTCTGGACAGCAGAAAGTAAAGAGAACTGTGTTCATTTTTTCCCCTTTCCTCTCTGTACTTTTAACAACAGTCAAGGTTATGAGGGAATGTTTTAAGCTCATTTAGAAGAAAAATTTCATTCTTGCATTTACTTGTATGTGTTTAGGTGGTTTTATCTGTTGATTTAACACCTGAAATGTTAACCTTAATGTTTTTTTTCAAACCCTGCCTGCAAGTTATCTATCCACCCCCACTCTAGCTCCCCATCTCTTATTCTCCAACAATGCTTTTTCTGGGAGAATCATCCACAAAGGGGGAGGGCCCCCTGGTCTCATATCTTTCAGCCCCACACAGACAACTCTGCAACCTTTGGAAACAGATCACACTGACCCAGATGCTTCCTCCAGAGAAATTGCACCCATCTGAGCCAGGGAATTGGGTTTGGATCCAGCCATCCACTAGAAAGTCTTCACAGCAACCAGAATGGAGCAACCTTCCCAAGCCTGACTGGGCTTATCACCAAGCCAAGCCTTATGCCACCTCTCAGGAAAGAGAGGACTCTGAGATGAACAAGTTAAGATTAAAGACTCTTTTCAATCCCCACAAGACACCTGGAAAGACTATTGGGGGGGGAGGGTGGAAATTCATTGAAAGGTTTTCTTTTTTGCCTCACTTACGTTGTAACCAGTTAAATGGATTCATAGAGGGATGGCATTTTGAAGTGGCTGGCACAGCAAGTCCTGAAAACTTTGGATTTCTGTTTGGTATGACAAAAATTGGTTCAAATTGTTTGTATTGCAGTAGTTACACACAGAAGTAGCTGTTCACACACACATACTCCATTCAGAATTAGACTGAGGTTAACCCCTTCACACAGCTCCACATAAAGCTTCTTCTAGGTTGATTTTTGCTTTGTGGTACTAAGGCCCAAGCAATTGTATCTCCTTGTCAGGGGAGCAGGGACATGCCCCTCAGGCAATTCCCTCACTGAAGAGAAGGGAAAGAAAAGAGATCTCTAAACCTCAAGCCCCGATTATGACTCACAAATGAGGTTCTCCAGTTGCTCAGTAAGGCTGAATATGTTTCACTGGTGGTCTCATTAGTCGGAGTCCCAGGGCTCATTGTGCACTATTTAAAAAAAAAAAAAAAAAGCCTGGGCTGCACACTGGCAAACCTCCAAAATCTAGGATTTGGCCTCACAAAAATCTAGGATTTATGTTAAGATATTGCGTTTTAAGAGCTGACCAGTTGCTACAAGGTTAATATAATGTAAAGCTGATGCAATGAGGATGAATCAGCATTAGTATTGCCTTTTTTAAGACTATGTATGGGTCCACAGAAGTTTTACTTCTTTAAAAGGTGTTTATATAAGGCAGCCATTAGAGGGCTTGTTCTTTCCTTGTGTCCTGTCTTCATTACAGAGCTCTCAATGTACAGTTAAGCAGATTGCTTACTTGTCAGGTATTTGCCTAGTATATTTCTGTATATGTCTTGTATATAAACAACTGTTAAATGTCTAAGCTTCTGTGTGCTGCGTTTTGCTCCTGGGTTGTCTCATAATAGTAGTCATGCTGCCAACACTCTGACAATCTGTACTTTGCCTATAGAGCGCAGCTATGGCCACTACATAGCAATAGCACTTAGACTTATATACCGCTTTTGTAGTGCTTTACAGCCCTCTCAAAGCAGTTTATAGAGTCAGCATATTGCCCCCACCTCGGAAGGATGGAAGACTGAGTCAACCTTGAGCCTGCTGGGATTCGATCTGCCAAATTGCAGTAGAAGTAGCTTGCAGTACTGCACTCTAACCACTGCCCCACCAAGGCTCCATATATGATTCCTACATGGGAAATCTGACAACAGCCTATAGAACACATGTTCGGAAAGCTCAAGTGCAAAACCCAAGGGAAGGTATGAAAAACCCAACTCTCAAATCCATTCGGTCAGTTGCTCAGAACCCATCATTAAACCATCTTTCCAATCAGTCTCCATGTTTCCAGTGTCTTTCTCCTGGCTTGGAACTGAACCAGGTGGATATTTCTTCCAACACTACAAAAACTGACAATCCCCAGCAAAATATTCCCTCTGTTCCTTGCAGTTTCAACCAACTATTATTATGTTTCTCCCCCCCCCCCCCCCCAAAAAAAAAGTTATCAACTGGGATGGGTTGCATTGTACGATTTATCAGGCTGACCAGAGTCACAAAGAAAATAGATTTGGCTTAGATAACATGGTACAAGCAAGCAACATGCCAACTGGTATTGGCTTTCCCCTGCTCTTCCAACTCAGGCACCGCATTGCTTGTTGGCAAAAAAAAAAAGCAGGGTTTAGGAAACAAAAATCAAGTTTAACTTAATAAATTCCTTTCCTTATCAACAAAGTTTTTTTTTTTTTTAAAAAAAATATTGATCAGTGAAAATCAAAATAAAGGAAACCTCGTAAGAAAGATTTCGGCTCATCAGCCAGATTTGTTTCGGCTGAATCGTTCCAGTGAGCCAAGACAATGCAATGGAGAACTGCGAGAGGAACTCTTGTAAAAGTCGCGCTTGCGGTTATTTTGCCTCTCTAATCGGAAAGCCACCCAGAAAAACACCCTCAAACTCATTTAAGGTCACTGAACCAACTTCGCATGCTGGATTTTGGGGGGATTACAAAAAAAAAAAAACCCCACCAAACTTCCCCCCCCTCCTCCAACCCAAGTCAGTTCCACTGGTCCCTTTACCTGTTTCTGGATGTTCCGAACGCGCAGGTCGTGCTGCCGAGGAGCGCAGTGCAGCTTCTGCACCACCCAAGCCCGGAGCTGGTAGTAAATGTCGAAAAGGACAGAAAGGGGCAACAGGAAGAGGCAGACGAAAATCCAACGGTGGTGAACTAGCACGTACTCGATGCCCCTATAGCGAGCCCAGAGCAAGAACAGCAGCAGCCCAATGCCTAGAGACAGCAGAGGCCCCATCCTCGCTCAGCCTCTCCGCCACTTCGCCAATTGCCGCTTCCCTCTTTTTCGCCGGGCTTGCAAGGATCGCAAGCAGGCGATGCACAGCCCACGCTGCTTGCCCTTCGGCGCAACGGCCGCGACTTTCAGCAACCTGAGCTTCCTCTCGGCCCTACCTTTCTCCAGCCCTAGGTCTTGCAATCAAAACCCACGCCTTTTTAAGGAGTTGTCTCTACTATGCCTTCTCTCTCTCTCTCTCTCTGGCTACTAACGCGTAGATCCTCTTTCTAGGCGGTGCTCAAGGATCCCCCCACAAAGTGCATTCATAAGGTCAGAATAAGATGCTCCCTCGCCCACTTCCAATCCTCACGTTTTCTTCCCTAAAGTCTTATTCCCAAAATGGCCTTTGACTCCTGCTTTCCTCTCGCTCTCCACCCCGGACGGGAAGTCCCCTTCTCCGAACCGGATCACCGAAACCCCACGGATCGCGCCCACCGGCACTTATCTTTTTACAACGGGCGCAAGCCACCTCCTCCCGTCATCCCCACCCCATCGCGTTTATCTCTCTTCGGATTGGCTGAGCCGGTGAGGAGAGGGATACCGCTTGACCAATGGGAAGGCGCCGTTTGGATCGGATCAGGCGCCGAGCGGTGGGATTGGTCGAGGGAAGCCAAGGCCGGTAGAAGGGATGAGTGGGGTGGGGGAGAAAAACGGACCCAAAACTGGAGATCGGGGCTTTCGGAACGGCACGAGCGTTGAGTTAACGCGAAGAATGTGCTCTTTGTGGTCCGCGCCCTCGGAACGGGTTTGCAAAACGGGTCTTTGGCTGGAAGGAGGCTCAAGCCTTGCGAGAGACCCAAATGGAGCGTAACCTCTGAGCGTGGGGAGATTTTCCCAAGGTATTTTTTCTTCAGGATCGGACCCAACGGAGCGGCGCGAGCAGGGGTTTGTTGAGAAAAAACCGGGCAAAACGATTGAATTGACAAGGATCGAATCTGATTTTGCCCAAGCGAAGAAGAGAAACTTGTCCCGAGTTTTCCGCTCGGATTAAAAACCTCCGCTCCAGGGAAGGCAACAAAAATGAATTGATCTTTACCATAAGTAGTTTGGCTGCCTCCGACTAGCCGTAACTGTTGATGGTTTGGGGTGTTTTTTTTTTTCTGGGAGGAGGGATAAAAAATGCAGGCTTCATAATATTCTTCACGGACTCTTTCCTCCCTGCAAAAGATGTCTTAAACCTTCACACAGCTTGCATGGCTAAATGTAGTTCTTCCCCTGCTCTGTATGATTAATTATAGCCTGCCTCTTCCCCATGAAATGAGTTTAGAAAATGGACTGGGCAGTCAACCATTTCTATAAGCTTGAAAATGCAACTTGGCATGCTTGCATGAAAGAACAGCCAGGCATATTGGCATAAGCACCGTGGGGGTCCATTTCAAGCCACGCGTTGATTTGTGGCACCTTGCCTGGGAATTGCTCTCCAGGTCTCCTGCTCCCCTGGCCTGTTGTCACGGCACGAGGCAAGCCATCTGCAGGATCTGGGTATTTGCCATATTACATGCAGAACTGAACAAGTCAGGAGTTTGCAGCCTTTGGACATAGCAAATTCATTTGTAGGCAAAATAAAACCATGCGGATCAGCATGTTACCTAAAAAGAATGGGCACAGACACTGGTTGGCAGACTACCACACCATATTTAAAGGATTTGAGCAGGAATACCTTTCAAGGCACGTGCTGACTTTTGGCATGGCGCCCGGAATTCTGTAAGTTTAAAGTGTGGTCCAAGGAGTTTCCCACAACTTTCTCAGTCCACGAAATCAAAACGATTTGCCAGATACTGAAATAACTTGCAAAAATGTAAAACAATGCCACTCTTCTCATTAGTATTTCTATTTGTTAAAAATTAGGATTTTTTTCATGAAAAAAATCCTTATGTGAATGTCTTAATGGGTATAACATTTTTATTTTCACATGATTCAATAAATAAATGTTCATTTGTTTAATGATTGTTCAAAGTTACAGTGGCATTGAAAAATGTGACTTACTACACGCTGATGATCCTTGCAGCATCCCCAAGATTGTGTGAATAAAATTTGGGCGCTTTGCAACTGGTGTGTCTTTATCATGGGATTGCCATTTGTGATCTTTCCAGACAGCTTCCAACAAGGAAAATCAAGTGGGGAGGAGGCAGATTTGCTTAATGACTTCATAATTCATTTAACCACTGCAGTGATTCTCTTTAACACTGGCAGAAAGGGCTGTTAAAATTGGACTCTCAACAACCGCTTGGCTTAGCAATGGCAATTCTAGCCTCAATTGTAGTCTTAAGCCAAGGGCTTTCTGTACAAAGGCTATATCTATTGGCAGTGTGCTCATAAATGGACATATAATTAGGTCCTGATTGTTCTCTACCTCTTTAAAAAAAAAATAGGTATCCTTTCTTCAAGCAGTGTGCTTTTTCTGACTGGCTCACAAAATCAGTTCATTTCATCTTCATTTTTGCAATAAAAACTCCCATATTCTACAGCAAGTGAAGGTGGGAAAATGATAAATCTTCATGTGTTATTGTTTTTGAAAAAACGCTTTACATCTTGATAATAGCATTTCACTTTGAAAGTAGGTGAGGTTGCTTATGTGTAGGAATGTTTGACAGCAAAATAGAAATATAGTACAGGTATTACATACACAGAAGCCACCTGCCCAAACATATCTGGAAGTTTCAGTATAAAGGCCTAATGGGTGTAAACTAACATTCTTTACTTTCTAAAATATTTTCTCCTGTCATCCAAATGAATACCCTATATTTGCCCAAACTCTGTGGTGGAAGTTGTGGTTCCACAGGCCTGGATTGTGCCATTTTGTAAAATGGTTATTGATGAATTAGGCTCCATAAAGCAAATAACCTTAAGTTATTTCTTTATATCTATTTTAACCTATCTACCACTAGAGCTTTTGTAATCTTTTTGTCATTTTAAGCATTTAAAAAAAAGTTAAAATAGAGTTATAATGTTGATTATTAATATTGTAAGATTAGAGAATTATTATCAATGTAATGAATACTGTAAACTTTTATTGTAATTGCACCGAGACATTTGTACCCAGATGACGCACTGTTTCATGGAAGATATGTTCAAGTTAAAAACATAAAAAACTTTGTATTATTGTTACTATTATTATTATTTTAATTTAAAAAGAAAAAAACTAAAAGAAAAAAACTAATTTACTGCTATTACCCCAAGAAACTCAATTTTCATGAATATTTTTCTTTTCCTGAATTTTTTCTCTTGGTCTGATTCACATGATTAGCTGACCCCAGTGTTAGTACAGCTCAAAGAGTGCTGTCTGGTTCATCTCCTACATTTCACTTCATTCTAGGTCAACCCTGCTCCTTTTTCTTCTCCTCCTCCTCCTCTTCCGCCTTCCCATAGATCTGCCATTATTTTTTATACAAGTACAAATGAAACAGTGAATCACTGAACCAAGTTCATTGAGGTGACAGTGAAACAGTAAATGGATGGTCCTGCTTTTGCTGTTCTGTTCTAACCAGAGGAAACTTGACAAACATTCTGTCACTTCTTTGCTAGCTCAAGGCACATGAGTAATGGGAAAGAAAAGGAGCAGTCCACCAATCAGGAGCCATGGTGTATAAGAAATCAGGCTCTCTTCATGGTCAAAGCAGAGACGAGGTTGAAATCAAGAAAGATATTTCATAAGTTGGCTTCATGATCTCTTAATTTCCTCATGAGAATAGAGCAGTTTAAGGTTGCAGTGTGGAAAAAAAAACCTTTTGCTTCACTCATTTAGTTTCACTGTTGATCACGTTACACTTAAGATCTGTGGGTTTATCTTAGACAATCCTAATGAATTCTAAGAGCCATATTATGAAGTCACATTGACCTCTCTTTTCTGAGCTGTGAGATGTTTTGAGGGCAGGTCACTTATTCCAATGTTGCTTTCTCTGGAAGTGAGTCCCAAGACAGCATTTGATTTTATCTACCAATAGCACAAGGGCAGGACAAGATGAAATATCTATTATTTCACATTTTCAAGACAAGGCAGCAGCTCTTTCCCTTCCTTAAGGCTTGTGAAACTCCAGTTTTCTTTGCCTTTTCCTCTAATCCTCCTTAGTTTTGGCATTGTTCTTAAACTGGCAGAAGGAAGGTAAACTTCACAAAACTTAAGGAAGACACAGCTTATCCAGAAAGATCAAGAAAACTCTGTAAATAAAAGGTTTCCATAGCAACCTATGATTAAAGAAATTCCTTCTCCAACACTACTTTTGGAAGTGTTGATTCTACCACCACCACCTCAGGGTACCACTGCAATTCATACTTATGTAATGTAAGTATTTGTTTGATTATCTCCCACATGTATTCAAGAACTCAAATGTTCATAGGTGTTTCTGTTCCATCGTTTCTCACAGGGACTGTTGTGTAGGGTTTCCCTAGTCCTAACCCAATTTCCCTTTTAAAAAAACTATACTATATATTGGCATCCTTCAGTTTCAAGAGACTAGGGTATCATGCTCTGAAAAGAGGCCCTAAAACAGCATCTAATGTGGCTAAAAAGGCCAATTTGAGAGTGGCAATCCCTTCCACACAGTCTCCTGTCCAGTCCCCAGATTTTGCTGGTTCCAGGACTGCCTGCCTAACAAGTGTCTCTTTGAATTGAAGAAGGCCATGCTGCATCTTTAGTCTCCAAGCTGAATGATCAGAGGTCAAGGTTTCCCAGCTGTTGATGTCCATTCCCAAGGCCTTTAGATCCCTCTTGCAGATATCCTTATATCGCAGCTGTGGGTCTCCCTCTAGGGCACTTTCCCTGCACTAACTCTCCATATAGGAGGTCCTTTGGAATCCAACTATCAGCCATCCTCACTGCCCAAGCCAGCGCAGACATTGCTGTTTCAATAGTATATACATGCTAAAAATTACAGCACGTTCCAAGACGGCGCTATTTAGAACTTTGTCATGCCAGGTGATGCCAAGAATACGTCAGAGACAGCACATGTGAAAAGTGTTCAACTTTCTCTCCTGCTGTGCGTCAAAGGTCCAAGACTCGCTGCAGTACAAGAGTATGCTCAAGACACAGGCTCTATAGACCTGAATCTTTGTATGTTCCGTCAGCTCCTTAAGCCATATTCTCTTTGCAAGTCTGGAAAATGTGGTGGCTGCTTTACCAATACGTTTATTCAGCTCAGTGTCTAAAGAAAGAGTGTCGGAGATAGTTGAGCCAAGGTGTACAAAGTCATGGACGGCCTTCAATTTTTGTGCAGAGATTGTAATGCAGGGAGGTGAATCCACATCCTGAGCCATGACTTGTGTTTTTTTTCAGTCCAAAGTCTTGGCTAAAATGATCCATAAGTTGTTGAAGGTCTTCAGCAGAGTGAGCAGTAACAGCAGCGGCATCAGTGAAGAGAAAATCCCACAAGCATATCAGCTGGAATTTGGTCTTTGCTCTCACTCTAAAGAGATTAAACAGTTTTCCATCTGATCTGGTCTGGAGATAAATACCCTCTGTTGCAGTTCCAAAAGCGTGTTTCAGCATTACAGCAAAAAAGATCCTGAATAGAGCTGGCACGAGGACAGAGCCCTACTTCACTCTACTTTGAATGTCAAAGGAATCTGATGTTAAGCCATCAAAAACTACTGTGCCCTTCATTTCCTCATGAAAGGACCTGATGTTGAGGAGCTGAGGTGGACATCCAATATTGGGGAGGATTTTATAAAGGCAGTCCCTACTTATCAAGTCAAAAGGCTTCGTAAGATCTATGAAGGCTACAAAAAGTGGCTGTCTTTGTTCCCTACACTTCTCCTGCAACTGTCTAAGGGAAAATACCATATCAGTAGTAGACCTATTGGCTCAGCATCCGCCCTGTGATTCTGGATAGACTCTCTCTGCAAGCATCTGGAGCCTCTTCAGTATGACACAGGCAAGCAGCTTCCCTATAACACTAAAAAAAGAGAGATGCCGCGGTAGTTGTTACAGTCACCCCTGTCACCTTGTTCTTATACAGAGTGATGATATTTGCATCCTTCATGCCCTGCGCTACTCCACCTTCCCTCCAACAAAGACTTCATGCAGTTCAGTGGGGATGATCTCTTTGCAGCACTTCAGAACTTCAGCAGGAATGTTATCTTTCCTGGGTGCCTTGCCAGAGACAAGGGAATCTAGGGCCCCGTTGAGTTCTTCTAAAGTTGGTTCACTGTCAAGCTCCTCCACGACAGACAGGAAACTCAGTGTTATTCAATGCTTCTTCAGTTACAACATTTTCTCTGGTATATAACTCAGAGTACTGCTGCACCCAGTGTACCATCTGCTGTGCTGGGTCCTGGATGACCTTGCTTGGGGGGCAGATTTCTTCTGTATTGGACTTAAGGCCTGCTTGATGCCATCATACATCCCTGTTGATGTCGCCTGTGTCAGCTGCTATTTGGATCCGAGAGCAAAGATCCAAGAGCAGCCAGTAATCATTAGCACATCTCCTGGTGGTCTGTTGGGCTTTACTACGAGCAGCTCACAGAACCCGTAGGTTACGCGCTCGCTGGAACAGGCTTTAAAAACAATTAAAGCTCTCCTCTTTTCCTCCATGGGTCAGCTCCTCCAAGTGGGCTTCAAACTAATCTGCTGTCTTTCTGGTCTCCTTACCAAATACTGACAAGGTGTTATAAACAGCATTCTTGAAATGTTCCCATTGTTCAGATGCATTTGTTTCAGCCGGGCCTGGGAGCGTTTCCTTGACTGCTTGAGCAAATTCCTCCAGTCTGTCCTAAACTACACTATAAAAATTATAATAAGTTAGCTCTTATATCCTATAGTCTTTGAGCAATATTTATTTGTGTTTACTGGATGAGTTTTAGTTTGTGGCTCCTGAAGATGTTGGCAAGTTGCTTGGAATTGAATGGATCTCCATCTACTCTTTGGATTCTGGCCCAACATGGCGGATATCTTCATGCAATGAAGTGTCAGAACAGGTCTCCTGGACAATCCTGCAGCATAGAACTTTTTTTTAAATAGTTAGATCTCTTCAGAGCCTATTCTGGAACTTTGCAGATCAGTAATTAGAAGCTATTTTCTAACTTTAATGATTGAGAAAGATAATAAAGGAAGTGGTGGTTAATCAACTACAGGCAAGAAATCGTTTATCTAGACCTGATTTAAGTTAGAAAAATGAAGCTAAAAATGACTTTGAACAGCCTAGTAGATGAATCTTGCAAATTACCTGAATGAGAGAATGCAACCATATCAAGGGTGGGATTCATCCGGTGTTACTACTGGTTCGGTGACTACATTTTGCGCACGTGTAAAACCCTTAGGCTGTGCCGCCCGGACAGCTGAAAAGTGCTGCATGCGGGTGCGCAGCGTTTGAAAAGCCTTTTTTCCTGCTTTTTCAACCTCAGCCAGGCCGCGCAAAGCAGCTGAGGTTGAAAAAGCAGGAAATAAAGGACAGGGAAGAGCCCAGGCGGGCGGGTGGGCCAAACAGCAGCAAACAAAGAACCGGTTTGGTGTCTGCTGCTCTTCAGAGCTACGGGCAGAACCGATAGCATCCCACCCCTGAACCATATTTATTATTTTGGGTGTCTTTGAAGTACTTTTGATCGTGATAGCCTGTCCATTTGCCTGGGATTATGGAGATGAAGACACTGCATTGCAGTGGTTCTGGTTTTGTTTTTGTTTTGTTTTTTGTCTGGGGTAAATCTCATGGTGGTACTTGGCACCAGCTGGTCTTTAAAACAGAAGCTGTTATAGGGAGGCTCTTAGATTTAATTCTGACCCCATTATCTATATAAAATTGCTGGATGACCGTTGTTCAGGAGATTTAGTGCTTGGTGTTATCCAGGGGTGGGATTCAAATTTTTTAACAACTGGTTCTGTGGGCGTGGCTTAGTTGGTGGGCATGGCTTGGTGGTAATGTGACTGGCTGGGCGTGGCCAACTTAACATCCCTCACATTGAGGCACGCATCTCCTCACCTGGCCTCTCATGACTGTGGAATGCTGCAACAGTCATAAGTGTGAAAAATGGTCATGTCACTTTTTTCAGTGCCACTGAACTTTGAATGGTCACTCCACACAAGCAAAGTACCAACAAAGGAGGGGGAAAAGACTCCAGAGTAGTTCCTGAGACAGGAAGTCTAGTCCTGCCAAGAATGTAATAAGGGTTAACGGAGAGGCAGTTTCTGTAAGCAACACCAGAATGTTTCCTTCCTGCCTTCCTTACAGGATTAGGCCAGTAATTTGTTCTAACAACTGGTTCTCTGAACTGCTTAGAATGTTAACAACCGGTTCTAATGAATAGGTGCAAACCTGTAGAATCCCACCCCTGGTGTTATCAATATGATAATGATAAACACATCTATTTCTCCATGCCATCATTTTAAGTAATGGCATTATCTTCCTAAAAACCCTATTTATACACATAATTGATTAACCTAGATGATCCTTGAAGCCTCCTCCAATTCTACTCTGGAGACATCTGGGCTTGGGTGCCATAAACTCACCTTGTGACAGATCTGGTGATCTTTTGATTAGGACAATAGGCAATAGTTAAGGTTCTCCTGCTAGATATGTCTACCTTCTTTAAAAGGGTTCAAGAGATCCTTAAAGGCCCATCCTCCCTTGGGTATCCAAAAAACTTGTCTGCCCTCTCCATAGAGAAAGCTAATAGGGATAGCAAACATTTAGAAAAGTAGCTTTTGGGAAATAACTGTTGGAAGTATAGGAGCCAGTTCATATGTTGAATGTGGATGTGTTTGCATCTGTATGGATATGATACTGGGAAAAGTGATTTGTAAATGATTGTTGTATTTTGGAGAAATTGTTCACTTAAAGGTTATTCACAAAGATATATTGGCATCACTGGTTGTTTCTTGGAACAGAACATTCAGTCTCTCTTTGTTTGGATTTCAGGTGCTTTTCTAACAAATGAGTATTCATTGATGTAATTGTACATGTTCACAGTCCCTGGCAACCACTCTATGATATCATCTATACAGGCTCATTTACCCTCATTTAGACATCACGGTTTGGACCAGCAACTCAGTTGTTACGGTCACTAAGTGAAACTATGTTTATGCTGACAGTCTTACTTCAGCTTTTGTTTGCTTTATAGACTGGGGAAGGTCCTAAGTGCAAGGACCAGTTGTCAAGTTATTTTTTCATCCTCCTCACTGAATGAGGACAACTTGTAATGCTTTGGAATTTAAACCCCATCCTACTGCCTGAAAAAGTTTCTGAATGTTGTCAGTAGAAAGAAGTGAAAGAATGAGCAATGAGAAAAGTGATTTGGAGTTATTTAAGTGCTAAACTACATGTTATATAGACTATCCATAACTCTTCCTTCTGTTGAAAGGCTGTCAAAGTGCCTTTCTTCGAGGATTCGAATTTTCCCGCTGGGAGAATTCCAGCGCAAGGAGTCAGACAACTGCTTGAAAGCCAGATCTTTTTATTTTTTATTTTTTTATAACAAATTTTATTAATTTTACAAAAACAGTACGCAAACAGTCCAGGCATAACAGCTTGAGAAATCTTTTCTAAAAAAAAATAATTAAAGAAGAAAGCCAATAGAACATACAAAATGATTCCAAATTGTAATATCAATATTTACGTTATCTATTTAACTTCATATCTTATCCCGACTTCTCCTTTTCATTCTAGTTATCCAAATTATATTTCTTGCTAATTAAAATTTTATTGCCTTTCATAAACATATAAAATACAGAACATAGAAAAAAAAACAACCTAAAACATCTTTTCTGAAGGCTGCTTGATCCCGAGTTAAAACTCTTCACACAGACACAAATTCAAACATCATATTCACTTTATATATTCTTCCATATCTTATTATCATTTTCAATATCATTCTTTGTCTGTTCTATTTCCAACTATCCATTCATCTTTTTTCTTTTAATATACTTCTCCTATACACTGATTGGAGTGACGCCTTTAACTCATTGTCCTAACTTAAAGTTACTTCATATAACACTTAATTTATCTTGTTTAGTACATTCTAAAATCATTAAAAAAAAATTAATCGTATATATTAATACTCATTTATATCTTAAGTATTTTACTCTAAATACACATATAAAGACCCAATCTTATATACCTTCCAGAATCCCCCTTTTTTTTCCACCCATTATCTCTAAATAAGCTTTTTTTCTTTAAATCTTGCTTCCCACCATTAAGGCTTCTCCTCCCCCCCTTTCTCTCTTACTTATTCTTCTCCTTGCCCTTTTTACCCCTTTGTCTCTCCTCCTCCCTTTTCTTACTCCCTTTCCATTGTTTTCTAACCTTGCATCCATCTTTCATCTCATTTTTCTCTTTTTTGGTTGTTTTTCAAACCTTAAAATCCCTTTTTTCTTATCCTCTTTCTCCTCCTACCCAGAAAAAACCCATTGTTCATCAAAGATGGCTTCTTCTTCCTCTTCTTCTTTGTCCCAGTCGTTCTGCTGCGTAGTCAACTTTTCATAAGTGCATAACGCCATTTCTAAAAATTGAAATAGAGTGCCCAAAGTATCTTTTCCATCTTGTTCTTCCTTTTTATATTTTTTATATTCAGTTTTTAATTCATCCACAAGCGATGCCATCATAAAGAGAGAAACTTTTCCCAAAACAACCACCCAAGTATTTTTAATCAGGAATAATTCAAAAAAGATTCCAAAAGTTAATACTTTTTTTCCCTTCTTCTACTTCTCTTTCTGGGGTTACTGTTTAATCAAAGAGATCCAATTACCATATGTCTTTCTTTAGAATTCTAGGCAATCTTCTCCTTTTTCAACTTCTGCTCCAATTTTTTTCCTCTCCCTTCCCACTTACAACAACAATTTTTTTTTAAATGATCAGAAATCCATACCTCCAATAAGGGTTTTCCGATTTCTTAAATTATTAAGTCCAATGTCCAGTCTTTTGTCCCTTGACTTTAACTTTCAAAATAATTCACCTTCAGTGCCCAAATAAATTTCAAATCTTCATCTGCTGTTTCTATGGGGTGGGAGAGTGAAGAAAAAACAACAACCCTTTAACAGCTTTCTCCGTCACTCTTTGATCTTCTTAGGGATACAATGTATCCTCCAGCAATTCAAACAATTCAGTTCCAGAGAGTTTAAGAGATGTTGATTGACCCGGCTCAGCCAGCACTTTCACTTTTCCTGCTTCCTCCAGCACAATCTTACCCGGTTGCAGGCTTCTTCGTGGCGGCCATTGCTGACCGCCGCTCCACCACCTCAGGAAAAAGGGTTTTTTCCAGACGAGGAGGGGGTCTGCGACACCCCCAACCCCCTGTCCGGCTCACCTCTCTCTTCAGCTGCCTCTACAGGGCAGCCATATCCCCCTGATCCATTTGGATCGGGGGCACCTCGGTGGCAAGCGCAGCAGGAATCGCGAACGGTTGCGAATTCCTGCTGCCACCGAAGCCACGCGGAACCAAAAACCCTGGATCTTTTTATTTTCAGGAAGGGAAGAGACAGCGCGGCTGCGTTCCTGGGGCTAGCTAGCTGACTTCGAATAGTAAATTCCTGGTTTTTATACCTTTTTCCTTTCTTTGTGGGTGAATGTTCGTTTAGTGTTTAATATTTAATGTTTAGAAATTAAAATCTTGTCAGAGTTTAAGTTTTGCCGGAAGGCATACTTAGCGAGGTGCGGAGAATAAACTCTGCGGGGTGGCTTGATTGCCTTATCGGTTCTTTCTTAATCTCTTTTACCTTTATAATGGGTTTTCCTATTTGTTTTTCGGCAATCTCCTGTCTGTTTCTTATGTAATTTATTCTGTGTCTTTTGTCTGTTTGTTTTGCTGATTTGGCATGTCCTGTATTTGTAGGGGTTTTTTCTTTTCCTTTTTTCACTAGCTTTAATTACTTGGCTTTTGTCTAGGGGGCTCCTTTCAATATTTATTAAATTTCTTTTCCTTTGCAAGTTTGTTTTATGGCTGGCCTGAGGCTTTTCCTGCTTGGGTGTCACCACTGTCCTAGTGAAGTTCTCTTTCCACACTTCCAATACTTCCCTCTCTCTTGAAAGGAAATATCAAAATGTTGAATCAGGGAGCAGGGCAATGAGAGATGGGAGAAGGCCTGATGAATGCAGGAATGTCTATTCTAACTTGCTGCACATCCACAAGATCTTCTTATTCTTGGAAAGAAAATAATGCAAGGTCTGAATAACTTTCTTGCGGGGGTGAGAAATCAGCATGCAGCTGGAAGAGAACGGAAAATGATTTCCCTTCAGTACTTTTGCTCTAAATTTTAGCTTGCAGCTAAGGATAGTTAAAAGTAAAATTTGAGAGAAAGACTCCCTAATGTGCTTATCGCTATGGCTAAAAACTGGGCAACTTGCTTTGCTAGCACTTTGAGACCGATACATGCAAGGGTGGGATTCAAATTTCTTAACAACCAGTTCTGGGGGTGTGAACTAATTTGTGGGTGTGCCTTGCTGGTCATGTGACTGGCTGGTCATGGCTTGCTGGCTGGGCGTGGCTTGGTGGTCACGTGACTGGTTGAACATGGCTTGGTGGTCACGTGACTGGGTGGGTCAAAAGATAAAAACTCATTTTAACAATACTCTTGATGTGGGGTTGGACTAGATGACCTCTGAGGCCCCTTCCAGCCCAGGATTGCTGTGCTGTTTCAAAGCATCCTCTGAAGCTGCGTCTAGTCTAGAGTTTGTGGTCCTTCCTCTCCTTTTTCTTTCCCTCCCTCCCTCCCTCTATCCATCCATCCATCCATCCATCCATATCTCATTCACATTCCTTTCCCTTCCCTCTTTCTCCCATCCCTCCCTCTTTCTTTTTCTTCTTCCTTTTAAGAGAAAGAAAGAAAGAAAGAAAGAAAGAAAGAAAGAAAGAAAGAAAGAAAGAAAGAAAGAAAGAAAGGTACCATGCATCTCTATGCTATTCATGGTATATTTTCAGCTTGAACCTCTTTCTACTTAAACCAGAGGTCCCCAAACTTGGCAACTGGCTTCAATTCCAAAGCTACATTTTATGAAGACCAAGTCAAGAAAAGGAGATTAGAAACGAAGCAAAGGTTAACCTTCGCATTCTTTCTAACCCGTTCTAAATGGTAAGTAGAATTGAGCCTTTCTACTTGCCATTTTATTACCAATAATTTACCACCATCTTCAAATTAAAGAGTTGCCTTCCAATAACAAAAAAACTCGTTTGCAAACTGCCTGAATAGTAACACAGCACATAATTTTGCATGTTAAACATCGAATCACAAAGTGGAAGAGGGAAAATATTTGTGAGAAATATTTACTATGTTTTTTGCTTGTCAAACTTAAAAGGCCATTGGACACTCCATAAAGGTTGTAACAGCAAAAGAAGTAATGAAGCAGCTGCTGAATAGTCTGAATTATGCTTTGGAAATTGTGTAATGTATGCTCTGAAATTGAGCAAATGAATGAGAGAGACCTAAAGGTAAGCTGTTATCTACAAAACCCACACTGAACTTACCACACTAAGCCTGGCATGAAAAAGCAGAGCAACTTACTAGTTTTGAAGAGAAGAATGTTACATCCGTCTCTGGAAGGAAACTCGGGAGCCCGTGACTTAGTTCAGCTCTTTTATTAAATCCCGAGATCGGCTCGGGGCAGCTAGGCTAGACCGCGGCTTATATCGACCTAGCCGGCCAAGCCGCGGCCAATGACACTGATTTGAATTCCCCGCGATCGGTTTCCTCCAATCGCGGGGGATTCATCGCGGCCAATCAGCCACGGCCTGCTCAGCCAATCGGGTTGCCGGGCGTCTTAGCCAATTGGAAGACGTATTTACAAGAATGCAAATTAACTATACAGAACACCCCTCCCCTCTTGGTATGGTCCTACGTAACGTAATCCCGTAAGTAGGCGGAGCTCCGTACTTGTCTACTGGACCTGCGCAGGTTAGTTGGCGTCTGCTCTGCGAGTGGTTCGGACGGGTTCTGTGTTGCTCCTTGCCTTCCTGATGGAACCGCCTGGAAGGTTGGGCCCGGCCTTTCGCTACAGCTCCCTCCCGGTCTACCCGGGTTGGTTGAGCTGCTGGTCCTGCTATTCCCGCCTGGTCATTCCGGGCTGGTTGAGCTTGCTGGGCTGCTCCTTCCAGGCGAGGCTTCAAGTTGGTCCTCCGTCAGTAGTTCTGCTGGTGAGTATGGTTAGTTTTCTTTTTGTGGGGGGTGGTTGTTTTGGTTTTCTGGGTTCCCCCTCCCTTCTTGGTTGGTATCTGAGTTTCCCCTTCCCCCTGAGGTTTCTTCTGTGTGTGTTTGCATGTTGGTTATATTTCCCATGTAGGTTCTCGATCTTAATTGATCAATGTGTCTCCTCCATGCTCATCCGTCAGCTGTCTATAGCCGGTACGAGTGGGGACCTGTCACTTGGGTTATGGTTGCTGGTACCCAGAGTGGGTCCCTGGTAAGATTCTTTGAGTATACTGCGTCACCTGGTGTAAATGTTCGGTGTTTGCTTGAGGAGTTTGGGGTTTTTTCTGGGTTGTACGTGGGGTATAGTCTGTACGTGGGGACCTTAATTTCCTCCCCATTAATAGCTCTGCCGGGCTTTTGTTGATTGTCGTGTTTGGGGTTATGTGTTGTATAAAAAGCATTTTATTTATTTTTTCTTAGATTTCCCCATTTTCTATTTTTTGGATTGTTTTTTTCGTAAATTGAACCATTCGTTCCGCCCTCCCATTCGCCGCCGGATATGCTGGCGCTGTCAGTGCATGCCGTATTCCCCACTACGCTAGGAATTTTTCGAATTCCAGTGAGGTGAATTGGGGCCCGTTATCCGATACGATGATGTCTAGGAGGCCATGGGTTGCGAACAGCTTGCTGAGTTCCTTGGTGACGGCCTCCGTGCTGGTGGTTTTCATGTTGCTTACCTCCAACCAATTGGAGTAAGCATCTACCATGATGAGGAATGTGTGTCCTTTCGTGGGCCCGGCAAAATCTATGTGAATCCTGGACCATGGTCCCCTGGGGGTTTCCCATTCCAGGATTGGTGCAGCGGGAGGGCTTGGTCTGGTTTCTTGGCATGGTTTGCATGCTGCCACCCAAGCCTCGATCTGTTTGTCCATTCCTGGCCACCAGGCGTAACTCCTGGCCAGGGCTTTTGTTCTAACGATGACCGGGTGCCCCTCGTGTAACAAGTCCAATACCTTCCCTTGTAATTTTTCTGGAATAACAACCCTATCCCCCCATAGTAAACAACCTTTTTGTAATGACAGTTCTGTTTGCTGGTTTCGAAATGTCCTGAATGTTTCGTCATCTTTTTCCAGCCACCCCTTCTCTACCCAATGTAACATCCGCGCCAGATGCTTGTCTTTATTAGTTTCGCGGGCAATGTCTGACGTGGTTATGGGTAGATCGGGTAGAGTCTCTATGCTCAGGGTGGATGTTGTGGGTGCTGGGTCGGTCTCCAGGTCGGGTAGCGGTGTGCGGCTCAAGGCGTCTGCGTGGGTGATCATCTTACTGGGTCGGTGCATGAGCCGGTAACTGTAGGCAGCAAGGAACTCGGACCACCTTGTCATTCTTGGCGATAGAATGTTCGGGGTGGCCCTGTTCCCTGCCAGGATTCCCAGCATGGCTTGTGATTGGTGATGATGGTGAAAGTCCTGCCGTAGAGGTACTCGTGGAACCTCTTCACTGCAGCGACGATTGCCAGGGCCTCTTTGTCCAGTTGACTGTAGTTCCGTTCCAGTTTGGAGAGGGTCCTGGAAAAGAAGGCGATGGGTGCTTCTTTTCTGTCGGGGAGAGTGTGGCTGAGAATGGCGCCGACGCCGAAGGGTGATGCATCACATGTAACTGCTAGTGGTAGGGTCTCGTTGTATTGGATGAGGATGGCATCCGAGGTGAGCAGGTCCTTGGTTTTGATGAAGGCGGCTTCCTCGCATTTCCCCCAGTTCCACGTGGCCGCCTTGTCCAAAAGCCTATGCAAAGGCTCTGCCGCGATCGCCTTCTGGGGCAGGAAAACATTATAGAAGTTAAGCAGTCCTAGAAATGCCTGCAGTTCCATTTTGTTCTTCGGTCTGGGGGCTTCCTTGATTGCTCTGGTTTTTTTCTCGGTTGGGTGAATTCTGTGCCGGTCTAAAAGGTGCCCCAGGAATTTGACCCTCTTGATGTGCAGTTGGCATTTTTCTTTTTTAACTTTTAGCCCCACGTTTTTGAACTTCGTCAGTACCTCCCTCAGGCGACCCTCCAGTTCTTTTCGGTTGGCTGCCGACACCAGTACATCATCGAAGTAGGGCACCACCCCCTTGATTCCTTGCAGGAGTCTCTCCATGAGGCTCTGGAAGATTCCTGGGGCCACACTGACTCCGAACTGGAGTCTCTTACAGAGAAAAGCTCCCCGGTGGGTTACTATGGTCTGCGCCTCGGCGGTTTCCGCGTCGAGCAGCAATTGTTGGTAAGCTTGTGCCAGGTTGAGCTTCGTGAAAACCTTGCCTCCCCCCAGTGAGTGTAGGAGGTGCTGCACTGCTGGGATGGGGTAGGCGCTTTGTTGTAAGGCGCAGTTTAGGGTGGCCTTATAGTCCCCACAGTTTTTCACTGACCCATCGGGCTTGACTGGGGTGACCATGGGGGTTTCCCACCGGGCGTAATCGGTTGGCTCCAGGACTCCCTGTTTGATGAGCTTTTCTATTTGCTCATCGATCTTGGGCCGGAGTGCGAAAGGTACTCGCCATGGTTTTAGACGTATGGGGGGAACGCTGGGGTCTAGGCTGAACGAAATAGGGGGCCCTCGGTACCTGCCTAGGGTGCCATCGAACACTTCCTGGAAGTCCCTTGCGAGTTGTTCTTCCCAGTCTGCCTCTGCAACGAGGTTGATGCCCGTCACTTCGATCCCGAGCGGTGTGAACCACTGTTGTCCCAAAAGGCTGGGGCGGTCTCTATCCATGACCGTTAGTGGAAGCCTTGCTGTGCGTCCCTTGAAGGTCACTTTAAAGTGTCCTGTTCCGACTACCGGGATGCGGTTTCCTTGGTAGTCTTTGAGGATTAATTTCTGGCTTTCCAGCCCCCTTTTATGGATGTCGGGCACCAGACACTTGATTTTCTGCCATGCAACCATGGAGAGGTAGGACCCGGAGTCCACCTCCATTTTGCATGGCTTGCCCTTGATGCCCACTTCCACATATACCTTTCGGGCGTCTGCGCTTGATGAATGGCCGATGACGACTGTCTGGTGGGTTTCCTCTCTCTGCCGGTTCTCGCCGTCCCGTCGACCCTGTCCGTCCTGGTTCCAACGATTCTCGGTTGGGTGGTCCCTGGGTCGGGGGGGGGGTGCTGTCTCGTCTCCAGTTGCTGTTGTCTCGTCGTCGGGGGCTGTAGGTTTTCTTGAGCTGGCAGACTCGGGCAATGTGACCTCTTTTGTCGCAGTGCCGGCAGATTGCATCGAGAAACTGGCATTCCGATCATGGGTGGTCGCCTCCACACCTGGCACAGTTGGGTCTCGACTTACGACCCCGACGGTTGCACCGGTCTCGCTCTGTTTGGAGTCGGTGGATGTCCTCGTCGTCCGTGGTGTCAGTGGCGTCATCGAGGTCACCATGGTGGGTGGTGGTGAGTCGGCGGCTTGCTTCTGGTGTCGTCTCGGTTGTCGTGGCTGTATCCCCAGTACCTGGTCTCCACATTCGGGCCACGGATTTTCGGGTTGCTTCGGCGGTGGTGGCCTCGGCGATGGTGTCAGCGAGGGAAATGTCGCCCTTGGCCATCAGTCAGCTCTGTAGAACCGAGTCCCTGAGCCCGAGGATGACGCGGTCTCGGAGTGCCATCCATATCGGTGAAGCCGCACATGCCCCCCAGGTTTCGGAGGTCGGCTACAAAGTCGCTGATGCTCTCACCCCCCTTCTGATCCCGGTGGTAAAAGTCATGCCGCTGGATGAGGGTGGGTACGGCGGGGGTGTAGTGGCTTCGCAACAAAGGCTCAAGGTTGGCCCAGTCCATTTCTTTCACATCTTCGGGCTTTGCGAGAGCAAAAATGGGGTGGGGATGGTGTTTTCGGCCTAGCAGGCCTCCTGAAGCCTCTTGGGAGCAAAAACGGGGTGGGGGCAGCACCAGACCACCCAACCCTCCATTTTCGGCCTAGCAAGCCTCCCTGGACCCTCTTGGGAGCAAAAATTGGGTGGGGGCGGCGGCACTGGACTCCCCCAATGCCTGTTTTTGCTCCCAGGAGGCTACTCTACACTTACCTGGTAGCCAGACAGGCTTTATGGGAATTCCTGGGAGGGGAAGGGCAGGGCAGGCGGGTCCAGCTGGTTTCAGAACTACCGGTTCGTCGAACTGGATGTAAAAATAAAATCCAGTTCTTGCGAACCGGCCTGACCTGGTAGAATCCCACCCCTGGATACATGTACTAAATTATAAGCCCTAGAATAATCTTAACAGCTTGTCAATACAAGAAAATAATTGAAAGACATTAAAATAAATTTACATTCCTGATGACTTCATGGACACGCTCATAGAGCTGATTCAATCAGGCATCAATGGTAGATTTCAGGATCCTTCAATTAAACAAATTCCTGATTCTTTCAACAGGAGATCTCGGAAGTAGAAAGCCTATGAGGTAGCTTTACTGTGTGTAGGATATTGACCCATTCTACTTGTTTTCAACTTTTTCAACTGTTATATGATATTGTTTTACAATTGTTTACTTGATTGTTTTATTCTACACTACTCAGAGTGATGTATATGAGTTGTGTAGTGCTATAAATCTGATAAATACATTTGTGAGGAACCCAAAAGTGTGCTTTCACTGTCTTGGCAGCTGGCCTCTGGAACGAAGTTCTCTCCACCAAACTCCCTCAGCCCACCCCAAGATTTGAATGGCCTTCATTTTGTTGATGTTTTACCCAGGTCTTTGGCAAGTGAGATTGAAGCTCCTTTTTCTACTTTTTCTTTGTTCTCATCTGGATGTGTTGTCTCTGGTATCTTTGCTTTTTTTGGTTTTGTCTGGTTTTCTTATTTTCAAATGTAGTTAACAATTTGTAAACTGCCCAGAGTTTCTGAGAGTTGGCCAATGTGTGAATTATAGGAATTAAAATTATTATTAGTAGTGATAGTAGTAGTAGTAATTGTAGAAGTATATCTCAGCCACAGTGAGGAAAAACGTTTGCCACCATCTTTTTTACAAATAGGTTTGCAGTTTCCCATTGAGCCCTACGATAGCAGTAGTGCTAAGATATTTAGCCTCATAATGATTTACAGCACTCTTTGGGTCATCATTTTACTGACCTCGGAAGGATGGAAGGCTGAGTCAGCCTTGAGCTGTAGCTGTCAGGATCAAACTTCAGACTTTGGGCAGAGTTAGCCTGCAATGCCGCATTTTAACCACTATACCATTAGGGCTCATGGATTTCTGATGGTCTCACTCCTAAATATTAATATTTAGTTTTTTAAGACCAGCCAGATCCAGTTAGGTGCAGCCACCTACCATAGTAAAAACCCCAAGCACTTTTCTATGCCAAAACTTCGAACTCTAAAATTTGTTCACATAGCCCTGTCTATTTTGTCATCATCATGCCTAATTCAACCACTACTCTCCCCTCATCTTCCCTCAGCAACAGATGGTTGCAGCCAAAGACCAACCTTGGATTCTGCTTACAAAAATCAGAGATGGAACCATGCCTTATGATTGAATTATGAATCCTTCAGATGGATCAGTATGTAAGGGGAGAAAATGAATAAATCCATTGTGTATTGTGTAGCTGTGACTCAAATCTCAAAACTACCGGTGGATACTTTTCTACTGCAAAGGGAGAATTTGAAACATTGAACAATCACATGTTGTGCTCTGAAAAAATCTGGGAAAATGTATACTTGTTAAGGAGGCATTTAACTTCCTGATGTCCCATATTAGGTAATGAATTGTATACTGAAATTCAATAGGTAGATTGTAAACCAAGCCATCTTCGGATGGGGCGGTAAGCTAGGGTATAAAATAGAATGCAAAATTTTGCTTTGGGTTCCTCCCATCTGCCAGGGTAGGAACCCGTTTCTGCAGAAATGCTACAATAAAGCTGTTTTCCTTGGATTAATATCGAATCTTTGGTGGTTTTTCAAGCCCCCACCCCACAAATACAATGGAAAGTATAAAAAGGAGAAACAGCTTTCTTGGTATTAAAAATAAGCAGAGGTGTTTTTTTCCCCTTTAGAAAACTCTGTCCCTTTTCTTTTGTGTTCATGGTATTTTTCTTTATAGAGTTCTGTTATTGGATTGTGTTTCCTTTAATCTTCTGGCTCTTTTCTCAGCAACACAAAGATAATAAAAATTTATCTTTGCTTTGGCTGAGAGCTCTGAAAGATGCCAGATTTGCTTGAGGTGAGGACATATGCAACTTGGGAAGCCTGTATCAAAATTAAAATCAAGCTGAATATAAATGTTGGGTGGCTTTTTCATCTGCTAAAATTATAAGCATAGCTTTGCTTCTCTAGCCACGAAAATATGCAGGGCAAAGCTGTCTATAGTTATGACAGTCTGGCCTAAAAGATATGCAGCCTGTGTGCGTGGCTTTGCTCCATAATACAAATTGATATATATAAGAAATGGTCACAAAAGAAAGAATTTGGTTAGAGTCACATGTTTCAAGTAATTGGATATGAATAGCTTCATGACTTCCTTAGAGATTCTTCAAACGGTAATTTTGTGGGCTGTTGTAATGTATGACTCCAGAAGAATAACTATTACCATTATTATTTCTTCTTCTTCTTCTTCTTCTTCTTCTTCTTCTTCTTCTTCTTCTTCTTCTTCTTCTTCTTCTTCTTCTTCTTCTTCTTCTTCTTCTTCTTCTTCTTCTTCTTCTTTCTAGTTCTTCTCCTCATCCTCCTCCTCTCCTTCAAAATAGTGACAAACCTCTCTAGTATGGCTTGATTTTATAATAAATTATTTAATTATTTAATTAAATAGATGCTATAAAACCAAGGACTAATTTCAAATATCACATTCATACTAAAAATGTTCTTGGATCACACATGCATCGCTGTGTGAAAAATATTAACATAATAAATGAATGATCCGTGTGTTGTTTGGGACTATGGTGACATATTCAGAAAAAGAAATGTTAAAGGAAGACTAAAATGGAAGAGAACATTCTTGAGCAATCTTTGTCCACTTATTTAAGTGATTTGCAAACTTGGCAGCTTTAAGATGTGTGCCTTTATAAACTCCCAGAATTTTACAGCCACCAATGTTGGCAGGGGAATTCTGGGAGTTGAAGCCCACACATCTTAAAAATTGCCAGAATGGAGAAACACTATTTTTAAACAAATAGATATTTAGGAAAAGTTCATGACTTTTGTGGAAGATATTTTGAGAAAACAGCCTTTAAATGTGCTCAAAACCCCAAATATATTATTGAAGTCCTTCCCCATCCCCACATCGGTCCCAAAACTACAGTAAAACGTTGTAATAAGTTATTGTAATAATTGAGATGCTTTGCACTTTTCTCTGAAAGAGACAGGCACACTTTCTAAAACAGGAGTCTCCAACCTTGGCAACTTTAAGACTTGTGGACTATGCTGTCGGCGGAATTCTGGTAGTGGAAGTCCACAAGTCTTAAAGTTGCCAAGGTTGGAGAAACTTCTGTTCTAAAACCATCCTACTCTCCACGCCAGACTCCCTCTACGTTAGAGGGCGCCCCTCAGATTTCTGCGTTGAGATTTAGCGGCACTTTCGACATGTTGAAATGCAGCGCTCCCCACCCCATTCCCCCTCTGCTTTTTCCTCCCCTTTTTGTCCAGGATGTGTGACAGAAGAGTATTAAACGCGGTCGTTTTGCAGCATTAATATAACGCAGTGTTTCTTTCTTTTAACGTGGCAACTTTTAAGGTGTGTGGACTTCAACCCCCAGAGCTCTCCAGTCACCACGGTGGCTGGGGGATTCTGGGAGATAAAGTCCACACAGCTTCAAAATTGCCAGGGTTGAGAAACAGTAATTTAAAAACAAAAACAAAAACGCTTCAGCAGAAAGCATCAGCGCAGAATTTCTGCGCCAGGAAGCCCCCCCCCGCTTAATTCCAACGGGGGGGGGGGTAGGAATGCTGGCTTTTTCCGCTGGAGGGCGCTGTTGCAGTTTTCAAAGTTAGAGACGGGGGACTGGCAGAACTGGCGAGAAGCCGCGCTTGCAAGTCCGCTTTCTCCCTACTGCCGCCGCCGCCGCCACCGTAATCTCTCCGCGGGTGGCTTCATCCGTTGTGCGAGGACCGCCACTTAAAGTAGATGGGGAAACCCCTGAAGCTGCGGCCGATTCGTAAGTACATTCCCGTGGCGGTGGGGAGGTGGGTGGAGATCGTCGCAAGCCGAGTGGACGCACAAAAGGGCGAGAAGGCGCAAGGTTGGTGGTGGCTTCTGCGGGAGCGTGTCCAGCAAGGCGCTACGTGCAAACCGGGGCTGTTCACGAACTGTGCAGTGTGTCTTCCTGAGGTGAATTAAGCTATTTTGCTGCTATTAACATAGCGGGGAGAGAAAAAAAGAGGAGTTTTCCCTTATTACCCCCCCCCCTTTAATGCTGGACCTTTTTAAAGAGTTGAACATAACTGGGGAGGGTCTCGTCTGCTAGCTATCTAAGCGATCGTATCCAGTTGGGATTCTGGAGTCGAATTGCTTCCTTCCAGTGAGTTCTTCTAAGGGGCAAATAAAGAGACAAATAAGATGATGATAATGAGGGAAAATAGTACTGACCTTATATCCCCTTTCTCCTTATTTGTCCCTGTGTATTGGAAATACCAAAACTTTCCTTCCCTTGCTTGCTTTTATACAGGAAAAGAATTGAAATTTATCCACAGGTTTATTTATAGAAGGTGGTTTACATTCAGGCATCCCTGTTTTACAGGGTTTGAAAATGAGTCATATAAGGATGAGCTGAGTCTTCAAAAACCACCCTTTGCTTGTGGGTAATGCTGTCCTTGGATTCGCTGTTAGCATGAAGCGTGGTGATCCTAAGGAACACTAACACACACGGAACCTGAAG
The DNA here is from genome assembly GCA_033807585.1 of Hydrophis major. Taxonomy (NCBI): domain Eukaryota; kingdom Metazoa; phylum Chordata; class Lepidosauria; order Squamata; family Elapidae; genus Hydrophis; species Hydrophis major. The sequence continues at coordinate 184,093,303 of CM066330.1, read as the reverse complement.
CTGTTCAGCCAACTTGTTGTCTTCTTGCCTCCATGCCCTACCAGCAGTAATTTTGGATTTTCTATACCCCACAGCTGTTTTTTGATAGAGCCGATGGTATCATAAAACGAAACGGTGGATGCTTGCTTAGCACGCAAGAGCTGCACAAAGAACTCCAATATTTTTGCCTGTTTTGCACAGACTTCCAGAAAATTGTAGAACTGGAAGGGATCTCAGAGACCATCTAGTCTGACTCCCTACTTGATGTAAAGATATCCAGGCTATCCAGTCTCTATCTGAAGATCTCCAGGGAAAGGAATGGGTCACTTCATGAGGCAATTAATGACAGCTTTTTCAGTGGGGAAATTTCTCTTCTAGTCTTGCTCTGCTTTTGTGCAGTTTCAAACCTTCCAGAGCAAATCCTCTTCTGTGTGATAACTCCTTAGATATCTAAAGAGGATGACTGAAATTCCCCTAAATCTCACTTTTTACCAGGCAAACAGTTCCTTTAACTGTCATAGGGCTTGCTAGTCCCATCACCTTCTTCATGGCCATGATCTGAACATATATCTGAACTCTACATACATTGTTGATGTCCTTTCCTTTGTAGATTGGAGTTCCCAAAACTGGACTCAGTATTCTCTCATCAGCCTGATATAGGGCCTTGCCTGGGGTGAAGTAAAATGGGGCATTTCTGCCCTGTAATCAAGACACTGTGTTCCTCCTGTTAATACCCCAAAATAGCAATTCCCTTTTCAGCAGCTGCATCACACTGTTGGATCATGTTTAGTTTATAATCTGTAAGATCTAGGTCAGGGGTCTTCAAACTTGACAGCTTTAAGACTTGTGGACTTGAACTCCCAGAATTCCTCCTCCAGTTCCTCCTAGCTCAGGAATTCTGGGAATTGAAGTCCACAAGTCTTAAACTTGCCAAATTTGAAGACCCTTGACTTAGATCCTGTCTCCATTCAGGTCTTCATCCTATATGTAGGTGCTTTTCATTTTTTTCTCCCCACATGTCAGACCTTGTATTTTTCCCTCTTAATTTCAGTCTTGTCTGTTTCATCCTACTCTTCTAGGTCTAGTTCTTTTTTGAACCTTCAGTTACTCTTCTGAAGCATTACCTATCCCTCATAGTTTTGTGTCACATGCAGTCTTGATCATGCTCTCTTCAATCCTTTCTTTTGTCCAGGTCAGTAATAAAAATATTGAACAGTCCAAGGCCCAGGATAGAGCTTCATGACACGGTATTTGATGCAAATCCCCAAGCTGATATGGAGCCATGTACAGTATGAATACTCTTTGGGATGGGTGGGTATCATTCAGCCACTTATGAATACATATAATGGTTGTATCATCTAACCCAGTGGTCCCCAACCTTTTGAACACCAGGGACTGGTTCCATGGAAAACAATTTTTCCATTAAATGGGAGGGGGGCGTGGTTCGCACATTACCTAGTTCAGGGGTCTTCAACCTTGGCCACTTTTAGCCTGGTGGCCAAGATTGGAGATCCCTGACCTAGTTCCTGTGCACATGTAGATGAAACTTCGTTCACTTGCCTGGCCAGTTCCTAAAGGGCCATGGGTCTGCAATCTGGGGTTTGGGGACACCTAACTATCCTATATTTTACAATGTTATTAATGAGGATATCATAAGAGGTTTTGCCAAATGTCAAATTCTCATTACTACTCAAGTTCTCAAAATCATGTTGATAATTTGCTCAAGGATCTTGCCCAGCGTCAGTATCAGATTGATAGCTCTGTAGTTTCCTAGGTCTTCGGTTTTTCCTTTTTTTGAAGATAGGAACATCATTTGCCCTACTTCGGTCTTCAAGCATCTTGTTCGTGGTTCTGTTTGGTCACTTCTGCTAGTTTCTTCATTACCCTAGGACAGGAGTCTTCAAACTTGACAGCTTTAAGACTTGTGGACTTCAACTCCCAGAATTCCTCCTCCAGTCAAGTTAGCTCAGGAATTCTGGGAGTTTGAAGACCCTTTCCCTAGGATGTAGCTCATCTGGCCATGGAGACTTAGAGCAGTGATAACTTTTAAGTGTTCTTTTACCCTCTCCTTGTCTATCCTGATCTGTTATTTACCTTTTCAACTAGACTAGAGTGTACCCTGAAGGTCAGCTAGGGCTTCATTTCCCTTCTGTGAATAGACAGATATAAAATACAGATTAAGACAATCTGACATCTCACTATTGCTTGTTTGCTTCTGACATCTGTGATTAGACTTTCCTAGAAGTGTTTATAAAAGCCATATGTAAACTCACTCATTCTTCAGGTTTCCCCTGAAAATGACATGTTCCCTGAGATTTAAGGATCTTTCTTTGGGGGCATAATATTCAGGTAGCAATTTAATCTATTTAAAATTCTTGTATCGGAGAAAAGACATTTGAAATTATTACCCACTTTTGACAGTTGGCAGGTGACAAAAGGTATAACTAAATAAAGATAAAGAGAGTAAGTAAACCATATTTAGAGGCTCTGCACATATTCTTTTGGGGTACTCTGACCCTGAGAAAACTATAAATGTCCCTCTCTATAGAATTGGCAGGGGGAGGAAGAGTTTAATGGGGAGAAAATACTGCTGCTAAAATCTTTCTGTCAATGCTCAGATATAAACTGAACTGTTTCTCACCAGAATACAGAAAACTATGAATTAAAAAACCTCACACGCAGCTGTGAGCTGGGCTTACAATGCTGCCTTCTGAGATTCAGTGATTCGCATGGATATGAACAAACACTAGGCATTGAAACTGATAGTCGTTTGCTTTGCACCCTTCAGGAAAGGGATCCAAGTTCAGTTCTAACCATTTGCACAGTTTTCTACTAAGAGCTGGAATTTTGGCCTGTTTCTGCACAGAGGACCAAAAAGGAAGAACACCACATCTTTACACAGCACGTAGTTTCTTTTATTTATGGTCCAAAACTAATATTTCAAAGAAGAGGATATTACAATACATCAAATATATAACAGTGCCATACAATTTTTTTAAAAAATAGAACTTGTACAGAAAAGCCAGAAGCAATTAACAGTGTAGGGCATCAGATGATTCATGCAGGCCATGGCTATTGTTAAAAATTTAGTAACTTTATTAGAAATAGCCTGTTTAGGAGAAAAACAGTGACCTGGTCAGTGAATGTGAAGGTGTTATGAGTTCTAACATTCATTTATTGTGTAGTACATTATATACATGTGAAACAGATTTTACTTCTGTATCAAAACATATACAAGTGCAGTCTTCTTAATCACCTATTTATAGTATGAGTTATTGCCCTTCCATTGTAATTTTCTGATTTGGCCAAAGTGAATAATGTCCTACATGAAATAAGGGAAAAGATAAAAAGGTATCTGGGAATCAGTGGTGGGATTCAAATTTTTTTACTACCGGTTCTGTGGGCGTGGCTTGGTGGGCGTGGCAGGGGAAGGATACCGTAAAATCTCCAGTCAGAGGTGGTATTGGCCGGTTCTCCAAACTATTCAAAATTTCCGCTACCAGTTCTCTAGAACTGGTCAGAACCTGCTGAACTCTGCTGGGAATGGAACAGGGGAGGGTAGCTGTTATGCAGTAATGGTAGTGGGAGATCTGCTTGGAGATCTAAGCCTCAGCAAAAGGGCAACCATAATTTATCAAGGGTGAGACCAGATAATGCCAGAAAAGAAAAACCTCAAAACCAGGTGAATATTAATTTGTCTTTTAAAGGAAGATTCACACCTGTATGTGAAGGTGAAGTGAATCCATGATGTTCTTCAAGACAAAGGTGGGCTCCAAAGGAGATGCAGCCTAATTCCAACTGGTTCAAGTGGCATAAGGAGCTTGTATTATAGCCCTTATAATTTTGGAGTAGGTAGCTTCTATCTTAAAAGCATTCTTATAAAAAAACCTAAATGGACACCATATACATCGAGCCCAGTATTTTAGCCTTGAATAATTTAACAGCTGCTAGTACATAATTCTTTATGACATGCATATTTGATAATGCCAAAGGATGCCTTTGTGACTTTTATTAAAAAAGGTCCTTTTCTGGATTAATCCAATGCATAGATGGTAGGGGAGATACCATGATCATAAAGGTAGTTTTTCCAGGGTGAGTTTCATCTGTTGCAGATTGTTCAATTGATTTGCCACGTGTGAAGTGATGGTTTTAGAAGGAGTCTAGACTAATTTATGGAACGGAATTTATGTAAGTAGCTACTAGATTTCTTGACTGCATTTAACTTCCAAAATAAGAATTGAAAAAAAGCTTATGCCCATCAGTCTTGTCTGTGATTTATTTATTTATTTGCATCCCGCCTTTATTATATATTCCTCTGCTATTTTCCCACAACAACAATTTGATGAGGTGGGTTGGATTGAGAGAGAATGACTTGCCCAAAGTCACCGAGCTGGTTTTCATGGCTAAGATGGGACTTGAACACACAGTCTCTGGTTTATAGCCTGATTACTAGAGCCGCAGTGGCACAGTGGTTAGAATGCAGTACTGCAGGTTACTACTGCAGGCTGCCTGCAGTTTGACAGTTCAAATCTCACCAGGCTCAAGGTTGACTCAGCCTTCCATCCTTCCAAGGTTGATAAAATAAGGACTCAGATTGTTGTGGGCAATATGCTGACTCTATAAACCACTTAGAGAGGACTGTAAAGCACTGTGAAACAGTATATAAGTAAGTGCTATTGCTATTATTGGTGCCTTAACCATTAGACCAAACTGCTCCTCATAGTTCATCTGATTAGCTGTTGTGGATTCAGAATGGTAGCTGACTCTACAGTATTTGAACTTCTTATTCTCTCCCTGTGCTTGTATATTTTTTAATTTTTAAGTGCTTTTCTTTTTTTAAATATGACTTTTATACTTTTTTAAAATATTTTTTTCCTTTAAGTGATTGTAGTACACTCCCCAGAATAGTTTTTCTTTTATTATAAAAAAACGTATTATAATAATCGTCCATGTTTCAGTGATATTCAGCAGATGGTTGCTGCATTGCTAGATTAATGGCCCGGCTCAGCCTCATGCAGCATTCATGCAGTTTTGCAATTATATAGGCTCCGTGCATGGGGGAATCCGTGCATTGAGTGTCCTCTATCAGCACAATCTCTGTTGAGCTTCTCATACTTTCTTTTTTCTAAGTAGCAAATGTGACATTGTGAATTCAGATTCTGGATTTTAAAAGTATTCCAACCATGTTTCTGAAAAATTAAGAACTAGTTTCTGTTTTAAAAAACATTTTATTAGGTTATAAGATAAGATACAAAATACAAAAGTAAATAGAAAGAAAATAAGGGGAAAGAGGGGAAAGAGAAGTGAGGAAGGGCTGGGAAAAAGGAAAAAAAAAAAGCATTTACTTCCGACTCCCTCTGTTGCAGTAAAATAAATCATGAACATCAAACCACAACTTTTTGCTTTTTCATAGTAATATAAACTAGCCATTTCTACAAACACCTATCAATCTAACCGGTAAAACCCAATTTTTAAAGAGCTAGTTTCTGAGCAAGAGAGTTTGTTGTAATGGTTTAAGACACCAGGCTAGAAACCAGGAAATTCTGAGTAAGAAATAAAGCCACTTTGGACCACTCTTTTCTCTGCCCTAGGAAAAAAGCAGTGGCAAGCCACTTCTGAGAATGTTGCTAAGAAAACCGTGTGGATTTGTCCAGATGGTTGCCAGGAGCCAAAAATGACTTGAATATGTGTGCGTGCATGCACGTACACACACACACACACACACGTTTCTGGCAGAGTTTAAGCTTACTAATTAATTTTAAAATTGCTGTTTTAATCAATGTAACTGTCAGATTTAACAGATAATCAGAGTTGGAAGGGAGTTTGTAGGTCATCTAGTCCAACCCCCTGCCCAAGCGGGAGACTCTACACCATTTCTGACAAATGGCAATCCAATCTCTTCTTGAAAGTCTCAAGTGATGGCGTTCCCACAACTTCCGAGGGCAACCTCTGTTCCATTGGTTGATTGTTCTCACTGTCAGAAAGTTTCTCCTTATTTCCAAGTTAAATTTCTCCTTGTTCAATTTCCATCCATTATTCATTGTCTGGCCTACTGGTGCTTTAGAAAATAGCTTGATTCCTTCCTCTCTGTGGTAACCTGTCAAATATTGGAACATTGCTATCATGTCTCCCCTGTCTTGTGTAACCAAATGACTTAAACCCTATTATGTTCAATAGGACTTATTCTTGAGTGTGTATTATCAAAGTCAATGTACAATAACAGCTGATCTGCAGCTTGGGAGTTCTACTGGGCTCCTGGTTAGGTGGAGGTCCAAAAATGACTCACATCCCCATCCCCATGTAAATTGACTATACTAATAATGAATTTTATATAATGTTTCCTTTGAAGACATCAGGAGGCTGTAGTTGGTATTAAACGCAACAGCCTGAATGCTGACAGGTAAGAGCCACAGACATGGGTGTTGCAGATGCTACATTGTCTTCCAGTAGACTTCCAAATGCAATTCAGGGAAGCTAAATTTGACCATAAAAGCAGTGCCACAAGCAGAAAAGCTGAAGATGTCCACAGGTGTGAAGGGAAGATGCGTTGACCCAGAGGTAGGGTTTCTCTGATGAGTTCCTTCTTATAGAACTGCTCACCTGAAAAAGTTTGGATTGCACATACTTTAAATATTTGGAAAAAGCCTGGAGGACAGAGTTCTTCCAAACCTTTTAAGTATGAGTAGGCTAGCATTATGATAACTACTATTATTTCATTGTTTTGATTACGTTGCTTGTTTTGTTGCAAAGAACCCAGATTTCACAGAAGATGGTTGTGTACAAGTTAACCAGCCAACCAACCAATACCAGCTCGTAAAATGCGTACATCCAACATTATTTAAAGCTTGTATGTTGAACTGGGAATCCTCTTTAATCCTCAAACTTTAGTGGTAGAACATTAATTTTGCTATAAGGAAAAAAGTGAAGGATCAAACACTTTATTCTAAATTCCTAAAGCAGAAGCATTTGTTGTAATTACTTCCAAAAAGCAGATTTTGTTTTAAGGATTTTTGTCTTACCCTTAACAAAAGTGCTTTATTTCCAACAGGTCCCATTTAAAGGTTTAATCCTGAGCAGACTTGCACAGAATTTAGCAATTCTCAGTGAGGGGACCCACTGTATCTGTGGCTCCTCCTTTTCTAGCAGCGTGGGCTGGGGATGTTGGAAATGTTGCTGTTGCAGCTTTTTTGCCAGGGAGAGAAAAATTCTTTTTCTCTCTCTTTCCTCCTATAAAACTGTCACTCTCTTATTATTTTGTAAGCGACAGAGCATGTGTTCAGCTATTAACCTCCCCCACACAAATCATCCTGGAACGCTGAACTGGAGAATGTTTGCTGGGTTGTTTCACATGGCAATATATATATATATATATATTTTAAGCAAACTGGTCTTGGTTGAACTGCAAAGAAACTCTCCACTTTCAGCTACCCTTTGGTTTATTATCTCTGGCCCTTGGCAAGGGCAAATTCCTCTTTACTTCATCCAAGGCCTTGCCTTTATGTGAAGGCCAAACTAACTTTTTATCATCAGAGTTTAGGACATTGCGAAGATATAAATGAAGAAGAAAATGCTTTTTAAATAATTCAGACTTTTTCCAGTACAGCTCAACATTGCCTGATTAGTTTCTTTATCTAGTGAGTTTAAGTTTGAATCAGAGACTTACTCATTGCAAGGTTTTAGGATTCTATCTTGTTTATGCTTCCTAAATGACATTGTTTTGAGAAAGTCTGTGTGAGATGTCCCTCTTGGGAACCACCAACCACCAGCTCTTTATGAGACAGTGGTGGAACTTTAAAAAAAACTTACATTGTTTTTCAAAGAAGTAAAGGACAATTTGCAAGCCTGTGATTGGGAGCTTTTCCCTATTCAGGTCTCCTCAGATATTGCAAAACTTGCCCCTCTCATCATCTTTGACCATTAGCCCTGCTAGCTTAAGATGATTTGAATTTTGATCCCTAAGTCTGGAGGTACCAAATTGCTGGACTGCAGCAATAGGCAATCTAGTGACTGTTTTGTGGCTCCCAAATCATTCCCAGTTTGCTCCACGAAAATCTGGCTACAAAATTGATCATTTGAAGCGGTTTGATCTTAAAAGGGTTTGTTTTTGGTCTCAAGATGCAAAATTGATCCAGCTGAAGTTTAACTAACTTATTTTGTATCGTGCCACTTCAGAAAAATTTGACTGAAAAACATTGCCTCCACCCTCCACAATATTGTCACTGGTTACTTCCCACTTATTTTTAAAAATTGAACATCTTCCATGCAAAATGATAACCGGTTCCTGATCTAGAATCTAGATTGTCTCTTGTCTTTCATTGATAAAATAGGAATGCATCCTGCCTTAATCTGTGAATGTTCCCTCCTTCTAGTTGGTTAGAAGGGCTGAAGGGGAAGCAGTGACAACAGCCTTGGCTTTGAAAGTTTGATCCGGATTATCCAAGATATTGAGAGATACTTTATGAAAGTCTTGAGATGCAAGAAGCCTGATTCTGTAATCCAATTTACTGAAAACAGACTATTTCAATAACATTAATTAATTGGTACTATTCAGATGTTGTACTCAGGCTTAAGCAATCCTGTATAATGTAAATCTTTCTAAAGTCTTTAGAAGGAGTTGACAGAACTACAACCTGACATTCCTATAAAATCAGTATGAATTGTTTCAATAAAGCAAATTCTTGCATCAAATTATAAAGCTGGGATCATGAAGCTTTGGCCATATGCTTCTTTTCCTCAAAATACTACTTGTACAGTCCTAACCATTGAGTCACAAATCTTTCCAAATATCTTAAGGACACAAGGTGACCTATGCCAGTTTCAAAGCTAAAAGCTCTTCTGTTATCCCTCTTTTCCACCCAAGTTGAACATGTTACCAAGGATAACTCCAACTTTAGAGGTCCAAATGGATTTAATAGATGTAAGCGTCTGTAGCACCAAGATTTTCTGGGAACTAAAGTAAATAGAGAGGAAAAGACTTTAATGAAGATGGGATTAACTCTATCCCCTCCCCCAAGTATAATTGGCTAATAGATGCTTTGATTTTTCTTTTTTTGGCTAAAGGGTATATATTTTGTCCTTCAGCAGAGGACAAACTATACAGCAGCTTCATTTTCTTTGACTCGAGATTCATTGTTTAGAGATTCATATCTAGAACTGAAACAACATACTGGATTCATTAATTTCCATCATCATCCTATCTGCAGCTTTAATAAACCTAATGTCGCTACTATATTAATAAAACCTGATTTTACAATATCTTTTCACTAGATCAGGATAAGATCATGCAAGATTTCTTTCAGTGCCTCATAATTCAGTTACCCATAGCCCAGTTCAAATGAAATGCAATTTTGCTTGTCACAAGTTTAATGAATGTCGGTTTTCTGGATTTCAATCCCTCTACATCATCATGGATTTTTGTCATTCTGGGAAATACAATACCAACACAGCAATAGGAAAGTTGTTTTAGAAAATATATTTTAGAAGCAAGTGAAATGAGAACCCCCGATTTTCAAGCCAGAAAGAGAGGTGGCAGAAAGTTTTAAGATTGAAAAAAAAGTATCCAAAATTGCATCATAGTAGTCCTCAAGTTATGACGGCAATTGGGATTAGTGATTGTCATCACTAAGTGATATAGTAGCAAAGTACAATATCACATGACTGCGTTGCTTACCAAAAATAATCCTGGCACTCCCATTAGCCATAAGATGCATGGGGTGTTAAGTCGAAAGCAGCGGGAGTACCAGGTAAGGAGTGCAAAAAATCTCAGTGAGATGGAGTTGGAGGCTGGGGAGCAGGGGTGCACGACTGCAGGAAGACCTGGGGTGGAGGTTTGATAGGGTGCTATGCTGGCACAGGAAGGAAGGGTCAATTTAGCAGAGAATTTGCAAATTTCCTGCTAGCTTCCCCATTGACTGCTTGTGAGAAGCCAGCAGGAAAAGTAGTCAACGGCGATCGTGCGATTGTGGTCCCATTGTATCCATTGGAAGTGCAAGGTCAGTTGCAAAGCCAGAACTTTTTGAGGACTGGTCATAAATATCATGCTTTCACCACTTTAAACAATTGCTGAATGTGTGGTCAGTAAGTGAGGCCTCCTTTTAACTTAAAAAGGTAGTAAGGACAGGTCCAGGAATTGAACTTTGGGACTAACATATAGGAGTTGAATCTTGTTCTTTACTTACACGTTTCCTGTGCACTGCTCAAGTTTATGCAGAATGATTGAAATGCATGGCTTCCTAATTGTGATCTAGCTAGTGATCTACACTTTTTGCATTTGTTTCTGAACGCAGAGCGGAGAGATTTTCACAGCCATGCTCTTTACCAGGTTTTGACAATAAATAACAAAGGTCTACCTCTATTTATGGTCAAATATTATGTCTAACCAAATATATAGATATATTTCTTTCTCTTCCCTTATATACTGTATATATATGAAAATGAGATCTTAGGGACCAGCAATGGAATTTTTATGTCTTGCTGACACGAATACCTAATTAAGCTAGTTTTTGAAACACTATTTTTCTTTATTTCATTTGAAACCACATGTATGATGATTAACATCTGATTCACACCAAGCCTTTTTGCACTGTTAGTAGCTCCCCCATATAATTACAGTGTTCACATTGCACATAGATGTAGGGGTGCATCTTGAGAGAGAATTCATTTCAACATTTAGCTACTGTGCTAGCAGTTGTAAATATGAGATGTGCAAAGTATAAAATCTTCCTCAATCTGCAAATTATTGGTCATTGGCTAGGGATAGTTATTTCTAAGAAGGGAAATTTGTTTGTAGATTAGGGTTGATTAATCTCTCTTTGACCTTTGAAAATTATGACTTGTATCATCTCTGTAAATGAGTGTAGAAATGAGTACAAAAGTGCTAATTTCATTCTCATAAATTTTTTTCCAGAGTTTAAAAATCCTGGATAATTCAAGTTTCTAAATTCTGTAGAATGTCAAAATCCGAATAAAGGCAAATATCCATGTCCCAGGATAATGTTGCAAGATCCAATCTGGGTCTATCACTGGGACCAGAGATTTATTCAGTAAATCCCCTGGTTCCTGTGGCTGACCCAGATTGGATCTTACAAGTCCTTTCCTACAGTTACCTGGCAAAGGAATGTATATAAATCTGAAAGCGTAAAAGACTGTTGTTTATTGTGGAGAAATGAGATGATTAATAAACTATGCAGTGAGAGATTCATAAATCAACCTCTTGGTAGTATCAAGAATTGAATTTGGGAAGAATGGATGTAAGAGAAAGAAACTAGAGTGGCAGTAGAACATTTGCAGGAAATTAAAGTAGAGATACTTAGTAGGAACAAGGTGAAGGTAGAGCTCTGAGACATCGTATAAAGGAAGGGCCATGGGTGTGACCTCTCTGTCCCATCAATCCTAACTGGAACCAAACATAGAGAAAGGAGAACAACCATAAAGCAGGGGATCCCATACCCAAAAGCTATCAAAACACAAGATAACAGGGATTTTATCTACTAGCATATAATTGCATGTTAATGATTATACATCATGTAGCATATTTAATGAAAACAATGCCATCCAGGTATCACAAAAATGTAAACAGGTGCTTGATAAGAACAATATTAATCCCAACAAGATTCCATTTACTTTATTTCATAGAACAAAACAAATGTGAGTTCCTCTCCTTGGTCATTGTATAATTTGAGATTTGATAGGAATTGACGTGTGCGTGTGTGGTAATGAAAATATGCATCAAAAAGTATAACACAACTTTCGTTATGTATTATTAGATGACATTGATTGGCTTCTCAAATCTGAATCTCCTCTAGAATTGCTTAGAATACATATATATACTCTTTATATCCCTTTTGTTAACTACAAAAGGGATTTTTGTGTTAATCTTTTCATCTGAAAGGCAAAAATCATATGGCAAGGAAATACCGCATTAAGATGAATGTCAGATTTTAGCTGACCTCACAGCTGAACTGAATACCATCTCGATATTTCACTCTGAGCAGACAAAGTTGAATGAAAAGTTAAAAATGAACCTGTGATGAAGTCCTGTAAAAATTGGATTACCTAATGTTGATATAGGTAATCAAGATATAGGTAGATATGTAGACAGTGGGGATTCTCATTATTGATTTTTTTTTTCAAATTCTGTGACTTAATCTAAAAAGTACATATAAAATGAATGTGCAGTAAATTGTAGTTTTTTTTTAATAAATCCATTTGATTGATCTCAAACGCAAAAGCTGTAAATTTGCCTCCCAGGTTTAACTTCGTATTGAAAATAGCCACAAAATGGCATTTGATTTTTCCTTCCATTAAGAAGGCTTTGGGCTGTTTTGAAAGGCAAAAGGTAAATCTTAATTGATTCTCTTTGAATCTAAAGTTTGTGCTTTCGTTTTGTTTGTCCTATGGTCTGCTCACCATTCATTTTCTCGCTTCTTTTCCAGTCTGAGTGTTGACTCCAGGACCTATACCTTTGTGTATTTTATAATCCCTACAAGTATCAGTCTCTAACATGGCCATAGCTTCTTTGCGTCATGGAGTGACCATCGCTGGAGCTGTCCTGCTGGTGACGGGAACACTGTGCTTTGCTTGGTGGAGCGACGGTGAAATGGGGGTCACTGCACCCAGCAGTGACCCCAAAGTTACGCCTCAAGGAGAAACGGAACTTATGACCAGGGCTTCCTCTTCCAGTCCTGTACTCAGATCAATCAGCTTCTTCTGTTGTGGAATTGGTGGCCTTCTTCTTCTGTTTGGACTCCTTTGGTCAGCCAATGCTGGAATAATTTCCCGGCACTACCAATACCATTTTTCCAGCAACCTTCAGTACTCCACAGTTGAACCTCTTGAAAAGCAGACATGCAGGTTAGCAAGGTCTTTGTAGCCATATCTGAGAGATCAATATAGCCCTTTTAACTTGGCCAGCAAATAATTGTCAGGAAGTGTTACTTCAAGAGAAGCATCATGCAAGAGACGAGAGGAATAGAAGGTTAATTTGTCAGAAGCCAAATGGCATGCTGAAACAGGTGTTCCTTTCACGACTTTTATCTTGGGGTAGTCCAGCACCACATTTACTCTTGCAGACCATTAGGCCTTTCTCAACCAAAGGTGTGCTTGTTGAGCCATCACTGCTGCAAAAAGAATATCTCCATTATAGTCTACCTCAGTTTCATGACTTATAAATGTGTGGTGCATGGTTTTAAATTTTCCAAGTTAAGCTTGATTTTGATAACTTCATGGAACTGTCAATATAGAAGTGGTTTGCAATTACCTTCTGGGATATTTTTCAAATTCCTAGTTTAGCCAATAGACCCTTATTCTTTGCAATCCTTACATTCAAGTTTTAACCAGCCCTAACCCTGCTTAGCTTTGGAGACAAAACAAGGACAGCTAGATAGTAGACTACTACTCCAAAATATTCAGCCAGCATAGCAAGTGTTTGGACACAATAAGAATGATAGTCCGCATTTCAGGAGGGTATCATATTGAGACACTTGATATTAGTTAGTGTATCAACTTCTGCAAAACCGAACAGTCATACAATAAGAGTATTATTAGCCCATTTTAAATATCATTGTGAAACCTCAAGATGGCTGAATTGTTAGAATTTTGTTTCTCGTAAAGAAATTCAATTCACTTGCATGCCCTTCTCCCAGCACTGGGGAAGGATGAGATTAAAAGTGTAACTCTTATACTTAACAATAAAATTACTTTCTCCAATTAATTCTCCGTACCAGACATTATGAAGATTACATACAGCTATTTACAGCTATTTTTTCCCGTTTCTTCCTTTTAGTCTAGATAGAGCAGTCTCTGCCTGACTAGCCTGGTTTCATGATGATTTCAACAGTTATTTCCACTTCTAAATTATTTTTCCCCTTGAAAAAGAGGAAATGAGATGAGCAAAGGTTATGTGAAAGTTTTATCTGTACACAAACCATGTTGTTTAGTAAAACACAATAGAAAAAAATGGGTAAGTTTTATGGCCCATGCAGTAAAGATTAATCAGTGGTCATGATACTGGGTGTTTGTTAAGAGTGTGGAAAAAGCTGAGGATCCATTGTGTGTGAATACTACAGGAACACTGAAGAAATTTGCAGCATGATCTGCTTCTTAGCTTGCTTTTAGAGGCTGAATGGGAAAGACAGCTTCAAACTGTCTTACACATTCAACCTCTGTATTTCCAATGTAATATCTGTACTGGATAAAGGCTTTGGGGCACACACACCCAGTTTAAAGGGATTATGACTTCTGCTGGTAAAAGAACTATTTACTTTCACATTTTCCTCACTCTGTCTTCAAAGCCTGGAAAGTGATTGTTGTAAAGCCTGATTTCTGCTAAATGCACTCTGGTTTTCTTCTCCATTCTGTTTGGATAGCCATGTTATGGAAACAGGGTGTGGGGTGGTTGGAGTTTAGGGCTTGGCTGTAATATGTACAGCAATTGATTGTTATAAGTCAGATTGACCTGACTAGATAACACTTCTGCCAGACTGGGTTTTTTTCCCTGGGTATTCTTCCATGTTTTAAATCAGGGGTCTCCAACCGTGGCAACTTTAAGACCTATGAACTTCAATTGCCAAGGTTGGAGACCCCTGTTTTAAATATTGAACCGAGGTTATCAACATTTGTAAACTCCTCCTTCAACTGCAACTTGTACTCAATTTTGTTTCTCCTACTGGTGATAAGGATGGATTATTATGACTTATGGAACTTGGCTGGTGCTGGAGGATGAGAATTTCATTACAATAAGGTTTTACTAATAAATCATTTGCATATTTTTTCATATGTGGCAGAGGAAGAACCTGAGATGCAAAAGATTTGAATTTAGGAATTTGGAAAACTGGCAGATTCATTCGTCCTTATAAACCTGTGATCAGTATGACTTATCTCCAGAGATATATAAGCACAATTTCAGAGCTATTTGAATATATCTCTATCATCTATCTATCATCTCCCCTTCTTTCCCTGTCTAATATCTATCTATTGTCAGCATACCAATCAAACTCTCCATCCCAAATTCAGCACTCAGAGACAAAGTCCACCCAAGTAAGACTTTATTAGAGAAGTTATATTGGCACATCTGGGAAAACCTGAATCTGATTTCTTGCATTTTCCTCTGCTAAATTCACACCCAGCCCCTTACTGATGACCCTCAAGCCACACTCTCCAATCCACCTCCATTCTGAACTCCCGCCAAGTCCAGTCAGTTCCATCCAGCGACTCAACCTTGAGCTCTGGCGAAAGAATGTTGTTGTGGCTATCCTCCCTTCTCACTTCACCCTCTTTCCCAGTTACCCATCCTCACTTGTGGCAGCTCCAAATCTGAATCAAGATGGATCTGCCTGCCTGCCTGCCTGCCTATCCATCCATCCATCCATCCATCCTTCTATCTATCTATCTATCTATATCTATCTATCTATCTATCTATCTATCTATCTATCTATCTATCTATCTATCTATCTATCCATCCATCCATCTATCTATCTATCTATCATTTATCTGGATGTTCTAGTCTACCTACCTACTTATCTATCTTCTGACCCAAACCTTGTTCCAAGGAAATAAACACAAACCAGAGGTAATATCAAAACCTTTTAATGATTCTTTACAAGTTCTGTTCCTTCACAGTTAAAAGACTGTTTCAAAGTAATTGTCTCTAATAAAAACGAGCCTCGCCAAGGTTGTGCAAGGCTGCCAAGAACACTAGATAAAGTTACTAAGAAATATTTCAAACACAAAGGGTCTCCAAACACCAACCAAGATATCCTGAATGTCCACAAGGCTTGAGTGCAAAAACTTATTTGCTTCCTGCAAAGAATCTGAGCTGGCTTTTATCTCTTAAGGAAGGGGCCTTACCTTGCAGCCTTACTCCCGAGTCGCCCGTGCTGCTGCAGCTGCTCTTTCCTTTGAGCAACCCTGCACACACACATACACTGGGCACAGGCTCCTCGGGGACCTCCTTCATCACTGCTGCCAGCCTCCACAATCTCTGAAGACGGCATTCTACTTCCTGATGGTCCTGGCCCCATCCCTACATCACATGCAGGCCCCTCATCTGAGTCCTCACTCTCCAAGGCCTCAGCTGTCCACACCTGCTGCCGGGGAACCACAACAATCTAATATCCATCCATCATTTATCTAGCCTGAGCCTGCCTGCCATCTATCTATCTATCTATCTATCTATCTATCTATCTATCTATCTATCTATCTATCTATCTATCTATCTATCTATCTATCTATCTATCTCTATCTCTCTCTGTCTATCTATCTATCTATCTATCTATCTATCTATCTATCTATCTATCTATCTATCTATCTATCTATCTATCTATCTATCTCTATCTCTCTCTGTCTATCTATCTATCTATCTATCTATCTATCTATCTATCTATCTATCTATCTATCTATCTATCTATCTATCTATCTCTGTCTCTGTCTCTGTCTCTGTCTCTGTCTCTCTCTCTCTCTCTGTCTGTCTGTCTGTCTATCTATCTATCTATCTATCTATCTATCTATCTATCTATCTATCTATCTATCTGTCTCTCTCTGTCTATCTATCTATCTATCTATCTATCTATCTATCTATCTATCTATCTATCTCTGTCTCTCTCTGTCTCTGTCTCTTTCTCTCTCTGTCTCTTTCTCTCTCTCTCTCTCTCTCTGTCTCTCTCTCTCTCTCTCTCTCTCTCTCTCTCTCTCTCTCTCTCTCTCTCTCTCTCTCTGTCTATCTATCTATCTATCTATCTATCTATCTATCTATCTATCTATCTATCTATCTTTATGGGACAAGTGAAGATACTTCCCCCCCTCCCCCGATCTTCTAGCCTTTCTACAACAGATAACAGTGGTCATGCTTGTCTTTATAAACCTTATAATAAATAATAATAATAAAATAATGAATTTTAGGACATGCCCATCCCAATTGATTTTCTTTGTGGTCTTGATTCTGTTTCAGCACCTGGGAAACCACCAGTATTCCCACTTACGAGGAGGCTTTGAATTGTCAACCGGCTGAAAATCCCTTCAGCAACATGCAGTCTCAGATTTCAAAGGAGATCAGGCTGCCCTTATATCAGGTGGTGGATGAAAATCACAAAGGGCAGGGCAGCCGAAGACGCAGCTCCTCTGACGGCGTTTTGTTTCGGAACATTCTACCCAAGCCAAGCTTAGCATCACAGGATGAAGCTATCGTTGTCTGTGACACTCCACCCCCAAGCTATGAGAGCATAGGCTTGTGTGATGGATGATCCAGGCATCTTTTATAGCACTGTGTAGGAATTTCTGGGATGCTGTAGAGATTTGTTTTCCTTTAATTAATTGTGGCACATTGGGATAAATAACTGCTGTATATATATTTTTTGTAGGAGCTTTTGCTAAATTATCCAAGAGTAGTCTCAACGTTGTTTTGTAGTATGTGATTAATATGTAAACCTCATGGATGTCCAAATTCTTTGGAGGGGCATCCAAAATTTGAACTTAATATAACAGAACTGACTTAGGGAGAACTACTTGAAAGACAGAAGGAAAGTTCACAACAAATTAGAATAGAATAGAATACTTTATTGGCCAAGTGTGATTAGACACACAAGGAATTTGTCTTGGTGTAAATACTCTCGGTATACATTCATAAGTTCAGGTAATCAGATTCTGGGTTAATAGTTATTGGAAAAATAAAAATGTTATTAATAAAATGATGATCAACTCAACTTTATGTGCATAATGGGATATAGCTGGATATAACTTCTGAACATTTGCAGTAGCAGCAAAAAAAACATCTGAATTGGAAGGATTCATTTATCTGTGGCCAGAGGTTGCACTGGAAAATTAGATAATGAAATGATTTTTAAACAATGAAAATTGTCTTACATCTCACTCACCTGTTTATAACACATGCGTTATCATATAGCCCTGATGAGATCCTTTACAAGAACAGATGCTGTTATTGGCTTTCACTATTACATTAAGTTGCTGGGGGCAATGTTTTATTGGCTTTTTAATAAAACATTGCCTCGGACAATGTTTTATTACTATTACATCTAATTGTTTGGTACACTTGTAATTTAGCCAGTGTTGGATATCCTATTGGTGATACCATTGAAGAAGTCCAAGGACTATTCTCCATTGCTGAACTGCTGTTCATTCATCTTTGAGTCAACGTAAAACTATGGCAGCGTGACACTGGTTGACTTCACTGCAGTCCCATATCCTGTGTCGGGCACTTCCCCTTCTATCTGTGACTTCCCTTCCCTAGGGTCAAAAACCTGTATCTCTTGAGTCTGCCTTTGGACAATGCTGGAGAAGTGAGGAAATACTCCTTTAATACTGGTGTAGCTCAAGGAGATTTAAGCCTGTCTCACCCACGAATTGAGAAGGAGATGAAAGTGGCATCATGGGAATATGGCAATATGAAAAGATGTGGCTTGTAGTGATGTGCAAGCAGGTAAAAACTGCAAATGGGACAGAATTTATTTCACAATTGGGAAAGACTCCATGAGAAATAGAAGGAGGAGGGAGTCAAGTTGGCTGAATGTGGAGAACTGAGCAAATTTTAGAAAACAAAATAATATTTTGTGTTAGTTACCAACCTCTATTTTAATGTATTCCCTGATGTGTGTTTAAGGAATGATTCTCTCACTAAATCAGCAAAAATCAGTTGCCTCTTATAACTGTAGCAGTAAACATTATTTTCAACAATATTACTGCTTTTGATATGACCTTAAAATATACAGTAACTAAAAACTAGGCTTATTTCTAACTTGGTGAAACTCAAGGTTCTTTGATGGAAGGATTCGCAGAACTTCATATATGAAAGATGGAGAACCAGGAACCTAAGAAATCTTCCGAGACCCAAATTCTAGGTTTCAAATCCAATGGGACAAAAATATTCATTAATGTTTCATTAATGACTTCAGGGGGAAGAAGGGTGCATCCATATTAGCCATTCTTATACATAAACAACCTTGAGACATAGTCATACAATTTTTTTTAACCATGACAAAGTGTGAATTTCATGGCTTATAATAAACACTAACATTATTAAGGTTTCTGGATTTTCAGTGGATCCTTATTCAGTGGTGGGATTCAGCTAGTTCTGACCGGTTCAGGCAAACTGGTAGCGATCATTCTCTGGATGGCTTCCAAACTGTTAAGAAAGGGGATTTGGACT
The DNA here is from genome assembly GCA_033807585.1 of Hydrophis major. Classification (NCBI taxonomy): domain Eukaryota; kingdom Metazoa; phylum Chordata; class Lepidosauria; order Squamata; family Elapidae; genus Hydrophis; species Hydrophis major. Next base: position 184,074,168 of record CM066330.1, on the reverse strand, counting down.
CCATTGTCTACATTTCCCTTTCCAACCCCATGGTTCTCTAGTGAGAATTATAACCCAAGAACATATAGATCTGTTAAAATGTTCCCATTCCCACTTTCCATATTGGGAATCCCTGGGTACCATGCAATAATCTCGTCAAATAATTCACCAAGCAAATGTTGGTGCATTCTTAATTACACCAATGCAAATAATGTGCCCACAATGACTTCGTAAAACGAAACTTTATTTAATTGGTCATCTCATCATGCTTCAGAACCCCAAAGGTGCTTTTTCAAGAGGCAACTGTACTTTCTGATTTTTCTTTGAAGATACTTCTTGGATGAGAAGCAAAGCATCTTCAAAGAAAAACCAGAAAGTACAGTTGCCTCTTGAAAAAGCACCTTTGGGACAATAATCATGACCTGGATGACTGAGAATCTCCATAGACCTCCAGCTCCAGAATCCTCGCTTTGCTGCAGAGTCAAGAGCAACAACCTGTTTTGTTTGCACAGAGAAGGCAGGCAGGGAGTTGGCAGGGTTTATACATTTAGCAAGGGAAGCTTGAAGAGGACTTGATTGAAAATAACTAGATAGAACTCAAGCTCTATCTCAGTCCTTCTGCTTTTGTGACTTCCACCAAATACCTAGTCAGATCAATAATGGAACATTTGCAAGTAGACGGGAAAAGGCTCATTCATAAATTTAGGCCAAAGGAACGGATAATTTAGTTTGACACAATTGTCTTTACCATGTAAGCCTTCTCAGAAATAACCAAAAATGGACAGATCAAGCTTCTTCCAGTTTGTATCAACTCTTGCCTAAATCCTATTTCTGCAGTAATTTGTAGATTTGTGCAATCAGCTTGTAGATTGTCACAGTTTGCAAATTTAATAACATATAAGCTCTCCTGGATTGTTTGCAAGACACTAAAACTGATTTTTTTAGAGTACATTTTCTCACAAAATATTTATCTCTCCAATATATTCCATCCAAATGTAAGCTGATAAGCATGGGATGGGGCGGGGGGAAATACTGCAAGGTCTGAATTATTAGACCTTTAAAAATTACTAGCAGCAATTTGAATTGTGTATGAAAACCAACTTGAAGCCTGTCAGGTGTTTTATCAAATGGGAGGCTATATGTTCTCTGTGCGTCACTGAACTGGAATATGCAATTCTTTCTGTGCAAATGTAGTTTTACTCTGTATGTGCTCGACAAATGAGGATAAGCTATTTGCCAGCTGCCTAAAAGAAATGGAGTCACTATTTGATGAAATTACAATGGCAAATAAATGCCACTTGTGCATAGATTGTGTTTCCTCCTACTTGAGATTCAAATGAGGCATTGCAGATTTCGTGGTGATGACAGTGGCTGTGGAAGAGAGATTTGTGGTACAATTAGAGATGTTTTAGATGGGTTGAGAAGGTGGGGCCAGGCATGGTGAGTGATGTGTTGGCCACGCCCACAGTCACATGACCCCCTAGCCATGCCCGCCAAGTCACATGACCCCCTAGCCATGCCCGCCAAGTCACATGATCACCAAGCCACACTTACAGAACCAGTAGTAAAAAAAATTGAATCCCACTACTGTCCTTATTGCAGTTTACCACATCATATGATCCAATAGATTAATAACTTCACACATAACTAATTAGTTTAAATTTTATTATTATAGCTGTTGCTTTGCAGATCAGACTTCATGTAGTTGTCCATTTTGTATAGGCTAATAAAATATAACAAAGACCCTATGGTCCATAGCGATTACTGTTATAATAAAGTCCTTAAAATGCCCCCCTAACTCTTGTTTTTTGTTTCAAGAGAATATGACTGTACATTGAATTGAGTTATACAGCATGACACAATTAGGCTAAAGGTGCATTCTGCTTTACAAGCTCAGAATTCAATTTTATTGGTTGGATGGGTTGACAAGCCAGAATGTGATTTGATTTCACTTAGTCAAAATCCTCTACGGGATTTTTATTTTAACAGAATAAGAGTCAGAAGGGAGTTTGAACACTCATTAAGGAGCTTCTATACCTGGCTGAGGTGTTCCTCCTCAAAGTTACAATGTGACCAAGATACCACTGAGAAGTCCTGGCCAAAATGTGGACAGGGCAGTGTCCGCAGAGGGGCATTGGGCGCTGATACATAGCAGAAAGCCTTCTTGGGATAGAACTGACTAACTCTTAACAGAGTCAGGAGTTCAATCCTGAGCAGCTGAAGGTTGACTCATCCTTCCATCCTTCTGAGCTTGATAAAATGAGGACTCAGATTGTTGGGAGGCAATATGCCAACTCTGTAAACTGCTCAGAGAGGGCTGTAAAGTACCATGAAGTGGTTTAACAGTAAATGCTATAAACAGGCAGCAGCCAAAAGTGGCCAAGCAAGCATGGCTGAACATCTATCTATTATCTGAAGTAATATCTTGTGTTTGGTTATATCCAACAAAAGAACAAAAGCTTGGTAAACACCAGAAACACTGAACCAGGCACAGAAATGTTGGTTTTTAAAATTTACTTTAAAAGTGTTAGGAAATATCTTTTCTTTCCCCAGAGCATTGGTTGTAGTCTGTTTACTGCCTCACAATTAACAAATCAAGATGAGGAATAATCACATATAATGTGACATACGGAGGTGGGAAGGAGGACATGAATGTCTCCCTTAACCATTTTCAGCTGAAAATATGTCCAGTCGTGCTACCAAGTCTGCCTCTAAATCTGAAATCAGTGAGGATCCAAGATGCAAATGAATAACTTATCATCTGAATGTTTTGTTTTCTGGATGGCGAGGTGGAATATTAAGGCTGAGTCACTTGTTTATTCTGGGGTGATAAAAGGGCATGAAATGATTTCATTGCTGCTTATGTACAAGGGAGGTTATGGTCTCAAATGTTGCCTTGGTAAAACTCAATATATCAAAGAAAATAATTAGGAACCCAGACTTTCTCAGAAAACAAAGTACAGGTAGTCTTCAGCTTACAACGGCTCATTTAGTGACCATTCGAAGTTACAACATCACTGAAAAAGTGACCATGACCATTTTTCACATTTGCGACTTTTGTAGCATCCCCATGATCATATGGATCAAAATACAGATGCTCGGCAACCGGTCCATGCTTATGACCATTTGCTGTGTCCCAAGGTCATGAGATCTCCTTTTGCGACCTTCTGACAAGCTCTCAGCCAGTCGCTGAGTATTGAAGATTTGTCTTTAAATGAATCCAAACTCCAGCTCCTCTTTAGGACAATGATGGTTTATCCAATATAGCATCAAACAGCAAATACTCTAATCAGGCAAGAATGGCTAAAAGCCAGGCAAGGTTAGAGTTGGGTTTGAGTTTGCTCCCTTTCCCTTTATCACCATTATCATGAGACACACCCCACCACACCCAGGGCTATACGCAGTTCTAATTCTGGCCTCACCTAACTCATTGTCCCTAAATGCTATTAACCCTAAAGATGTCTACATCCCTACCCTATTCCGACTCTCACTAACTGATCCCCACCTGCTGCCACCTTCACCATGTTTTAACTTAAGGCTTAACGACCACCTATATGTGCCCCAACCCCCTTTAACAATATGCACCACATCAATAAAGAGCCAGTTCCAGCATCCTTGCAGTTGTTGCAGAATCCATCCTCAGCTCTGCTGAGTCATTCTAAAGCCATCGGCCATCACACAAGCAGAAATACAGATCTGGCAGCAGCAGAGAGAAGGTGACATGGCCAGATGACTTGCTGCGAGGCATATTCGGAGCCATAAACCTAGCCTGAATTATTTCCTTGTTCATTGTTTAACATAACTGATTAGGAAAAAAATATCTTTCTTTTAATTTCTAATCTCTTTTAAATTACAGCTGCCCATTTCCCCACAAGTTTTATTACCAGTTTACTAATCTAGAAAAAAGCTTTCATTCATATAGTATTTGGAATATTTCCTAGCACTGTGTGCAAATATCTTATTGCATATGAGTAATTAATGTTCTAATTTCAATTAATGTTTGTGAGCAAAAATATAAGAATGTCATCTTTGGGGTGGCATGGTGTGTGTGTGGCTTTTTTTTTTTTTTTCAGAATTAATTGCCTTAGCTCTGCTCCAATAGTCATTTAACTTAAAATAATTTGCAAATGACAACTGAAATAGTCTCAGTTGAATATACCAGAGGATAGATTGGAACAATGATCGCAAGGCTAAGAGTCAGCATGATGTAATCAACTATCATCTGCTGGCCATATTTCCTGTCTCTGGCTTAAGGATACACTCTTATAACAATATTAATCATCATGAACTAATGATGATTAATACTAATTAAACCTTAAGCTGCTGAGGCTTTCATTTGCATATGAGTTAAAGGCACAAGGGAGCGGTGGGCTATTATTGATTGTTTTAGCCTGCTGTAAATTTAAAGAATGGTCTGTTGCTGTTAGAGCAACCAAATGATATAACTTAAAAGTCACATTAAAATGCATTGCTAGGGATTGGGGAGAGCCAGTTAGTGTAGTGGTTAAGGCATCAGGTTAGAAACCAGGAGACTGTGAGTTCTAGTGCCATTGTAGGCACAGAGCCAGTTGGGTGATTTTGGGTTAGTCACATCATCTCAGTCCTAGGAAAGAGGCACTGAAAAACCTCACCAAAAAAACTTGAGGGACTTGTGAAGGCAATCTCTGAGAATTGGACATTGTTCTGACCAAGACTTCCTAGACGATAATTACGCACATGCTTATTTTAAAAACAGGTCTTATTTTATTGCAACGCTGGGAATTGTTTTCATTCCCAGCCAGTAATGAATCTCAAACAGTCCCTCGAGATAAGCACCCACCTTTCTTTTCTGTGAAGTGCTATCAATAATAGAAGTGTCAAATGAACTAGGAAAAACCAACCGAAGTCCAAAAAGCTTCAAGAATGAATCTGAACTGAACAATTTTGCTTCCTGCAAAGGTTTCGTCACTTTTGCCTGTCCTTTATACCTTATGGAAGGGCAATCTCTTCCCAGCCTTACTCCCGAATCAGCCCTTTCGTTTCAACTGCTCTCACCTTCTAGCAGCTCTGCACACACGCGCACTGGGAATAGGCTCCCCTGGGTCCTCTGCCTCGCTACTGCCAGACTCCGAAGGCAGCACCCCACTCCCAGATGATCCTGGCCCCATCCCTGCATCGGATGCAGGACACTCATCCGTGTCCTCTCCAGAGTCCCTGATTGATCCCCGTTCTTCTACACTGTCCGATTCTGTTGCTGTCTCCACAGGCTGCTGGCGAACCACAACAGACATGTTTGAATGGAAGAAAAAAATATTTGGGAAGAAATGATACATGTGGGATATTTTTCAAATGGCAGACTTTAAAATTTAATCTGCTGAGAAGATTGGTGAAAAGAAAATTGTTAAAACACACACCTTTTTTGTGCTTGTTATTCATACATCAAGATATGCAGTTGAGATTGTCAACTTTTCTGTGATCTGACAAAATTCAGTGGTGTGACAGCAGTAACACTTAGACTTATATAGCACTTCACAGTGCTTTCCAGGCCTTTCTAAGCGGTTAACAGAGTTATCCTATTGCACCCAACAACCTCAGTCCTCATTTTACCGACCTCTGAAGGATGGAAGACTGAGTCAACCTTGACCCAGTGAGAATGCTTTAAATAGAAATCCAACATAAAGGAATTAAGGATCTCCACCCATGGTTCTGAAAAATTTCATGTGTTTAATTTGTATGGCTGCTGCTGCCACATCTTCAGAACTTGAAGAAGAATCATTCATTCTATACAGGTATTGTGGTCCTTGACTTGTAATCATTTGTTTAATGACTGCTTAAAGTTACGACAGTGCCAAAAACAAAAAAGATTTAGGAATGACCCTTGCACTTATGATTGCTGCAGTGTCCCCACAGTTATGTGATCAAAATTCAGGCACATGGCAATTGACGAGCAAAGTCAATGGAGAAAGCCAGGTTCGCTTAATGATGACAGCAAAAAGGGTCATAAAATCAGGTGTGATTCACCTAATGACACGTCACTTAGCAACAGAAGTTCCAGTCTCAATGGTAGTCATAAGTCGAGGACTACCAGTAAATAGGTACTTTTTACTTCTTAAAAAGGGATGGACGACTTACTGAGTCTTCCTTTCATTAAAATGTTTATTTGCAGATTTAGAACAATGCATTTTCTAATCTTTAAAATTAGGACAGGAAAGCTGACTGATCTGTCCTGCTGGGCGTCAAATTACACTCTACTTCTGCCGGCAGCCCGTACCTGTTCCTCCAAATTAGCTTGTGTTCCATCTGTTCCCTTTGCAGAAGAAGGCAAGGAGCTATTCCTCCCCATCTTCTGTAGCAAAAAAAAAAAAAGCCTGGAAGATGTTGCACTGTCACATGTTTGATCAATTCTTCCTTCAAGCTAAAGAATAGGTTATGTGGGTGTTAGACAATGGATCTGGTGGCAGCATCAAGAATGCAATTAAGTCTTTGATATTTTTAGCTGGGTTGCACCCTTTTATTGGTTAAAAGGAAATATTCTTCTCTAAAATTAGTTATCTACAGTATGGGATTATCTTAAAATTGATTCTGTTTCATCGTCTTCCCCCATGGTGTTCAGGGTAACCTGTGCACATTTACATAGAAGGCCACCAGGGCAGAGATAAGTGGGCACAGCATTATGGCCATCATTGGAAAGTCCTTTTGACTTCACAAACATAGAGTCACCAAATTTCTAATACCTCTACTGCTGTGCCATTTTTTTTTTTTTACCCTACAGTCATTTTATCTCCTGGTGTGTCAGGAGACATATAATTCATGTGCTTTCTTCCCATTGTCGTGTTTTTTAAAGGCATGGATGGAGGCCAAGGAGGAAAAACAAAATACCGAGGACACTATGTGAAAGATGGCCGGCCAAAGAAAGTATTTCATTTTTTAAAATGAATAATATATAAATAAAATAAAATAAAATATCTATAGCTTCATTTAGAAATTAAATGTTATGGTCCTCAAATTATATCAGTAATAGTAATAGTTACAATAATGAGATTATGTGTTTCCAAATACAAATGCTGTAAGCACAGCAAATAAAAAAAAATAATTGCCCTTTAATTGCTAATTCAATTTTTCTTTTCAGAATATTAACAGCATATTATTATCTTGGTCAGTTTTCATTTTATTTGTATGTATTTCTCTTTAAATAGATCTGTTGCTTGATGCTTACTCTACAAAAATTGATATGGAGGGGGCATTTCCATTTTAAACATGTTAATTAGGTTTAGCTGTGCTGCAAATCCATGATAATGGGAAATAAATTTGGCATTTTAGGCGATCTTGTGTGCAGAGGCTCAGTTTGACATCTCTCAACTGTATTGGACTACATTATTATCAATAAATTTAATAAAGGAACAAAATAAATTAGACTACAATTGGAGTACAATGCAATGCAATGCAACACCATGCAATGCAATACAATGTACAGTAATACTATGCAATGCAATCATTTCCAATTGATACTGCAATGATTGTAGATCAGAGTTGTCAAACTCGATTTCATTGAGGGCAGCATCAGGGTTGGGTTTGACCTCAGGGAAGGGGGGGTTGGGCATGGCCAAGGGGGGCATGGCCAGCTTGACGTCACTCACTTTGGGGGCGCCTGTGGCGACCCGAGCACTCTTTTAACAAAAAGGGGCTTCCCGGTCTCTGTTTTTGGCTGGGACTACCTCTTGCAACCCTCTGCCAGCAAAAAACCCTCTGCAACCCTCTGTCAGTGAAAACAGCTTGGGAGCATGAGGCCTCCCCAAGCTCCATTTTCGCCGGCAGGGAAGGCAGGAGGCCACCCCAGCCGAAAACGGAGATCGGGAGTCCGTTTTTGCTGGCAGAGGTACCATGGGCCGGTTCTTCACTGTTTCCAGAGTGGCCCCATGGGCTGGATCCAGGCCACAGGCCTTGAGTTTGACACCCCTGTTGTGACTTGTGGCTCTACATTGCTGGAAAGTACCAATGCTGAGTACAAAGAATCCATCCTATTGGAAGGGCAGCTCCATTCTTTTATGGATATAGGGATTATTATTATTATTATTATTATTATTATTATTATTATTATTATTATTATTATTATTATTATTATTATTATTATTATTTTAGCTAACCTGTTTTTGTAACTATATATTAGATCCTGACTGCAACTATGGAAAAACCTAATTGCTTAGTGGATGTATCTAATTCACCATTGTGGCAAAAGAGATGCTGAATCTTGAAAGGATCTCATCTCCTTGCAAAAAGGAATCTCACAAATCCCTGTGTGGACAGTTCTTGAAAACCAGATAGGATCAACAGGTAGATCCTAAATGAGCTCAGAAGAGTTTAAACCAGGGGTGTCCAACCTGGGAGTTGAAGTCCACAAGTCTTAAAGTTGCCAAGGTTGGACACCCCTGGTTTAAACGTTAGGTTAGTTCCTATCAGTTCATGATTCCCGACTCCATTTTGTTCTTTTGTCAAATCTGAGCCTCCTAATGTACCTTGAGTGAAAGTGGCTCATTTTTAATTATATTAGTAAAAGTGATCAGGATCATCATGAACAAAGTGGAGCACTGGAGTCCAGCCATGCTATACTAAGGCTGGCCAAGCCATTTGAACTGTCACTTTGCCAGGTGATGACATTCGCTATCATCTATACGTGTACACATATATTTAGATAAAATGGAGAAGCCACTGAAGTGGCTGTACAGAATCTTAGACAGGATATGGCACATTAAGAACCATGGGCTCTGAAGTAGTAGTAACAACAACAGCAGCAACAACAACAATGGCAACAAAATTGAAAGGGACTGTGGAGGTCCTAGTCCAATCCATTGCTCAGACAGGAAACTATTTCTGACAAATGGTTGTCCAATCTCTGCTTTAAAAAGTCCAGTATTGGTGCGTTTCCACCCATTGCTTCTTGTCCTGCCCTCAGGTGCTTTGGAGAAATTCCCTCTTCTTTTTGGCAGCCCCTTGAATATTATGCTATCATGTCACCTCCTAGTCCTTCTTTTCATTAGACTAGAAACCAAACTAGTGCTTGGTTAATTTTCTTTTGATTTCCCTCTTTAACCGGTTCACCTGGCATTCCCACAGACCTTCTTAAAACCCTCCTCAAAATCTGATAGATGTCCCATAACCACCCAACTAAAATTTGACAATTTTATCATCCAATTTTCATGGCACAATTTCAGGGGAGTGGATAAAGGGGCAATTAATGGGTTGTTCATTGTTATGCTACAGGAAGCATGCAGGAGAATAATATTTTTGTTTCTCCTTTTTCCTGAGACTCCTTGTGGCTCTTCAAAAGCTGTTTTGGATGGCTGGGCATCCTTCTGGATATAAGAGGTCCAAGTTCACTTGCATGGATTCTTCAGCAATTCATGATCCACTGGCCATAATGGGATAGTAGATTGTACATAGAAAGTTAAAGATTCCCGGTGGGTTCCCTCTTGTTCTATAATGATATATAAGTTAAAGATTCCCTCTTGGTCTATAATTCTGCCCTCTTATCATCTAAGAGTTTTAATTTGAACTTTCTTCTATTTTATTTCTCACGCACACCTTCACAAAGTATGTGGTCTTTGATTCTTTTCCTGATAGAATTGAATCACCTGACTCTATAAACCATTTCATTAATTATGACAGGTTGTCCTCAATTTATGACCACAACTGAGCCGAACATTTCTGTGGCTAAGTGAAACATTTGTTAAGTTAATTTTGCCCCATTGCATGACCCCTCTTTTCACAGTTGTTAAGTGAATTACTGGAATTGTAACATGGTTGCTTCCTCATTGACTTTGTAAGAAAGTCACAAAAGGGGATTAAGTGACCCTGGGACTTTGCAACCGTCATAAATATGGACCAGTTGCCAAGCCTCTGAACTTTGATCCTATGACCTTGGGACTCTGCAACTGCCATAAGTCACTTTTAAAAGTGCCATTGTAACTTTGGTCACTAACTGTTTGTAAGTTGAAGACTATCTGTACTCTACTTTCAGGAATATTCACATGCATTCAGAGTATACAGCAGAGGTGCTTCAGGGCAGGCAATAGAAAAAGGTATAAATGATGATTACTGGACTGATTCTTACTGGACTGATTCTTCCAACATGAAATTTTTGTTGCATCCTAGCATTTTTGATAAATAGATGGATCTTTTTCATGAATGGGATAGCCAGTCAGGATGGAACTGAATCCAATGAATATTCATTAGGCTCTCCATGGCTTCTCTTGGCAGTTCAGTCTCATTTAGATGCTGACTATCTCTCAAGAAACAGAGATTCAACCTCTTCAATAGAGATTCAAGAGATTCAAAATATTTCCACTGAATGCAGCAATTAAAGCCAAAATTCTAGGTAACAAATTTTGAATAGTAAGCTGAAATGGATCCAAGTTTGATCAAATTTGACTGCTGGCTAAGTAACTGAAAAGAAGTTCTCTATGCAAAAAGCAGGACAAATAAGAATAAAACAGGTCTGGGGAAGAATATTTAGAGTCCTCAATCCCCCTTTCTTCATAGAGAAACAAACTGACATCAAAATCAAGCACAAACAAGCACATTTCCAGGGAGTTACTTTCCTATTTGCCAGTTGAAAGCTGCACTAGATGGCAACCTACTCCCAAAATATTTGTGTCACTACTGCAAATCTGAAAATTTTAAGGACTGCAGTGATAGGGAAGAAAATAAAGTGCTGTAATTGAAATATGATTAGAAGAAAGAGGACCAGAAAAAAAAAAAGGATACTTGCTGTAAACCACAAGCTGGATTAGTACATTGAAAATATATAATACGCTGAAATGAGTAGATTGACATTTGAAATTAGAGAACAAGAGGATAAACAATTTTATAAAATTTGGGACCCTTTCTATCAATGGTTAGATAATAAAATACATTAATGAAATATGTAGATTTTTAGAAAATAATAAATATATAAAGATGTATTTTTTTTTTATTATATCTACAAAATGTTTTTAGGATAGATTTGGGGAGGATAATATGAATTGTTATAAAATAAACTAAGTAAATTGTGATCTCGTAAAATATGAATGAATAAAAGTATAGTCAAATGATTGATTAATAATGATATTAGGGTATCTAATTTTTGATTGATAATATGAGCCTTTATGTAATGTAACTGTAATTGAAGACTACGAAATGGATGCACAAAATGATTTGTAAACCAACCGGCACACTGTTTGTATACCCATGGAAGAAAGTTTGATGTTTTTATGTTTTGTTTGTTTATGTTTGTTTTTAAAAACCAATAAAATTTATATAAAAAGAAGAAAATATATAATACAAAGCGTGGTTTCACTAGCAATTGGGAAAAGAAAGTATGAATGATGGCATGGCAGATTCAGGATGAAATGTTGGAAGATCCTTCTGAAAAAAGATTAATTAGGGAAAATCTTTAGCTGAATTAAAAGTAAACCCAGAAGACTAAGCGTGTTTGGAATTATGGGAAAATACACTCTTGGATTACAATTTAAATTGTAACTATTGAGACTGGAGTTTTAAAAATAATATCTAATGAAGGAATGTGGAAACTGAGGGATGATTATACATATAGTAAACACATAATTATATTTATTGACATTGATGTAATGCAATTCAGTTCAGTATTTTCCCCCCAGGGAAAAAATATGCTATAGCTGAGGATTCCCACCTAAATATGACTCTTCCCACTAATTAAGAAAGAAAATAATTCATAAAACTTTCTTCTCATTTGCCTTTCTTAATATGACAACTTCATTCTCCAAAGCTTGAAAAATTTTCAGAATATTTCATTTATTAGCTTGCATGAATGGTTTTATTCATATTTTTGTATATTAGTCACTGGAGTAACTGCTCATATATAATTTAATTTTGTTGATAATTTTACTCATCACCTGTATTGTGTGTTTTTAAAATAATTCATTGCTTCAGTGTTTTATATTTTGACACACATTTTGTATGTTGTTTCTGTGAATTTTATATACCATGCTGCATTTGCTACTCCATATGAAATAATAATCTCTGGACAAAGGATGTTTAAGAAATGTTTTCAATAAATAAACCAGTTAATTACATACACACAAAGAAAGACATATTACTTGAGAGAAGATATATTTTAATTTGAGTAAAGTATGGTGGAAATAGTACTTCTTTGGCTGTCTACGAGCTCCCTAATTCACATTCAACAGTCAAACCCATAGCTTTGACTCTGATTGGAGCCTAGAACCTGTAACTTCCTCTCCACAGCCCCTTGGCAAATCATTGGCAGCTTTTGCACTGTCTGTAGCCAGGAGGAAGGTTATAGTAAAGCTCCCCCCAGGCAGAGTTACTCAAATGTGAATTTAAAGATCTTGTTTGCATTCATTACAAACCCATTTAAAACTGGCTGGCTGAGATCAGGACAGGGCTAGTCTGAAGGTGGAGCTGACACTTGTTCCCTGGCTGCCTCTGGAAGAGGTACTTGTGGATTGTCTGGGTCAGGGACAGGTGAAGGGCTACCCTGGATTTATTTATTTCCTTCCTTCCTTCCTTCCTTCCTTCCTTCCTTCCTTCCTTCCTTCCTTCCTTCCTTCCTTCCTTCCTTCCTTCCTTCCTCCCTCCCTCCCTCCCTCCCTCCCTCCCTCCCTCTTTTTCAGATTCCAGTTCAACCTCCCTTTATGAATAAGTCTGTCTACATTAGGTTAGCTTGATGTCAATTTTGCTTTCCGAAAGGTAGAGGTTACAATGGCTGAAGAAAAAACATTTCGCTATGGACTTATTGTCCTGGGATTCTTTCTGGTCATGATCGGGATGTTCATAATGAGTGTGGAGAAACCACAAATCTATATCACCTTCTGTACCCTGGGAGTCTTGGTCATTGCTGTGGGCATCATCTGGAGCATGTGCCAGTGCTACCCAAAGGTAGGTAGCATAGTTTTTTTTAAAAAAAAAATGCTTGACACAATAGTTAACACTTTCTTTCTTTCTTTCTTTCTTTCTTTCTTTCTTTCTTTCTTTCTTTCTTTCTTTTTCTTTCTTTCTTTCTTTCTTTCTTTCTTTCTTTCTCTCTCTCTCTCTCTCTCTCTCTCTCTTTCTCTTCTCTCTCTCTCTCTCTCTCTCTCTCTCTCTTTCTTTCTTTCTTTCTTTCTTTCTTTCTTTCTCTCTCTCTCTCTCTCTCTCTCTCTTTCTCTCTCTCTTTCTCTCTCTCTCTCTCTTTCTTTCTTTTTCTCCTCCCCCCTCCCCCTGTCTTTCAAAACAAATGTGAGGATATTGTTTTCTGTTGGAGTGATAACTTAAATCTCCTGCCTGGGTATCTAGAATTACACTGAAAACATGTTTTTGAATGTATTGACATAACAATAATAACAAATCTCTATATGTTGCATTTTCAGCCTGTCATTTCACAAAGTTGGCCCAAAGATGCTTTTTCAAGAGGCAACTGGACTTTCTTTCTTTCTTTTTCCTTTAAAGATGTTTTGCTTCTCATCCCAGAAACTTCTTCAGCTCGGATGTGAAAAAGCTTCTTCGATGAAAAGTGAAATGTCTTCAAAGAAAAACCAGGAAGTCCAGCTGCCTCTTGAAAAAACACTTTTGGGACAACCATGACCTGGATGACTGAGAATCTCCATAGACTTTTACATAACTGAAGTGATAGCAAGGGATTAGGTGTAGAGAATTGTTCAGGATGGACTATCTAATTACGGTAACTATTATTGAGACTGAAACTTTGTATAATATTGATTTTGCCAATGAAATGTGTGTTGTACATGTGTGAATCTGTTAATTTGATTGAAACTAAGGAAGGAAGGAAAGGTTGACAAATACAAACTAATTAAAATTCTTTTGTGGCCAATGACTGGTAGTGATGGGAACTTTCTTAATATTGTTTCTGACCCTTGACTTGCTCTTTTCCTTTGAATTTAAACTAAATGGAGAACTTCCCACAACCCTTGTTTTTTAACTTATATCTTTATTCTCAGACAGGGCAGGTACATATGGAACAAAAGTAGGAATCCTAATGCAGTATAATGGTTAAATGGGCTGTCCTTTCATGTCCTTTCTCCAGGAAGAGCTCGACATCACATGAGTCTTGGATCAGGAGGCTATTGGCATGGCTACATGAACATAACTAGCCTACTTCTTCATTGGCCAGGCACTAGATAGGTAGCAGGAGGAGCAGATTAGCATGGGTTATGTGGTATCAGGTTTCTGTTTTCTGAATTCTAACTGTCTGCTTTAGCTGTCTCTCTCCCCTCTTTTTGTTGGGAAGAAATTCGCAATGGGTATAGGTATTTCCATATACAACTGGTTGGATGGAGTTAGTTTAATCCTTTGAATGACTGGGATAAAATATGACTGCCTGCAGGTTATTTGATTAGATCAGTTAATTCCTATATGGTGTTCCAACAGTATGTTACTTTCCATTGGCTCAATTAAGGATGTTGTGGGAACAGGATCATTCAGATCTGGTGGAACCCAAAAGCATTCTTACAAACCAATCAGTGGTGGAATTCAAATTTTTTTATTACCTGCGGGCGTGGCTTGGTGGATGTGGCAGGGGAAGGATACTGTAAAATCTCCAGTCAGAGGTGATATTTGTGAGTTCTCCAAACTACTCAAAATTTCTGCTACCAGTTCTCCAGAACTGGCCAGAACCTGCTGAATACCACCTCTGAAATGAATGTATTAGAGATTTGTATATTCCAACTTCCTGTTATTATCTTTTTGTTAAAATAAACAATTATTTTTAAAAAATTAGGTGGGAGAGTAAACAAGATTGGAACCAAGGAAGGTGCCTAGAGCAACATTTGTTCCATGGACACCATATTGCAAATGACATTATTGTGGGAACAATTATATTATTATGGATACAATTATATTGTAATGGACATCATGTTGCTTATTACATTATTTGCTTATTACATTATTGTCTCCCAAGAAAAGAAATCAGGTAATAATGTAATAAATAACTAAAAAGTAGCTGGGTAGAAGACTGTACCATAGGAGGTTGAATTGGTTTTCTGCAGCTGTATAGTCCTTTACACATACTCAACAATGCAAACTTCTAAGGCCTGTTGAAGTGATACCTAGTGAAACTATACCACTGTTTGCATTTTTACACAAAACACAAATGGATCAACAGAGCCATTTTTCCTAACTTTTCCCCTAGATCAGAGTTGTTTCCACTGACTCCGAGTCTGAGAAGTTTTTTGTAAAGAACCCAGAGTCTGAAAAGTTCCTTGTGAAGAAATTGGCTGCCTCCTCATCAATTGAAAATAAAATTCCTGAGAAGAAAAGGTATGCTTATGAAGATGCCAAACCACCAGGCTTCAGCTCAATAATCTGCAATCTACATTTTAATTAGAGTGCTAGCCAGTATACGCTAGAGGCTATGTTCCTCAGGAGGACAAGGTCAAGGATGAGAAACACTGGCATGGGATAGCAAATGGCATTAAATATTATATCTGTTGATTTAAAAAAACAAACAAACTTACTATTATTATCTATAAGAAAAAAATGAAGAGTATCTCAAAACCTATTACTCATTAAAATCAAACTCATGAAATTACATTAGATTTCCATCTGCTAAAATCTAAAAAGTAATGTTGAGGTTGTAATGTTCAGCTTCTTTTTTTTAAACAAAGTTTTTATTTTTTACAACAAACATACAAACAAAACATAAAAACATAAAACCCTCTTTCAATGATATACATATAGTGTGTCAATTGGTTACAGTCATTTGTGCTATCCTTTTTTTACCATTACTCACAAGTTATATAAATTCTCACCTTATCAATCTAGCGTGTGCTTATGTTCAGCTTCTTCTTAGTATTTACCTAGCCCTGCTAAATGTTCAGGATTTAAGGTGAGTAAAAATGCACTTGCTGTTAGAACAATAGATCTTTTGCCTTCCTGTGTCTGTAATGTAATGTGTTAAGTCTAAAAAAAAAGATTATAAAACCCATTGAGAAGATTCCCTAAGAGAAAACTATAAATCCCATAGAAAAGTATAAACCCCATACAGAAGAATATAAAACTTGGAGTCTCATCCAAGTCAAACAGAAGATTTGCTTTTCTGAAATTGATTCATTTTTATGAACTCTGTTAAGAATTGTTTTCCTGATTTAAGATCTGAATGTCATTTGCTGTGAGTTAGTCTAAGTCATTCATCCGTCCTTCTTAATTAAAGTCTCTTAACAAAGGAAGCTTTTCATAAAACATAGTTGCATGTTGAGTTATAAGCTACTAGAGAACAATATCCCCTTTGGTGCAGCCATTCTAACTTCTGGCAAAGATGCACCACAGTTTATGTTTGGTTTATTCTCGGTATAAGCAAGTTACCAAGTTAACAAGGGTTCGGATTCCAACTAGGAAAAAAATGGCCTGTATTAAACTACAAAAAATTGCCTTGGCCTTTCATTCAAACTGGTCAACATCTTTTTCAAGGAACAACTTTTCATTCAATGAGAAGGGCCAGAGAGTATCTTCAGGGAGAGAGGCAAAAAAGTCCAAGTAGATTTCACAAGTGTTTTATTGAAACCTTATTCCTTTGTATGGGTGTCTGACATTAACACATGTACAAAGGGCTTGATGGCCCTCCCCTGAGCACATCACTGGCAAAGGGGCATATCTCAAGGATATCAGAGTGACCCTCTAGCCTACTGAACTTGGATCACCTCACTCTTAGCAAAGCTTTCATAGGACAATGGTTCATTTGAGGGCATCCCCCGATTTAAGAGTTATCTGGGCCAGGTGGGTAACGATGGCCCTTTGATGACTTGTGGATTTCAACTCCCAGAATTCCTTGGTAATCACTGATAAGTCCAGATAACCTGCTTTGCTCACAAAGAGAGCAGGAAGCATATACCTCATAAGTGTAGAAGAAGGAAAATGTGATAGTGGTCTCAACACATTTTTTCTTTCCTGTATGTTTTAGTTATTTTTTAAAAATAATCATTCTTTTTCTAAACACCAGTCCTTCAAGGGCATAAGATACCTCCTCCTATATCTTCCTCTTGATCGGTTGCCAATACTCTAGATTCTAGTTAATTGTTCCAGCTCATTTTAACTGTCCTTCCTTCCTTCCTTCCTTCCTTCCATCCATCCATCCATCCATCCATCTTTATTAGATTAGATATTGTGTCTTTCCTCCACAAACTCAAACCAGCAATGGAGCACCTTTTTCTCAGATTTGTGTCTACAGTAACCATCCAGTGGGTTATGTTGGTCTACCAAAGACTACCTAGCCAAAGACACCTAGTGAGTTCTATGACTGACAGTAGAATAAAATCTTGTTTGCCCTATTTGGAGTCCAATCTCAATCAATATATGAGTTCTTGTTAGTTTTAGTTCTGTCTAATCAGTTTCATGTGGAGAAATAAAATGTAATAAAAGAAATTATGATTTCAATATCCCCATCAATGCATGATGTTACTTCTTTGGGACAATATTCTCCATAGGATCTTCTAAAGATCAAAGTCATATATCAGTTCTTATATCAAAGTCATATATCAGTTCTTGTTAGTTTCAGTTCTGTCTAATCAGTTTCATGTGGAGAAATAAAATGTAATAAAAGAAATTATGATTTCAATATCCCCATCAATGCATGATGTTACTTCTTTGGGACAATATTCTCCATAGGATCTTCTAAAGATCAAAGTCATATTAATACTATTAGGAGTGAGGTCCACTTTTATGTCCAGGGATTAGCTGTCTTGAAAGTAAATTCATGGATAGATGGATGGATGGATGGATGGCTAGAAATAAACGTTATCCTCCTTTGTCCACAGTTTGCAAACCCAATACACAAGCCAGAAAGAAGCTGACATATATGAGAAAAGCCTGCCGACTTATGAACAGATCCAGACAAACAGTTCTGCTGAATGCTTGGGAACATTGCCTGTCCCAGTGCCACTGGTCAGGACAGGAAGACATCTCCAGCCACATGTACATGCCAAAGCAGAAGTACACAGGGACTCCAAGAGTAATGGGAATCCTAACAGAGATGCAACAACAGGGCTGAACTGGTGAGTAGCATATATGAGCTGTCCCTGAATTAGCTATTGCCCTATATTAGGGCAATTGGATTCGGACAGCAAAAATCTAAAAGACTCATAGTTGGAAGCAAAGTGATACAGAAACCTTAACCTTTTAACAAGAATCTAGGGGTTGTCCAGATTTATGGAGCTGAGATCTGGTAGTGCTAATTTATATTGCGTATCACCTCATTCCTTATGGGCAACTCTATTAAGACAAAAAAGCTTACCCTTATTATTTTCATAGTTTTAATGATACTGAGGTATTATAATTGGTAACACAGTCAGCCAATATTTAGAATGGATTTGTCATTTTTCTCCACCTATTGAGTAATTCCCAAGACCTGGGTTGGGCAGATGTTCTTGTTTAATAATTTTAAAAGTATTATTATAAGATGTACCGTATATACTCGAGTATAAGTCGACCCGAATATAAGCCGAGGCACCTAATTTAACCACAAAAAAACTGGGAAAACTTATTGACTCGAGTATAAGCCAAGGGTGGGAAATGCAGCAGCTACTGGTAAATTTCAAAAATAAAAATAGATACCAATAAAAACTTTCACAAGGACAGTTGAGAATAAGTTTGATGTTCACAATTTCCTCTTTGAAAGAGACCAGTAAATAGGGAACAAGAAGATGAAGAAAAAGAAGTGTGTTTTTTCACACTTTTCACACTGCAGTGAACAAAAATGGCATCATAGGAACAGGCTTATTCTCAGTCCAAAGGTTTGTTTCTGATTTCTTCCCTGATTTAAGGGAAATTTGGGAAACGATCTCACTATCATGAAAGGTTTAATTGATTCACTAACCCAAAAGATGATGATGATGACAGTGGGAGGCAGGAGTCACTCTCTCCCTTGCAAGAAAAAAGCAAGAGCCGTTCTTATGATCTCTCCCTCTCTCTCTCTCTCCCCGTAATACTGTCAAGCCCTTTCCAGCACACGCGATCTGCCTTCACCACTTTGCAAAAATCCTGGGGTTTTTGCATTTGCAAGGTGCAAAGCAGCGGGGGCGGATCCCGCGTGCTGGAAAGGGCTTGACTGTATTACGGGGAGAGAGAAAGAGAGGGAGAGATCATAAGAATGGCTCTTGCTTCTTTCTTGCAAGGGAGAGAGTGACTCCTGCCTCCCACTGTCATCAACATCTTCTTCTTTTGGGTTAGTGAATCAATTAATTTGGGAAATGATCTCACTATCAGAAAACAACGCGAGCTGCCACCACCACCTCCTCCTCCCCCTCCTCCCGAGTAGACTGAAAGCAGCTGGAGCTGAGGAAATGAAGCTGAGTGGAGACGAAGCAACCTCAGCTCGCATCGTTTTCTCAGCCTAGAGAAAGGGGAAGGGGGCTCATCTGGAACCAAGGGTGAGTCTCCCCTCAGTTTCCCCTGAAGGATCTTCCGTTGCTTTTGCCTTCTCCCTACATCTTCCCTCTGTTAAAATCCCCCCCCACTTATTTTCGGTCAGATAGATTTCGTGTCTGAGCATTCTCACATGGCGGTGGGTTTCCCCCCCCAAAAAAAAACAGTTAAAAAAGAAAAAACAATATGTCCTCAAGCAAGAACTTTTCTGCTTCCGATCACCCCCATGCTTAAAAGTTGCAAAGGAAACACGGAAGCAGGGAAGTGGCTTCCCAGCTTCGGAGCTCCACACCATTTTTTTTCAGAGGGGAATCTGACTCGAGTATAAGCCGAGGGGTTTTTTTTCAGCACAAAAAATGTGCTGAAAAACTCGGCTTATATTCGAGTATATACGGTAAGTTGTTCCAAGTGAAGCTGCCTGTTGCAGTTGATTTTGTCAGTGTTCAAGTGATGGTCTAGTGGTTGTTGTTATTATTATTATTATTATTACTTTTTTGGTGAGGAGCGGGGGAGATAAAGGAACCGCTGAATAAATAGATTCATTATGTATCATATAAAATGATTTTTGTGCCTGGGTTACTTTTGACACAACTGTATAGTTTTGAGAGTAAAAATAAAACAATTGTTGATATATAGAGTCAGAATCAATATGTACTTTACTCTGGGGTTTCGTCATAATAAATTTTACGTTGTTAGAACTGTTTCAGTGAAGGGCTCTTAATTTACCAGGTCTTTCATCACACTCACAATATTTTGCTTTACATAATGCAATGAATATTGTGTTGCAAATGCCTAAAGGAAATTAAGCCCTTGTTTAGAACTCCTAAAATGTTATGTAACTCTGATCACCTTGCTCAAAACATTCCTAACTTTAATGGATGGAAAATAATCAAGGAGAAAAGCAACCTAGAATTAAGGAGACATTTCCTGACAATTAGAACAATTAACCAGTGGAACAACTTGCCTCCAGAAGTTGTGAATGCTCCAACACTGGAAGTTTTTAAGAAGAGATTGGACAACCATTTGTCTGAAGCAGTATAGGATTTCCTGCCTGAGCAGGGGGTTAGACTAGAATACCTACAAGGTCCCTTTTAGTCTGTTATTCTGTTTTAAATGCCAATTTCCATGGAGCAAAATATCACTAAGTAAAAATGTCACCAGTGTATATTCCTTAAAGGCATCTCAAACAATCACTTAATTTTATTTTAAAATTATTAAAACTGTTATGTGTTTTATAAAAAGTAGATATTTTGATAATGATGTAATTAAATCATCATCTAGAAAAAAATGGTTTGACTCTTTATTGTAGATTTTGATAATGTTATTGAAGACTGATGTGATACAGCTATTTTGATTATGTGCCATCAAGTTGCTTCTCATTCTTTGCCATCTCCAAATAGAGAAATGATGGCAGAAAACATTAGCAGAAAATTACTGGACATGGAACTAGAAGCTGGAACTAGAAGCATAAGGTTGTAACCTAGATTAATTGAAAGTATTTTTAAAGTTGTAATGTTTCTTCTAAGACAGTCTCTCTGGATATTTTGCTGCTTTGTTCATTGGGAACATCAGTTTACTTGAACAAAGTTGCCCTAACTGATTAATGTGCTGTGACTGATGAATTATCAAATCATATTCTGATCCTAGTTAAAGGAAAGATGAAATTTCTAAAAAAAAAAGGTTTGTTGAATAAAATAGAAGCGCTCTAGTTTCCATCTTTTACAAGCCAATATAGTCAATATATTGCTGAGTACAGTTCAATTTTCCTCCCATTCTTTTATCAAGATGCTGATGTTAGACTGGGTTGGTCAGTAATAAAATGTAGTCCTAGAAACCAAATTCATAATAAGGAAATTAGTCATTCTGGACTAATAACCTGGTACAAGCTTAACATCCACATTGCTTCATTTACTGTAAACGTCTCAGTGGAAACCCAAAACAGTTCAGCAAACAGCCTTAGAAGGAATGCCCTTCACTGAATCTTTTTTCCCCCTTCTTCTTCCAGCCCATCTAAGAGGTTTCCAAAGGCTGCACCATTAGCATCTCTTCAAGAGGAAGTGGACACATCTTCCCTGGACTCCACTTCTAACAGCCCATTTTTAAAGAGATGGAAAGATGTCCCAAATCCCGTTTCTCTTACAGGAAGCCAGCTCCAATTCAAGCTTCCTTCTTATGAAGATTTTGCTTTGATTGATTCCCTGGGGATGGAAGGCCAGGAGCAAAGTCATGAAAATACCGTGGTCCCAAGCCAGAGCTGTTGCTCTGTTCCTCCTACAGCAAGTGATGGCATTGTGGAAATAGCAGGTTGTGGTTCTCTGGAATGCAGCAGAGCCTTGCAGGAGGCAGAAGAGGATGATTTATACTATGGGATCCAAGAGGATCCAAGAGACACCTTTCCTTCTGCGGATGCTGTTGCTGAACCAAAGCCATAAGCCCTCCAAGATGAGAATTGAAAGTTTCAACATTTTTACATTTCAAATTCGGGAAGAGTGAAGGGGGATGGAAAACAGATAATTCAATCAAATCCATGACGTTAAGGCTTATTTTGGCTGTATGGAAAAGAAAAAGATGTGGAAATTAAAAAAAAAAGTCAGAGTAAGAAATAGTAAAAAGAAGCAAGGCAGAGTGGAAAAAATGTCTAGTCTAAATCCAAGAACAGTGTGGTATATATGTGCCTGTGTGTGTGTGTGTGTTTAATATATGTTGATTTTAGGGTACTATTTCTCAACTCAGTGACTTTAAGATGTCTGGATTCCAATTTCCAGCTTACTGGCTGGAGAATTCTAGGAGTTGGTCTAACAAAGTTGCTGAGGTTGAAAAACATTGCTTTAGAGCAGGGGTGGGGAACAATGGCCCTTTTATGACTTGTGGACTTCAATTCCCAGAATTCTGGAGTCAGCCATGCTTGTTCAGGAACATCCTTCAACCTTGGCAACTTTAAGACTGGCTGAAAAACTCTGGGAGTTGAAGTCCACAAGTCTTAAAGTTGCCAAGATTAGAGACCCCTAACTTTAGAGTATCATAAAAGAAGGTGATCATAAACCAGAGCTGTCAAACTCCTGGCCTGTGGGCTGGATGCGTTGGCCACACCCATGCCCAGTTTAGTGAAGGGGAAAAAAAAGTCTCAATACATCATGTGGTGCTGCTGTGACATGAGTTTGACACCCCTGTCATAGACCATTACATTTGCCTGTGATGCATCCAGCCAATTGTGTGCCTTAAGAGAGCCAGCAAGCTCTTTTTTGTTGTCTCTGAGATTTTTGAAATGAGGAAAATGTGCCAAATGCTAAACCAAGATGTGCGGATACGACAAACTGTTTTGAAACCTATTAAGTGCAACAGAAGTACCTTTTTTTTAATACCAAGAAACATTCATTTCTAAAATCTGCTAAGCAGGCTATTCCTCCTTTCATAAGCAGAAACTTCAGCTTTGGTTATTTTATGGGATAAATAAACCATCTGTAGAGATTATCCCCTTTATCATTTAATTGATTAAAACAGACCCTTTCCCCCCTCGTCTGTAATAGCAGATTTCTTCAGATGTTTTGGAATGCAACTTTTTTCATTCTGGTGTTAGCTGCACATTATGGGAACTGTACTCCATCAGATCTACCACTCTAATCTGCAACTGACTCCTGGAAAGTTTATGTATACCTCCAATTAAATTCAATAAACTCATGTATTAAATAACATATGTTCCCAGTGACTTCCTTCTGAAGGAAACCAAATCTTATTAAGGTCTTAATGTTCTGAAATGTGTGGCAATAAAGATACGAAGTAGGAACTTTACTATTGGGCAAGTTATGCATTTTTTCTAGGTCAAGGATATCAGGATCTTCACTACATAACCCAAAGCTGGACCCAAACCTATCTTTTATTTTGTTTAATTTACCCATAATATTAATTTTCATGTTCAGTCATATTTTCTGTTGTCTGGAGAGGATTGCACATCATAGTTTCAAAGGTTGCATGAAATCCTGTAGGCTTAGGTGGTATGCTTTTGCTGCGGAGGCAAAAACAGTTGTGTAATGTTCCCAGTTCTATTTCCAAAAAGTGCTTGGCAGTGCATGGACCTGAGTACATCAATCCTGAAAGCAGCTGCATCTTTCCTGGCCTCCGAATCATGACTTTCCCTCAATAGCCTAATACACTACCTAAAAATGCAGCAAGATGATTCATGTTTGAGTTGAACTTGCTGATGCTTCCTCTTTTTTTTTTGAATATATGTAATAATATATGTAATAAATGTACAACAGTACTCTAAATTACAAAGGATGTAAGATAAGTATGCTTTCATTATTTCATATACATTTTCATGTACATGTAATAAGTAAATTAATAAATTCACTTAATTCCTTTTTGGAAAGTGTCCGCTGGTGTGATTGTACGTCATAACCCCATTTAAATTTGAATATTATTGCTAGACAAATTTTAGATGATTTTAGGCCTTGCTTAGCCCAATTTCCTCTTTTAGTAGACATGAATTCAAGAAATTCACTTAAATATCCCTTGATTTTTGTGGGAAAAGACAACTTCTATTGTCTTTTCAGCTATCACTTTGGCTATTTAAGGATGGCAATGTATCTCTGCACAAGAGGCTGTTTGTCCATCAACTCACTGGTCTGAATTATGGACATGACACAACAATTGCGTGCAGATTTGTTTACAATAATTTTTCCTAAACAGCGACCTGTTGATATTAGTTGCAACATATAAAATGGGAGGTTAAAACTGGAGGTTAAAAAACACTTCTGTGTCATTGTCCAAGCAGATTGCTTGCTCATGCTTCATTGCTCATCATGATCTCAAGTGAGCAGCAGATGTGTGTGAGACATTGCCGGACAGAAGGGCCCTCCTGCATTCTCTGCACCTTTGCTATGGGAGTGTATGGCTTCATGGTTCAGTTCCTGCCTCATGGCTATTGAAGATCAGCTTGTTGTAGTGGAAAATCTGGAGTGATTTTTATTAGTCTGTTGGCTGTTTCTACATAGAAAAGAAGCAGCGCTTCGGGGCAGCTGCGGGACTATGGCAGTTCAAAATTTGACAAATTGTGGCAGAAGGACTTGATGCTTACTTTATCCATTTCTAACTAGGCCGCCTCAAGCTTTGGTCTTATGCAATATCAATATTTGGAAAGATAGCCCCACAGAGAAGTATTTCTCTAGCAACTTGTATTTAGAATGAAAAGACTTAGGAATTGCCTCAACTGATCGATTTCTGAATTAATTCTTAACAATTCCGTCATACTTCTGAATGCCAGTCCATAAGACAAAAATGCAAATCTTGTTGCATACAAAAAAAGGTAACACTTCTCAAAACAAATGGAGTATTTTCAAGTTGACTATATATGGCCACGTTATCCTATTTCTCCCTCAGGATTTAGTCATGTGAGATTTTCAACAGCTATGGGTTATGAAGTGTATTTCTTTATTCTCTGCTATAAATGTGGAGGGGTTTGCTAATTTATATAGGCATTAAATGGGATTTAATAAGGCCCATCACTTTCCAAGGATTAGTTACATATAATATGTCAGGATACTTTGGCAAAACCACTAATAACCATAGCCAGCCGTCACCCCTTGGGATTAGGGCAAAGAAATACACGATTAATATCCAACCAATATATCCATATTATCCTTTTGTTTTTGTTTAAAAGAGATATTTCCATTGTGATAACATACAGTCCAAAATACATCAGCTGGTATGGGATATTATTTTTGGGGTCCTCTTCCCTTAGAACAGGGGTCCCCAACCTTGGCAACTTTAAGACTTGTGGACTTCAACTCCCAGCTTTGCTGGCTAAAGAATTCTTGGAGATAAAATCCACAAGTCTTAAAATTGCCAAGGTTGGAGACACCTGCCTTAGAATATTTTTAGTTTATTACTTAATTGTTAAATTTTTAAAACTAAAATCTGCCTTTAAATCGAAAACAACATTTGAAGTGTTAGACAACAAAAACATATCAACATATCCACAAATCTAAAGAAGATCTGCTGAAGGCCCCACCCTTTTTGAGGTGGTGTGGCCCAAGGGGCCAGACCTTTATACAGGTAGTCCTCATCTTACGATCATAATTGAGCCCAGAATTTCTGTTGCCAAGCAACAGAAACTTGTTAAGTGCATTTTGCTCCATTTTACAACCTTTCTTGTCACCGTTGTTAAGTGATCGCTGCAATTGTTAAAGTTAGTGATAGAGTTGCTAAGTGAATCTGGCTTCCCCATTGACTTTGCTTGTCAGAAGGTCTCAAAAGGTGATCACATGACCCCAGGACACTGTAATCATCACAAATATGAGTCAGTTGCCAAGTGTCTGAATTTTGATCATATGACCAAGAGGATGCTGCAATGGTCATAAGTGTGAAAAATGGTAACTTTTTCAGTTGTGAAAAAGTCAGTTTTTTAGTACCATTGTAACTTTGAATGGTCACTCAATGAATTATTATAAGTCTAGGACTACCTGTAGTTATAGCCCTTACATTTTGGAATCATCATCATCATTCTAGCCATTGTCTATTCACTACAGGATGAAGGCCTCTTCCGTATGTTTCCAACCGATATGGTCATGAGCTTTCTTTTGCCAATTGGGCCCACAATGCTTGCTGATGTTGTCGATCCATCTTGTTTTAGATTCTTTGGTGGACACTTTTTATCAAGTGAGATCCATTCTATGACTGCCTTGGTCCACCTTCTTCTTGCTATGTGACCAACCCATTTCCATTTCGATTCTTTTATTCTTTACATATGGACCTGCATTTCACAAAGCTTTGAGGATCATCCTGTTGTTGATCTTGGATGATTTGAGAAGATTTATATTTTACTATATTAACATATTGTTTACTTTTATGGTTGATTTACTTTGCTGCCCAGAGTCAGAATGATGGAATGGTTTGAAAATACACACTAACATGCCTGCAAGAAGGTAGGTAGGAATGTAGATCAAAGGATATATTCTATAGAACTGTGATGGCAAACCTATGACATGCATGCCACAGGTGGCAAGAGCAATTTGTGCTGGCACACGAGCTGCAGGCAAACTTACCTCACTGCACATGTGCGTGCCTCACAGCTGATTTTCGGTTGGTTTGAGGCCTTTTTCGGCCTCCCGGAGGCTTGAGGAAGACTTCTGCAGGCTTTGCAGGCCGAAAACTAGCCCCGTTTCATCACTTCCTGTTTTTCCAAAAATACCAGAAGAGACGGAACGGGGCTAGTTTTCGGCCTGCAAAGCCTGCAGAAGCCTTCTTCAAGCCTTTGAGAGGCCGAAAAAGGCCTCAAACCAGCTGAAAATCAGCTGTGAGGCGCAGTAAAGGTAAGGGGGCAGCGGGGGGTGGATGGCACGTGCATACGTAGGGGGCATGGAGGGGGCGCACACATTACCTTCTGGGTGCTGGCATGCAATCGCGAGCACACAAGTACACACACAATTTTTGGCAGTGGAGCTCCAAAAGGTTAGCCACCACTGCTGTAGAACGGCCTCTTTCATTAATCTAGCAGAACATTAATCTAGAAGGCCTCTTTCATTTTCCTTCCAAATGTGTCTCTTCTATACTGGACCACAGCAAGCCTATATGGGACAGTTCACATTTCTAACTTCAGCCTTGTAGAACAACTTTAGTCGACTTTAATAACCTTGAGATGTGGTTTTATTACCCTGAGTTCTTGGCAGTGATAATTCTGACAGGAAAATTCTAACAGTTGTGTATGGACAACTTTGGTATATTTGATAAAACTTATGTGAGCTTCAAGCACAGCCTTGAATGTTTAATTTAATTTAATTTCATTGTATCAGGTGCAATGACAATAAAGTAAACTAAACCGAAGGACGTTTTAGGTTATAAGAAGAAACAGTCACAGCAAATTGTCAAAGGGGTCTTAGGTTTCTTATATGGTACCTTCTCATAGCTTTCTGGATTAGATTGGTTGCAGTTTCCAAACATCTTGTCGAGGAAGTTTATGGTGAGTGCGCTGCAGTAGCACAAGTGGGAAGTAATGACGGCCAGACAGATGACATCTACTTTGAATGCTCAGCTGAAGAATTCTGATTTTGGTACAAGTTGCACTGACAAAGGTAATGCAGCTGTTCACCACGTAAACAGACATTTGAGATGCCTTGTTTATATTAAACAGAAAAGCCTTGTTAATGACCCCAAAATTTCCTTCAAAACTATGCTTCAAGCTCACGTAAGCTTTATCAAATGCACCAAGGTATTCTTGCTCAGATGTTCTTATTCATGGATATTTTTCATATTTTCCAGCTTTTTTTGAAAAGCTTTTATCCATTCTGATAGTTCTGATCAATCTCTCCCTCCTCGTTTGAGGCTTGAGACTTGTCATCTGCATCTCTGAAAATTTCCTTGAGAGTAGCAATAATTTAAGGCTTAGCCATCATGGTCTTCCCTTCATTTGAGGAATTTCTTGCTTATCTTTTGATTTCTTCTAAAGAAGAAGGACTCTGACTGGGATTTGGCAAAGGGATAAGATGACTGTAGGGCTGGAATCAGCAGACAGTTTCTACTTCTGTTGCCCCACAATGTGACATCAAACGCTGAAGACTTTGGAATCCAAAGTGACATTCAAAAATTAATGCATAGATACATAAGTGGAATCAAAGTTAGCTTTCCTTTGATGGAACAGTTCAACTGGGAGATGTCAATTCTGCCCTCTCCTGAAGCTGCAATATGCTCCTCAAAAGATGTATTAAGCATCTTCTAAAACTGTGAAAGGATCATCAGGCTTTCAAGGAAGGATAAGAATTACAGCTTCCGTGGATAGATTCTAACCAAGGGGAATAATCAATAAAGAGTTAGGTAGATTTTATATCATAGAATCATAGGGATGGAAAAAAAGTTTGGAGATCTTCTAATCCATCCTCCCTGCCCCAAATGACTACCAATAGTAGAATATCATATCCTCCCAAATGACTACCAAATATTTGATTGAAAATATCCAGAGTTGGAGCCACTCATGAGTTTCCTAAGCAAGAACCTATGCCATTGCTTCTTCTTCTTCTTCTTCTTCTTCTTCTTCTTCTTCTTCTTCTTCTTCTTCTTCTTCTTCTTCTTCTTCTTCTTCTTCTTCTTCTTCTTCTTCTTCTTCTTCTTCTTCTTCTTCTTCTTCTTCTTCTTCTTCTTCTTCTTCTTCTTCTTCTTCTTCTTCTTCTTCTCCTTCTCCTTCTCCTTCTCCTTCTCCTTCTCCTTCTCCTTCTCCTTCTCCTTCTCCTTCTCCTTCTCCTTCTCCTTCTCCTTCTCCTTCTTCATATTTGAAGAGTACTATCATATCTCCCCTTTGCCATCTCTTCTTTGCATAGTTATTGTCAATCCTTCATTGAAAATTAGACAAGATATTTAGCAAATAACTTCACCAAATAAAACAATAACTCATGTTTGTTTATTTCTAGAAAACAGACAACAGTGAGAGGGTGCTCCACATTGTTAGGGTGAATATCTGGTAAGAGATGCCAATATGGTACCTATAATACACCAAGTTCCAAGTGACCTTGAATTAGAATTAGAAATATATAGTAGATTGCAGGGTATTTGCTAGAAAACTGGAGTCGTGTGTTTTTAGCAGCTTGTTAAAATAATCTTGTCATATTATCTTTTTTTCCATCTTTTCTGGGCATTGGCTACTTTTTTATATTTATCCTCTTGACATAAAGTCAGTAAAAGTTGCACGATGACCTTCAGAGCTTGGAGCTATGCCTGGGTTTGATCCTATGCTCCTCTATGGAGGAATTAATATAGAAAAAGGAAGCAAAGTCATAAACAATGTTGCTTAGACAACCGCAAGGCAGCTTTGCCAGTGGAGAAAGAAGTGAAAGGTTGAAAAATGAATGTTTCCTAAACATTGTACTCAGAGAACATAAACTCTTAGGAAAAAGAAAAGGGGTCTGTCATGTTTACTCTGATTAGCAATTCTCAAAACACCTTTGAACTGGTTTCTTTGCTCTCTATCATAGTACAGAGGGTTGTTTTTTTTACAGTACTTAGCTTTTTTTAAAATGGAAATTGCTCTTTCTTCAGATCTCACCAACCATCAAATCGGTGTGATCTTTTCTGGAGCCAGCAAGACCAAACAAAATAGTTATGATCCATCACATGTCTATTTGATATCCACCTGGTGCTTATAGAGAAGGTTCAGTGATCTAGAGTTAGCAGTGTAGGTTAGGGCCCTTTTGGTTGGATGGTAGCCCTGTTCACTGCTGAAATGCATCTGCTAATGGGCTAGCCCAATGGTAGTTTTGTCTGGACATAAGTTGGTAAGAGAAGCCTCAATAAAATGTGCCACTGCACATTTTTATATAGATGGATTTGCTTTAGGAAAAATTGTGGACTTGCATTTTTTCACACTGTGTTTCCTTACAAAGAAGGTTCTTTTTTATCCTTTTTATCTAAAGCTGCTTGAGAATTTATTTCTGTTTATTTTGGGAGTGTTTTTCAGCTCACCCCATGGTGACACAGGGTATCACTCAGTGGTAGGATTCAATTTTTTTAACTACTGGTTCTGTGGGTGTGGCTCGGTGGGCGTGGCAGAAGGATACTGTAAAATCCCCATTCCCTCCCCACCCCACTAACCTGCTTTCCAGCTCCGTTCTCCTGCGCAGAGCAACCAGAGAAGACCCAGCCGATCATCTAGGACTTGGGAGGCAGAGAATAGATGGGGAGGGGCCAGTCAGAGATGGTATTCCAAAATTTCTGCTACCAGTTCTCCGAACTACTCAAAATTTCCGCTACAGGTTCTCCAGAACTGGTCAGAACCTGCTGAATACCACCTCTGGTATCACTGCTACAATTGTATATGTATCTGCTTATTTATTTTCTGTCATGCCTCTTTCTTTACGCTGAATCTTCTCTGGCTATCATACTTGCCAATCTAAAAGAGCCTGAAGGGATACTTACACAGTCTGAAAACATTTAACTATCTTAATCTTGGTTGAACTAACCAAAACTCTCCAATGATCCCAGGGGGGAATGTACATCATAATCCCCACTTCTTTTTAATGTGCATTGCATGGTAGGCACACATTAAAAAGGGATGTGGCATCAATTGTGTGGCTGTGCCACCTTCTTTGTCCCTCGCAGAGCCTCCCAGATTGAGCAGAAGTTGGTCTATTTTCCAAGCACATCATACCTGGGTGAGGTTCACTTGATAATTTTTTTTTTTTTTTTTAAAAGAATTCATTTTGGCCTAATGGCTGCATTCACGTGTTGTGCTAAGACAGAAGGTGGTTTAGTTTCAGCATATTGTGTGAATGTCAAAAATTGCCACTGATTCAACAACCCATGGCTTACTACCATGTATATAAGCATGTCCCTCCCTATAAAATCATGTGGCTCATGGACTTCCACTGAAGTAGCT
Source organism: Hydrophis major (assembly GCA_033807585.1). Lineage (NCBI taxonomy): Eukaryota > Metazoa > Chordata > Lepidosauria > Squamata > Elapidae > Hydrophis > Hydrophis major. The sequence goes on along the minus strand of CM066330.1, from coordinate 184,043,468 downwards.
CAAATCCTGATATCCATAGGGGTTAAGTATTATAGGAAGAGGGACATTCCTGCATGAAATTAAAACATACATTTTTTTTAAAGTGCCCAAGTTGTAAGCTTCCTATTTGTAGACAAGGCTGAGGCAACGATCAACTGCCTTGGAAATAACCTTGACCTAGGGCTGAGGGAGCCAAGCCAATTAGTTACGTTACAGAAATAGCTCACCTGAGTAGAAATTAAAATCAGGAACATTTGGAGTGAAAAAAAACAACTCTTGAGCAAATCATTACTATAAGCAGCAAGTGAAGGCTGGAATGGCTGGGAATTTGGGGAGCTGCAGTCCCCACATATGGTACAAATGGGGGGTTATCAGGTTGGGGAATGTGAGAGAGTAGGGGCTTCCAAGGCAGATGAGACTTTGGCTATGGAAGAAATGCCTTTGCAAGATTGGGCTTACCTAACTCCGCAGAGCAAAAAGAAATAGTGAAAAAAATCTTTCACCTTTTATCTGGGAAAAGGATTCATTGGGCAGCAGAATACTTATAGGCCAAGAAGGGAGTATATTTTATAGTATGAAATTAGGTTGTTTAATCTAATTTGCAAAATGCACCTATTAATTGTACTGATAGAAGAGAATATTGGGAGCCGAAGGTGCTCTTTGAGCTTGGTGGTTTTCCTCAATGCACTGATGATGTCATCTAGCTGGGTAAGGAAACGTCTGCAAGAAAACCACCAAGCTCAGAGAGCAACAGAGACCCTGATGATTCTATCTTTTGTGCCCTAGCCAAATCAGATGCAATAATACCTTGGTAATAGAAGCATCAAGGGAGTGTATCACTATGACAAAAAAGTCAAGATGGTGGTGGCAATTGAAGTCCTTTTAAAGTGAGCATCATGCGTGCAGGCTTCCATCAGATGGTCAGGGCTGCCATCTTGACTTTTTTGACAACAACATCACCACTCCCGCAAACAGCAGCCTTGGCAATGCTGTTGAGCACAGGGAGAGTAGAAACAAGGGGAGGGGAAGAGAAGCATTGAATCCTTAGCCTGCATTGCAACCTCACACCCGAGGGCTGTCAGACATGGGAAAAAGTTTCTGTCAGAAAGGCAGGGAAAAGGCGAAGTGTTTCCCCTAAATAACATCCATGCTCCTTATTCCAGTCATCTCCAAATGAATTCAACCCATATTTTTGCTTTCCCCTTTCATAAAGAAAAACAGAAGGGAAACTACAAATGCTGAGAATACAGTAATCCTTGATTTACAACTGTTCGTTTAATGACCAAAGTCATAAGAAAAAGGTGTTTTAGCACCAATCTTCACACTTATGACCGTCACAGAGTCCCTGTGGTCACATGATCAAAATTCAGGTGCTTGGAAACTGGCATGTACTTGCAACAGTTGTAGCATCCCAGGGTCACATGATCATCATTTGCAACCTTCCTAGACAAGTAAAGTCTGTGGAAGAAGATGGATTTGCTTAACAATTGCATGATTCATTTAACGACCAGTGATTTACTTAACAGCCATGCCAAAAAGGATTGCAAAATTTGGCACGATTCACTATTTGTCTTGCTTAGCAACAGAAGTTCCTGTCCCAATTGTGGACTGGTCATAAGTTGAGGACTTCCTCTACTCATTTAGGGAGTGATAGCTATGGAGTAGAACTCTGTAAACTAAATCACACATTACTTAAAACATCAAGCCGCCATTCATTTAACTATAGTCACTGAAAAAACCATAATTAGTTAAATGTACTTAACCCCCTTAGGTTCCTGTAGAAATCTAATTCAACACACTGGCAGGGAAAGATTATTAATATATCAAAAAAGTAATTAAATATATATATATACACATAGATAATTACACAAATGTTGGTATTTCTTAAAGCATTTCTGCCCAGAAAAGGACAAAGATGAAGCACTAAAAAAGCAAAATACAATGTAGGCTGAATGAATTGTATTTAGAATAAAAGTGCTGAAATCAATAGGATAGCAATGAGTCATGATCTTCTCAGCAATTTTATCAAGCCTATTTTGATTAAATTTGGTTCTTGGTTTCCCTATTACATTCCCTGTCTTGGAACCAAAACTGGGCCCTTCAGTTGGTAAGTCTGTGCCCTCTAGTGGAAAAATGTACACTTGCACTCCATTGGGTATCCTTCAGAATGGTATATACATGGCCCACCTTCCCTTAAACTTTCAGAGCAGAGAGAATCAGATATTATATAAGTGATGTCCCTCCCTGGGTATGGGTTTTACGTGACTTCCACCCATACCCCCATTTTGGAGAGGAGGAGGAAATTTCATTAAGCTAGATAGTACATAAGCTATACTATCTATACTAGTTTGTATCCATCCATCCATCCACCCACCCAGTTGCTAGGAATCAAAAACAACTTGATGCTAGTCACTCATTCAATTGATATGGTATAGTATGGCAGGGGTCACCAACCCCCAGGCTGCACTCACTACCAGGCCATGGCCTACTTGGAACAAGGCCACACAAACAGTGGTCCAGCACACATGCAGTTTGACTTGTGCAAGCGGTGGGCTTGCAACAGAGATGGTATTCAGCAGGTTCTGGCCAGTTCTGGAGAATCAGCAGCAGAAATTTTGAGTAGTTCAGAGAACCGGCAAACGGAGACCTCTGACTGGAGATTTTACAGTATCCTTCCCCTGCCACGCCCACCAAGCCACGCCCACAGAACCAGTAGTAAAAAATATTGATTCCCACCACTGGTGTGCAACTCCACTTGTGCAAGTTGAGCTGCACATGCATATACGTGTGTACTGGCCCATCGCTCATGCAAGAGAAACTGTGTACATGCATCAGTCCGCCGCTCACGCAGTACAGTTCCCTTCCCCTCCGCCAGGCCATCAAATCATAAAGGTTGGGGACCACTGTAATATGTTATCTTTTGGAATGCTATGGTACAGAGTATAGTAGAGTACAGTACAGTATTAGTATAGCATAGTTCAGGCTATAGTACAATAATACAGAGACAGAATCAAGGATTATTTTATATCTGTTTGTACTTACTAGCCCAATGTTTCTCAACTGTAGTTATTTAAGGTGTGTGGACTTCAACTCTATGCTGGCTGGGGAATTCTGGGAGTTGAGGTCCACACATCTTCAAATATCTCTTCATCCAGAACTATTCTGCACCATTCATGGTTAACTTTAGATGGCAGCATTCTCAGTAACTTTGTATTGTGTGCAAATCTGGTTATTTATATGTTCATGAATGATCTCAATAGGGACATAGTGGCTCAGTGGCTAAGGTGCTAAGCTTGTCGATCAGAAAGGTTAGCAGTTTGGCGGTTCGAATCCCTAGCACCGCATAACGGAGTGAGCTCCCGTTATTTGTCCCAGGTTCTGCCAACCTAGCTGTTTGAAAGCATGTAAAAATGCAAGAAGAAAAATAGGGACTGCTTTGGTGGGAATGTAACAGCATTCCATGCGCCTTCCATGCGAGCCACATGACCACAGAGACGTCTTTGGACAGCGCTGGCTCTTCAGCTTTGTAACAGAGATGAGCACCGCCCCCTAGAGCCGGAAACGACTAGCACATATGTGTGAGGGGAATCTTTACTTTTTAAATGATCTCAAACTAGAACTAGAGCTATCATATTTGGATGCAAAAATCTAGAAAACCACTGGAGGGCAGAAAAGAGGCAGAATAAATGGAATAGCTTTTTCAGATTTTTATACCCCATATTTGATAGTCCAGGGGTGGGCACACTATGGCCCGCGGGCCACATCTGGCCCGTTGGTCTGTCCAATCCGGCCCACCCCTGAAAAAAAATCACTGGGCGTGGCGTATTGCCCTGCGCTGCGTGGCCCCCAAAGCTGCAAAACAGTGCGGAGCAATCTAGGGTTAGGAAAGGAAAGAAATTTGCAAAGGCCACAGCTGGGAGTTCGAAATCATCTTCGAGTGCAACCTCTCCGAAGGAGAGTTCCTGCCGATCCCCCTTTTTTTTCCTGAGGCTTCCAGGCTTAAACTTTGCAAAGGCAAAGCTTGCAGGCTGGAGCGTCTTCCTGCCTAGGAGCGGGAAGGGTTCCGCCCGGTGGGTGGGGTGGGCTGCTTGGAGCCACCTAAAGCTAGGCCGCTGCTGGTGGAGCCTTGCCCTGCCTTGGTGCCTCGTTTCCCGGCTCAGCAGTCCTGCTTGGGCGGCACTTTAAAAGCGTGCTCCCAGCACCCGAGCAACTTCCCAGCAACTTTCGGCTTTGTTTTAACTTGTGGGCGCTCACACCTGGCCCCGAGCCGCGCAGCGGAGGGGAAGCCCGGTGGGCGGGCGGGCGGGCTGCTTGGAGGAGGCGACCCGGCGGTGCTCCGGGCTTCCACTCCGCCGTGTGGCTCGGGCAAGGCATGAGCGCCCACGAGTTAAAACGAAGCCGAAGGTTGCTGGGAAGTTGCACGGTTTTCTGGGGCTTCCAGGGCTTTGGAGAGATAAAGTTTGCAGGCTGGAGCGTCTTCCCGCCGAGGAGCAGGAAGGGTTCCACCCGGCGGGCAGGCGAGGTGCTAAACTTTGCTCGGGTGGCACTTTAAAAGCCTGCTCCCAGCACCCGAGCAACTTCCCAGCAACTTTCGGCCTCCTTTTAACTCGTGGGCGCTCGCGCCTGGCCCCGAGCCACGCGGTGGAAGGGAAGCCCGGCGGGCGGGCAGGCAGGCTGCTTGGAGGAGGCTCCGGGCTTCCCCTCTGCCAGGCACGAGTGCCCGCAAGTTAAAATGAAGCCGAAAGTTGCTGGAAAGTTGCTTGGATTTCCGGGGCTTCCAGGCTTAAACTTTGCAAAGGCAAAGTTTGCAGGCTGGAGTGTCTTCCCGCCGAGGAGTGGGAAGGGTTCCTCCTGGCGGGCAGGTGGGCTGCTTAAACTTTGCTCGGGTAGCACTTTAAAAGCCTGCTCCCAGCACCAGAGCAACTTCCCAGCAACTTTTAACTCGTGGGCACTCATGCCTCGCCCCGAGCCGCATGGCAGCCCGCTTCAAGCAGCCCGCCCTGCCCGCCGGGCGGAACCCTTCCCACTCCTTGGCGGGAAGATGCTCCCGCCTGCAAACTTTGCCTTTGCAAAGCCCTGGAAGCCCCGGAAACCCGAGCAACTTTCGAGCAACTTTCAGCTTCCTTTTAACTCGTGGGTGCTCACGCCTAGCCCCGAGCCGTGTGGCGGAGGGGAAGCCCAGCGGGCAGGTGGGCTGCTTGGAGGAGGTGACCCGGCAGTGCTCCGGCAGCAGCAACAGGCAGTTCCGCCCAGGCTCCGCTCAGGTGTCCGGCTGGGGCTGTCAGGAGTTGCTACCGCCGGCGCAGCTCCACGCGGCTCCAGTCCTGCATTGCCTTGGGAAGGAAAAGGCAAAACCAGGAGCCGCTGAGCCTGAGCCTCTGGTGCCGCTGCAAAGCACCGCCACAGCTCTTCCTTTTTGCCTTTCCTTTCCCGAGGCAATGTGGGACTGGAGCCGCATGGAGCCGTGCCGGCGGTGGCAACTCCTGACTCAGGGGGCCTCCGAGGGGAGGGGAAGGAGGAGAAGAGGGGGGGAAGGGTGGGGGGGGGGCGATTCCCAAAAAATCTTGCACTGACCTGGCCCGTCTGTCAAATTTTAAAAGTCAATGCGGCCCCCGAGCCAAAAAGTTTGCCCACCCCTGTGATAGTCCTATCCCTGACACCAGATCAAATACAGACATTAAGTAGCAGCAACCTTTTAATAACAATAACAATGTTGGACAACTTGATCGTGTATTTTCCCTTTATTTATTCTCCTGCTGCTTATTGTTCCTATAGCCAAACTGCAACAAATTGATCATCTCAAAAATGCTATTTTTTTCTTGAGAAATCTGAGAAGAAAAACCTTTTCTTCCTTATGCCCAAAAGGCAGTTTTCTCCAATATGGTGTCTTACTGATAAGTGGAGGTACATTATCAATTCATCCAGGCAGTATTGTAATCATCATATCATTATTGGTCCTCCACTGTCACTTGTCAAAAATGCTATTTTTGGGTACAGGTTTAGCACTTTTTCTGAAAAGGGCTAGAACTAAGTTCAGAAGTATCCAACTAAGGGGTCACAGGCAACCTGTTACTTGGGAACCTGGTAGATGGTTTAACCTGCTGCTCCACTCTGCTGCCTGCATTTGCTCCGTTCCATCCACCCCACCTTAGAGAATGGCGGTCATTTTCATAGTAGAATGAGACATTCAATGAGAAGACAAATGAATGGAAGGAATTTACCATCACTTTCCTTCATTGTCCTCAGTTAAAATAATAAAGACAGCATCAATGACCTTCTTATAATAGCAGACTAGGGTTTGACTATCAAGGCAGCAAATTCTATGCCAGCATGCTTTCCTGATGGTTCAAGCACTGATGTGTAGCATATTGTGGCTATCTGTTATTTTTTTAAGCATACTATAGTAGCTTCTTTCTGTTACGATATGAAAGCATCCTATTTTTTTCTTAGTAGTAGAAGCAACTGGCATTCTTCTTTTTGGAAGAGAAAGGCAGGTCAACTTTGCTCCCAAATTATTTGCTTTAGCCTTCTTCTGGCAAGGAGACCTACTGCTATTTGGAGCCCAGCACAACACTGCCTTCTGCTCAGGAAATGAGATTGGACTTGCCAGTCCATTAACTCTTCTTGCTCCACCATTATTGGTGACCCAGAATAAGCAATGGATATCCCCAAACTGCAATCAAGGAGATTTTCACTTCTTTTCTTACAAGATCCTGTATTCTGCTACACGATATGCTGTGCAGACTCTCTTCTCCGTGGTGGAAATCCGGAACAGCTCATGAGAATTCAGGATTCTGCCAACATCCTGGCTTACCAATGTGCCTTCAGTACAGAGTAAGTGCCAATGTTTTAGGGGGCATCAAGCCAAAGGACTGAGTGAAATTGACCATGAGTGGCAAAGAAATTGGAAGGCAACCATTATTTGCTCCCTCTCCCATTTTACTTTCCATAATGATTTCAAATGAAAAGGAAGACAAGATTCAAATTCTCCTAATATATATGCCAACTGTAGCCTAACCATTCACACTGTTGTAAGTGAGGCGCGGTGGCTCAGTGGCTTAATAACGCTAGAAATGGTCTTTGATCCAGCGGTTCAAATTTTAGCACTGCATGGTGGGGTGAGCTCCTGTCACTTGCCTCAGCTTCTGCCCACCTAGCAGTCTGTTATTTATATGTGAGTAGATAAATAGGTACCATTTACGTGGGAAAATGAGTTGGTGCTTTGTGTGGACGGTTAGAATCCCACCAGTGCTAGACCTTCCCAGTTGTGATGCCTGTTTGAGAAGCAGCTTCGGTGGAAGCAGAGTGTCCCAGATGCTGCTGCAGGATGGTGTTCATCCTTATTTCTGATGCATTGCTAGGTTGTCTCCTGCGGCACACCTTGGAAAGCACACGAGCGTGAACTGAACAGGGCTAGCAGTTTTAGGCAACAAACTACTACTCTGTATTAGCATAGTAATCTCCTAGCTAATGTGACATCATGACATGCTGAATGAATGAATGAATGAATGAATAAATAAAGTTAAGCAGGTTGTTTAAACTCTAGAAGAATCATGACAGGAAAAACCATTATCCATCCTACTTCGGTCTGTTCTATGTGATGGCTCATATTTCCCATCCACTTTTGTAATTGCTTTTTTAATAGTAATTTTATTAAAGATTATAATTAAAACAGTTAAAAACTATTAAAAACTAAAAAAGAAAAAAGAGAGAAATGGGAAAAATAGGTATGCAGTAAGGAAAAGATGTATTTAAAGAATTTACTTCCTATCTTCATCACAAGTGTATACAATTTTAGTAATTTTTCACCTTCTATGGATAAGAGATAGGATATGATTCCCATATCCCATCTGTTATTTATAAACAAATCGCTAAAGTCTTGTCATTCAGTCTTGGTCATCAAAAATCCATTAAGGATTCTGCAGAGATAACGTATCTATTTTAAATAAGCCAACTTTACATTCCTTCCTTTTATATTTAACAATTTCAAACTTTTAATTCTTCCAAACAATGTCCTAGAACTTGTTTTCATTTTTTCTTTGTCCCTTTTCAAAAATTCTCTAACACTTTTAACAAGCTTCTTTTGTAAATATAACATAGGAAAGTTATTAAGGGCACTCTTTTAGTTTATTATTTATATATCTATTTTAATTATTAAGATATTAGTCAGTTTTATTTGTATATCCAGTGTATCATGTTATTCTTGTAGCCTGTCATTTTAAAATCCAAGTTCAGATGAATTTCAGGCTTGTCCAGTAAAATTTGTTCTTCTTCTATAACATTTTAAAATAGTCGATCTACAGAGGCAGATCTCTTAAAATTAACCTCTGGGTCCATTGTTAAAAAATATACTTTCAATATGTCCGAAGTTAAAGTATTTTGTTTCATTCTGTATGACCTTCAAAACCATGGTTCTTAAACATGATTCATTATTTCAACATTTGGACAGTAATTTGGGAGTGTTTTGGCTGTTTCATAAAGTGTGTGTTACAAGATTATCACAGTTCTAGAGGTCATGCTTTCCCTCCCACATTAGTGCTGTGAACATTTAACAAATCTCTTATTTTTCTTTTCTTTTTTCTCTTTTCATTCCAGAGATATGTTGCCTTGTCCTTCCTGCAGAGCACAACTGCTTGGAACAAATCACACAGGATCAGCTTTAAGAAGCTCTTGGTGTCCAACATCAAAGCAGTGACCCATAAAACCTAAAACCATAAAATTAAAGGATGAAAACATGTGGGTGTTTTGTTTTAAAGTGGCTGAACTGCAATTAAGTACTGAGCTTCAAACATTCCAAGAAGACCACAGAACAGATTTTCCAACCAAAGCTTTTCACTCAGTTCCTGTCTTTGGACTTTATTTCCTGCCAATTTTCTTTAGCACTGCAAATACTTGTCCAGAATTTCCTTGCGGTCCTGGATATAATGAAATAGCATAAGAGGAAAAAATACACCTTTATTGTTTATGGTCACTCTCTTTCTAATATTTAGTTAATATATAGGCATTGGTCTTTCTTTGCTGGCCTTCCTTCCGTATGCTCTGAGATTCAAAACTTCCAAAAGTGTTTCCATTGATAGTGCTAGGACTCAAGTGGTACAACTCATCAAGTCTTGAAACTTCTTTCATAACTTTTCAGGACTCAAAATTGGGCCTGAATTACTTGAAAGACCAGCTGGATAAGAACACTAAAATATGACTCTAACATTTGGTTAGAATCAAAGTACTTGTGGTTTTTTTTAAATGACAAATCAGGATACCTTTAATTAAAGGTATCCTGATTTGTCATAAAAAATCTCAGTAATTTATTTTAGTGTGTAAAGTATCTAATATGAAATAAATTTAAATCCCTCTTAAAATACAAATTTGTTGTAATGGTCTTCATTTTGGGTACATTAATCTTAGCCCAAATTCTCAATGAGCTAAGTCTTAAAGCCACTGATTTATATCTACTGAAATCAATTAGCTGCATATTTTTTGTGTGTCTTACCTAAGTGTTGACTCTACTAATGGATAGTCAACATTTTTGGAAGTGATTTGTTGTTGCCTTCTTCCTAGAGCTGAGAAAGTGATTAATCCAAAATAAGGCAGGACTTGAATTTAGGTTTTCTGTTCTTAGTCCAATGCCCTAACCACGAGACTAATCTGCCTCTCTACATTAAGAAATATTTACTTCATCATATTTTGATGTAGTTTGAGAAAAAATATATAAATTCATATATCTTATGGAGTCTATGCAAATTGTAAAAGCCCAGTTTCTTAGTTAAAATTCCTGCAGCTTTTTAGGACTCATGCTAATCTGACAGATTGATGGAGCCCCATAACTGCAGCCATCTTTTGGTTCAATAAAACCTTGATTTTATGGACTCCATTAAGAGGGCTTCAAATATAGGGGACAAACTTGAATTCAGACTTTTTTTTTTTTTTGCCAAACTACAACAATAATAGTTCCAGGCCCAAATTATCTACCTAACATTTCTGGTGAAGTGAAAAGCTCTTCAGAAAAGGTTCAGTTTACATACCCATGCACACCATCTGCTCTTAGGTTAGAGCCAACCAGTACAGCAGAGTTGGTATTCAGCAGGTTCTGACCAGTTCTGGAGAACCGGTAGCAGAAATTTTGAGTAGTTCGGAGAACTGGCAAATACTACCTCTGACTGGAGATTTTATAGTATCCTTCCAAGCCCACAGAACTGTAGTAAAAAAAAAATTGAATCCCACCACTGCAGTAGACTGATTGCAAGTAATCTGGATTAAACCTAAATTTGTTTTCAAACACAACCCAAGCCCAGATCAATTGAACATCAGGGATGTTAGAGGAACAAGAGCAATGAAGTATCTGCGAATTGGTGACAAGACCTTCCAAATACCCAAAATGACTTCATCTGAGTGGGTTGGTATACTTATTAAGTAGTGTAGGAGATAAGACAGAGTGATTTGGCAATGCAACTCTTAACTCTAACATCTATTTCAGAAAGCCCCTAAGGCTGGTGGAATCAGCAGTGGGCAAAACATTACATACAGAACCAGCAAGGTTGCAACCACTGCTATTTTCTTTCTCAAAAGTGATGATTCCACCATAAATAACCTAAAATCTGAGTAGAAGCCAATTGGTTCCTGTTATGCCTGGGTTCCCCAACCGGGGTTAAGGAGACAAGCTAAACAGAAATGTGCAGCATTAGTCAGATAGGCATACAGATAAATGAGTGAGATAAGTTTGTATGTTTGTTAACATACAGTAAAAATAACAGATACGCTTGTGCTATCAAAATATAGTTTATTCCATTTAGAGTTTATAGCATAGTCAAAATAACAGTCCATTAGTCATGTATCGTTTAGTCAGTCCATTCAAGGATATTCAATTAGCAAAGTCCGTGTAGAATATCCAATGTCAGTTCACTTACAATAAATCAGTCTTTTATCTCTCTCCCGTTCCAGTAGGGAAAAACGCAGTCTTCATCCAGTAATTAGGGATCATCAAGCCAGAGAGAGCAAGCTGACCTTCCATGCTTCTTTTATGGTGCTTTCACAACCACTCCCTTAATTACATTCCTACAGTTAAAGTTGCAGACACTTTAACTAATAAACCATGATAACATATTTATTATTTTACCTAAACCAATTAGGGTAAACAATGTTATCCCTAACAGTTCCCATTCAAGAGAATTTGTTACTTAAGGATTTATGAAAGAACATTCCTAGATATACCTTTTTTCCTCCACTTTCATCTTAATTTATAATTAGTTTCTGCTTGTTCTCAAAGTAGAAAACAATATTTAAAAATAAATGCATCAAAACCTCTAGGATAAGTTACAGATTAGCTTTAGACTTGTTTTCTGTTTCGTTTGCTATTTCTTTATTTAATATATTTGTTGTTCCATTTATTCCACCCTTTCTCTTGAGAGTCCAAGGTGGCCTATCGTGTTATCTCATCATGAACTTTATGATATAAAATAGGCCGAGATTATTCATTGCACCTTGTATTTAGTGCAAATTTGAACCTGGATCTGCAAATCCAAGACATTGCCCACATGCAATACTGACTTTTTAACATTACAGTGGTAGTTGGTTTGAGCAAATGATGGTTTTTAAAAAAACAAATAAATTAAAACCTCCTTTTAAATCAACCAGTCAGAATGAAACAGACCTTGAAGGTAGTTTAACCATCTGTCCAAACAGGAAGTCCTATACCATTTCAGGCAAGTGACTGTCCAGTCTCTTTTTAAAAACCTCCAGTGATGAAGCAGTTAATTTAACTAATGGGGCTGAGTATTGTTAGAATTTATATAAACTGAAATATGCCTAGCAGTGTTGTGGGGATTTTTTGTATACTCAAGGAAGTCATTTATTAGTTTATCCTCTTTTATAGATGCCATTTAAAGGATCCAATTTAAAGGTGTGTTAGTTTGGGCTAACTACATCAAATTTAGATAGGGACAGTTAGTTCAACTCCTTGTTTAATACAGGAATTCAAAGGGAAGTATATGTCGGTGATGAATTACACAAGTTAAAATAGTGCCCTGCAAAAGAGCTACAAAGCTCAGGAACAAGGCTTTGTTATCTGCACAAAGTTCTCAGCCCAGTTCCCGGTTCTCCTGGTCCAGAAGCCCGAATCATTTGTTACTTGTCGTTCGTTATACTGACGGAGACCTCCACTTTGTCTGAGGGTTAAATATTTACTTAACGCAACGGTGACTTTTAGCCTCGATGCGAGTTGTAAGGTTCACAAAAATGCGATGCCAGTTGGAAGCATACAAACACTCTCAAAGTACTTTCTGCAGAAGAGGCAGAATTCCAGGCATACTTTTCTAATCGTGTTCAGGCATAGAAATACGGGCTTATGTCTCGTTGGGGAATTTAAAAAAAAGAAAAGAAAGAAAATAAATCCCTCTCATACGACGCCAGGTAAACCACAAAAAAGGGGGCAGAAACTTAATCTCAATGGATGAGAAAAACTCCAATTAATGTTTAACAAGATAGGATGGTCCGATGGGAAAACAGTGGCGTGATTCGGCACATCCCCGCCCCAAAAATTTAGAGTAGCACACGAACATCTGGCCGGGTGAGGGAAAGCGAAAGAAAGCCGAGTTGCTGCTCGTGTGACTGTGCGCACTCGCTGGGATGGTCAGTTAGCGTCTGCTACTTCCGAGCGACCCACGTCGCGAAGGGCAGTTTATGAACGCAAATCGGTAGCGCAATCCCAGGTCCCCCAAAACAGGCTCGCCTCGAAGCTGAGGAGGTCCTGGTTCTGTTGGGCGCCCTTTTTCCCGGCTACGCTCGGTGAGGGATTATTTCTCCCTCTCGGCTTGGCTCTCTAGGCCGGCGTTGCGGTTTTCCCGCGCTCCCGAAAGGCTTGCTTTGCAAAAAACGCGTTTCGATGGGCAGCCGCGGCTTTTGGCGCGCTTCGCGGTTGCTGCTGCTCGTCGGCGCGCTCGCTTGGTCAGCTCCGCCGGCCGCCGCCGCTGCTTACTACGAGGCGGACGAAAGCGAAGACCTAATGCTCTCCTTCGCTTTCGAGGAGGAGGAGAACTTGGCCGAATTCGCCAGGCACCGAAGCTCCCCCGCAGCTTTCTACCGGAGCAATAAGGTGAGGCGGTGGAGGGGAGGGGGGAGAGGCGAAAAGGTGGCGGCGAAAGGAAGGGGGACTTTGACGCGCGTGGAGCTCCCCACCTCGGGGTTGGGGCTCTTTCTCCTTTGCCCCCCGCGGGGCTCCAGAGGCGAGTGGGAAGATGCACGTTCCCGATGCCCGAATAAACTCCTGGTGGCGGTTTGGAAAAAAGCGGCGCTCCTACCGGAAGCGATCGCAGAGCTCGAGCAAGGCAGCTGGGCGGACGCGAGGAGTCTCGGCGGGCGGGTTTGGACCGTGTTGTTATCCGCGGTTTATAACCGTCGGGTAGCCGCGTCCCAAACATGGATGCCCCAATAGAGGGCGCTGCTTAATGAGGAAATGCATCTGCCCGCGGGGGGCGGGGGGGGGCAACGATCTGATGATCTCAAGCTGCCCCGTTATGACCGCTTCCCTCGGAAAACGCCCAGGGTCTTCTTCTAGGGAGGCAGGCTGTAGGTGAAGATCGAGGGATTGCCCTCCTTAAATGTCATAAAGAAGAAAAAAAGGGAAGGGAGAAGACAGATGTGGGGCAGTGGTTAATACTGCAACCCTTCTGAAATCTCCTGATTCAGCTGACTTGGGATTTCTTTAGGTTCAGCTGGGTCAATTCCAGAAGAGAAATTTTGGAAGCTGTTTCTTTGCCTTGAAACTCCCCACTATAAATGCCACCCCATCAGGTCTCTGGGCAATCTTTCACTGCAGTCTGCTTAGCTTGCTCCAGAACAAGGATCTGGTATTTTAAACAGCCTCCCAGGAAAGGTCACTAGGACAATACTAGCAACAGTACCATGGCAGGTGTCCTCTGTCTATTTTTGCATTGGTTTGAACCTTGGGTTTCCTCAGGTGGACTAGGTATTCTCCCTTGCCTGGGGCATTCTGTGGCCATATTCGGACCCCTGATGGAAGGCATGATGAGAATTGAAGTGATGGGTGGATGGATCAGAAAGTACACACTCTCTCCATTGCGATTTTAATAATCACTTATAATGGGAGTAGGAATTATCTTGAAGAACAGGAGGAAGAGAAGCACAGTCCAGGTTATGTTCAGATAAAAGAATCTGAGTCCACAGCAGAAATGTAATCTGAGGAAGCATCTCGGGCATGACCATGAAGATAAAGGAAGAGGAAGAGAAGCACATTCAAACTTTACCAGAATTGGTTACTATAACCTTGTAATAAAGTAGTATTACCGTTCGTAAATATGTCGTCCTTGCCTGATCTGCCTTGAAAGGCTTGCACTATAGGAAAATGATAGGCAGGACTTGATTTAGAGATGGAGAAGTCCCTATGTTATGGGAAATGTAGAAGTAACAGAGAATAAGGCTGTGTAATAAGGCAGAAGTGCTATGAAGATGCACAACAAACCGATGATGGAATGAAGAAAGGCTCTTTCTGAATAGAAAGGTAGGAATACATACAGAAACAAAGACAATCTTAAATAATTAATCCACGTGGATCATGTATACCATATAGGAAGCTTAATTTGGACATAAAATTGTAATAAATTAAATTTAAAAAAATCTGAGATTTTTTGAGAGGTTCCTTCAGACTTCCCGTTCCCAAGTGTAGCTCATGCCTAAATCTAGCAATGCTAGGAGAGCGTAATACAAGATCATTTTATTTTCTCTATAAAAAATTGTTTGGATATGTTGTGACTATAACTAGCGACTCATCAATGATTTACAGTATCTTCTTAACCCCATTCACCTCTATTCTGATATAGAAAAGGTTGGATGACCATATTAATAAGTTGCTGGTGAACAAATAATATAAACAACTATGTTGCCATTATGCTTTATGAAACAATAAAGCTTCCTTGGAGGATTTTTAGAAAAAAAACCAGCAGTATTGTAATATGATGTTCTGTGCAGCAAGAAAAACTTTCATTTTAGAAAATTGGCCAAACATCAGTCATTTTGACTGTGTGTGACTCTAAGGCAGCTCTCCCCAGTTGGTGTGATGCGGTAACACTCCCATAACCTTTCCTTGCCGGGAATTTATTTTATTTCATTTGGTTTGTCAATTGCTTACAAGGTAATAGGTATAAGTAAAAACACAGTTATTAATACATGGATACATATAAGAAAAATAAAAAATATATAAAAGAAACAATAGGACAGGGACGGTAGGCACGTTGGTGTGCTTATGCACGCTCCCTACAGACCTCTTAGGAAAGGGGTGAGGTCAATAGTAGAAAGTCCAAGGTTAAAGTCTTGGGGGTTTGTGGAAGAAACCACAGAGTCAGGTAGAGCATTCCAGACATTCACCACTCTGTTGCTGAAGTCATATTTCCTGCAATCAAGTTTGGTGTGATTAACACTGACTTTTTATCTGTTGTTTGCTTTTGTATTGTTATGATTGAAGCTGAAGTGTTCATTGACAGATATTTTATATACTATACTTAGATCCAACTGAAGCTGGCCTAGTTCTAGGTTTTCTAGGTCTAGAATTTCAAGTCTGGTGGCATAAGGCATTCTGCAACGAGTAGAGGAGTGGAGAACTCTTCTTGTGAAATATTTCTGAACTTTCTCAACTGTGTTAATATCAGATCTGTAATGTGGGTTCCAAACTGACGAGCTGTATTCAAGTATTGGTCTAGCAAATGTTTTGTATGCTCTAGTTATTAGTGTAATATTACCAGAGAAAAAGCTACATAAGATTAGGTTAGCAACTCTTAATGCCTTTTTGGCTATGTAGTTACAGTGGGCTCTAGCACTTAGGTCATTAGAGATGAGTACTCCAAGATCCTTGACAGAGTTTGGATCATCAACAAGGTCTTGACTATTCAGCCTGTATTTTATTTTCTGATTTTTTTTTTTGCCAATATGTAGGACAGAGCATTTATTTGAGATTTGAAGTTGCCATTTGTTTGACCATTCTGATATATAGTCGAGGTCTTTTTGAAGGGTAGCAGTATTGTTTGTGGTGTTGAATAGCTTTACATTGTCAGTGAAGAGAACACAGTTGCTCTTAATATGATCACAGAGGTCATTTATGTAGAGTGTGAAGAGAGTTGGTCTTAGAATGCTGCCTTGGGGGGACACCACTGTTGACAGGTACAGAATTTGATAGGACACTCCCAATTTTGACCATTTGTTGTCTGTTTGACAGGAATGCTTCTATCCAGTTATGCAGAGATACCATAAGATTTTAGTTTTAGGAGTAGTTTGTCGTGCACCACTGAATCAAAGGCTTTACAGAAGCCTATGTAGATTGTGTCCATTGCTTTGCCCTGATTGAGTTGTGTAGTCCATATGTTTTAGTTTTAGCAGTATTAGAGTTGCAGATTGCAGGATAGTTTTTTTCTGAAACCAAATTGTTTATTAGAGAGTAGGTTGTTTGTCTCTAAGTGGAGGATAATGGATTGGTTCATTATTGATTCCATGACTTTACAGGTGATGCAGCATAAAGAGATTGGTCTGTGTGGGCAAGAGTTGGGAGTGAGTAACTATCACTTCCTAGTTGTTTTCCAACAAGTGTATGCCTGCAGCACCCTGCTTAAAGAACCCAAAACTTCTGAAAAAATCCCTGTGTTATGTTAAGAATTCTTGGGCAATCCTTAATTAAAAAGGATCTCAGGCATATGAGCTAAGCTGTTTGATCCAGGTAGTACAGTCATTTGAGCAGAAGAACAAGTACCAACAATACAGCATTATGTTCATTTGATTTGTCTTAAGGCACTTCTGAACCTTCCTTGTTTGGTTGGAATGTATTTATTCTGAGTATTTGATTCCTATGCACTGGTTGCACCAGCCAGCCAGAGAAAGACTGTAAAATAATGACATGGGATGGAGACTAAGTTGCTTAATTGCTTCAAAGCACACCAAATAAATTTTAGCTGATGCTTTACAGGATCCTAGAGTTCTAGTTCAGGATTGGATCAAGGATATTAACTGAAGAGGGCAGGCAAGCAAGTGACAATGGGGTTTCTAGATTCACAGGTATTTTATCTCTTTGAGATGGAGGACATTTTCTCTTTTACACCAAACAATGGCACAAATGCATCTGACAATGACTTTTTTCTGTCTTCACCTTGCCTCTGACCCATGAGGCTTAAGCTGCCCTGTGTGATATCATGTTAAAGTATTTCCCACTTATTCCAACATTAAAGGAACCATAAATTGTGCAAAATCTTCCAGGTTAATCAAACATTTCAAAGGAAAATTGGGATTGTAGGGCTGTTCTTGTTTTGGCTGTAAGAGAGTCATATTTTTAGGTGGGCTCCCTCTCTGTATCTGCCAGGTCTCTTGAGCTGAGTCCTACCTATGAGACCAGAATAAGTTTGAACAGCATTTAATCAACCATGCTGGGGATGAGTTGTGAGGTGAGGTGGAAAAGAGACCTGTCTCTTTGATACTCCCTGGCACAGTTGTTATTTGTTAGTTGTTGCTTGAACTGCTTTTAAGCATGACTTTAGAACTCTTCTAGAATAGCATGAAACTCTTGTTCTGATCCTTTTGAATAGAGATTTAGGAATCTTTTGCGAGAGGTCTAAGCTGGATCTAAAATCTTCCCAATTATCAGCTGATGGGCAAATCCACTTGTACAAAAACAGATTGAGTTTTGACTGAGGGCTACAATCTAGTCAAGCCAGTTTAGTCAAGGATAAAAACCCATCTCCATCACCCCAGACTTATCCAAGACTTGTCCCTTCAGTTGACATAGGTGGAGTATTTGAAAATTGCCCAATAGTTTCTTCTCCCATCATCAGTGCCAAAACAGCATTGTTTGATTTTCGTCCCTTGAGTTTCTTCAAGGTTTGCAATAACCCTATTTTCATAAACAAAACTAATTAAAGTATTATATAATTAAACAGAAGGAAAGTTAAGCCAGGATAGCAGTTGATGAATGTGTTATTTGAAGAAAATGATGCATTTCTCAAACAAATTAGCAGAGAAGTGAATATCCAGGGCAAACAAATTAGCAGAAAAGTGAATATCCAGGGCATAATTAGGAATAGTGTGGGATTGGAATACTATCTTGATTTAGCTACAGTTTTATGGATGCGAATAATTTCATATCCATTTTATGGATATGAAACCAAATCCCTGGTTTCTTCTTTACCAAAAATGAGTATGGAGTGTCATAGTGTTGATGAGTAAGATTACATTGCATAGAAATTCTTAAAAGAAACAGTTTCTCTAGAACAGTGGCCCCCAACTTCTTGGGCACCGGGGGCCGGTTTCATGGAGAGAGGTTTTTCTGTGGACCTTGTATGTGTGTGTGTGTGTGTAGTTTCATGTGCTGCCTTTACCCCATGGATGGGGCTTCACTTGTTTGTGTGGTCTGGTTTTTGGCATGCCATGCACTACTGCCGGTCCACTGATTGGGGGTTAGGGACCCCAGCTCTAGAATGACTTTTCTGGCTGTTTCATTCATTCAGGAGTGGAACTGACGCAGAGCATGTAATTTAGCATCAATAATTTTGTTCACAAACAAAGGGAGTAAAATGTCATTTTTCTTTATAAATTTCTAGTTATAACTAGGACAACTGAAGTGTACTTCAACTTCCATAATCCTTCACCTAAAACAGGGATCCCCAAATTTGTCAGCTTTAAGACTAGTGGACTTCAACTTCCAGAATTCTCCAGCCAGCAAAGTTGCCAAGTTTGGAGACCTCTGCCCTAAAACGAACCAAGGGATTATGGGACTTGAAATTCAACCTATTTGGAAGAGCATATTTAAATCAATGCACCCCACTTAATTACTGCATTTTACCAACAGAGATTTTTGTGTCTTCCAAACTTGATTGCCCTCTTATTTTTGTCTAAACCCAGGAGTCATGGCGCTTATCTGGACATTATATTGTGGTGCTCAAGGAAGAAACCCTTAAATCCCAAGCCCTACAAACTGTCAAGCGTTTGCAAGCCAGAGCAGCCAAGCATGGCTACATGACCAAAATTCTGCATATCTTTGATGAACTAATCCAAGGCTTTGTTGTCAAGATGAGCAGTGATGTGCTGCATATGGTAAGTTCAGTTCTAACTTGATTGTCCACTTGCTAATTTGCCAGTTAAACATGGGAGTTTGCATATAAAAAATGGGTGGTATACATATATATAATCGTTGCTTAATGTCTGGTTGCTTAGTAACCATTTGAAGTTATGACAGACCCCCAAAAAGTTATTTATGACCCACATTTGAAGTTCCAAAGGAAACCCACTCCCTGCAGTCATGTGATTAGATTTTGTGTGCTAATCAACCCAAAACAACATTTATGGCTATTTGCAATGTGATTTATGATTTTGTTTGCTGGAAACTGATATTGTGCTGCCCCATTTCCCACACATAAGAGTATGGCAAGAGTTCTATAGGTGGTTATTCAAACACCTGAAATAGGTTCTGAGCCCCATCCTGACCAATTCTTGGCTCTATACTTTTCCTGTGTGTGATTCTGGCAAAAATCTTCCATTGTGGACAATGGATTTGCTTAGCAACAGCAGTGCTCATTTTTGGGACTGCCATTAAAAAATGTTGCGTAGATCCGGATGCCAAGCTCAGTATAGCAAGAGTCACTGGGCAATGGAGTCCAATGGTCACATACACAAAGTCCAGGAAAGCAGGCCAGGAATCAAACAGGCCAGGAAACAAGGCATAAGCACACAAAGCATGTAACTGGGCGTGTTGCTCCAGCAACACTCAAGTCCTTAGGGTAGGGTTAAGTAGGCAATGCCGGTGCAGCCCCTTCATGAGAGGTGAGGTTGCCTCCTCTTGAGTAATCTGGCTGACTGAGTTGTCTGTCTCCTCTCTGCTCTATGTGTTGTTGGATCAGGAGGAAGTGTGGATTGCACCTCCTCCTCATATGCTAAGGGGTGGCAGCTGCTTCCGGTCCTTGCATGGAGCCTCCTGGCCAACTTGCTGCAGCTCGCCTCCCTCAGCCTCAGCCTTAGCCTTAGCCTCAGCCTGTCCCTGGTCCAATGGACCCAGCTGAGGCTGCTCAGTCAGGCTAGCATTCTCTGAGCCCCATCCTGACCAATTCTTGGCTCTATACTTTTCCTGTGTGTGATTCTGGCAAAAATCTTCCATTGTGGACAATGGATTTGCTTAGCAACAGCGGTGCTCATTTTTGGGACTGCCATTAAAAAATGTCATGAATGTCAGGTTTCGGAATAATGTCAGGTTTCCAAGTGGTAAAACCCATCCAAAAAGAAATAAGCAAAGTCCATCTTCCAAAACAAATTTCTTTTATTAAGGTAAAGCATCAAATTGGCAAAGTCTGTTGTAATTCCGGATCTGACACAAACCAGAATTACACCACATAATATTGTAAATTAGAAACAACCCACAAAAGTCACATTCCCCAATAAAATTAAATCAACACTGCTCGGTGTCTTCAATCTCCACCTCCAGGTCTCAGCAGGGACAGTTTATGTTCCCACGGGAAGGAAAGTCACCTAGCCAAAACAATCCTCACTATCTAACCACTCCTCCCACCTTAAGAATGTGGCGAGCCCAAAACCCTCCCCCCTTATACCAGCAAAGAGAAAGAAGGAAAAAGAAAATATGATGAGAATATAGAGCTAAATAAAATGGCTACATATATGTCAATTTCGGGCTCGACAATAAAATCAGGTCAGCCATGTGTTGATCTACTTAATAACTGGCATGATTTATGACTAACTCCAGGCTGAATTACAGGCATGAATTGAGGACTACCTATATACAGCGGGCAGGACTTTGATCAAGCTATTATGGCAGCCATCTTGACTTTTGTGACCATACCCTGCAGATACTCCTGATATCAAACCATGTCTTCCCAGTTATTAACACAACTGTCTGAATAGCAACTGAATCAAAAACGACAAACCTGGCAATATTGTGATTTAACCCATTTATTGGGAATGTTTGCTATAAATTAAAATATATTACCTGTTATTTACTAAAAATTATTTTATTCTACATGGGAGGAATATCTTTCTGTTAGTTGCTTTGTTTCACCAGATTCCAAATCAGAATTCGTTCATCATTTGGGACAATCTAGTGCAAGTCTTCATTGCAAATAATTAATTTTACTATATTTACAGAAGACTTCCATGTCTGTCTGTGTCTTGTGTCTGTCTATCTATCTGTATGTGTATTTGTGTGTGCTTACTGGCTTGAGATAATGTTGAATACATGTGGAAAGCATTCCACTTAGGAAGCATGTCATAAATAGAGGCTTTATTTATATTTAATCCATCCTCATCAATGAAAAAATTACCTGTGCTAATCTTAACTAAAGATTCTCTTGAAGTGACTTCTAGAGATTATAGAGACAGGCCCACATCATTTTTTTTTGGTGATAATAGTTGTTATCTTCTTCCCAGACATGGTATTTCTTAGTAGTCTTCCATTCAGGTACTCACCACAAGTCAGTAAAGGTTGGCTAGATGTACTTGCCATGGGAGATAACCTTATCTGAATTTTTTTTTATTTTCAGAAGTGACAAAGCTCAGTATTTTATTCAGCAAAAAACCAACATATTACAGTTGCTGAATATAGCATTCCAGCTGATTTAAAATCTTCCTTGGAAGTGAGTTGTATTTTGGCAAATTGCTTAAGCTATGATAATGCAGTAATGCATAGTTACTTCACCTTAAGAACCAGAGCACACTCTGAGTTGGGATTGTTGACATATTAATTTTAGAATTCTCAAAGACTGCCATGAGATTATTCTTATCTACGATCACACACAGGGCATGTAAACACATACTTTACATAGATAGTTCACTGAGAAATTTAGCTACAAATTTGGACCTCACCATTTTGAATGGAATAGTGTCCAATCTTTGTTTCTTTATATTAGTAATTGGTTTTTGATTATTTCCTTTGCATTTCTCAAAAGGGTTTTTTTCTATAGAAAAACATTGTAAAGTAGATATTTTTCAGGTTGTAAACCTATATGCTTTGGTAAATTGTTTTGTATAATGATAATGCTTCTTATTTTCTGAATATTCACAGACCCATGATGGATAAAGGACAGATGTCAATAGTTACCATATCTTTATGGCTTGAACCCATGTTTGCAAAAATGGCAGTATATGATTAAAGTATGCTTTTATGTAAAGGTTAGGGACAGGTAATTTGCATAGTGGACCTGTGTTTGGTTGTGGCAAATCTTGCTGGATTACCCTATCATGAGGCTGTATCTAGATTTTTTGAGAGGGATTGTTTTTAGGAGTGACTTGCTTGCCTAGTGATAGACATAGTGCCACTCAAACCACATAATTCCTGCCAGCATCCATGTCCTGTGTAGCTACCTCGCAATCTCGGTTGTGAATCTTTCCTGTTCCCATTTACTCCCACAGAAATGGATAGGGGAGGCATTTTGCAAGACCTTTGCTCTTTGGTTTGCAGCTTAAAAATCAGGGAGCTTTTAAAGCAATTGCTGATTCCGTGCAAACATTTCAAAAGTTTCAGATAATGATGCAAGACCCAGGAAGCAGGGTGAGGAGGGGTGTTTGGTTAATGCTTCCCAGATGCCAAATGGGTGCCAGGTTGCTTCATACACAAATGTGATCAGAAGACTTGTGCAACAGCACAGTGGCCTGAAGAAGATGCTCTCATGTACCCACATTTGAGGATGGCCTTCCCTAACCTGATCTGGCTGACTGGGAATTTTGAGAATACTTTCCTCTGGTTCTTTTGTGCAGGCTTTGAAACTCCCACATGTGGATTACATAGAAGAAGACTCTTATGTGTTTGCTCAAAGCATTCCTTGGAATCTTGGCCGGATTGTTCCAGAACAGGACATGCTGAATGAGTATAATCCCCCAAGTAAGCTATTCCTTTATCTTTTGCACATTTTTTTCAGAAGCATTGCTTTCTGTCAAAAGCAATGGACACATCCTTCTGGTCTCATTGATTCTCTCTATAGATGCTGGTGAACTGGTTGAGGTTTATCTGCTGGATACTGGTGTCCAGAGCACCCATCGAGAAATAGAAGGCAAAATATTTGTGACTGAGTTTGAGAATGTCCCTGAAGAAGATGGCACTCGCTTTCACCGCCAGGTAGATACTTTTCTTTCTGGTGGCAAGAGATTCTGGAAATGGTAATTTCAGTACACTTGTGTCAGGCCCAAACCAAGAATAACACATGGCAATTCTTCCAGGCTGAGTTCTTTATTGTTTCACATCTGTAGACAAAACCTTGGCAAGTCTCTATTTTCTATAGTATAGTCTGTGAACTATTAGGGAAGGGTTGTCTTCGCCCTCTTTCTCTCACACATAACATCTGGACCGAGTTACCTCTTCTCTACAATGCCTCCCTCGCTCCTGGTGATCCCTCTCCTCACTATATTCCATCACATTCTGGAACATCTGGTTCATAAGGTTTGACTAGGTTCTACTTTTATAGTTAGAGTTAAAACCCAAGCATCTGCAAGAAACATAATTTGTAACTCTTTGGAGCATTTCATGGAAAGGTGTTGGATCAAATATCTATGATGTTGCCTTCCTGGATCCAGTGCTTCTAATTACATCTATGATGAATTTTATTCCTTCATTAGAATATGCTGGTAAAAGTGATTCATTTGGGAAATGGGTGATGGGTAGAGTTGACTATACAGGTAGTCTTCAAATTATAACTTTTCATTTAGTGACTGTTCAAAGGCACTGAAAAAAGGGACTTAGGACCATTTTTCACTTATGTTCATTGCATCGCAAAATGGGACAGAACTCACTTAACAAATGTTTCACTAAACAACAAAAATCTTGGGCTCCATTGGATTGCAAGTTGAGGACAACTTGTAGCTGTCTCTTTTCCTCCCCAAGACTTTGAAATCTTCGGTTGCTTTGGCATCTCTCTCCATTGAGAATGCAGAAGTGCTTGCTCCTCTTGGAGACTGACACATTGGGTGAGAGTACTCAATTGATGAGTCTTAAAATCCTTTTCATTACTACCTATAATTAAAGCTCTGGTTCGCGTTTGATTTTTCTAGTCGTGTGTTGCCTTGAGCGCTATTTGATGTATACATTATTATTATTGGGCTTGCAATAACTACAAAACTTTGTTGTTATGCTCCATGGAAGGCCAGTAAGTGTGACAGCCATGGGACTCACATGGCAGGTGTGGTGAATGGAAGGGATGCTGGAGTTGCCAAAGGGGCCAATGTCCGCAGTCTGCGGGTGCTCAACTGCCAAGGAAAAGGCACCGTAAGCGGCACACTGATTGGTGAGTAAAGGCAAGTGAGGGTTCAATCATTTTTATATGGATTTGCAATTTGTCATAGGTTGTTATGAGCATTCCTCTCAATTTTATTTGCTGTGTAATTTTGGAAAGAATGTTACATAATATATTTCTATATATTATTCTTAGTATCCATTTTGTATGAATATTGGTTTAATATAAATGTTTTACACACACACATACACACACATAAGAGAAGAAACAGACATCCTGCCATCTCTGGAACTAAAATTATATTTATTATACTTTACTAAGCTTTCGTCAGATTCTGCTGAGGTTGTCAGTGTACTGAACTACCATTACAGAGATCTATGCCTTTATATATCATTAATCAATTTAGCCCTGCACGCTTAATAGGCCCTTCCAACCGCCTCCCACCTGTAATTAACTCTGTTGTTTTTGCTTCAATCATGTTGGTTTCCAGCTTGGATTGCTTATTTCTGAAAGATGTTAACCTGTCAGCTATTGCAATTTGTTGCTTTGCCTGTGACCTTGTGGTTGGCCCGGCTCATTCTTCATTATTCTTCTCTATAGCTTGAAGCAGCTCTGCTGGGCTCCTCTGTATTTGATCAGGCCTGGCTGTGCCTTCATAGGATGAATCCACAAGCCCAGGGGTGGGCGTGTGCCATCGGTCTCTGCTCCATGATGGGAAATGGTCTCTGCTCCTACTGCATACCTGGAACTTGTATTTTTAGAATATATATATATATATATATATGATGATGGCAGATGAGATTCTGCTGAAACGTTGCTACAACTTTAAAAGAACCACTATTATGACGTGGGAAAATACCCGAACAAAGCTGAATGCCAGACATGTAAGTACCCGTGAAAACTTAAGAAAACAAATATATATATATATATATATATTTTCTGAGGTTCTCGCGGGTATTTGTATGTGGATCTTTGGTTATTCGGGTTTTCTCCCGCGTAAGATTGGAAGTATCTAGGCAACGTTTCGATGAAGTCTCATTCATCATCTTCAGGCTTGGTCTTCAGCTCTGTGCTTCTCAGAGTGAGAAGCACAGAGCTGAAGACCTGAGAAGCACAGAGCTGAAGACCAAGCCTGAAGATGATGAATGAGACTTCATCGAAACGTTGCCTAGATACTTCCAATCTTACGCGGGAGAAAACCCGAATAACCAAAGATCCATATATATATATATATATATATATATATATATATATATATATATGTATATGTATATGTATATGTATATGTATATGTATATGTATATGTATATGTATACACACACCCCTTCACTCTATATCAGTGGCTTATAGCTCTGGCCTCTACATATTAGGAAAAATAAATTAGGGCTATCCAGAAGGGTCAGTGTTGCATTTCTTAAGGGGTCAAATTATAGGCCAATATATTATGTGAATAGGGATCATGTTCAGTTAGAAAGGGTTAATGGCTTTAATACCTTTGTTGAGTCAAGCAAAGTTTTAAAATAATCGTTGATTTTGAGTTTATCAAAATTCTTTGTTGGGCGTTGTGGTTAAAGATCAGAGAAGGAAAAATGGGAAAATACTTTTGGCTGATTTTAGAATTATTAAATTCTGAATACATCTGAGTCCAAAATTTCAAAAATTAAATGTGCTTATTCTTTATCTTTTCATAAATGCATGCATATATCTGGTTAAGGTTTACGATGCAGAGTTCAATTTATTTTTACTAATTTAAAAGTGGAAAAATAAATTATTTTTCAGTTTTATGTGACTTGTTTGAGGGCTTTCTGTTTTTCCCCTGCATCTCACTCCTAAAAAACACTTTTTAAAAAAAGAGCCTTCCTGTTTGTGTCTTTAAATTTTGGAGCTTGCATTGGGTAAAAGATACGAAGTGTCACTAATCCTTTGCCCTTTACCCTTTGCTGTATAGGGCTGGAATTCATTGCAAAGACCCTGGCGGTCCAGCCCTACAGTCCCCTGGTTGTTTTGCTCCCCTTGGCTGGCACCTATAGTCGCATCCTGAATGCCGCTTGTCGTCAGATGGTGCAGAAGGGGGTAGCCATGATAGCTGCAGCAGGCAACTACAAAGATGATGCTTGTCTGTACTCCCCAGCATCAGAACCAGAGGTAAGTAGACAACAAGGTCTTCCTTTCAGCCCAAAACCTATGAAAAAATGGTCCAGAAATGGTTTGTAATCCCTCTAACTCAGGGGTGGGCAATTATGACAATGTTACGACTGTGGACTTCAACTTTGAAGTCCACAGGCTATAAAGTTGCCATAGTTGCTCACCTCTGCTCTAATAAAACTCCAGTTCAGCTCAAGATTAGCCAGTTACCTCACTGCTTTACATGTTTTTCAGTTGCCACAATAATGTGGCCTACTCATTTATAATATGGGAAGTTGAGGAAGATTGTGAAGCTTCACCCTTGCCATCCTCTTAACTGTTTAGATGGTGTGAATCAGATCTCCTGGATGCTTATGGAGTGCCAAGAGGTCACCAAGATACTGATCTCCCACATAGCCCATTCTCTAGGTATCTAAATACCCCAATGGAGTGATTCTGTTGTGGGTTTGGTGGTAGTACATGCGATTATATTGCATAGACACACAATAAAAAACGGAGCTAGCCTATAGGACCTTACCCCTTTCCTAAGAGGTCTGTATAAGTGCACCAAAATGCCTACCATCCCTGTCCTATTGTTTCTTTTATTTTCTTATATGTATCCATCTATTCATAACTATGTTTATACTTATACCTATTATCTTGTAAGCAATTGACAAATCAAATAAATAAGAATAAAAATAAATAAAAATATTTGGCCCCACAGTCTCTTGAACATTCTTTTAACGTGGTATGATGGAGTTTTATTGACAATTCCTCCAATATGCCATAAAACATAGGCCGTTGTGTGATACAGATATTTGCATTGTGTGGAGTTGTCCAAGCTAAATATCAGGGCAATGAAGAACCAGTCTGATACTTGAAACCTCAATAGAATTAAAAACATCCATCTCTTCTCATAATAGCAGACAGTAAGATCAGGCTTAGATAGTACTCATGTGGGAATTTGACTTGTATGACTTTGTTCAGGGGGAGGGTTTTAATTTCATGATGTCAAGATACTTTTCCTGCTCAATATTTGACAACAAAATTTGAGTCAAGAGCTTTTTCCAAACACATGTGGAATTTCTGGAAAGTGGCTCCTGATAGTAGTGAGACAGATGGGACAGACAGACTTAATCTAAGTCCATTTATTTAGTTCTCTTTTTTATTTGATAGCCCTCTCAGGAGTCATCTAAAGAGGAAGGCTTACTGAAAAATTATCTAGGAGGTATTTTAGAAAAACCAGATTTTGATAGGAGAAGAGAAAAACATGAAACAATAATTGCACCATATTTTTGGTATTTCCATGTGACATTTTCCTGTGTCACAAAACCTCTGATCAGCTCAGTCAAGAAAATCAATTACATTTGGAGGGAGGGTCTCTCTCAGTGAAAAAACATGGACTAAAGAATCATTTGCAAAGGATTTTATTTTTTTAATTTATTGCATTGAATAGATTTAAGCTAAATGGCCAGCAAATCTCCCTCTAAATATAGAGCAAGAATAATACTCTGTCTTGGAGCTAGAGGGAGAGGACAATCTTTGTGAACTCTCCTTCCTTCAACATTTCTTGAACAAAATGCTCTAAAAGCCTTTGAGAAGCTATTGGAGCAGTATGAAGAATGTCAAAAGGAAGAAGAACTGGTGAAGAACATCTTCTCATCGCTTCCCCCAAAAGTATTTCTCTGCTGGATCCAGACACAGAACAGAAGAAACCTGTTTGTTCATTGATCCACCTCTGATTTTGAAATTCTGTTTCTCCTGCTTGCTCAGGACTGACAAGATCCTGTCTTATCATAGGTTATTACAGTGGGAGCAACCAATGCCCAAGACCAGCCTGTATCTATGGGGACTTTGGGAACCAACTTTGGACGTTGTGTAGATGTGTTTGCCCCCGGAGATGATATCATTAGTGCCTCTAGTGACTGCAGTACCTGCTTCACATCACAGAGTGGGACATCCCAAGCAGCTGCCCATGTCGCAGGTAATATTGTAGGACAGAAATATGAAGAGTCCAGCAAGTTCTTGTTTATTATAATGAGGATGAACTATCTCAAGATGAACGATCAATAATGCATGCCCTGTTAAGTGACTTTAAGCACGATGAGATTTTCAATCATGAAAGAAAGCCTTTCCCCCACTCATTTTTATTTCAAATATACTCTCAGATTTGCAAAATTCAAATATATAGAACAGTGCATGAAGCAATGCATTGATATAAGTGGAAAAAATGGGCAGAATTGTTTATTTGCATTTGGGGCCAGGGAAGGGAAAATTGAAGCATTAAGCCTATCAGATCTGAAAGACTAATTTTAGTATTTAAAATGAGCAAAGAATGACACAGTAGTTTGTATCAGCTTGGTTAGCTCCAGGGGCTACAAAAACAAAGCAACTAGTATTCATACCTTTGCAATACCCGCTGTTGGTGCAAATTAAACTAGTACAATTTGGACATTTTCATTGCATCTATATTTTATGGCACCAGTGGATTGCTTAAAGAAGTGTAGACCTTTGACTGCATTTCCCCTTGTCTTGTTGTAGATGAGGCAGCTTAATAATATTGCATGTATTCCATTATCGAGATAAGCAAGTTTAGTCCTTTTTAGATTCCATTCATTTCCAGAACATCATTTTCATGTTTAAGCTCTTGATGAAGCTGACATGAGAAACTGAACTGGTATTTAGGATTTAGTGTATCTTTTAATTGAGTATGGAACCAGGGCTGCCAACCTTGAGTGATAGTTCGGAGTGAGACACTGCGAGGGAGCGGAGTGACCAAGCCCGAGGGAGCGAAGCGACCGAGGGGGGGATGGTGTGGAAGGGGGGTGTCCCCCCTTCCACGGTAGGGAGCTTTGACAATTTTACATTTTAAATGGTGCAATCTGATGCATACTTTAGTCATGATTTGGACATATACATACATACATACATGCAAGCAGCACCAATGTACTTGAACCGGATTTGTAAGATATTAATAATGCAGTTCACTGACCATGAATAATTGAAGTTCCTGACTTGTAACTGCAGTATTCTACCTCAACTGACTTTATTAGCTTAGTGATGTACTATAGACCACTATAGGATGAATTCAATGTGCAACAAAAAGACAAAAAACCCGAAACAACTACAGAGATAATGCAAATACATCAATGGGTATTCTTCTTTCTGTATCAAATACCATACTACATGCCAATATCAAATGCTATAGTCTCAGTCTTTAATTATATACTAACTTGTTGACTGAAATAGGGGTTCATAATTTCAGACATGTATAAACTAAACATTTAATCGAATAATGAGTGCTTCATATAAATATACATATTGTTAACTGTAAAACTCATCTACTGTATTCTGAAGCTTGGCCCTAGCTTTCATCATAGAAGCTATAGAACCAAAACAAAGCCCTGGTGGAGACTAAAAAATACAGCAAGTGCAGCTCTTGATTCACAAGGAAACTCTGGAATAGTAGTTGAATGCCACAGGTTAAATACTACACTTCATCACAGATGAACTGTCAACTCTAATAATTTAGCGGGTTTCTGGTGTAGATTTCTGACCCAGGGGAGAAAGACCATTTAAAAAAGCAAAAAGGACAGAAAGAACAGAAAGAACACCAAGAAAGAATGGGACAACCCCCCCCCCAAAAAAAGAGATCCAACACAACTCTGAATAAAATTCTGTGAACATTATATTTTGCATCAGTCTTCTTTTCTTCCACCTTCCTCTCCTTTCCTTGTATCTTACACAGTGTAAACCCCAGGGTGGTGCTCGTAAAATTACTTTTTTTTAAAGAGCCATTATAGCAACTTTATTTGGCTGAAGAATTAAGCAGATGTTTAATTAATTACCATTTAGGAGGAGACTGCTTCCAATATTAGAAAAAGGGAAACCCTAACCTTGTTTTTAAAGTATTTTCAAAAATGCCGTCTTGAAAACTCACCTGCTACCAAGGCCCAGAGTAAACCGGAGGGGGAGAGGGGGAAGGTTACTAAACCAAATCCAAGTTATTAAAGGAACCCAACTGCACTGTCAATGCTGGAGTGTCATGCGATCGCTTGGAAATACATAACCTTTCATCCTGGTTGATCCCATTGTCCTAACAGAACATTGTCCTAATGCTTTTAGCATGTGGGTGTATGAGCAAACTTCCACCACCACCACCACCCCTTTACACGCCTTATGCTCTCTTTTAGCTGATCCAAAAGAGTCTTCCCAAACCAGCAAGGCGAGAAGTGCGCCAGGCTGATCTATAAAGGGGCTGGGCAGCTTTGTGCAAAATAGAAAGTTGGAGGACTGACAGGATGTGATCCTCTGGAACAAATGTCTTTCAGAGAGAGAGAGACGCCCCAGCTTCTAGTTACATCTCTGGCAGCGGACAATTCTCAGCTTTGCTTACCAGGGCTATTACTGGCCGAGGCTGTTGCCTGCAAAAGAGGCTTTGCCAGCCCCCTCGTGTCCTTCTTTGAAAAGGGCAGCTGGCTTGTCCCGGAGGACATTGCAGAGAGGGAGAGCGCGGGGCAAAGTGGCTGCGAGCGCCCCGGGCGGGAAGAAGCCTCTTGCTCTTTGCTTTCCTGAAGCGAATTTGCTAATCGGCATCATGCACAGTTACGGGACGCCGAGGCAGAACGAGGATTAAGGCGGGAAAAGAGGCGCGGTGGGGTGGCTGGGCAGGGTGGGGCGGCGCTGGGAGCTCATCCTTCTCCTAAGGGGAATATTCGGAATATCAGAGAATGTAGAGATATATTTATTTTTGTACATTCCATTTTGGGGGTTTAGCGTGAGATTTCGTTTATCAGAGTGAGACAGTCAAAATTGGTTGAATTGCGTGAGTCTCACTCTGATTGCGTGAGAGTTGGCAGCACTGGGAACAGGGACTTTATGTTGCTGGATAGGCCTCTTTCTCTCTCTCTCTATAAATTTAATACCATATTCACTTTTCCATTCACAATCAGAAACAGGAAATAAAATAATTTGACTGAAAGTTTCCAGTGTTTTAAATCAAACGGGCCTGATAACATTTCCTGACAGAACCATTAATCCATGGAATGAATTGCCTCCAGAAGTTGTGGGTTTTTAATGGAATTTTTAAAGAAGAGATTGGGCAACAGTTGTCTGAAATTCTACATTGTTTCCTGCCTGAGCAGGGGGTTGGAATAGAAGGCCTCCAAGGTCCCTTCCAACTTTGCTATTCTGTTCTGTTAAATATATAACCTAATCCACCTTCATGTGTGTGTTTTGGAGGGATAAATACAGGGCTTGTTTGTTGTCCTAGGTATTGCAGCCATGATATTGAATGCCAACCCTGCCCTATCCATCTCCGAGTTGAGGCAGAAACTGATCCACTTTTCTGTCA
Source organism: Hydrophis major (assembly GCA_033807585.1). NCBI lineage: Eukaryota > Metazoa > Chordata > Lepidosauria > Squamata > Elapidae > Hydrophis > Hydrophis major. Next base: position 184,011,806 of record CM066330.1, on the reverse strand, counting down.
AAAACCTTATGAACGAGGCTTGGTTTCCGGAAGATCAGAGGCTGTTAACACCAAACAGAGTAGCTGGGCTTCCCTCCAAAATTGTAGCAGGTAAGAGTCCTTTTGATGTCTTCTTCATTGGTACAGGCCTGAACCATTTCAGATCCTATGTCTTCAAGCCAGTCGTGACTCCTGACAGCTGCCTGGATATGTCTATTCTTAGCAATATTTTTGGTAGTGGTTTGCATTGCTTCCTTGCAGGGGCTGAGGAAGAGCGATTGATCCAAAATTACCTAGATGTCTCATGCCTAAACAGGACCAGAACTCAGTTTTCTGGTTCCAGCTTGGTGATTTTACCAAACTAGCTACTTGAACTTCAACCAAATCATAACTGAATGTGAACTTTAAAATCGGAGTAATTTTTTTTTCTGTCCCAATCGAGCAAACTCCACAAGAAGCTGAAGACTATAACATGACTTCGAATTGGCTAATAAAACTATTGCCCAATAAATTGCCCCACTGAATTTTTTTATAGTCAAATAAAGCTTATTTTTAGCTGCTTCTAGTGATGGCTCATTATTCTTATTCCACTAATCATATATCATAGTTCCTGCTTCGTAATTTGAAATCTGCCCAAGAACTTGGATATGGTAAAGGTAATGGCTGTGTATGAGAAGGAGCCCAACAGTATTATTGGTTGTGATCAGTCTGTTATTCTAAGTTTAGATAATCCAAAATATTTCTGAGTCTTTATGATATTTCACCAGCTACTCCAATAAATGATACCATTGTTAACTTGTTCCAAATTTTTGTAATCTACATTGCAAATCTTAGCATTTTTCTGATTTTATTTATTTATTAAATTTATATTGCCACCTATTCGCCCATGGTGACAGGACAGCTTACAGACTATAAAAGCACATTTAAAACAATAAAACTAATAAAAAGAATCAAATAAATTAATATAATAAAATAATAACAATCACCCCCTGCCCTGGTGACGGCAGATCATACAAGCCATTTAATAGGCTCGATTCCTCTCTGGGTTCCCCAGGCCCGCTGGCAGAACCAGGTCTTCAGCAACTTCTGAAAGAGTATTAGAGTGGGAACCATTCTAATCTCTGGGGGAATGATGTTCCAGAGAGAGGAAGCCACCACAGAGATGGCCGTTCTTCTGGGTCCCACCAGGTGTATCTCTCTAGGGGAAGGGACCTGCAACATTCCCTGCCTCCCCCCTCTGATGGATCAGGTAGATGTGACCGGCAGGAGACAGTCCCTCAGATAACCTGGTCCCAAGCCATGAAGGGCTTCAAAGGTGATAACCAGCACCTTGAATTACACCCGGAAGCAAATTGGCAACCAATGCAGCTCTTGCAGGAGAGGTGAAACTTGTACACACAGGAGTCTACACAAAACCATGCGGGCCGCTGCATTTTGCAACAACTGGAACTTCCAGATGCTCTTCCAAGGGCAGCCCCCTGTAGAACGCATTGCAATAATCAAGATGGGAAGTGACTAGGGCAGGAGTGACTGTGAGTAGGGACTGTTGGTCTAAGAAAGGGCATAACTGGTGCACAACCCGCAGTTGAGCAAAGACCCTCCTGGCCATGACTGCCATCTGCTCTTTGAGCAGGAGTCGTGAGTCCAGGAGAAACCCCAGATTACGCACAGGGTCTGTTTGGGTTAGCGCCACCCCACCCAAGACCAAAGGTGGCAACGAACCCCAAATCCAGAGCCACTTGGTCTTGCCAGGGTTTAGTTTCAACCCATTGCTCCCCATCCAGCCACTAACAGCCTCCAGGCACTGAGGACACGGCATCACTTGTCTTCAAAGTTACAGCACCATGGAATGACTACATCAATAAACCAAAAATGATTCTTTACAAAGATAGTAATGGAATGTGCGTTATGTTCAAAGAATTGATCAGTCTGAATTTCAAGTACCATAATTTTTTTGCCCTGCAACTTTTAGTGATGTTATCTGCAATTTTATGTTTCCAGCAATTTTTAATTGAAGGTAAATTTGTATCTTGACCAAAATGCCAGTGATATCTTCCCATTTCAACTTTGCCTTTTTTTGTAATTAGCTTCGACATCCAGTTATTATATGGTCAGTGGTTTCTTCCTTGGCACAACCAGCATTTACTATTTAAACTTTTTTTCTACTTTGGTTTTAATAACATTTGTACTTAATGCTTGTTCTTGAGCAATATAAAGCATTCCTTCTACAATACTTCTTTTTTAAAATACTTCATTCTTAAGCCATTGTCATGTTTTACTGTTGTCTAATTTTCCTTCAATAACTTTCAAGGAAGATATTCTTTGTTTTTCCAATTTTCTAACCTCATTTCAAGCTGTTGCCTTTTATAGTCACTGAGATTCCATTTCCCCAAATAGTCTTTCTTTCTGAGATTAATTCAATAAAGCTTTGTTATTGTCTTGATGTAATCGTTAAGCTTTATTTTAGTTCTTTATTTTATCTTTAATCGGTGCTAGCCCACCAGTCTTTCTTGGAGGAAAAAAACAATCTGTCAATAACAATATGAGGATATAGGGCACTATTTATAGGCATCAATTTTCTGATTTGCTGGTCAAGATTAATATTCCTGTAATAGATTTAATTATTGACATTGTTCGTGAATTGTCTGATTCCACCATTTAATTAATTAATCAATTTACTTTCTTTTCTGCAGTGATCATACATTGTATCAAATCATCAAATTGTGCTGCACTATATGTCAGTTTTACACTGTTATTCTGTATTCTGTTATATGTGTTTGGCCCCACTTGCTCTCTTTAGAAAATCAATTGAGTGACATCTCTTTCACTAGTTTTTTAAACTATTAATCTTTTTGTATCTAATTTACTGTTAGTTAATATTTGTAACTTAAACTGATAACCAAAATGTAAGCACATGTGCCAGATAGGCAGAGGTCTAATCTAATCCCCCCAAATAACCAATTTTGTTTTATTCATGAACTGCACTCAATTTTAATGTGATTTGTTTAATTCTGGCTTTAAGTATCATGCAAGCCCAACCTTTTCAATTTATAACAACCAATGTTTTAAACTTTTGCCATCAATCCCTCTTTGGAGATCTCTGGGGATGTGTCTGTGATATATTAATATCACTAGATGTTACCAAGTACACCAAACTATGAAATAGACACCAAGTAGTTCTAAGCTACTTTTATTCGAACATCTTTAGCAACAGAATCTTGCAAATCTGAATATGCCATCCTCCCTCACTCTTTTATCTTCATGAGAATGGTGGTGGGGTGGGAAAATTCTCAGATGTTTTTTTTTTTTTTAAATTATTATTATTTATTTGGACTCAAGCTTCATTTATCTAATTGTGACCTTGGCTGTGGATGTTCTATCTGTTCTTCAAAGCCATTCTCTCCACCTACTCTAGAAGGTGATGTGAAAATTTGACTCTCCTTGGTGTTTGGAAAATATTGGGGGGGAGGGGCTTAGCTCGCTAATTCCTGCCTTTATTTGGGTTAAAATAATGCAAGCACAATTTCAAGCTTCAGCATCTCTGGTTTATGACCAATTGTGGCTTATTCAGTTAACTACGTGTTTAGTGCAAGGTGTTTTCCAAAGATAGGATCTTTCCAAGTAGTTGAACAACAGCCTGGAGATAATCCTATACAAATGGGATTCTGGTGGTCCTTAGTGGTGACCATTAGTCACTCTCTTTCAGAGGAACAACTATATTGTCGCTCTGTGTGGTCTTCCTTGTCTGACTCAACCAGTACAGCAACAGCTGTTGCCCGATGCAACAGCGATGAAGACATGTTCAGCTGCTCAAGTTTATCAAAGAATGGCAAGCGGCGAGGGGAGCACATTGAGGTAATGTTCAAAGGCAAGATGATGTGGTTTGCTGTTTAATTTTAATTAATTTTATACAAAGATCTACATCTCGGCTAGATACGAAAATCAGATTTGATGCCGTTCTCAGTGTCTTGTTCTCATTTCTCTCCCCCTCCACCCAAATACTAGGATATTGAAGGCAAGAAGGTGTGTGTAGCTCACAACAGATTTCGAGGCCAAGGTGTCTATGCCATTGCTAGATGTTGCATTTGGCCCAAGGCTGACTGCCAGGTTAATAGCCATTCACAGATCACAGAGGGCACAGCTATGAAAAGTGTTGGCTGCATCGAAGATAGCTATGTTTTGACAGGTATGTGATGACGGTTCTGATGAAAGTTAACATTTTTGATGTTGAGATATCATTATGTATAAGTTGTATTGTAACAAATGGGATCTGTGCTAAAATAAGTCTTCCATGCTTAAGATACATCATATAAGATCATGTGACTAATGGTATGTTACTGGGAGACCAGCTTTAGCACCACAACAGAAGGAAAAAGATGTAATTCCTGCTTCTCACCATCTTCTAGCATTTGCCACCTTAAGTGACCATCTAAAGTTCTTTAATGATACAACTGATCCTGGTTCCACTTTGTTCTGGGCTCTCCATTTGCCTTGTTCTATAATGCCTGGCATTTCCCATTTGGTCCACTGTGAATATTCTTTGAGCACTTTGCAAAAATTGAAAACCAAAGTTGGTAGTTCTATTTTCCCTTTGCTAAGGATATTTTTTTTGCCTGTGAGAATAAAAAGACTGAGGGACGTACTGCCATTTATTTTCTCATCTTGTGCACAAACAAAACCAAAACCAAAACCCACCAAACAGTACTGTTAGCTAACAGTGATAGCCATGTATATACTTCAGGTGAATCTTTTACAAAATGCCCTGATATGATCTACACTGGCAGGCTGCAGCACCCATTCTCTGGCTGGAGATCTCAGTGGCGGCATCAAAACTGTACACCAGGCGGATAGTAGCCGGGCCCACTGTGTAGGCCAAGGAGAAACAACGGTCCATGCTTCCTGCTGCCATGCACCCAGCCTTGAGTGCAGAGTTCAGGGACATCCTCCCTTGGAATACTCAACAAAGGTATGCGCATATCATTCTTGATGGCATCTCTCGGTCTAACTATGGTAACTTGGTTCCTAAGACGGGCAAGCTCTAATGCATTGAAGATGAAAATGATTCTGTGCAATTCCTTGCATGGCCACAGAGTAGGCAGAGAAAGACTGTTACAGATTGTCTGTTCACAGATCTGCTAAAAAAAGAGGTTCTAGAGAGAAAGAACAAGAAAACTAGTGCCTCATTCATGTTCAACACTGCAGGAAGTCATCTAATATTCACAGCAGACAGTTCCCTATTTCAGTCAATTGCTTCACTTCTGAAATTTTCCTATGAAAAAATTCTACATTAGAAATGTCAGATTCTTCCTGCAGCGTTTTGTAGAGCTTTATTAGCAGAAGAGAGAGGGAAAAATACTTCTATGCTTCAGAAGCTCAGAATAATAATTTTCAAAAGGAAAAAAAATCAGAGCAAGAAAAGTCAGTGACACAGAGGGTAGGGAACCTCTTTTTCATATATTTCTCATGATTTTTGATCACTGGACATACTGGCTAGTGTTGCTAGAGTTGAATTCCAGTCAGATTGGGAGAACCTACACCATTTTGGAAACTTTTTTTTACTAGACAACTTGTGTCCTGTTGGCTCATAATTTCAGATATATTTCCTTGCCAGATTTCTCAATGCCTTCAACAATGCCATAACTTCTAATATACTTGAAAAGTTCTTAAAAATCAGGGAGATATTCAGAGATGTATCTGTTTGAAAGTAGCCCATGTTGAACTGTATAGCACAAACATCAGTTGACCATAGGAAATATGTTGTGCTATGTCATAAAATGCTTTATTATTTTTATATCATGTTTTATAAAGTTTACCAAATTTCAATTCCACTGGAGTCACAGGTCCTGGATTTTGGATACATTCTGTAAGTTAGCCCATCTGAGGTATTTTGAAAATGTTTTGCCCTGTGATTGCCGCGTTAAAGATTACAGACATGAGAATTTTAGCAGTATGTTGATTAAAAGAACCTCCAATTCCCTTTACTTAGGTGATGGAGACCTGTGATGATGGCTGGACTCTAACTGGATGTAATGCCCAGTCACATAGCTCCAACACTCTTGGGGCTTATTCTATGGATAACACCTGTGTTGTAATCAACCATCCAGGAAGCAAAGGAGCAACCGCAGTTGCCATCTGCTGCAGAAAGAGGCTCTTAGAGGATGAGAGGCAAAGTTCCAGGAACAAGTGACAATTCTACCTTTCCCCCCCTCCAACTATCCAAAGGAGCCACTAATTTTGACAATTGCCATATAGGGTCACACTGGCAAACACAGTAGTCCCTCAAACAGGGCTCCAATACAGCTTGGGATTACTTGCGATAGCCTTCGCACAGCTATTTCAGATGCTGCAGTTGTGCAAAACATTGTCCCTCTAGCAACATTCCCATCGTTGTTATCAAGAGATGGGTGTCTTTGATGTCTTGGTAATATCAGTTAAGCTGCATTTGTAAAATATATTTTATCTATTAACTGCATATGTGATTTTTCAACAACTTTTTAGTTGCAATCAGTGACTTCCAGGCTTTTTAGAGTATCTATTTTGTTAACCATCTATTAGTTCAATGCATTATGCTTATCGCTGTGTAGGCGGCTAGGGAGCAGAGGGAGGAGCAGGCAGAAGGATGAAGAAGGTAACAGTTTCTGTGTAATTCTTTAGCTTGGTCTCAACTTTTCATTGGTTGAACTATAACCAGAAACTTCTATGTATATACAAGTGATGCTTAAAACTGTAAAAGGTGAAAGTACTAATACTATAAATTTACCCAGGATAGCAGATTAATTGCAGAGCATACCAATTAACATTATTTCCTCCTTTTAAAAATATTTTTACACAGTAAGGCATACTGTGTGCCCAGGCAAACCATGGGCTGTATTAACCCTTCCTTCTAAAGGCTCCATGCAATTAATAGTACTCCTTTAAAGTTAAACTGTTACATAATAATTTAACTGTTTAATACTTTAAAAGGAAACAGCATACCTGGGAGATATTGTGGGTTCGGTTCCAGATCAGCAAATATTGCAATAAAGTGAGTCACACAATTTTTTGGGAAGGGGGGAGGAGGTTTCGGATTGCATATGAAAGTTATGTTTACGCTCTATGTGTAAAATATACCATGTCTAAAAACAATGTACATACCTTAATTAAGGTTCTTTATTACTAATGAGCAAATGCTGTTGGAAAAATGGTGCCAATAGACGTAAAATTGAATAAAGCAAAACACAATAAAATAAGGCCTGCCAGTATTCAAATACAATTTGATAAGAGTTGGGAAGTGTTTCTCTTGCTTCTGCTCACTTCTTGAGATTCTATGGTTGTTGTAGCTTTCAACCTGAAACAGTGCTGGTCATCTAGGATTTAGATCAGGGGTGTAAAACCCGTGGCCCATGGCCTGGATGCATCATACTGGCCACGCCCTCCCCATTTAGTGAAGGGGGAAAAAGTTGCAATATGTAATGTGATGTGTGGTTGTGAGTTTGACACCCCTGATCTAGATTGTACTGTACTGATCTAGATTGTACATTACTGTTTTCTGTCCTCATTTTCCTGTGCCATTATACAAAACTGCTGAACAATGGGGTTGTAGCTGGTCTGAAACAGGATTTTATCCTATTGTATCCTTATACTTATTTTTGAGAAGCAGTTGTTTTTCCTCTTTTACTTCACACAGGAAACAGTTACCTCAATTGTATTATTTAACACATTAAAATTATTGTAAATGAACTGAGTTAGCCTCTTCTGCAGCCATAAATGGAGGAAGCTCTGCAAAAATAAGAGTAGTTTTCTCTAAGGAGACTGGACCAACCTAGAAAACTACTAGTCTCCTTGAAGCATAACTCTCAGCTTCATCCTCTTTATGATGAGGATTATTATTCTAAAAAATACTGGGAACTGTAGCTGAAAAAAAAATATTGGGCTCCAGGAAGACTACTGGATTGATGAAGAATAGTTTTATACAAGCAAACCTGGAGTTTTTAAAAGCAGTGAAGACTTAGGACTGCTGCATGAGTGGCCTTAAGGCAACCATGAAACCAAGTAAATGCTGGGTAACTTACACCAAATAGTGTAGTTTCCTAACAAAGTATTTGGTAGCAACCATTTAAATTAGTTTTTCAAATTAAGCTATTACTATCATGTAAACTCTTTCCCTCTTGCCAAATGCTTAATTGCCTATATACTTGAGTCTTTAACCACATGTATGTTCAATTACTGGATAAAAATATACGTTTCCTTAAATGTAAGTTTAGTTCAGAGTAAATGTGTATTGGAGCCTGTTGCATTTCTGCTTTAGAAAGGTCAAAAGGAACACCAAATCATGAATAGAGTAAACCGCCTGTGTTGTTTTGGAGTTAATACTCAAATGTATTATCTACTGTAATTGCTTGAAAAGATTTCTTTGTGCTGTGGATTTTACTTTTTTATCTGGGATCTATTTATTCTGTTTTATATAATGTTTTATAAAGCAATTTCTTTTTGAAATAAAGTTTCTTACATTTTAATTTGGCTCCATTTATGAAGCTGTACTTAAACCCCTCCTCTGCATTTTTCTACAATTATATTTAAGGAAACGGGAAAGGAAAAAAATCTAATTTTTATCATGTCTTGATTTTTTTCATTAGAGATTCAAACTTATACGCAATACTCATTATAAAATGTGTGGCAGAACAAAATACTTTAGGAGGTATATAAATTACCAGATTATATAGAAGATAGGTATGAAAAATATCCTTAAATACCCTCACACCTTTCAATATAAAATAGCATACTGATATTGTTCTGGTGAAGCAATGATTAGAAGGCTAATGGTTAGAAGGCTAATTACAGGCTAATTCTGCCAATAAGCAGGAGTTCAATTTTGATGGGCTCAAGGTTGATTCAGCCTTCCATCTTTTTTCCATCCTCACAGCTCAGAAGTAAAACACTGTAAAACACTGACTGTAAAACACAGCTGTAAAACACTGACACCTATGTGGAATTTGCAGCAGATATTTTCTCTGTGCGCCCAGAGAGGGGGAAATCTGCTGCTACCTAGGATCAAAATCACAGCCTTCTGATTGTGAGGTGAGACCTCCACCTCGAGGCTACCACACTGCTGTTTTTTAATTTAATAATCAGGCATCTTTTCTTTTCTTTTTTGTGAGAGGGATTTTATTCCATTGACCAGGATTTTTTTTCCCCTCAGGGAAACTGCCCCTCCCTTCTATTTTTCACTGCCTTGAGAACTAATTAAACATAATTGTACACAATGAGAACACGCAACAGAATTGTAATTGTCCCAATCCCGGAGAACATTATGTATAAAAATGCATTTTTCATCCAAAAGGACTATCAGTAAAAGAGATTGCAACATAAAGTGTGTGACAATTTGCACGGCAAATTAGTTTCTTTTTTGAAAAAAGTCTTCAGCCGATTGAAGTGATAACAGCTGTAAGCCAAATAATTGACCAAATATTATATTTGAAACCATAGCCATGAACTCTACAAGCTGGGAGTGAAGCAGAAAACAGTTTGCCGTGGTTTTAGAAAGTATTAGTGGCGAAACACACCATCCTGTGATTCTGAAAAAAATGCCCTGCTTCAACTTGGGATGAGACCCCCTTTTCCATAGGAAACGATGCAAATTTAAATGATTTTGGACTGATGCTTTCCTCTTTAGATCAGCTCTCTAACTTACTTTCATTTAAATTAAACGGAAGATAGGGTGACACAGTCAGGATGGGATAGGAACAACATTTATTCTAAATTTTAAAACATTGTATTAAAATGTTTGAAGGCTTAATAAAATATCCGAGTTCTGCTAACTTCACTGAAAGTACTATACCTTCAGAGAAGACATTCAGCTGAAGCGTCATTTTTAACAGTCCTTCTCTGACTCACCCTTATGGCAGAGAATTTCAACTGGAGGAGGTGCGGCTGTTTCCAGCAACAGTGAAATGACCTGCTATATTCACAACTAGTGCACAACAGTGAAGTAATTTATGTGCCAGTTCCGTTTTTGTAACAGTAATAAAAGAAGAAAAAAAAAAAGAGGCACTTTTTGGCTGCTTGTGCCTTTGACTTGGCAAATTGTCCAGGCACTCTGAGCATTTCCCCCCAGTTCGTGTGCATGGTATATTTTGTATAAATTAAGGCAAAAATTCTTGAACAAAAGGAAAAGCAAATGAAGAAAAAGCTGGAAAAAAACCCCTGGGATTCAACATTGGTGTGGAAAAAAGTGTTGAGAGTAGTTTAAGAGATTATTGAACTCCATTTCACGTGGTAAAACAAAAGCATACCCATATTAAGTTCAATTTGTTTCCAGTTATGAAAGAATTGCACTTGTATTCCAAGTGCTGTCTAGCTAAGCAAAATAGCTTGCAATCTTTTGCCTGTGTTAATTTTTTTAAATAATTGAAATGTCCTACTTTACTCAATCATGTAAAGCCAATTTCTAATTTTCAATTTAAAAATATAAGCAAATGATTGCAGATCACATTATTAACACAATGGTTTATTCAATATGTCTCCAAGTAGTAGAAGGATGATTTAAAGAGGCAAACAGCAATAAAATTCTGTCTTAAAGTGCTTTTTTTTTTTGTTAAACTTACTCTTCATTTTCTAAAAAGTTCTACTGATGCCATAATTGTATTCTTGGAATAAACAAACTTGTTTTATTGCTCTTACCCTTTAAGCACACAGCATCAGGAAAAAAGGTTACCGATTCCAGACTAACTTGTACCAAAACCATTCCAAAAGGAATAATCAACCTTACATAAAAGGACTCTCTTAAAAAGAACCCTTTATGTAAAGCACTATACAAATTACCTAGAGACATATTAAATACAAAAGTCCTTGTGTAAATGTATTCTTAACTAATATTTTACAATGCCAAGTGTAAATCACACATTTTTTACATAATTTTGAATATTCCTATTCAATATTTAAAAAAAAAGATTAAAAATTTGCCATTTATATGTAAAGGCAATCTGATTTTTTCTTCTGTATAAAACCCAAGTCTTTTTTTTTCTTTTTTTCTTTTGTTTTGCAGCATCACAGAAAAGCAAAAGTTTTACATTCACTCATTAAATGTTCACATAAAAGTTTCAATTACTTGATAACTGTTCTTAAATGGGTGGAATCTTGACAGGGTTTTGTTTTGTTTTACTTTACTCATGCCTAAGCTAGTATCTATAAGAACCATAGCAGATGCCAGGAGACTTTCATAGCCTAATGATGAAACTTCTCAACTGAAGAATCCTTTTAACTCATGACAAAGTACCTACCGATCTTTTGAAAGCATTTACTTCAGATTCCTCTAAAAGTGAAAACAAAAGGATTCCAGGCATATCACGAAAGTGCTGGGTATTCCCCACTTCAGAGGAGCCTTTTTCTCCTTCAGCTTGCAGCCATCAATTAAGTATCCACATCTTCAAGGTCACTTTTAGGTTCGCCAATCATCATGGGAGATACTGAGCCCTTTTAATAAATACAAAAGAATTAGAAAGGTTATGCTGTTTGTTTAAACTGAGCAAAGAGTTATTGCACTGGGCATCATTTAGTACCTGCCTTTTGCAAACCAGAAATTAACCCTATATTTTTCCATGAAAAGAGCAAATGGACTGAATGTGAAATATAGATAGTCCTCGGTTAATAACTGCCCTGTTTAGCAATTGTTCCACCTTACGATAGCACAATGGTTGCAGCGTCCCTGTGGTCATGAGATAGCGATTTGGGCACTTGGCCACTGGCATGCAATTACAGTGGTCAGAGTGTTCTGCAGTCACATGATCACCATTTGCAAATTTCACAGCCGCCTTCAGACTGACAAAGTTAATGGAGAAACCAGCAGGAAGTAATTAAGACTCAGTCATGTGCTTAATGACCAAAGTGGAACTGATATTGTAAAGTCAGGTGTGGTCACGTGAAGTTTCACTGAACGATCTTGACACATCGCAGGGTTGCCAGTTCCAACTGCAGTTGTGAAACGAGGACTACCTGTATTAGACTAGGAATACACACCATGATTAGGAGCACTAAAACGGAAGCATGTATGGAATTTGCTATATTAAAAAGAACCCGTCCTTCAGCATATGGCACTTAAAACGAATTCATGGAAGACAAAGCTATCAATAGCTCCATGTCATCATGACGTTAGAACGTATCTAGAATCAGAGATAATTCTCTTTTAATATCGGTTGGTGGTGAAAATGAGCAGGAGAATGCAGATGTACACAAGTCTTCCTGATACTGCGTACAGAATCTATATTGTCATATATTGTTTAACAAACGACTGAAGTTGCTATTGATAGAGCTTTTATTTGAATATTTTAAGGTTTGAACTGTTAATTTCATCTAAAACTTTGACCACATTAAAGGTTCGTTCAGAAATAAATGCAATATAAATTAGATCAGCACTACCATGAACTATTGGAGGACAGATGGAATATAAATACAGCGCAATGTAATAATATAATCTTGCTATTACTATATTGTGACATTTTACCTGCTACATAATGTTTGAATATTGCCCATGTTCACCATTTCCTTTAGCGCTGGCCTGCCACTGAAGGCAATAGGGCAGGGGTCTCCAACCTTGGCTCCTGGAAGCCTGGCGGACTTCAACTCCCAGAATTCCACAGCCAGCTTTGCTGGCTGTGGAACTCTGGGAGTTGAAGTCCGCCAGGCTTCCAGGAGCCAAGGTTGAAGACCCCTGCAATAGGGCCTTAAAAACAAAGCACATCACGTAAGCTATTATTAGGACTATGTGAACTTTCAGATGAATGAATTAAAGAGTTTGATTTCAATCATTCCTTCAAACAATCTTTGCAATTAATTGAAGGTATTACACTGAATCAGGATCCTTGGAATGGCTCCAGAGAAATTGGAGAATCGTTAAACGTTCTGATTGACATCTTGTATACTATTAGTATCTGTTGGGTTCATTTGGAGGGAGGGAAGCTGAAATGCATCTTGTCTCTTCTTTTTGTTCTCGCACAGTCCTCTTTTGTTGTCCTAAATTCATGGGGTTTTATCCTATTATTCCAGTTGATGTACTTATAGTCCTTCAGTTTTTCGATCTTTCCCTTTCTCCCTCCACTTCTATTTATTGTTGGTTTTGTTCCTGACCAGAGACTGTTCCTATCTTGTGTTGCTTGAGATGACTTAAGTCTTTTTTGTGAAGTGGGTGAATAGATCTATAGTAGTATGCTTAGTATTATGACTTGTATATATGTATTATAGAATATTATGGATGCAGTAGTGATCACATACACACTTCTCAGTCTTGGCACATAATACATAATTCCTACAACAGGCTAATTTTTAAAAGTTGGAGTAAGATATTTCCTTTGTCTTCTTCTCTATGAGTTCTTTGCTAGACATTTGACAGGCTACTTGATTTTTTCAATATGTCACATATGTCATGTATTAAACACAACCATCCTACGTACTTGTTGTAGATGTCTGCCTCCATTCTCATTGGCTGGACTGGTCTCAGATCCATTACTGCTTCCTGATTGATCTTTTTCATTGAGCAAGGCTGTGGCATACGCTAGTGTGTCCTAAAAAAAGTATGAGAATTAAAAGCTAAGGCAGTGTGTTTAGATGCAATTGGAAGTCACCCGGGGAAAAAAGATGCATAGTCGTTGGAAATGAATTCAAATTATATACCCATCTTTCCTTTCAACCCAAAAACCAATAGAAATATTCCACTTATAATATTCCCACATAGTAGCCTTAATATCTATTTATCACTGTACATATAAAGTAAAAGGAACAAAAATGCAATAAACTTACAACCAGTTTTACTGACCTGTGCAGAAATAGTGCGTTGAAAGGTTTTGACAGTTGAGGTTTCATTGGATATATTACTTTGTGGAGCCCAGTAGTGCTCAGACATCTAGAAAAATGTGAAAATGCAAAAGCAACAATGAAAACCACACAGCAGATTGTTACTGGACTGGATTTCAAAAGGAAATCGGTTCCAAGAATAAAAAAATCCTGCTCCCTCTTTCTTATTATTGACCCATTGAAGGAACTTCTGAACCATGGTGAACAGGACTTATTCAGGCTAATTTACACTGATTTACATTGTACCTATATACATTTATTTTTGTTATAATAAATATTACCTTTATTTGAAGCCACTGAACAGCCCAACTCCAATGATGAGAATTCTCCTTAAAATAATCTTTAGCAGCGGAGCATCTTTAAGAAAGAAGAGAAATTATGAAGATTATGTATCTGAGATATTAAAGGATTATGTGCCCTGTTCACTTTAAATTATTCCAATTTACAAGAGGTTCCCGCTCTGATCATATTGAAATAATTACTGACATTGACTTTGCTGCCAATACAAAACAGGAAGGATAAAATATTTCAAAAGAATATTAGCAGTAGTTGTATCTTCACAAAAACACATGGCTAATTACAAGCCTATTTTTTTTTAAGTAAAAGTGTCCTCTGTGAGCCTTTTTCTGTTGAGATTTGTAGTGTTTCTTCATGCTATTTTTTTTCTCAACCCAAAGCATTCCTATGAGAATATTTTTCACCAATTCTTTTTAATGCTTTATTAATATTGTTCCTTTCACCAATATTTCTATAAGTTGGCTAGTCAGTAGCAGTTACTCTGGCAATGTTAATATTTCCCCTGCCTAGATTATAGAGCAGCGGTCGCCAACCGGTAGGAAAATTTTTGGTGGGCCACAGAAGAAATGGCCCCCAAAAGCAATTAATCTGGGCTGCGCAGTTCTTGCGTCTCCCGGCTCTCTGAGGGACCTCGGAATCAGACCCCTGAGATGCACGCGCCAACCAGCTCCTACACCCGGCGGTGGCGGCAATAGCAGTCCCCTCCCCTAGCGCCCGCTGTCAGCTCTTCCCCATTAATTCTCCAGTTTTGAATTGCCTTAGCATGCTTGATTAGTTAAGAATCGCCCTACCCAGAGAAGGAAGTGGTGCTGGAGGAGGAGGAGGAGGAGACAGTAGTGGAGAAGCAAGCAACTCAGGACGCTACTGCTGTGGTGGCTTTGCCTGTGTTTCCGAGGTTTCAATTTTGGGAGAGGCAGCAAGGGTTGGAAAAGGGGAGAGCTGTGCATGGCTTTGTCTCCCTTTCCTTTCCTGCCTGCATGTGGTGGTGGGGGGGGGGAGGAAAGAAAGAGAGCCGGGAGCAATTCAAAGCTAGAAAACTAATGGGGAGAGCTGACAGTGGGTGCTGGGGGAGGGCAGTGTTGTTGCCGCCACCGGCAGGTGTGGGAGCGTGCATCTTAGGGACCTGAGCCGGGAGGCACGGGAGCTGCAAGTGGGAGCGTTTGATGATTTCAAAGAACTCCTGGAACACGGTAGATTGGCGTTTTGTAGGTCTCAGTGAAAGAGTGAGCTTTGTTTCGTCTCCCTTCCTCCCCTGGTAATGCGAGAGATGCTTTCTCTCTTCCCCCCACCCCCAAATAATCACTGGCTGTGGCTGGGTTTGGCAGCGAAGTACTAAAGCGAGGGAAGTGCCCCCAGGGATATCATTCCTCGCCCCCCCCCCCCAGCTTTTCCTCGGCTGCAGATCTGAGCCTCTCAATCCTCCCCCTGGGATCTGGAAGGAGCTCCCACTATCTCCCCCTCCCCTCCCCCAATTAATCACCAAGAGCAGCAATCCTTCTGCAGGCAGATGCTGCTGAGAAGCCCCTGGAGTGGCAGCCAAGGGGTGCTGCCCCCCCAAGGAGAGCAAAGCCTCTTTTCTGCCTCTGCTTTTCCCAGTGGCAATTGCCCCGAAGCCCCTCAGCTCACGCTCTCACACACACACACCCTGCCTGCTCTTCTGTCTTTTTGGAAGGTGCCAGGTGGAGGGAGGCTTCCAGCCCGGAACGTTTTGTTATCATTAAGCATTTACATTTTTGTTATAATTAAATACATGTGTGTGTGTATAAGTGTGTGTGTGTGTCATGTATGTATGTGTGTGTGTATATGTAGATACATATTTGTTTTCTTAAGTTTATGTGTGTGTATGCACTGGCACGAAGCGGAAAGCACCAGCCTGAGGATGGCGAGTGGGACCCCGTCGAAACATCGCCAAGATACTCTTAATCTTACACGGGAAAAGACCCGAACACTCCTAGACCTACATACCTGTACCCGTGAAAATCTACGAAAACAAATACACACACACACACTGCTCAAAAAAATAAAGGCAACACTTAAACAACACAATGGAACGCCAAGTCAATCACACTTCTGTGAAATCAAACTGTCCACTTAGGTAGCAACACTGATTGACAATCAATTTCACATGCTGTTGTGCGAATGGAATAGACAAGAGGTGGAAAGCATAGGCAGTTAGCAAGACATCCCCAATAAAGGAGTGGTTCTGCAGGTGGTGACCACAGACCACTTCTCAGTTCCTATGTTTCTGGCTGATGGTTTGGTCACTTTTGAATGCTGGTGGTGCTTTCACTCTAGTGGTAGCATGAGACGGAGTCTACATCCCACACAAGTGGCTCAGGTAGTGCAGCTCATCCAGGAGGGCACATCAATGCAAGCTGTGGCAAGAAGGTTTGCTGTGTCTGTCAGCGTAGTGTCTAGAGCATGGAGGCGCTACCAGGAGACAGGCCAGTACATCAGGAGACGTGGAGGAGGCCAACAACCCAGCATCAGGAGCGCTACCTCCGCCTTTGTGCAAGGAGGGATAGGAGGAGCACTGCCAGAGCCCTGGAAAATGACCTCCAGCGGGCTACAAATGTACATGTGGCTGCTCAAATGGTCAGAAACAGACTCCATGAAGGTGGTATGAGAGCCCGATGTCCACAGGTGAGGGTTGTGCTTACAGCCCAACACCATGCAGGATGCTCGGCATTTGGCAAATTTGCCACTGGCGCCCTGTGCTCTTCACAGATTAAAGCAGGTTCATACTGAGCACATGTGACAGATGTGACAGGGTCTGGAGACGCCATGGAGAACGTTCTGCTGCCTGCAACATCCTCCAGCATGACCGGTTTGGCAATGGGTCAGTAATGGTGTGGGGTGGCATTTCTTCAGGGGGCCGCAAAGCCCTCCATGTGCTCGCCAGAGGTAGCCTGACTGCCATTAGGTACTGAGATGAGATCCTCAGACTCCTTGTGAGACCATATGCTGGTGCGGTTGGCCCTAGGTTCCTCCTAATGCACGACAATGCTAGACCTCATGTGGCTGGAGTGTCAGCAATTTCTGCAAGACGAAGGCATTGATGCTATGGACTGGCCTGCCCGTTCCTCAGACCTGAATCCAATTGAACACATCCTAGTATATTAACAGCGTATAACTTGGCATGACACCATTCTTCACTTTTATTACATACTTACTTTTGAGCAAGTGTGACTAAGAATTTGACACACTGATAGCAACGGCTACTGTCCATGTGGTTACTGTGATGCATCAGAGCTGTTAAGAGAGGGTATGAAAACAATAATAATTTATGAAAGTAGTATCTTCAGCAAACAGATTATAAACACAGTCTCAATGCTAATGTGTCAAGCACAGTTTACAGCTCTACTACACCTTCCAGTTTATTTCAACTTATCTTTGCATTTTCATAGTTAAACTCCATTTCATGGTCCATTAACTGCTGCAGTTCATGACATTTGCTATGATTTTACATTTAGATATCATGCCAAACCAAGCTGCTTTTTAATCAGCTTGGCAATGTCTGAATTTAGCTTGGCTCATTAGAATTTAGCTTATATGGCTCATTATCTTTTACTAAGGAATTTTTTTTCTACAGATTAATATACAACAAAATAAGCTGTAGCTAGTAAGTTGCAGATATTTTAAATCTGCCTAAATTTGTATTTTATTTCTCTGGTATCGTCTACTTAAGTTGCAGTACTCAAAATGTCCCAAAATACTGCATAATAACCAAGTTACTATCATAAGGAGGGAAATAGCTCTTAAGGCATTTATTTACTTTATGTATAATAAATACTTATATGGCTGCCCATCTCACAAAACATTCTTGAATGATATATTTTATTTCTAAATTCTTTTTCTGAATATCTTCCAAAAGATTCTTCTATGCAAACAGAGACTTGCAAAACTTTTCTTCATTTCAAAGTGATTTTCCAAGTAATTAAACATCAGGAATCTGGTGCGCTTTTTCCAACTAACAAATGTTATTAAAATTTTATAAAAGAATTAGAAAAGCTGCTGCCAGTCTCCTGATTTTTTACCCTTCTCAGAGAATAACATGGTTTTCCTCTTAGGTCTACAACCAGAAGCATCCGTATAACTAGTCTTGTAGTATTTTAAAATACTGTTATCTTGTTGGGATTCATTGTATGATTCTCTGAAATTGTTACTAATTCTATGCAGCAATACTAACCCAGCAATCCACTTTCAGTCTCAAATGCAAATTTGACCCGCTCTATTTGTAAAGGATCTTCAATAATCTGTGAAACAACAGAGAGGTAAGGCTAAGCTACACTGAAATTAAATCCAACATTTCAAGTCTACATAAACAGGAGGTATGATCAAATAAAAAAGTTTATCATTTTTTAATTAGTAACACTGAGGCTTGTGGTGAACAGCTTCTACTGAAAGCAATTAGAATAGAATAGAAACTTTTTGGCTTAAGCAGAATACTGTGTCAAGCCAGATAATAAAAAATAGGCAAAATTTTAACATTATTCATAGTTAACATAGATTATACTCAAGTATAATTTAAAAGTCACTAAAATATATGGCATATATAAATTAGGCCCTAATATGTAGAGATATTAATTTGGGGGGGCATTTTAATGCATATTTTAAAGTGCTGAGAATAAAGTCAAAGACTTTAGTACTAAGTTCAACAGCATACTGATTCAGTACTACTTCCAAGAACAATACAGACATGAGGGAGGTTTTACTTTTAACCTTATTACTTACCAATAACTCATGTAAGAGATGGAAAATATTCTTCAGCTCATGAGGTGGAGCGGTCTCCAGTTGATTCTGCAAGCCAAAAATATAAATTCAGGCAAGCAGAAGATAGACAGGTAAACTATGTATTTGTACTTTATAAGCATTCATTGTAAAAGATTGTACAATGTAAAAAGTTCATAAATATTTTTGTTAGAACATATTTAAAAAGCAATGCTATACTTTTCAATAAGACTACAACTCATTTTGACATAATTTTTTAAGTGGAATTTTTCCTGAAAAACATTTGTGTGGGATACTAAATAGATAGCAAGAATGGTTTATGTAAAAATTGAAATTTTGAGAAAAAAACATTTTCAAGCATACAAGCTATGGATATATGCTGTGTACTGGTGGAATATATGGGGAATAAGAATAAGAAATCATAGACATTTTGTAACTCCTTAAAATAATAGCAGTGAAAACTAAAATGTATATCAGTCCTTAAAATTCAAAAGAATCAGCAGTTACCTAGAGTCACACAATGGAAACCAAAATTTCTATAGCAGAGTGCATATTCTTAAATTAGTGTGACAGGTGCTAGGTATGAGTTCCAGAACAATTTATGTATTACAAAAATTTACCTTGATGAAATGCAACATGGTAAGGGAAAAGTGCTCATTGCAAAAGCAGCAGTAGACCACCATCTCAATTAGGATCGAGAGTGATCCAGTCAGCTCCCTTAAAGCATGCATCACCTTTGAGAAGAGAGCAGAGGATGAGCATTATTTTTTTTTTTTAAAAAAAAACAGACTGTAACTTGGTATGCATTTCATTACATACTTATTTGGTATCTCTTCACTACTTGGGTTGTACAGTAGTATTGTAGTTGCAGGGACATCATTTCTAAACAGTATTGTGAGACTGGATTCTAGACAAACTTGATTTAAGCCTTCATTTTGTATTACATTTAACTCATTATAAAATAGATGTAAAATAGCTGCTTACCTCCATTAAATAAGGCTTCCCCTCAGATAAGAATATCCAAGCTTCTACTTCTTCATGAAGGGCCAAAAGTGGCCCTGAAGTAGTAATGCTAAGGGGTGAATGCAGGGCAAACAAACCAGGAGCTGTAAAGGAAGTACAAATATAAAACTATACTTGGTCCTGATAATAAACTGATAATAGTAATTTTAAAATGATCAGGGGTGGCAAACATACTATAGCTATACACCTGGTCATCTAGCTGGGGTCATCCAAGAAAAACTGGAAAGACTTACCTACATTCCTCTGTGAGGAGACATCTGAATTCAAGACAAGCAATGCCACAGTATTATGGAGAAAGCCAAATTCCCGGGCTTGTGCGGAACTCCATCTGCGATTCTGTTTTGTTAAGTATATACCAAACATCGTATAAGCACTAATAGTTCATTTAATATATCTTTTTATGCATAAAGGCATATTATCAAAGACTGATTCAGCCAGGCTGAATGGCAACAGCATGCTTTCAGAGTGATTTGGTGAAAAGATTACTACAGCCGAAATAACTAGAAGTTGTTGTCTATTCAAGAAGAGCATAAGAGCTACACCAACCTGAACCTCCAAGTTCAGGAGAACAAAAGAATGGGCAGGCTGGAGGGCAGATAGATTGGACTTTCTAGCACAGCCAGCATCTAAGCTATCTGTCAACACCCGATTGAAAATCCCATTTATGGGCATACAGGATACTTCAAGAAGTAGAAATTCAGAGTTATTCAAATTTAACTATGCCCAATCAAATTTATCTGACAGTCCCATAATTGGCAGTTAAAGTAATTTAGGCCAAACAGCTCTCATACCAACTAGGTGTAGGTGCACATCTTAACTTAGGGGTGACTTCCGAATGAACAGAAGCTGTAATTTTAGGGGACATTGCCCGTTCTTGGGGAAAAACAATATTATTGCATTTCTTGCAGTCTTCCTGCATTTAAAACCAGCAGCGATTGTGGCAAAGCCTGAAGAGTAAATAGGTCTTCTCAAAGTCCCAATTATTAGGTACACTAAGCTTCTGAACTAGACTACAGCATACACTCTGCTCAGAGACTGGTGTTACATTCATACCTGGTTATTCTGCCGGTTGGGACCAAGAAGGAAATTGATCATATGACTCAAGGCATTATGCCTGAGGAGGAGGTCACAGGCTCTTATACCCTGCTGTAGAAAACAGGAAAAACATAGTTACGTTCTAGAAAACATGGAAAGACCACAAAAAGAGGTTAAATATTTTAAATATTTAATTATAATCGATCAAACATTTACTCTGAAATGCTTCCTAAAACTTGTTTCATTACATTCAACTATATTGATCTACAGACTTTGAATAGCTCTGTGACATCAAACTATCTGGGAATTTTTAACTTTACTTTTTTCCTTTGGATTTTTTTCCTATTAGCTCAATAATAAGACGTCATTGTGATTGATCTGCCAAAACTAAAACATAATAATTAAGAGGTAATTATAATATAGTACCTATAACTAAAGTCTACTTATTATACTGTTCTCTGAACTACTGCGCAGAGAATAGCAAAGAGTAGCATTTGAAGCAGCATCAACAGTATAAGACTTTTTTTTTTTTCAATACATGTTTTATTTTTATTTTTACAACATCTCTTTGAGTGAACAATGTGGTTCCAAGGAACTGGAAGTCTGAGAAATGGGCTTTTCTTCAGTCAACAGAAGTGTTGATTTACCACCAATTTATCAAGGAATTAGGAAGGAGGGTTTGGCAACACAAAGAAACAATATCCAACAATTTAATAGGCAGCCATCAACACTCCGATCAACATCTAAAAAGGCACACACACAACAGGCACCATATAAATACTACACCAGAATAGCCCAAAGCACACACTCTGCTAGAGAGAAGCTCCCTGAGGATAGGCTCCAGCATGAGTGTGAAAGCTCAGAAGACTAAACCTCTGGTCCTGGTGACTGGACCAGATTGGAGCTTGCAACAGTATCTTGGGACATGTATTCATTGAGACACCCTTCATTTGTGATAATCCACTTCTTCCAGAGCCTTCTGGTACTTCCTTCAAAAACCTTCCTTAGAACTTTGAACTTCAGTTTACTTTTCTAATGGAATAGCAAGTAGAAACTTATCACTTCGTATGCTATAGAGCAGGGATCTCCAACCTTGGCAACTTTAAGACTTGTGGACTTCAACTCCCAGAGTTCCTCAGCCAGCTTCACTGGCTGAGGAACTCTGGGAGTTGAAGTCCACATGTCTTAAAGTTGCCAAGGTTGGAGACCCCTGCAGTATAGAGAACTTCCACTTGGCAAAGGACTTTTTTTTTCTATGTGATACTGGAAACTTTTTGCAATATAGCTTCATTCTTTCGTCTAATTACAACAATCTGAAAAAAAGAAGAATATGGTGTTGTTGTTTTTTACCTTTTGTACAAAATTGTTGAACAAGAAGAAGTACTGGGCACAATTTTTACAGTTCTCAGGGACATCTTTGTCCAATAGACTCAGCAATACTTCTATTAGCTGATGCAAGCTTTTTAGCTGTCAAAAAAGTACAAGAGCCTTATTTGAAATTATCAATTTAATAATTCAAGCTTACAATGAATATAAAATATTACAGGGGAAAGCAAAACGTATTTTTCCAAAGCTTGCAATAAAGATGACACTTTCTTAAACTTAAAAGTCAGACTTTTAAAAGAATCATAGCAGATATTTTGATAAAAAATATCTACTGAGTTTAAACATTACATTCATAACAATTAGAAATCATATGATTCTTGTTAAGTAATTAAAAATATAGAAATTACTAATATGCAATTAATAAAAGAGCAGTGTGGGTTTTTTATATTACTGACCTTTTCTTGATGAAACAAGGCACTGTCTAAGGTTTTTTCAAGAATTGTGGCTACAGCAACTCTCACTTCTCTTACGCTGCATTCCAGCAAAAGTGTTCTGAAAAATACCCCATCGTTGAGAAATGAAGCCAAATTCATTCTCTATTTAAGTTATATTTGTCTTTTTTTCCCCTACTGGGAAACTTAATATTCACAGGTGTAGAGATACTAGATAAGATAATTGCCTCTAGGGTTATCTACAAACCATAGGGTTATTGTGGGCCTGCTGATATCTTTGCACATTGTTTTTTCACAACTACATAAACAGGGGCTATATAAGTAGGGGAAGATTTGAACTGGAAAGAAGGATACAATATCATGGCATCTCATCAAACAGATTGACCAACTATGATAGTACTTACTTAATAAGCTCTCGCCCTTCAGCTTCAACTAAATATTCAATTAACCACTGACAAGCATCAAAACTTTTAGAAACTAAAGCATCAATGGTTGCAATCCATTCTTCTGTATCAGTCCTTAAAGGAAGCAAACACAGAAATATTGGTAATGACCAGAAAAGAATGAGTGTATGTGTATTCTTCAGACAAAGAACTTTTAAATAAAATGTCACCTGAGTTTTTTCTTTGTTCGCAGATAAGTTTGGAAGAGAAATTGGACTGCTAGTTGTAAACTCACTCTTGCCATAGATGGGTAATGCGTATGCTTCAACTTTGTCTGGACAGATAGACATTAGGTTGTATAAGACTGCATTTTAGTTTTAGTTCCTTAAACATAATTCTTAGAACTATAAGTTGGAAAAGCCACTTTTAACAAGAAACTGGAAAATAAAAGTTTCTTTCAGAGACCATTCAATAAAATAAATGGCTATATCAAGCCAACTTTTCTTCCCATAACCAGTGACTGAAACTATTCACTACTAAACAAGACTTGAACTCTCTAATTCTTGCATTGGTTCACAAAAATATGATATTCAATAGTATCAAAGATTAAGGAATCCAGCAGGTCCAGGAATGGCATAATCAATTTGTTCAGGTCCTAATAAAAAGTGACCAATATGGTGGGATCTGAATTCCAATCAAATATCTAGATAATCCATTTCTTCTAATGTGCTCAACAGTTGATGCCCTCCATTCTCTCACCAATCATCCCTACAAAAGGAAATATTTAGGATTGGACAATAAATCCAGGATAACTACTGGTAGAACCATGCAACGCCTCTTTCAAGGCTGTTGGCACAATCTTTCCAAAATATTGATAATCTATGAGATCTGCTAACTCTCCAGACCTCTGAAGGAGCTTGGAAGAGCCTGCTGAGATAATTTACTTGTCTGAGTTCACAGGCTAGCATATCTGATGTTGCATGGACTTAATAACTGAAATATTAAATTCACTACTCACAGCATTTAATGACGCTAATGACAGAACAAAACTAAAATAGTCACTGCAGTAGACATCCCTGTTCTTCATAAATTTCAGGTTTTCATCTCTCACCATCTGAAAAGCAACATCAGTATCAAGGAATTATTTAAAAATATGATACTGTATGAGCAATAAAAATATTATCATAGGGAGTACAGGGTATTTAGAAGCTATATATACATATATTAGAAATCTCACTTCAAAACCTCACTTTTTATTGTGCTTTATACATGCCTAACAAGCATACCATTTCCTTTCACATTAAACTGGATAATGCAAGATGCTAAAAAGGAATATAATAAATACATCTATGCCTTCCTTAATTTATCATATACACCCACACTAACTTTTATCTGTTAATATTTCTGACATATATTTTGCTTTTTCAGTCCTAATTAAACTAGACCTTCACTTTCCTCACATAGTTCACTAGTTTTACTCTATAAGATGTTTTGCAATGGCAGAAAGTTATGGAAAGGTATGGTAAATGCTGTTGGTGTAAACAAGATCTTGTTTACACTAAATAAAGCTTTTGATCTTAACTATTCTTTCAATTTTGCTTCAGATATTCTTTAAGAGTATGTATGTGTGTGTGCACACACACACACGCACAGAAAATATTAGAAACATCAATCAAGCAGAACACAGCAAACTCCAAGACCAATAAACACAGACCAAGACCAACCAATCAGGATGAAAAAAAAACCATTCTGGCACAGCAGTAGGCTAGCCCCAAATTTAAAACTGAAACAACTGTAAAAGTCTGACTCACAGACAAACACAATACAGATGCCTGATGATGGCAGATGAGATTCTGCCGAAACATTGCTACAACTTCAAAAGCACAACTACAATGACGTGGGAAAATACCCGACAAAGCTGAATACCATACATATACGTATACGTATACATATACATACATACATACATATATTATACATATATATACTGGTCATTCTTCTTATGTTCTACATCTTTTCCTTTCTTGTTTTTGTCAAATGCTTGTTATGGTAAATACTTTGGACTGCTAAAGGATTGTAGCAATGTCTATAGACAGGCATGGATTCTTCAAACAGCAGTAAATGAACATGAAAATGTAACTTTTTAATAACGTATCCAGCTGCTGTAATTATGGCTTACCTGATATATTCGAACTGGCATCTTCTCCACAAATAAGCCTTTTTTCTCTCCTTTTTTGACCAATTTAGTCAAAATGGACAGACGGTCACTGCTAGGTCTGTGGGGCCGTGGAGACGATTGTGGTGAAATATCTGGAGAAGATGGAGCCGACCTGAAGAAAATAACATAACAAACATAATTGTCCATCAGTTTCTATACTTCAAGTTTAGTGTTCATCCTGCACTGAACCTTTGATTGCACAACTTGTATAGGTAAATATGAACTCAGTTGGGTCATTGTTCATATGTTAAATACTTATATATTATACAACATATCAGAGGAATTCTCATCCCTTTGCACAATTTTGTGAATTTGTGAGGTTTATCACTCCATAAATAAATCTGGTGATTTATTTGAGGTTAGGACAAGAAATACATATTTTAAAAGGATAGAAATCTAAAGTAATGGATAAAAACACTGCTTCACTAACGTAATCAATCACATTTACCGCCATGGCAAAAACTGTTAATATAACTAAGTGTCATGGTGGAATCACTAACTGGCAGGAAGCCATCTCTCAAATAAAAATAGTGCTATGATTGGCTGAGGATTCAGATGGCTAGTGAGTTTATATAGCACTCAAAACTTGCTTGCTTCCTCAGTAAGGAAAAAAGACTATATAGATAAGGAAAAGTTTGAGTATTATAAACTAGGAAATCCTTTTCTTTTCTTCAGTATTTATTTTCAAACTTCTCTTGGATTTACCATGCTCTAAACATGTTTCAACCTGTCCTGGGATTATGTGTAGTCAGACATAGGCTCAGGATACCATTCCAAATAAGTTTTGTCCTATATGGATAACCTTAATTATGGAGTCAGAAGTATTGAAATTCTGTACATGAATCAAATGTTGGAATTTAAAGATAAGGAAGCTTACAAGGTGAGATCCTCAGCTTCTTGACGCACAACACTGACTCGACTTTTCTTTGGCAAAACAGGGGAGTTCTGTTCAGAAACTCGTTGATAAAAGAGCATGTAGGCATTCCAGTAGCGACGGCGAACATCAGGATATGGGTTTGCTGAAGAAGAAAGGAAAGAGAAGGAAGGAAATATTCAGATTGGGAGACCTGATTCCCATAGTAAGACTACACATTAAGTACATTTTCATAAAGTAGTTTATGATGGTAATTATAATGGTGGCTGTATTAAAAGCACTCTAATAGCTGTGTGTCCCATCTAGAGAGGGATAAACAGAAATCTGCCTTCCTCAGTTTTTGGCACAACAATGCTATTGACTTACTTATTAAGATTTCGGGGGGGGGGGGGGGGGAAGGTTACCATGGCATGTAACTACATTGCTCAGCTGGCTATAGTTTATTCCATTTTTAACTCCGAACCATCTGCTATTCATTTGTGCTTATTTTTATGTTATCTATTAAAAAAGAAAGAATTTGCCTAATTAAAGTATATAGAAGTCACATTTGTCAGTTTCAAGACTTGATTAAAGTTTTTTCAAATAACTGTTCCTAATAAGGAGATTAAAATATGCTAAATATATTTGTAAGAGATAATTAAAATGTAGGGTTATACTTACATTGATCATAAACCTTTGGTCTATACTCTCCTCCAAAACATTCATACTCCAAAGATTCATCATTAAGTTCAAATTCTTCAACAACAGTGTCATTAAATTTATACCATTTTCCTTTCCCACTTCCCCTGTGGTTACAGGAAAAAAAAAAAGAACAGACTACATTCAATTTTGAACATGGTGTTTTAAATGTTTCAGGTGATGCATTAAAATAAAGCTTTAGCACAACTTAAATGCTAGTTTTCTGGTTTTCAGTCCTGTCCAGTCCCTCATCCCCAATCAACATTCATAAGATTTATTAAGTCTTTGGGGATTATGAAGATTACTTTTATGGTCTGTGGCATTTCTGGGGTTTCTGGAAAACCGTGTATGTCAATAATTCTTTTATATAGCTATTTTACTGTGCATACATAACAATGGCACTCTGAAAGAGTGTTATATAATCCTCCTGTATTCTCTCAAGCCACGTTTGCAAAATATAAATATTTATCAATGTATAAATATTCTAGTTTACCAACATACACTGTATTTCACATCTGTCCTTACATCTATAGCTTCATAAACAGCCCTGGGCAAACAGTTGATGGAGCAATCTGTAAAAGGAAATATTAATCTAATCTGGTGGCATTAATTCAGTGAGGATGTAAGTTTCTAAAGCTTGGGGTGCTACATAAAAATGCTTGCCAAAAAGATTTATAATTCAACACCTGATTATCTCACTGCTTTTAATCTAGCAAATGACCAATTGACTAGTATGCTTGTGAACAGAGTTATTTCCAATTACCTCCTATCTTTTATAAAAGAATAGTAGTGGCCTGCATGGGCTTGACCGCTGTGCACAATTACGCCAACCAGTTCATAGTTTTCTGAAGGAGCCACTTTCTTCTGTGGAGACCCTTTACATCCCTGATCTAGATTTCGTCCATTGTCACCAACTTCTGAAGAAGAATCTTGGCGAGCCATTCCTGAGACTGTATAGGGTTCCATATTCAGCATCCAAGGGAACTGTTTAAAATGAAACAGATTAAACTTAAACTGAAGTACATTGCATGTTAATAAATTTTCTTCAATTATACAGAACATATAAAACCTAGATTTTTTATGAATTTATAAAACCAAGATGAAGATAGAATAAAATAAATTACTTTATTGGTTGGGGGAAAATCATAATGTTTTCAGTTTCTCCAGAACTTTGCCTAGATTTTTCAAAATGACCCTTTGAGGCAAACTAAGAACTTTAACTTAAAAAAAAATAAGCCACAATCAATTATTTTGTACCTATAGAAAAAACAGTTATTACATTTTTTATCATCATCCTCTTAACCACCACCACATATCTTTAGATAGAAGGGTTTTTCTTTTTTACTTTTTACTTTGCTAGTCCATGCACCTATCTTAATATAGACATGCTACGCGATATCTGATATTGAAGAGATCATAAAAATAAAAACTGTGTAATTAGAACATTGTAAACAAGATAAGCTTACCTTGATCTGTTCATCGTATTTTATGGAACGTCCACTTTCCCAATCAAAACCAAATCTCATGAGATGTATCACCAATACACTGGGTAGAACTTTAATGCAGGTCCGTTTCACAGTAGTTCTCTTAAAAAATAAACCAAAGTTTTGGCTAAATACTTATTTTGGTCCACTGTTTGTCTATAAGAATTTTATTATTTTACCTGTATAGATTTTAAATTTGTTCCCCAAATGACATTATAGCCCATTCTGTTAGCCTTATCAATCTAGTGCCATAACTAGAGAAACTATTTTCAGTTCCTTTTAAACCCTCAAGCAAATTCAGCAAGCCATCCTTTTCAGCAGTGTTGGAACTGAGTACTTCCAAGCAATGGTGAGTTCATACTGTTCTTTTTGATGATGCTAACAATTTTACATCATTTTCTGTACAACCAAGTATTTCAACAAGCTTTTTATTTTTTTATGTATATAAATGTCTGTCTGTCTGTCTGTCTTGGCATGTACGGGTCTTTTCCCATGTAAGATTGAGAATATCTTGGTGACATTTCGATGAGATCCCACTTGCCATCTTCAGGCTGGTGCTTTCAGCTTCGTGCTTATGCGAGCAAAGTGTGATCGGAGCTGCCGTCTCCCTATATATACTGGTGGGGAGGTTGGCTGTGTTGTCATTTCTTGATTGGCTGATGGAGTTGATGTTTGCAGATTGGCTGGCTTTTTCGTAAGAACATGTGTGGCTAAGGTATTGGCTGTGTGTCTATCAGCCTCCTGGGTTGTAATGACCCGGGTCATGAGCTGTGTGATGATCTGCTGAGTTGTACTGTTGTGACATCCTGGGTCTTGTGCTGTAATCTCCTGAGTCATTGGCTGTGTTGTAACATGCTGAGTTTTTTTGGTGTAACTTCCTGAGTTCCGTGATGTGATATCCTGAGCGGGGGGCTGTGATGTGACATTCCGGGTTTTGGTTTGGCTGCGAGTTTGAGGCCTGGCTATGTGTTAAGTTTGCTTGGTTTGGGGGTCGGGGTGTGTGGCAGCTGGTGATGCAGCCGTGGTCTGGTTTCTGGATGGTGGTTGCCTTTCGTCTATGGGGTGGGTTTGGGTTTGAGTTTGGTGAGGGAGATTGGTGGTGGCATCATGTGTTGTTTTGGGTCCAGTGTTAGTTTTCATGGCAGGGACTTGTTTGTTGATAAGGGCTAGTTTCCAGATGTCTGATAGGAAGGAGGTATCGTCCCGTTTATTCATGTTATGGGGTGTTTCTCTATTTCGATGGCTTCCCTGATTATTCTCTTGTTGAAGTGTTCAGTATTGGAGATTAATTAAGTTGTAGCAACTTTTCGGCAGAATCTCATGTGCCATCATCAGGCTTCTGTAGATGAACACTATACAGAAGCCTGATGATGGCAGATGAGATTCTGCCGAAACATTGCTACAACTTTAAAAGCACAACTACAATGACGTGGGAAAATACCTGAACAAAGTTGAATGCCATACATACATACATACATACAGCTAGCTTGTTGAAATACAATATATATAGTTTTAGGATAATTTTCATATTAGGGAAGTCATATTAGGAAAAGATCACATGGAAATATAAAATTAATATTTTACAAGAAAAACTGGAATTTTCAGAGAACCAGTAAATAGCTTCCAGACTACACGATTCTCCAAGTTGCATATTGTGGGATAAAGTATTAGATTTTTAACAGATTTTTAAAAAGGGTACAAAACTACAAAAGTGTTCAGTGTGCTAATTTCCTTTTTTCTTTGCAGCATTTTTAAATAAACAGTTCTTAAATTCATTGAATCAATTGAGATCTTTAATACATCTGCTGAAAATCTATAAATAAAATAATTATTTTCATCTGGCAGGAAACTAAAATTAATTCCCAAATATAAAAATGAAGTGAAAAATCAAAGATTTTTTTAGTAATCATGGCAGCAAAGTTAAGTTTTGATCTCTATGAATTTCCAGTGACTAGAAATACATATATTAATAAAGGATTGCAAAGGAAGGACACAAGCAGGAAGCTATAGATTGGAAATGGTCTTATGACAATGTTTCATATTCTTTTTCAGTCTGAAAATCCGAGGGAAATTTTAAGGATTCATTATTATTCAAGGTAATTGTAAGGAAAAATATAAGGAAAAATGTAAGGGTCATCTCATATTAACCCTGAAGAAAAGTTGACTAAATATTTAATTAAAACAAGCATATAAAGCTAATGATAGACTCAAAATTTCTCACAGCACAAATGAATACAGAGGGATCTCTTCTCATAGAAAAATCAAAGTACTTTAACTCTTAAATAAGGTAGAAGTATTACCTTTTCTTTGCATTTCTCACAGTAGTATGCATTACTTCCTTCCAGAATCTCTCCTCTTACAAACTGATCCAGTGAAATTTCTAGACTTTGACATGAAGTGACCCCTAAATTGAGAGCCACAAAGGCTTCCTCTCGTTCATACCTACAACATTAAAAAAATAGATTAGAAAGTAAGAATTCATAATTGTACCCTAATATGTCAACAATGCCGTAAGATTTTGTCTATTTCAGTAATCACATTTATTATTTATTAAAAGTATGATTAAACCACTAAACTGTACCACTTGTATATGTCATGCTTTTTCTTTTTTCTCTAGTTTTTCCTTTATCCCTGTTATAACATACCTAAAAAGGAAGTATGCAGATCCAGGATCTTATATACATTCTCCCCCTACCTCCATCTTAATTCTAGAAAGTCCAGAAATGCAATAGCTTTGGATCAGTATATTCAAAGATTTCATTTGGTGCCAATGGCAGAGTGATCAAAATAGTGATTTTTTTGTATTTGCCATGCTAAACTTACAATAGTGGATCTCTTTCTTCACCTGTACATTTTCAGTATGCGGAGAGGGAGATCTGCTTTATCTTGTGACACCTGATCTTCACTTACCTGTGAGGACAATCCTTACAGATTTTCTGATCAGAATATATGCCCTGAAAGGTGTTTTTAAAGATCTGGTCTCTTCCTATTTTCTGTAAGAGATTGAAAAGCCAATAGCAGATTAAGTGTACATCCATAGAAACAATGACACTGAATTACTATACCAATGTACCAAAAGTGTAATTCAGGGGTCCCCAAACCACCGGGCTGCAGACTGGTACCGGTCTGTGGGTCACTTTGTACCAGGCCGCAAAGAAAATAAAAATAAAATAAAAATGGCGGCTTTCTTCGCCTTCGGTGAATGCTGCTGGGATCAGGGATCAAGGACACAAATGAAAGAAGGGGAGGGAGGAAGCAACCAAAGCCTGTCCTATTCTCTGGCTCAGTGGCTTCGGTTTCCTCCCACCTCATTCTTCTCTCAGTCGCTCTCTCGCTCCTCCACCAGCCCAGGAAGAAACTGCTTCAAAGAAGCCGGCAGGGTGGCTTTTCCTGTCGGCGCAGCTCCTCCGAAGCGTTCGTTCACCCCCACCCCACCGCCCGTGGTTCAATCCAGTGCTCCGTTCTGCCTGCCTGCCTGCCTGCCTGCCTTCGTTTTTGGTTGTTTCGGATCAGCTTCAGCTGAGAATAATAACTATTCACCTCTTTTACTCAGCTGAAGCTGCTCCGAAACAACCAGAAACAAAGGCAGGCAGGCAGGCAGAACGGAACACTGGATTGAACTGCAGGCGGCGGAGTGGGGGTGAACGGGCGCTTCGGAGGAGCTGCGCCAACAGGAAAAGCCACCCTGCCGGCTTCTTTGAAGCAGTTTCTTCCTGGGCTGGTGGAGGAGCGAGAGAGCGACTGAGAGAGGAACGAGGCAGACACCTGAGGGAGGGAGGGAGACACCTGAGGGATGGAGCTGAGGAAGACAGGGCCGAGAGGCGGGGCTTCTCAGCCATCCTGCAGGGACTTGTCCTGAGCCGCGGAGACAGCCGTGGGCCACTGCCGCCCAGCTCTCAGTTTTGAAGGCGCTCCTCAGCCCGGCGCAGTTCCTGAATCTGCAGCTGAAACCCTCCGTTTTAAATGTCCCAATAGAAGAGAATATCTGTCGCTCAGGGTTGCAATGAGAAGGCATTGGCGCTCCCTGAACTTGGTGGTTTGCTGGCAGACCAACATCAGATGTTACTTAGTCAGGTAATGAAACGTCTGCAAGCAAACCACCAAACTTAGACTCCTTCCCCCCACCCCCCACCCTGGTCCTTGAAAAAGTGTTTCTGCGTGAAACTGGTCCCTGATACAAAAAAGGTTGGGGACCACTGGTGTAATTCACCTTAAGGTATTCATCCATTTGATCTATAAGGCTGGTGAAGAATTCATAAGCATCTTGCTGTTCACGTACATAAAGCTCCTTGTTCCACATCTTAAAGATCTATAAAATATAGATGGAATCCACTCAGTTAAGCGCTTCAAGATCTGTAAATGTCACTAGAATGCACTAAGAAAGCCAATCTAAACAGGAAGAGAAAGGCCTCTTCTTATCCTTACCCCACTCTTTTTATAAGAAAATATACCTTCTCCTGAGAATACTACTTTGGATTCTTCTCGTGAGAATATTATGAAAGAGAATACTACTTGAGTCAATTGCAGTTTGGAGGCTAATAAATTTAAATAAACAAACTTTAGGATTCTATATCACTGAAAGATTACGAGTAGGGCTAACTAAAATTAAATGTAAATCTTTCACAACATTCCTGATTTTTCAAAATGCTGTGATCTGAATTATCATTTCAAATCATGATGAGAAAAAAAGAAAGGGGAAAAAAAGGATTTATAATTAAAAACAGTAAGTGATACCTTCCAGAAGTTTTCCGGTATGTAATATTGCAGCTTGCTTTCCATTAAATGACCAAAGAGGGATTGAACTTGATAGAATACATTGTCATCAGGATTGTCCATGTTATCATCAATTGAAAGCAATGCCTTTAGAAACAATTTCAATAGTGTTTATTGAAAGTATAACAATATTTATTTCTAACTTAGTATACATTATTTGTATTCATTTATGCCACTGAAGCAATTAATTATAATGTTCTAGTACAAACTCTTGGATCTACTGATAATGATCAGTTTTGTTCATATTGTTATCAGAAAATCATTAGTTACCGTTATCATCTTGGTGACAGAAAGAACCTTTGTTTTTAGTAACATGGCTATGTCTCATTGTCATCTCTTTCTCATCTTGAAAAGTTATGTCATAATCTATTAAGAGCTACATCAACCAGCTATCTTGGATTAATGTTTTTTTTAATGAAAAACTAAATCCATGCATCACACCCCTACTGAAATCCTTGGCAATCAGCTCAGGAAGGAACAACATAATTCCTTATGAATGCCCCTTATTTTTGCACAAAAGTCTCCCAATTTGGCATTTATTTTCCACCATAGGAGACCACTAAATCCAACAGGCATTTAAAAATGCAATGTTTATATTGTACAAATGATTGTTATATGATAAGCACCACAAATAGCTGTTGTTGAGTGATATATTTTTTATGTTTTTAATGTAATAAAAATTCAATAAAGTTTATTTTTTTAAAAATGCAATGTTTAAAAGAGCTATTAAAAACTCTGATTATTTCAACCCTGCATAGATTCCTTACCAAATTCATTTTATAGTACTAAAACACAAAATAAAATAAAATAAAATAAAGAGACAGCTGTTTGCATTGTATTCAGACTGAATAAATGGAGAATCAAACTTAATTTTTCAGAGTCTTATTTCTTATCTCAGCACTGAATCAGATTTGACTATCCCAGGACAGTCTTAGTCTGTTAACATGGGTCAATTTCAAGTTGCTGCTTATCAACATAGTTTTTTGTATGTAAACTCTCCTTCCTTTCTGAGAAACATCTATGTATATAGTTAACAGGCTTGCTAAAAGTATTTTTCACAAGACTCTGAATAAATGTTACCTCAGATAGACCTGGCTGCATATACAGTTGTTGGAAAACTGCATTCATATAACAGGTAGCTCCACCATTCTTTAGCCCCACAAATCCAGAAATGGATCGACCATCTACAGGTGGGAGATACTGAGGGTACAGGCAAGTAAGAAGAAAAAATTGTAACATAGAAAAATAGATGTAATTTACAAAGAACTAATGTTGCTGATTGAAAAATTTTCTTTAAGTATGGAACTTACCTATATTGATTTAATACATATTTTGTGTAAACCTCTGAGTAGTATTACTGTTTGAACTAAAAAAGCCAGTTTACTTACATCAAATTCCTTGGAAAGAGCTGGATCAAGCTGGTGATGCATAGAAAGCAATTCTTTTGTAATAAGCTGAAGATTTGAGGGTGAACTATCAGCCAACATTACTAGAACTTCATATGCTGCCAAGCGACTATTCACTGTACTGCATCTAAAACAAAGGGATTGATTATTCAAAGTCAATATTCAGCTGTTAATACTTGTAAAGTATAGTAATTTGATTCCAAAGAGAATCAATTGAGGTTTAGTGCCTTTCTGTTCAAAGCAATTCTTAAATCATCAGTTTAATTTCCTGGATAAGTTAAAGCTGTTATACTGTACATGCAGACCAAGGATAGTTATTTTTGATTCCATTTTATAAAGTAATATCTGGTGGAGGATGTAATTAAGGGCGGACAACTTTTATTGGGTCATGGACCACAATTACCATTTGATTCTGCACATTTGATCTTAGAAATGGGGATGAATTGAATTCAATATACCAATATTAATAATATTAACCGATGACTTGGTAGCCTTTTTTCAGCATGAACTTGCTTAAGTTTTTTGTCTTAATTAAACTTGATAGAAATTATCAAGATGTCAAAAACAGTATCCTATTAACAGTTTCCAAGGTGCTATGGATGCTGTACTTTATGCTGTAAGAAATCTAGAAATATACATGATAATTACAAATCATCAAATTGGAGTAAAATAAATTAGTATTTAGAAATAGCAATAGATTTGGATAAACAAAGTGATTTAAAATTGACAATGTGGAATAAAACAAATCTTTAAAGGTTATTTCTCTACACATCCAGAAAATACTATTTATTTAGAATATTTTTAATTTATTCAATCCTAAATATTTTTAGGTGGATTACATTATAAGAACAAGATAATTAAAAAAGTAAAAGCACAATTAAATTTAACATCCATTCCACATTCTCTCTACATAAACTGTAGAATATTTTTGCTTGATTCCCAAAGAATAGCAGAGGCAAAAGCAGGCTATCATAGCTAAGAGAGCTCTTGCTTCTGACAACCAGCTTACCTTCATTCAGCAAAGGTATTTGTTAAGGTAGGTAAATATTAATAAATGACCTAGGATTGATTTAGAATGATGATACCATGAAACTCCTTAGTAACCTTCTTGAGGACATTTATTTTAGTTATTTAATTTCAGAATGAAGATAACAGAGTGAATGATAGGAAATGCAGACATTTAAAAATGAGAAGGCCCCATTTTGATTTACACATGGACAGAGTTGATTGAACAACTAACATAATACATCCCATCCCCTATACAATATTCTTTACTACACCAATACACTAATATATGCTTTACTTTGGGTGAAAATCCTGTTGAGAAACAGCAATGCTGCCAACGGAAGAATGACTATTCAGGATAATCCTAGATGCTCGGAAGAGAAAGTCATCTAATAATGGTTTGATCAAAGATGAACCTATGCAAAAAGCAAAAGTATTATTACCAGCTAAGCATTAACATGTTTGCAGAAAGCATTTATAGAACAGACTGGTATGTTGCTAGATCCACAGGTGATCAAAGAACATGTATTTCTCATACTGTTTTCCAGGTTCAAATCTGGCTTCTCCATTAACTTCACTTGTCAGAAAGTCACAAAAGAGGATCACATTATTCTGGGACACTGCAACTGCTATAAATATGAATTAGTTGCCAAGCATCTGAATTTTGATTACATAACCAGAGGGATGCTGCAAGTGTGAAAATGGTCACACATCACTTTTTTTCAGTGATGTTGCATCGTCAAATGGTCACTAAAAAACAGTTGAAATTTGAGGACTTCTTGTATTTATGCTATATCATATTAAAATGTTCCTTTAAAGTTAGAAAACCTGTTGAGCACTTTCAAAGTTTGAATTTCAATCCAACCACCCATCCACCCAAACAGGTATAGTACTAGCTCTTGATCATATGTAAAACTTTTGCAAGCATTTTAAGTATAGCAAAGGAATACATAAGATTCTTTATCTATCTTGTGGGATGGGGGGGCTTTTCAAACGTTCAAAGGCAGGAAATATGCAGGGGAAGCCTCTGTCAGAAATCTTCCACTAACTTTGAAGGAGGAACTTTGATATTTTTCTTGTGGGACTTGGAATGCTATTCTAAAGGCCACCCCTTTGTTCTCTAGGTATCTATCCTGGAAATAATATTTTAATCTCATTTGCAGAGATTTCCTACAAAACATTTATTGTGTTTATATCTTTATGTATCTATATTATATACATACAGACACAAACACAGATATAAACACAGAAATAACAATAGAAATAAACTTCTTTGTATTTGATTTAGTGCACTGTACTAATCGTATCATTTTATACACTGTGCTGAAAAAGTAAAATTCCCATACAGTAGCACTCTGTTGTTTTTTTAAAAATTACCTGCAAGCTTCTGCATAATAAGATTATTTTCCCAAAGACAAAGATGATACTGATAGTAGCAGAATGTCTTATTTTTTAACCAAAGTTGTATTTACATTCAATTTTGCAAAAAAGTAAATGATTGCGAATTATAATGAAATTAAAATATGAATTGTGGAAAGTAATAGTTACCTAACATTTCCTTTTCTGCTCCACAAAGTGAGAGAAGAGTCTTAATAAGTCTCAAATGTCCTGCCAATAACACATTGTCAGCTTCACTAGTTTCACACTCAGCTGCACGAGTAGGTTCAAAATTATCCAACCAAGTGATTTCATCTTCCAACATGATAGCTGGACTAATTTTTAATTGTTCCATTTCTGAAGCTATGTGATAAAAACCAAACAAAGGAAGGGGGGAAAGGAAAATAGTAAGCATGCCACTATATTCAAATAGTCTAAAGAGAAACATAATTGAAATCAACACTAATGCTAATTTAAGGCATGTAACATAAAACAAGCATTTTTAGTTTAAAAATTAACCTACTTCCACTCCTTAAAAATGACATGATTGAGAGCTTTTACTTTGAATGTGGTCCTGTTACCAGAATCAAATATGACAATTTACATTATTACAATAATTTCACATCTTAAGAATCTTTTAAGAAATAGTTATTGAAAAGGTATAGTTTTTCCATTTACTGATATAGTTTATATAACTAAATATTGTTTTAAACAGCTTCTGTATCGTTAGTTTAAAGAATCTCAGAATTATTCTGGCTACTTATTAAAGCTCTAGAAAGATGTTCTTTTTATCAATAGAAGAGTTTATTTCCTTAGCCTTAAAAGTGGGATTAGCAGATACTGCTCTTCTTCTGCTTGGTCTGCTTGGATTTTGAATTAAATGACAGAGAGTTTAGGACAAAGTTCACAAAGAAAACTTGTAAGAATAAAATAATCTCAGTTAGTTTTTTCAGAATAAATATTTTATACCTATCACAATTCTAATTCTATCTTTTGGATAAAGAACGTTTTGTTTTGCTATTTAAAGCTGTTTTAGTTTCTACTACTTACATGTAAGATCGTCCAATAATTGGCATCTAAGATCAAAGTACTCTGTACATTGGGACAAGTGTCTAAAAATGAATTCAAGCAATTAATATTAAGATTCTTATAAGCATACG
Organism: Hydrophis major; assembly: GCA_033807585.1. Lineage (NCBI taxonomy): Eukaryota > Metazoa > Chordata > Lepidosauria > Squamata > Elapidae > Hydrophis > Hydrophis major. Next base: position 183,973,781 of record CM066330.1, on the reverse strand, counting down.
ACATAATTTATAGAAATCTTTACTTATACATATATATTGCTTTCTCATAAAACATTTTACTTTGAGTGAATGGATCCAGACATGCATGTTTTATATTAAAAAAATAAAAGTTGCATTTTTCTTGTAATTTTTGTAACTAGGAACTTAAAATTGACCTATATTGTGTTTAGAAAAATACAACAGCTTAAAATCTTCATTTAAAACAACCCTAGGATTTGCTACTTGTTTTAATGCTTTTTAAAGCTATTCCTGGATGTTCAACAAAATGACACTTTTAAACTAAAAATGTAACCATAATTTTAAAAAGACTGAAATGTAGAGACTGGCTTACAAAGCAATGTTCCAATTTAGGACAACTGGAGATGCTGCTATGTGTTACTACAATTTGAGATGCTGCTATGTGTTACTACAACTTATCACCTCTCTCTTGAAGTAATTAAATGATCTCAGACTTGGCACTGAAGACTTTCGAAAGGATTGTTTTGGCAGAAATCTGTCCTGGGATTTTCAATAAATCCATTCATCAGCTAAGATTATATTGATAAATACTAAATTGGCCAACATATCAGCAGTCCCACAGGAAATGTTAAATTTGATTCTTTCAACAGTAGAGGAGGATACTGAACAGTTAAAGGACTGAAATCCATTTATCCACCATACGACCCTGTCTTTTCTCCATGACCTTGATGTGGAGGGGGAGAGCATAATTGTACTCCCATGTTTCACTTCTATATTAAACCATGGATAATTTGGGCTGAGAGATAATTATCTTAAAGTTACCTAGTGACTTTTTACAGGTAAAGGTGGACCTGAAACAAGGTCTCCTTTTTTTCTAGGAGAACTTAATTTATACAGATAGTTTTTACTTAACAACCACTCATTCAGTGATTCTATTATATCAAAGGATAATAATGGTCTAGCTGTTCAACAATCCTTCCACAGCACCCCTTTCTTGGTAGATAATATTCCCCAAATGTGAAACCAGTTTAAAATCTGTCTTCTGTCTGTTTCCCTTTACAGTTATTTTTTGCTCATATTGTTTTGACTTCAAGATTTAACACCTTATTTTATTTTACTACACTATTTAGAAACCTGTGTTATGGAACATCACAACAACGAATAAAGGGAAGGAATCCAATTCATAATTATTAGCTTGACCTATTTTGTTTGTGCATATTATATACACATAGTTAAGAATATATTAACTTGGCAAAAGGCTATTACAAATTACTTTCTTCAACTGTCCATTTAAAAAGATCTTACATGAAGAAATAAGTATAAGGCCCAACAATTTCTATATGACAGCATCATTTCCACAGGAGAGTGAATGCATTCAGTTCATTTCTAGCACTTAGGTATTTTACTTCTCTTGCCGAGTTATTTTCATTTAAATATACATTTCAGACAAATGCTTACGTTGAACTCTGTTGAACTCATGTCTCCAGCTTACCTCTGGTTGATTCCTCTCATAATGCTGGTAGGTGACCAAAGGGGCAGCTGTGCTGTAAGAATGACACTCAAGAGAAATTGGTTGGGTTTCTGAACCTCAGGATGAGTCAATGTATCTGTCTGACTAAGGGTATATAATTGATCACAGGCAACACGGCGAATCTGGAAAAAAGAAAAGCAAATATCTGGTCACAAACCTTTTGAAACAGAAGTGCTTTAGGAATTTGGAAAACCAGTTTCACATTTTGCTCACTGCACATTAAACTAAGCTTTTTAGCATGGATTCATCTGAAATGCCCTTTATGGCTATTTTCTTTTACTGTACTACCTTTTTGTTATGCTACCCCCACTAAACTCCTTTTTTGGTTTCAAAATTTTGATTGGCAGTTCTACCAAGCATTACAGTCTCCCTTGCTAATGGTCTACAAACCAGAAATCAATTGATATCTTTTTTTTAAAAAAAAGCTATACTACCATGCTAACAATAAAATTAAATAGAACTATGATTAAATATATTTCTAACTGGATAAGTTTTTCTATACAAGAAATGCTGACAAGTTACATTCTGCATGAAGCAAATATATTTTTGATTTTAAACTTGTATACAGGCATTAATAACATTTAAAATAATGTAATGTATGTGTGTCCTCTCCCAAGTGCAGCTGTCTTATCCTAGGAGTTATATGCAGCATGTATCAATCGTGTAAAGTAGCTTATGTCAGTAGTAAAATATTTATCACTTGTCCCTTATACAGATCTTTCCCTGTAAAAGATGTTTAGGTTGCCAATGTTCTGAAAAAAAAAAAATTGAAACAGAAACACAAAGTACTCACCTCAGCACTTGGTGAACCCAGCAGTACGTCTATGATAAAATCAGCAACACAAGGGAGATTGTAGAAAGATCCTAAGATAAAACACATTCAAAGTGTTTTATTGAAATATGTTGCATTATTTTATACTATTAGCATTAATATGTCATTTCAGAAAATATGCACACAGATGGTCCTTGACTCACAACCATTTGTTTAGTGACCATTTGTAGTTTTAATGGCATTGAAAAAAGTGACTTATGATTGTTTTTCACAAGTATGATTGCTGCAGCATCCCCTTGGTTACAGGATCAAAATTTGGGTGGTTGGCAACTGGCATGTATTTATGACAGTTGCCGTGTCCCAATGTCATGTATTTATCCTTTGCAACCTTCTGACAAAGTCAATGGGGAAGCCAGATTCACTTAACAACTGTTATACTAACTTAACAACCTCAGTGATTCCCTTAACAACTTGGTAAGAAAGATTGTAAAATGGGACAAAGCTCACTTAACAACTGTCTCACTTAGCAACAGAAATTTGGGGCTCAATTGTGGTCATAAGTCGAGGACTTACCTGTATATAGCATTTATATCATATAAGTTATGTTCTGACCAATTCCCAAGACCCTGAGCAAGTACATGATCTTACAGCAAAATGCAAGCATTAACTGAAACAAGGAAAGGATGAAAGCAACATTTGGGAAGTTTGGATTGAATCTTCACAATATAATAGGACTCACTTGATGTAGCACAATTATTAATGGAAGTGACATTAAATATAACAGTGTAACAGATTCCCACAAGTTTACCTAGTTGTTGGCTACGAAGTTGTAGACATGTAACCAAGAGAGACAAAGCCTCTCCAGCAATCAATGCATCTTTGGTGGATACTGAATGCTGCCTTACACAGATTCCAGCATGTAGAGTGGTTGGTTCCCCTTCACTTCCTGAACTGCAATTGCTTCCTGCAATAGATTGAAAAGAAGATCATGTAAAAGCATCTTCCTTTTCAGTCTTACATTTCTCAGGTTTGGACTGAATTAGTTAATGGTACAGTCAAATATCTTATGGAGAACAAACTCTCTGGTTTTTCAATTATATTAAGTGAATGCAGTACCTGAGCTGCTAAGCCGATTACGAACCCCAACAGGAAACAAGGTGTTGCTTTCTTTTATTGGCTGGCTGCTTCCCACCAGATCAAGGCGTCCTGCAGCCGCTGCCCATGAGAGTCGCATGAAACAAGCGACTGTAGATGTGAAGTCACTGGCATCCATTGTCTGTAAAGAAAAATGAAATTCTTGCTTGAAATAAAAAAGGCAAGGTGACATTTCGGGTAATCACGACTGTTGTTGGGATCAGTCTATTAACATTCTACACAAAAATTATGTAACCTTTTATTTTAGTAGAGCTGTTGGTATTACTTACTTGTATTGCGACTCGTGCAGCAGGAATTATCTCCTCTACTCTAATGGAGGACCTGTCTGAAACAGACAGTTGCCGATATGAAGACTTCTCTGGAGTTCCACAAATGGACATCTGCCTGGTAGTTTGCCGAGTCACATTACGGAAAGGGCGTGAAGAAAGTGTTTCCACTCCATATTTAGCCACATCTTCATCTAATAAAGTTGGCATTGTTTGTCCAACAAGCAAAAACCTAAACACAAAAAATGTGCTGTCTGAACTATTAAGAGCACTGACTACATTAAGATTAAACTATTCAGTATATTACAAATTTCTGAGCAAATCAAGCACGTACCTTGCTAGCTGCAAACAGATAGAATATACTCCCTGTCTGGTTTCATAGTCCACTTCTGAGGGGATGGAATCTCTCTGCATGACATTCACTACCAAACTAGAAAACAAAACCATCAGGTTTCTTTAAGTAATAAAATTAAATGTGTAGAAAACTAGTGATGAGACAGATTATTTTCACAATAAAGTATCAAAACTGAACTGTGCTTGTTGAACTGCATGAAAAATCACACCAATTCTTACAAACAAAAGTCTGCTAAATGATTCATGTGATCACTATAATACTTGGCAGAATTAATTTTATGTTACTGTCCCAAATGTTCTGTTTCCAATGATATAAAATTCTACTTATTGGTATACACAAAGTAATACTCCTTCCTTCCTCTCCTTTCCCTGAAGAATGAATGTATTCACTGTACTTCAGTTGCTAAGCTGTATATGAGATACAGTAGTTAACATTTCTGGAACATCTCTGTCTAATGTCTGAAAGTTGAGTCATGGCAACTCGAGTTTTCTTTTTGGTTTGAAACGTTTCGCTGTTTATCCAAGTAGTTTCTTCAGTCTATTTGGATAAGCAGTGAAATATTTCAAACCAAGAAGAAATGAAGTCCAGTTGCAGGACTCAATTTCCAGATAACTCTACCTGGATGATTGAGAATCCTCATCATCTTCCCTGCCTAATCCTTATAGTTTTACAAGCCACAATCCTGGGCAACTGACCAAATATATACAGGAATATGTTCAATGTTAGCATGGTTTCCTTAATGGCCTTGACACTTGTGATAACTTCAAATTTCAGCAAAACTATTTTCTGGAAAACAGGTACCATTTATCACACAATTCTTTAAATAACCGCTTCACTGTTTTTCTTGTAATGGGATTATTTTCTGAAATCAGCCTCATAACAGTTATGCAGAGGTTAGGACCAAATTAAAGACTGAGAGTCAGTTATAGTTGGTACCCCTATAGACACTTATTTACAAAAGACCTATAAATGAAAAGAGAAGACAAATACTTTCCGTACAATTACCATGTATGTAGGTTTGAAATCTACTTAGAAAGTAAGAATTGTATATAAACAAATGAATTAGTAAGACAAAGTAACTTATCTTCCTATAATACTCAGAACAGTTGCCCAAAAATTAAGTTACAACATTTAATTTCAACTGACTTGTAAACATTCAACAGTTTGACCTTAGGTAATCCTTCAGTGGATTGAAATATTTAAAAACCAACCTCAAGCCTCCTGCTCTAAGGAAGTTTTCACAAAACGATTTGGCACAATTTCTTGCCATTTCATCATCTGCTGTAGGCATAAGCTTGGAACTCAATACCTAAAAATATTCATAATTTCAAAAACAGGCAATTAAACCCATCTCACCAAATAGTTTGCATGATTTCCTACTTGGCAATAGGCAGCAATATCTACTGTTGAATACTATTCAGAATATTATGCAATTTAAAAAAAAATCTGAATTCAAAGGGTCCTTTTGATCCACTTCCCACTCACCGGTTACAATGGTGAGCAGGAAGGAAATCAATAGAAGTAATAATGTAGCTTCTTGAACATTAACAAAGCTTTTAATGTGTTAAGTTTAATTCAGTACCAAACACCCATTTCAAGGAGCAATTATGTATCATCAGTACAAGGCAAATTATGTATCATCAGTACAAGGCAAACAATAAAGAGTTATTTGCTTGCAGAATCTCTGAGGGGAACGTAAAAAAAGATAATCTAAACCAGGGGTGTCCAACCTTGGCAACTTTAAGCCGGGAGGACTTCAACTCCCAGAATTCCCCATCCAGCTTTGCTCCAGGCTTAAAGTTGCCAAGGTTGGACACCCCTGATCTAAACCAAAAATATGGCACTAATATAAAATAGGGAAATTGGTGCTTTTTTTAAATGCTGGACTTCCATTCTTATTCATTTTTAGGCAGCCGAACCAGAGATAAGGATGGTACAAATTATAGTTCAAAGGAGTGGACTAAATTAGATTTTGTTGTTTACTCCTGGTTTATGAAAAGTTTTATTTTAAAATTAATTGATCTATCTAAAATTGATTGATCATTACAGTAACCAGACTTAGTACAAATACCTTAATTACTATAAATAATAAGAATAATTGCAAATCTACCAAATTTTGCTATAGTGATCATAGCAAGCGTTGAATAAAAGTATTATTTTATGGTATTAAGAAGTTTCCTAGCAAGTAAACATTGCTCTAGTTAACCTAGTACCTTTTCTATTGACTGACAGTTTCCCATAGTTTTTTCTTTAAAAGACAGAAAACTGAAGATAATGGGAACTGTACAACTAGGCAAAGCATGTGTTATAAGTCTGAGTCTGACCTTTCTCTAGCCACAATTTCATTCTTACCTCAAGATTATAAAGCACTCTAAAGGTAGACATTCCTGGAGCAAAAGACCTGAAAAGACTTTCAAGTATTGAAGCCGCACTAGGCTGGTGTTGGTGTTTTGCAGACAGAGAAGGAGATTTTGAAGACTGAGCATTTGTTTCAGACAGCAGTGTTTTCTAAGAGAAAAAGAAGCACAGAAAAAATGAGTAGAAGTGTATTCTTACATGGTCTTTGAAATTATTATAAATAACTCTCAGTGTTTAAAAGAATCTTACATGCAGCACTTATAAACCCTAACGAAGTTGCAAAAACACTCATTACGTTTTAAACAAAATTTATTGCTTTTTAAGAGCCCCCAAACTCATTATGTATAAATCGACTATCCTGTAATCTGCTCCCCCCCCCCAAGTAATCTTTGCCTAAGATTAATCTTAGATTAAACTGTATATGGAATATATTTAGGATTCAGTGCCTGTTGGCTGCTGGCTTATGAAGGCAGTTCAGCCAGGAGTATTAAGATTATATTAAATGAGCCTATAACTTAAACAGACATACATTAAAGATAATAAAATTCTGCTATAGTTTTAGGGGAGATCTGCCAGCTAATGCACAGGTATGCCAACACTGCACTATTTTCCAGTTCCAGTGGTAGTAAATACATTGGACACACTTTATGAATCTCAAGAAATGAAGTACTCATATTGAGCAAATAGGAAATACCCACTTTGCAAAATCAATATTCCATTTTATCCAAACTATTATAAATCATTTTAATGTAGCCAGTGATAACTTACATTTTATCCCATAAGAACCAATAGGTTGCATTGCTTCAACTTATTTCAGCTAACTCATTACAGTCAATTCATATCATTCTAGTTCTCTTTTCATTAATTTCAGTATGAAAAGTAAGTAGTAAAACTTGATTATTATTAGTTTTTATCATTCTGGTTGGCAATTGGTACCTTTCGTCCAAGTGAATCTAATTGATCAAGAGCTTCCTGAATAGCTGGATCAGTAGGAATCAATAAAAGAAGCCTCCGAACTCTCAAAGTAATCCTGAAGAATTAAAAAAAAAACACATCATGCACTTAGGTTTCTCCTGGAGGACAGTCTGTGAGCATTTGCACATGTTTTCAAAGAATATATCTCTTTAAACTCTGCAGCCACAGCATTTCCATACTACATTAACAATGCTTAACTTACCTTGGCTCTTCCAGGTTAGCAAGCTGATAAAGCATATCAAATACATTGTATACAAGGGCCATTACTACACCAGGAAGGGATTTTTCCTAAGGATTAAAGAATATATTGTGAGTTCTTTCATCTCTTTTAAACAATCTTATTTTTAAGCACAGCATTATACATTTAAAACTTGGACGAAAGATATAGTCTTCCTTCCTTTTTCTAGCATAAGACTTTTTACACCAACATCCAGCTATCTCCTCAAATTAAACACTTAATATGAATCTGCAAAGAAATCAGGGCAACTATCATTGTTTTTTAAAAATAAAAACAACATAATTAGCAGAACATTACATTTCTGAGTTCTGAATTATCCAAGTTCTGGGATGAAATATTTCTTTTTGAATATTTTAAGGACAGCTCCTGATTTACCATTTTCCCCCTTGTTATTTAGAGTTGGCATTATTTCAAACAATTTGGATGCATTTGTTTCTGAAATTCTAGTGAGACTATGTTTAAGTAAAGAAGCATAAAAAACTAAAACAACAGTAAGGTGGCAATCTTTCATGCTGGCTTTGCCAAGGTTCTTAATTAATGAATAATTAATTCTCATCTCACTTTCAGCACATCAGCTCTCACCACCTTTCTAGAGATTTTTTAAGCTTCATGAGCAATTTGGGATTTTCCAGGAAACAAATGACTAAGATGCTCAAATGCATGTACTATGAAAAGATTATTGTGGTGGTGTTTCCATTGAAGATGCACCATAGACTGCGATCGTGCATGGCTTTGATCCATCCCTGCCCTGTTGGAGGGGTCCCTGAGGGACCAGAACCATCTGATCCACCTTGTAGGGGTGGGGGAAGAGGGGGAAGAGGGGGAGACTGTCAGCTGGGTTGAGGGGAGCCGCATCTCCCTGGCTTGGTAAACTCCGCTAGAAAACTTAAGAAAACATACATACATACATATATATATATATACATGTGGATCTTTGCTTAATCGGGTTTTCTCCCACGTAAGATTGGAAGTATCTAGGCAACATTTCGATGAAGTCTCATTCATCATAGATGAATGAGATGTGTAAAATTTAAAAAAAAGTAAAAATCTTTTATATTAAAAAGAAAAATTATTGTAATCAATTAAACAATATACTTTGTATCTGCATAAAGGGAACAATATTAGAGAGCAAATAATGGGTGAGCAGAATTCATTTTAGAAAATCAATTTAATAAAAATTGGCTATCTGCCAAAAAGCAATGCTAGAAAAGGAGATATAGAAGATGCAATCTCTTAAATTAGAATGTAACTCTATCCCAAAGGGGCTGACAAAAAGGAAACTGGACTTCCTTGACTTTTCCTGAAGATGCTTTACTTCTTCATGGATTTCCCACCAGTTAGTTAGAACTGAAAAAGCTCCTTGGATGAGAAGTGAGAAGTCATCAAGAAAGTACAGTTAACTTTTTCAAAGTGCCTTTGGGATAGCCATGACTTGGATGACTGAGAACCTCTATAGACATAAACCTAACTCTGACAGATTGTACCACGACAATTTAATGAAAAATATGAAATCCACATTTCAGTGGATTCATGCTTTACCTGTTCCATTGCGTATGATGAACTGAAGACATTGCTACCACTGCTGGATGAATCGGCAGAACTTGCTGATGGAGTTCCACTTCCCAGTGTTTTTACAGTAAGTGATTGTTCATCAGAGAAGCCTAGCTGATGAAGCAGCTTCTGATCTTTATTCACTGTTAACTGAAATATTAAAAAAAAATCCTTAGATTTAGCAGACATTGCAACTCGAAATATACTTATAAGCAATTAACATACCAAACTATCGTTGGCAAAGATCTGAATATTGTCCACAGGGGCATTCAATAATTTTGCTATTTTCCACCTGACACTTCCAATAGTTTCATTGCTATGAGCCTGTAAAAATAAAGATAATTTTGTAATTCATACTCTCAACTGACAACCATGTCATATGAAAAGTATAAGTGCATATTAACATGCTCCATTCTTCTCTCAAGTTCTCCTGTTTTTCAGCATGTTACATATTATCCCTTGTATCAATCTCTTTTTTTAATTAGAAAATTCTGCAATCCTAGAACTATTACCACACTATAAAATTACATACCTCTACTGTAAATGTATCTTTGGTAGACTCATATGTAACATTGAGAGTTAAAAGATGTCCGTGAAAGGAGGCACCATGAGGTAGAATAGTACGAGGAACAGAGTAAAGATCCTATAGACAGAAGGAAAGACTATATTTATATATATCTATATCTAAAGTGCTCTCTGAAAGAGAACCTATGTATGCTACTTGTATAGAGAACATATCATAGGTCATATTTAGGCAAAATAATGACAATTCAAAAGGATTCACAAACTTTTAAGCACCAATGTATATTGTTCATATTACTTCATCAGCATGCTGGGTCCACAATCAAATGGCCTCATTTATGACAACATGCAGTTACAAAGGAAATATATTGCTTCAATCCAGAACATATAACCAGGCTCTCCATTATAATTACATTAATATTTACATGATAGGCAGCGATATTCAATTGGCAAAAATAAACCAGGCTGAACTATCCACACAGTGAGCTCAGTGCACAGATCAACACATACCAATTCCCAGGGGAGATCCTATTAAACTATTAGCTGCAGTACGACAGCAGAACAGAATATGCTGGGTTGTTATTCACAACTCAACTACTCATATCAATAATAATCTGCAGCCCCTACTGGACAATGATGTTTACACTTTCATAGTTTTTGGTGGCAAGCCCATTCTTGCATACCCAATCTGAGATTCTTACAAGTACCAGGACAATACCAGCATGGGAAAACCATACCTTGCAGCAAGTCCAGCTGTCTACTTTACCCCACATCTACACTAATGTTTACTATTACACACAAAGCTTTACACACAAAGTTAGAATTGCTTTCACATGTCTTCTTCTAAGGTGATGCATACCATCATCTGCCAGCAATGCTCTCTGGATTCTACATAAGACAAACAGGCCAGACCTTGTACAAAAGAATTAATGGACACTAGCTTGTCATCTGGACTCAAAACTTACTCAAGTTGACAGCAGTATTTTAAACTTCTAAGATATTTCATCGTAGAGCTCATGGGGAGTTTAGAACAAATAAACTTTGCTAGAACAACTGAGTAGGAAACATAGGAACTGTCATGTCCCTATTGGAATCTGATTCTGAGGGGGAGGTCAAGCAACTGACAGGGAATGGGAGTGTGGCTCCGGTGGCTGTGGAAGAAACTGGGAAAGGGCACAGGCCGGATGGGCATTCAGAGGAAGACCCTGGGCCACCCCCTCTTCATCCTAGGGCACGGAGGGAGGAACGGAGAAGGGAATAGCGTGAGTTACGTGGTTTACAGGGGAAGAAAGGGCCCTGATCCCCTTTATTAGCTGCAGCTGGGAAAACTGTTTAAAAAGGCAAACTATGCACAGCAAAGTTGCTAGAAGCAAAGCATGCATTATCTTTGTTGAGGCATACCTGGATTCTGGCATCATCCCAACTGTGTGTGTTTCGTTATCTTTTCGAAGTCTGCAATTCCTTATCCTGCCCTGTCTCGTTAATTGCTGCAGCATGGTTTGTGTTGGTTATTATTTATAATTTACATGTATGTTGGGTTTGACTGAATTTCTTCCCTTTAAAGACTGTTCTCGGGAGAGTTTTTTCTCCAGCCGAGAACTGGACATTGGGTGCCAAGTTGGAGGTATTAAAGGGACTTGACCTACTTTTGTGACTTTGTTGCTTTTGTGCCATACCCTGGCTCATCACAGGAACATACGTATATACATTAAAAGATTTTAAGCTATTTTAGAAGGACTTAACATTCACAACAGGTTCTTAACACATTCCCATTCTTAATTGATAGGTACTTGTATTCTGCTTCCTAAGGAGCGTCTATCAGCATTAAGCATCCTGTCTCCCACTCTCTTCCCTTCCTTTCATCATCCCAATGTATTTAAATACCACATTAGTCAACTCATTCCATGTATTCGATGAAGTCAGCTTCAGCTCATGAAAAATTATGTCTTAGATAAAATGGTCTACAAGCAATCAATATCACTCATACAATTATGATAAAGGATAATTGAAAGTTATTATTGATAATTCCAGGAGTCAGTTGTCATCATTTTCTTGACAGGCATTTTCTGCCCACAGAAAATTGACTTTATGTATAGAATCTGCAGCTATTAAAACTGTTTTCTAATCACACTTGTCCTTGCCCCCACCTCCACTCCCCGGTCCTGGCATATTCTCATTGCAAGATTTGTTAAAGTTGGACTAAGGTATAATTATTTGAATTAAATTGCAGAATGAATTCAATTATAGAAACAAATTAGATACAAACTAAGCATTCAATAAATCAAATATTTGTACAAAAGTATGTTTGTTTTACCTCTATTGTGATAACATAGCGTTCTGCCAGAAGTAGCAGTCTCTCAATTATTACAAGTTTTGTTGACCTAGACAGCAGAGATTTAAAGTAGCAGAGATTTAGATAACTTTCAAACAATATTTGAACTAATTTTGAATTGAACATTCATTATAAAAATGTATATTTGGATGACTTTTGATTAAATAGCAGATATTTGAATGAGCTTCAGAAGAATATTTTCATTTTCAGAGAAGTGGCATAACCTTGGAGTTGTTTTCTGCTACATAAGTACTTGTCTTACCATGAAATAGTATTAAGTACATATATGTGTACATACATGTGTGTTCAGGCCCAAGGTAACAGTTAAATAAGGAGCCAATTTTAAGGTATTTCTAAAAAACAGTAGTGTATATTTTTTAAAACAAAAGAGCGGCTATTATTGAGTAGAAAAGCCCTCCCATCTCAAATGATATATGGAAAGCATGAAGCAATTATTTTAATATACTAAACTATTTCAATCAATGAAATGAATCACACATGAAGATTCAATTACAATATTTATCTCTTCCTTTATGTACAGTCTGTCCAATGGTTCACAGCAAAAGAAAAGAAAAGAGTACAAGTTTTCCATATTTTCTGTATCTGGGATGAGTTTTATTCCAGAATAATATTGGTAACAAACATACTATTAGTAAGGTAGAAATATGATATAAGACATCCACGTTAATAGAATAAAAATATATATCAAGAAGAAGCATGTTCATAAGCTTGAGAACCTGTTAACACTGCAGGTGGCAAATAACTAAATATAACGTGTTTGCCCATTTCAACAGAATTAATAGGACAGTGCATTAAGAAAAACTCTGAATTTAGTCGTGCACCCAATTTAGCCATTTTAACTGTTTTTAAAAGCTACACAGCAAACAATGAAAACAATTGCTCAGGACTCTTTTGTGGCTTCTGCCTTCAAAAACTGCCACAGAACAAAAAATAGCAAATGAAGCACAATCTAAACAATTTACTTTATTTTATTTTATTCTATGAATAAAATGACATTAACAAGAGCATAAATATATTTTAACGGCTTCTGGCTTGAAGTTTTTTCCTAATGCTCAAACATACAGATGTTTGAACATTAGGAGGAAACTTTAGGCCAAAAGCCATAAAAGTATATTTCTGCTCTTGTTAATGTTATTTTATTCACAGAATCAATTTGCCACAGATTCAACTAGCAATAGTTTAAACAGATCTTTGAGTTTATGTAATGTGAAAATTTAACGCTATTCCTTCCTTAACTTTATTGCGGTCATTAACCGCACAAAATGCTATTAGTCACAGTTCCGCAAAACATGTTATCATTCTGGCATTTCACTGCCCGATTGCAAAAGAAAACACAGACACAAATGATTACATTATTTGTAATTGTTATATATCTGTAACAAAGAACAGAGTGTCCATTTTCTCTGCCCCACAACATTCTTAAACTTTGATCATGTATGTAATTGTCCCCTCCAAGGGCACCTCATCCCTCACCTAATTTTAGAAGTATGATTGGAATCTGTGCCTTCTATGGATTGCTAAGTGTCTACTTTCTGGAATTCTTTAGAAAACAAAACCCACCATTCACATAAGGCAGCAGTCCCCAAAAACCTTTTGGGCACCAGGGACTGGTTCCATAGAGTGAGTTTTTTCACGGACCAAAGGGGACGCATGCTTCCTGCGGCCCTTCGAATGGTGCTTTGCTTGTTTGTGCAGACTGGTTGCTGGCATGTCAGCATTGGTCCATGAACCAGGGGTTGGGGACCCCTGATGTAAGGTGAGCAACTCTGAAAATAGCACAGATCATAACAGCTCTGTTTGATCCCTAATTCAGGAAAACCTAAAGAGTATTTTATTCCAGTTTGGCACAGAACTCCAAGATACACTTTATTTTGTTGATCTTCAAGCATCTTTTACACACCAAGTCATTTCTAAATATTTTGTATGCAAGTCCTGAGAATTGAGAAGGAGTCTATGTATTGTGGAAGTGTAAGCTTACCTGTATGGAGATTGTACCGATGTTGCCACAGTTGGCATTGCAGTAGCTGTCAGCATTTTGGTAGCTCTGGTAACAGCATGGGTCAGCGTTGGACCACCAAGAGCTGAACTGGCTGCCTACAATGGAAAACACTACTGCTGAACTAAACTCAAGGCTATTCAGATAATGGCAACCACTGAGTTTAGTTTAGTTTAGTTTATTGTATTGTCATTGCACCTCGTACAACAAAATCAAAAACCATCTTCAGTGCACATCATGACCATGAAAATAAACACAAACATACATCCTTCACACTCCACACATTGAATCAGAAACCCCCAACACCACACCAATATTGCACTATACAGTAGAATTCAAAAGAGCTACTGCCCTGGGATGGAAGCTGTTTTTCAGCCTATTTGTCCTTGTTTTTATTATTCGGTACTGTATGCCAAATGGTAATAGTTCAAAAAAGGGGTTCCCAGGATGAGATGGATCTTGAGAATGTTTTGAACTTTCTAAAGGCAGAGGGAGCTATAAAGATCTTCCAAAGAGGGGAGAGGGCAACCAATTATCTTCTGGGCAATGATGTTAACTCTCTCGAGTGCTTTCCTATTTGCCACTGTGCAATTGGCAAACCATACACAGGTGCAGTAAGTTAAGATACTCTCTATGGTGCAGCGGTAGAAGGTCACCAGCAGTTTTTTATTCAGTTGTTGTTTTCTGAGAAGTCTCAGGTAGTCTAATCTCTGCTAGGCCCTTTAGACCAGTGCTCCAATGTGAGCACCCCAGGTCAGGTCCTCTTTTATAGTAATACCCAGAAACTTAAAACTGGCCACTTGCTCCACTCGGTCTCCATTGATAAGCAAGGGCTGGATGTCTGATCTGTTCCCCCTATAATCCACTATAAGCTCCTTGGTCTTATTGGTGTTGAGAACCAAGTTATTTTCTCCACACCACGAAAGCAACCGGTCCACCTCAACTCGGTAGGCAGACTCATCCCCTCCGGAGATGAGTTCTATCACTGCTGTATCATCTGCAAATTTAGTAATAGTATTACTAGTGTGAGTGGAAATGCAGTCATGCACATAAAGAGTCTAGAGTAAGGGACTCAACATGCAAGCCTGTGGTGTACCAGTGTTAAGAATAAGGGCTGAAGAGGTATGATCACCTAATCTGACCCTCTGTGAGTGGCCAGACAGGAAATCTATAATCCAAAGGCAGATTGAATAAGAATGTAATGTAAGCAGACCAGAAATGTGCTGGCAGACCAATTTCTCAAAGCACTTCATGATGATAGGAGTGAGTGCCACTGGTCTGTAATCATTGAGGTTATTGAAAGGGAACTTCTTTGGCAGCAGAACAATGGTGGAAGCCTTCAAACAAGATGGAACAGTGGACTGGGATAAAGACCAATTGAAGATCCTGGTAAAGAGTCCAGCCAACTGATCAGCACAGTCTTTAAGCACTCAGTCAGATATGCCATCAGGACTGGCAGCCTTCCACAGCCCTCAGAATGCTCTTTATTTCCTGTTCCTCCACAATGAGGTGGGAGCTACAATTGGCTGGTGGTTGTATTTTATCTGTCTCTGATGTCTCCACTTCAAAGCAAACAAAGAAATGATTCCATTCTTCTGCCAATGAAGCATCCTCCTTAGCAGGGATGACATTGGTCGGTTGATGGTTTGTAATTTGTTGAATCCCTCACCACACTTGCCTCATGTTATTGCTGTAAAAATTATCCTCAATCTTCTTCTTATAATCATCTTGGCCTTCCGAATACCTTTCTTCAGATTCGCTCTGGCAACACTGTATCTTGTCCCATCACTGGACCTAAAGGCCTTGGTCCTGTCATGCAAGGGGCGCTGGACTTGCTTGGTCATCCAGGGTTTCTGATTGGGATAGATCCTAATACGTTTATTCACAGTGATAGTATCTGTGTAGTGTTTGATATAGCACAGAACAGTTGCAGTGTGCTCCTCTAAGTCAGCGTGGTAAAAGATGTCCCAATTTGTGTTCTCAAAACAATCCTGAAGTTTTGGGAAGCATCTTCTGGCCAAGATTTCACTGTCTTTATTATAGGCAGAGCTCGTCTCCTAAGAGGGATGTACGCTGGTGCTAAAAGCAGTGACATATGGTCTGATTGTCTCAAATATGGTAATTGTATAACCTTATAACCATGTTTGATGTTGGTATATACTTTGTCCAATATGTTTGCTTCTCTAGTAGCACACTTAACATGCTGAAAGAATTTAGGGAGCACTGCTTTTAAATCAGCTTGATTAAAGTCCCCTGCTATGATATACACAGCATCAGGATACTTATTCTGTTGATTACTAACAATGTTATGCAAGAATCCCAAAGCTATGGTAGTATTGGCATTAGGTGGGATATAGACTGCAGTAATCAAAACCATACTGAATTCCCATGGAAGATATATGGGTCTACATTTAAGTCATATATTCCAGATCCATGGAGCAGTGGCTGTCTACAGTCTTTGTATTGATACACCAGCTTTTGTTCATATAAAGGCTTAAACCTCCCCCTTTGCTCTTGCCAGAATCTCTACTCTTGTCCTGCCGGTGAGCTATGTAGCCTTCCAGCTCAACAGCTGCATCTGGAATGAGTGAATGAAACCAAGTTTCTATGATTAGCAAAACATAGCAGTTCTTGTTGAATTTAGTCTTTGCAATCTGTAGCCTTAATTAATCCATTTTGTTAGTCAGAGATCTTGCATTGGTAAAAAAATATACTTTGAATTGACGGCTTGTGAGGCCATATTGGGAAAATAAAAAAGAGATGTAAGTCAATATTTTGGTGCCAATGAAGCAAATATTTCATTGACGCTATAATTAACAGGTAAAACAATTTTGTCTGGAATCCACATTTACAACTCCTCAATTTATTGATATTCAAGAACTTTATGGTGCATTTGATTATGACTTTAGAATTGTACAAGAACAAAATAAAACAAGAAATAAAGAAGAGGTATAACTCTTACTTCTAATCTTGAATAACAATCAGCAATGAATTTCTTATGGAGTGACACAGAATCCTGAAAATAATAAATAAATCAGTTAAATGTATATAGAAAACACAGCATTATGTTTAAATAATTGCTAAATGTAAACATGAGTAAGATTGAGAAAAACAAAAAAACTACTGCTTAATAAACTTGTATTTTTAAATTTTGTGTAATTCAGACCATCCTTACCTAAGAATTTGCTAGCATAACAATGAGCAGCAATTTTCAGATTTTTTTCTTTCTTCATGTCCCATTTCTAAACCAATAGTTTATTGTATTTCATTGTGTTACAGAGCATATCAGATTGCTAAATGCCTGTTAATATGTATTTTGCTTATAGTTTACTGGAAATCTTGGCTCAAATTTTCTTTGTTCCAAAAACAGCATCCAAAGTAAATTTGTAAGAATAAAATAATTGTAAATGTTAATAGTTAGCCACTGTATTTGGGGGCATATTTATGCAACATAGTATAAACAATAGCACATATTTCTCTGCTTATTCCTGCTAACTCTTTCTATGAATTCAGAAAATACGCTGTGGATGATTCCATCAACAATATGTTTAACGTATTTTCCAAGCAATGATTTGAATGACATGCTAAAGAAGAAAAAACCATCTGGAGTTTGTCAGCTCACAGGAAGAGCTAGTGAAAATGATCAAAGCAGCATGGACCAGTGAAAGCTTGCTCCCAAGCCAAATTCACAGAAATTTACCAATAAAGTATCTGACAAATGCGTGCCTAATCAATGCGTTCTTTCTCCAAACAAACAAACTTTGCAAGAGGAATCCTTATGATTTTCCTTATAACTCAAGAAGCTGAAATAAATACTGGAATAGAGAGTTAATTAAGAACTCTTTTCTCTTTATACCTTGTTCCTCTAAGTTTTGTATCGATTTAAGTTCACCCTTTTCATCCAAAAGTTCCCCATATCTAACTGTTTGTTCCTTCTTATAAATTATAGGATAGGAAAATGCTTCAATAGTCGATAACCAAACTGGAATTTTCAAATAACATATGGTTTTCATATGCGCAAATACATTCAAGGTATGATGAAGATTCTAAAACGGAGGGATTCTATGATAAGCAGACTGATTTAGATAAGATCTTGATGGGTACTGATGAGAAGGTGATTAAAAAATTATATGGTTATTTACTGGGAATGAAATTAGAGGAAGAACAAGTCAAAGAAACAATGATTGTTTGGGGGAAGAATTTTGGATATGGGATTGATCCAGAGAAATGGCAGAAATTGTGGTCTCAAAATTATAAAATGACAATGTCAACAGCATATAAAGAAAACTTGTATAAGATGTTTTACAGGTGGCACTTTCCTCCGACAAGAATTGCAAGAATGTTTAAGAACAAATCTGAAAAATGCTGGAAATGTCATCAGATACCCGGCTCGTATTACCATATGTGGTGGACTTGTGAGGACGCTAGAAAATATTGGACTATAATTCGCATGTGGTTGGAAAAAATGACAAAGAAACACATAGACTTGAAACCAGAGATCTTCTTATTGGGAATTTTACCTGATATATATAATAAAGATTTGAAGTACCTGAGAACTCTTTTCTCTTGCAACTTTCCTTTTATTGGGACAATCAAGGAAGTCCAAATCTTCTTTAAATTTGTTAATTCCAAAACATTAGAGCAGTGGTAGGCAATATACTGTCCACACCTATACCGTGAACACCTTTTCATAGTATA
The DNA here is from genome assembly GCA_033807585.1 of Hydrophis major. NCBI lineage: Eukaryota > Metazoa > Chordata > Lepidosauria > Squamata > Elapidae > Hydrophis > Hydrophis major. The sequence continues at coordinate 183,955,053 of CM066330.1, read as the reverse complement.
AGGAATCTAGTGGTGGGATTTGAATAACTTAACTGGTTCTCTGGCTGGGTAGGCATGGTCATGTGACTGGATGGGTTACATCACTCATCACACCTAGCCCCCCCTCCTGACCACTTGCCTCAAAGGCAGAGGTAAGATTCAGCCAGTTGAATCCTGGCTCTGTCCCCATCTATTTGGGGCATGTTTTTGGCTATTTTTCAAGCCATTTTTCAGGCCCGAAAACAGCCCCCAAATGGCCAAAAACAGCCCAGAAAATGGCCCAAAAAATAGCCCAGAAAATAGGCTGAAAAATGAGCATGTCCAGCCAGTGATGGGATTTGCTGCGCCTGAACCAGTGAGAACCAGCAGCAGCCCGCCTCTAAAGGAATTCCCTGATTACATGATTGAAATTTGCAATACCACTTAGATTGAGTCAACCTTGAGCCCATCATGATCGGACTCCAGACTGTGGGCAGAGTTAGCCTACAATTATGCATTTTAACCACTGCTGCCACCCTGAGGCTAGAAAAAGAAATAAGCTACATAATATAGTCTTAACTTTTAGCTTCCTATCTCCCTCTCACAAAACAAACAAAAAATAAAACAGAAAAAAGATAAACCCTGGCCTCATATATGCATCACACAGCTCTATCCATTGTACCTGAAATAAATTCAGAATTCAGAATTATTACCTTTTTCAATCGTGGATTTAAATTAATGTAACTATAGTTTATTATTAACTGGATAGCTTCATTAGCTATTTCTTCATCTGGTGACTCCATTGCAATTTTCCAAATAAAATCCATTCCTATTAATTCCAGTTTTTCTACTTGCTGCAGAAAGAAAAGTCATTACTTGGAGCAGAATATGTTACAGATAACATCAAAATAACCAAATTTTCAAGACTTTTAAACTGACACCTTAAATATGCTGTGGGTTCATTGGTCACACTAAAGCAGTTGAACAAACTAAAAATAACACCAACTCAATCTCAAAAATGAGCAACATTAATATACATGTTTGACTAATCTTTTTTTCTTTTAATTTCTTTTTTAGCTATTCTTCCCCTGTATATCCAAAGACTAAGTTAGAGGTTTTGGAAGGAGGTAAAAATCTAAGCAGAAAACCAAAGAAACCACAAACCCACCATGCATTCTGTATATTTACAACAATAGTTTATAGCACAGTTTTATGAAAGTAAATGCTACAAACTGTAATTTATTTTTTGATACTTATGTTGAATTTATTCTAAGAGAAAACTAGACTACATTATAGTTTAATGTGATATACTAACATAGCAGAGCTATTTTTATTATTTTAAAATAGTTTCTGAGTATAAGTCAACTGCATTCTTGCAACATATACAAATTAAAATATCAAGCTGAATAACAGAATTGATAAAATTCAAGTGAATTGACATAAAACTAAACTAGTAATGGATTAAGAGTTTAGATTTGCCGTATTGTTTAGTTTTAAATTTAGGGCAAATCTAACCTCCTAATCCTAAAAGTACCAGCATCTAACCATGATTTTTCACCTGTTTATACTATTTTGTCTGTGAAATGTGAACGGTATACAGTATATGATTATAGAAAGGTGCTTACCAATTGAGTTCCTTGTCGTTTTAAACGATGATCACAAAGATTCACATTTTCAAAAAAGGTCTTAAACAAACCAAAACCTGTTTTTAAAAATGAACGGTGTAAAAGAATCCCACTATTTTTATTTAAGTACACAGCATAAATATTGGCTATATGAAACAGCTGCTTTCAGGCAAACTGACAACAGGTCAATATTGTTTAGATTTAATTACGCCCCACGCCCGCACTCCCCTCAAAAACCATTCACTTAGATTGGATTCAGAAAATTACAAAGACAAAAAGGGCTAGGGAATGGAGATCAGTTTCCCACCTCTCCTCTGGAAACACCTATTTTAAGAACTGGGAGACCCTGGTCAATGAGGGCCTGGAAATGAAATATAAGAGCATTCCACTAAAGAAGGTATCTGTCTGGCCAATTTGGATGTCTCCTTTTCCCAGTCTACAGTGCTGCATCCGACATTATCCATGCCCGGAACTCAGAATTATTATTTAGAAAGCAATTGGCAGATAGAGGAGCAACGAGAAAGTACTTCCTACCTACTTGACTCCCTAAGGATTTTTCTGAATCTAACATGATTTACAGCATCAGAAAATTCACTAGTTTTATCCCAAAGTGTCTGACAGACATTCAGGATTATTCTGAAATCCCAAAAGGCAAAAATACTTACATACCATTCATAGTGATTTCATAGGATTCCAATTTAAGAATTTTTTCTTTAAAAAGCTGCTGCTGCACGTCACTTTCAAGGTCATGCTGTCCTTTTGTAAACCATTCAAAGCACATCTGTGAAAGAAACATATGAGTTCATAACTATTCTTACTTTAAATAGGCAAATACATTGTTGCTTATTTCATGAACCAGAATTTAGACAGTAAATGCCTATTATTCAAAATAGGTTTTGTGTATGCATAAATAACCAGTAAGGTACATTTATTGATATTTATTCTGCTTAGCTTTATGTTTATCTTATATTTCCTTTTTAAAAAAATACGGTTTCTATTTTCATAACTTGAATCAGCTCAGCGGGGTAAGGGGTATCTATATAGTTGAACTTACAAATGAATAAAAATTGGATGCCGTAATATGGGTAATCAAGAGTAGCTACTGTAGGAACTATTCTAAATAACCTTGCATTGTTACATGCATTGCTTGCCTACCATTTGCGGGATCTCACCTCTCGATCTAGTTCACAAACATCTTGGCCTGTTACAAGGCATTCCCAGATTTCCCGAGCACGATTCCATCCTAAGTAGAGGGTGGCTTCTTGAAGAAAAAATGCCAGAAATTTGAGGTGTGCCTCTAAGTACTAGAAAGAGAAAAATAACATACTTGAGTTTGTATCCTTATGATTTATATTGACTGTTTCCTAGTATGATCTAATTTCTTATTGTATCCCATGACTATCATTAAGTGTTGTACCTTATGATTCTTGTCTCTTGATGAATGTCTTTTCTTTTATATTTTTTAGAGCATTTGCACCAAGACAAATTCCTTGTGTGTCCAATCACACTTGGCCAATAAAGAATTCTAATTCTAATTCTAATTGAGTTACATTTAATATTTTTAAAAGAGATTCTTTTATATTATTTAGGTGCTTATAGTTTTCCTTTTTAAGGATCCCATTTGTATTTAAGTCTTTTTTTCAATGGTTTCAGCTTTTATAAGCCATTGTTTGCTTACCTCTCGATAGGTGTACCGGCCATCCACCAATGTTCCTCCTGACAGGCCTCCAGCACCTGCTACCAAGGCAGCCAATCTGTGGCAAGCTATTAAGCTTCCTGTTACCAGTTTCACTATCTCAAAGTTTTTCTTCAAGTCTTGAATAATGCTCTTTGACAAAAATATTTTAAAAACTTCTGTTAAATAAGGTGTTATAGTATATACAATAAGGTTTTAAATAAGTTGAAGTTTCCTGTATGCATTTCTGAGCATAATGTTATAGAGGCATAAGATTATACAGTTACTATCCCCTTCATGCTCCTGGAATAAACTATCAAGTGTTTTGAACATATGTTGAAAATTTTCATTTTTCTTAACCATGAACAAAATACTTCCATTCATTTCTGAAATAAACACAATATATTCATTAAATTTAATATTATTGTAAAGTGAACTTTGTTTCATTTAATATTTCAATTCATTGTGACACTAGAACAAATTATTAATAAAAACATAGTCACAAGTTATGTATTTATTTACAACATAAATAATTAGTAAAACATTCTTTGCTCTTATCATAGTTTTACTGCTAGGTGAACTTTTCTTGTTTTTTTTAATGTTTAATCTGGCTTTAAACTGGATGTTACTTGTTATTTTCATAAACACAAGTCTATAGATGATTTAATTTTTTTCTTTAATCTTTTAGATTTTTAGCTTTTAATTGCTTGTTTTGTCACTGCTAAGTAGGTTACATAATATCTTTCCAGAAAGGAAATATGTACATTCAAATATTACACAAAAATGTTTCTAATCTTGATTTCATTGTTAAGGTCCAACTACCCTTTTTCAAGGTGATAATATATAACTTGATAAATATGTAAAGTAATTGTTTAAGGTTTCCTATTTTTATTTTTTTCACCTCTACTACTTTTCTGTGCATGTGTGCATGTGTGCATGAAAAATATATAGCACTCACCTTATCTTGCTTTTGGTAGGTTTGTTTAATAAATGAGCGTGTGATCTCATGGAGTTGGCGTAAAGCTGGTACCACCCACACAAACTGTGGATTATTGTGCTGAGATGACTAATAAAAGATATCAACAAGTTATATATTTAAAATGTATGGATACACAGCACAGATTTTCATAGCTCTGTTTCCTTTCTTAGATTACTTTTACAATTTATAGTTACTTTTCCTAGATTTAAAAGATTTTTTTTTCAAACTTATCTTTTAGAAATCTGTATATGACACTGATGAAACAGCCATAGATACTGAAACTGAGTTGTGGGTCTGGATGAATCTGAAGTGTATTCAAAATAGATGCACCCAGGTGGATGCCTTTAACATACTCTGCCCCAGTTCAAAACTCTGCAAAGTTCTGATCCTGTGCTGCTGTTCTAGTATACTATAAATAACAATTCAGTTACTGTACCAAAAATAAAAAGTTTGCACATTGTTGTAGGATGACAGAAGAGGAGCATGGGATTCAGGGATCAATATGATTTTTATAATCAGATTATAAATAGTACTTAAATTATAGCCAGTCATTTAGTGATCATTCAAAGTTACAATGGACCTTCCAAAAGGAACGTGTGATTCTGATGCAAAGTTCTGATGGCCCCCTCCTCCCATATTTTGGGTGCTCAGCAACTGGCCTGCCTTTGTGGCCATTTGGAGTGCCTCACAGTCATGTGACAATTTATGAAGGTTTTTTTTTTTTTTTGGGACAGAATCCAATATTTATTTCTGGTTTCTGACAAAAAGCACCGATTACAGGCAATAACTAGTTTAATGGCCATGGTGTTCACTTAATGAATGCGACAAAAGTTTAAAAAGGTCAGTCACATGATGATCTACTTAATGATAGGCATGACTTTAATCTGTATGACTCAATTACAGTTTGTAAATAAATGAATTCATTATCCCAATCACTTTTTCTTGTGTGCCCAGCAAAACCCATGGGAAAAGGGCCTTTTGTGCACTGATCAGACTATGCAAGAATAATGGAAAAGCTCATGGTCATAACTGCAAATGCTAAATTTCATTGGGTATTTGAAATGATGGAGAACAGCAAGCAGAGGAGATTTAAAAAAAAATAAAGTATGAGGTGCCAATCAGAATTTATATCATATTAAGACAAAGGGTTGCAAACCCTGCCTTGAAAAAAAATCAAGGTTACAGTCATCAGAAAGGAACGCAGTTTAAAAGAGAATATTATGACATATCCTTAAAGATTAAAATAAATTATAGGAAGACACTGACACTGAGAAAAGAATTTTTTTCTGAGATTGAGTTGAAACAAACAAAGAGTAATAGCAACAAAGAGCAAATTGGTACTTGCACAGCCTTATACCTGAAATAAATTGCATTGCTTCTGTACAGATGATATACTTTTATGATGGTGTTTCAAAACTGGTTATGCAATCCCAATCCTAACCCTAATGGAAACTGGCAAGGTGAATGTTAGCTAGCCACAATCTTTTCACTCAGGTTGAGCAATATTGAGGATGGAATAAAGAAAAACCTCTGTGGGACACCCCTTGAGCTCCCAAGGGAAAGTTGAGATATAAATGTATAAAATGATCATAATTATACTCCCACTAAAAACAACAGCAACAACAGACATCAGATAGATTACATTATATAAAGAATTAAATTGGGATCTTTTGGACTAACATACTTCACCCAGACTTATATTTCTTTTCCAATTGCTTATTAGTTTATATTTAATGTATAACACTATTTTCTTTCTTTTTTTATACAGAATAGCAATCAAAATAATTAAAATTAATTTATATCAGGAAAAAAAACCCCTAACATTCACTGAACTTATAAACAGGCTGTACAACTTTTCAAAATTGTCTAAACCTGATCTTTAAGCCTTTCACTATAAAATCTAAATTGTTTAAATATAGAAAGTTTAAATTTGCTTAATTCCTGGATTTAGCTGAAAGTTTCTTTATTATAATCCAGTAATTGAACCTTTGACAAAAAACAAAAAACTCGAAACCAAACCATGAGATTTACTTTACCCAGTCTTTATTCTCTACTGCCTTCAAAAGGTTATTAACTAAGGAGCTAGTTAGTTAAAGGTATTAACTAATTCTTGTAGTTTGTATCATGTTGAATTAAAAAATGTTAGAACTTGTGGTAATAAAGACAATACATCTTAAAATTATGATTTTTCAAGCCAATTCTAAAGACAAACCAACCTTCTTAATATCTTCTATACATTTGATGATATAGCTTCTTTTGATTGCCTCCTTTACTGCATATGCATCACTAAGGATTGTCAAATGCTCCTCCAAAGCCTGCTGAATCAAGCTGCTAGGCAGTGTTGGAAGATGAGCCAAATCCCAGAGAACTTCAAGAACCTAGAAGAATACACACATCACTGTCTGTTGCAGAAATATTTCTTAAATTTATGTGCTTAGAATTTATCTTGCTTAGAGGTGACTTTAAGCGACTTATAACAATGTAAGCCATGTGCATTCTCTTAAAAAATTGTTCCACATGCCTTTCCAGTGGTTGCCTCTACACGTGCTTCCCGTCCAATACGTCCTATCAAGCTTAAGAGTTTCTGTCGTACTCTATCACTCTCACACTCCCAACTCTAAAAAAAAGGAGGGAAAATAAATACAAAGCTAACTAAAACATATTCTAACACATTTTTTCCAACACTTAATTTAACCGAATATAAATCTGACAGTATATAAAGAAACTGGAAATGAAATGTATGCTTAATTTAATTCCACACATACAAATTTCGTTTTTAAAAACATATAAAATTTTTTAGAAGGTCTGTAACTGAGCACACTTAACAGCCAAATGTACTTGACCTAAGTAAGAGCATAATATGAGCTATTAAAAGGAGTATCCTGCTTTGAATTGGAAATTTAGAAGAGTTTTTATTTACTTTGAAAATTGTATTCAAAAGCCTATTTATAATTAAGTAATTAATTATGCTGCATTTTCTTCTAACAAATTCCATTTAAGAAAAACTTGTCAGACATACAAGTAATATATGATGACAGTTAAAAAGTAAAAATAGTAAAACTCTCTCTCATCTGGTCTGTTCTATGGTATAGGATTGTGAGGTTTCCTATTTTTAATTATAAAAACAGAGTTAAACTAAAACAAACCTTACCTTCTGAATAAGGATAAAAAGATGACTTAGCTGATCTGAGCTGAACTTCACAGCAGCTGCTGCAATGATAGTGTGGATGTTCTCTATCACAGTCGATGGTTGTCCTGACTTCAATGGAATTAGGATTAGGGGAAGAAGGGAGAAAAAGGACATATCAAGTTAAAGAGACCTGGCTACTACAAATCAGAAGACATTCCTCCTCTCATTGGACAGGATGTATAGACTTTTTATAACCACTGTAGGTTTCCTTTGGGGCCAGGAAGAGTATGAGCTACTGGATTCATAAAGGAGATAACATTTTTTTTTATAGAATATGTTATCCACCTGCCCACAGAAAGGGGTTCACTCCACCTCTGATAAAGAAGTTGTCTCCGGATTCAGTTATATCAGACAACTTCTGTCTCCTCCCAAGGTATGAAAATTGGAGCCATCCAGACTAAAACCCTTGAAAATTCCAACATTAGCCATGAAATGGTGTCTAAGAGTTCATTAATGTCTGCTTGACATTTGATACACTCCCAGCAGTCCTAAATTGTCTTTTTGCTAATTCTATGTATTGGATTTGCAATCAGTTTCCTCCTGTTTCCAATCTTTGTGAAGGTATTGCATCTATACTCCTTGACCTACTGTTGCAGCCTGGTCTGAAATATATACAGGCCAATTTCCATGGTGCTATATCTCTAATGTTGCTCAACCAGCTTTCCATAACATATACCAGGTCTATGTACTCATCTCTCGCCATATCAATTTATATCATCTGCAGAAATAAAATCCTTAAACTCCATGAATAATTACAATTGAGTGAATCACTATTTCTAGCTGAGGTTTTTCTGAGGTTTTTAGATACTGTCACTGACACATATTGAGTATGTTTCTGTAAGACAAGTATTCAAATCTTTCAAATTTTATTTTAAACAAAAAAGATTTGAGTACTAAAAATAAAGGGAAATCTGTATTTATTGGTAAAAGCAATATAGTAGTTTCCCTAATGTACTCTAGATTTGTGTTGTAAAATGCTGGGTTTTTAGAAATTATTTTTCTCACAGAAATTTTTAAAAACAAATCTCATTTCCTGATGCGCAATTATTTCTGAAAAAAACAGATGTGAAAATTCTTTCTAAGCTTTTCAAGAACAGCTAAAAATAACAGCTAAAAATCTTCACCTGTATTCTCCAAATTTTGGTCAATTCATCTAGAGACAGCTTGCTGCCCAATAGCTCAATAATTCCCTTGATACGATCACAATATTGTGCTTGATCTATGTTACCTAGACACAGAAATATACACAATTTAGACAACAGGTGCAACAAAAGAGACCATTAGCTTCCTAACATTTTCCCTATCTTATTCAATGCACCATAGTAAATAAACATTTTGTACAAATTCTGTTAAACTCACATTTGAGGATACAGAGCTACCATCTTCAATTGTCCCATGACTGATTATTTATTTTTTAATAGAATGCATTGAAAGTATATACTGTAGAAAACAAGCCTCTGTCTGGCATCACACACCTATTTCTTATCATTTCTTTTACAGAAAAGGACAGAACGTTCAGTTCTGTCCCTCACTGATGGCATCAATATATGACTGTCATATGCCCTGAGGTCCTTGGAATATAAAAGCATAAAAAAAAAAACCCAGCAACAAATGAAAAGAAAGAGTATTCCCTTCTGGCTACTCTCATCCAAGAAGCTTCTTAAGTTCTCTTCTTTTCATCCAGGCTTCTTGGATGAGAAGCAAAATGTTTTCAAGGAAAAAAACCAAGAAAGTCCAGTTGCCTTTTGGAAAAGCACCTTTGGGACTACTATTTGAATGATTACACAAAAAGAGGGAGAAATGAAAGGTACCTTAACCGTATGCTCTCAGAAGTAATTTTTCAATTCCAAACATGATTAAACCTTTTAACTGAACGCAGTCAGAATGTCAGTGAAGTTCAGAAGACATTTGTATACATACCTTCTAATGCAATGGACAGGACAGAGTTTTCTACCAGCCAGTTTAGTAAACGATCTGTATCTATTGCATTTTTTACCGATTTGGATAAAGTGCTATCTTCAATAAGTTTTGTTACCTAAAAATAAGGACAGAGAAAGCAATAAAATAATTAAGAATTGCCCTAACAATAAAAGATATACAAAACCTGAAAACAGTGAGTACTATCTTGCCCATAACAGAGAGAAACTTTTAGAAGAATTAACTAAACCTTTTTTCAGTTTATTATTATGGAAAAAAGAAAAGAGTCTGAAGATTAAAAAGCCTTAACTAGATGCATTATTATTATAGCAGTCAAACAGATATCAGTGCAAAGTCCGCATGAGATGCAACTGTGACTCAACTTCTTTCTGTTCTATTTTATCACTTTCTCCCCTAAATTAAATATCTCTAAATAGCATAACATTTTTAATGGAAGAATTGCTTTGTCCTCTTGACCTAATGATTGCCCTGTTGTTGTTGTTTTGGATTCTCTGCAGATCATCCTATCCTTTTTTACAGTCAGAAGTATGCATGACTTTGAAGCGTAATCACATGACAAATTTGTATCAAGGCATTATAATTAAGTCCCTATCATAACGATTACCAAATGGGTTTTGCTTTTTTCACTGCAGGTACCCTATCATGTACAGGGCAGATTCTAAACTAAATCACCCTTTTCAGCAGACAGAATAGATAAATATATGTAGGGGAATACTCAGCTAATTGAAAAGCTGATTCCCAGATAACGCATCAGTCTTGAAACTCCAAATATTTATTTACCTAAAAGCAGCAGATCTTGAACAGTAACAGAGTATCTAAATTGCACAATGATAGAACAACTCCATAAATTACAGTCCTCTTGTGCTCTAAGTATAAAAGACCACTGGCCCTTCAATGTTATAAAAGGAAGATGCTTAAGGCTACAATCATTGGCAGGGGAACACCTCATGCTGTCTGCAAAAAAAATCTCCACTTGATTTAAAGGGCCCATGAAGTCACAGCCACCTAAAGTATTTGTTCTTGGGGGTTCAGGTTTCAACAGAAGTGGACTTTGGATATGTTTTTTGCAATCTGCAAGGAACAGCTTTCTTCAGGAACAAGCAGTTCTCTTTTACATTCAGAAGAATGTGAAAGGGCAAGAAATGGTGGCTGCTCATATTTCTTATTCAGTTATTCACTGGGTAATGAAATGTTGATCCGCTTTAAGAAAGACAAACAAAGTAAAAAGAGGGATGTGCTTGAAGGGTTTTTTTTTCTTCAAAAAATAATACTGGTTAATACAGTATTTGGATTGAATACTATCAGAGAATACCACAGCTGTAGACATACTGGGAAGATGAAAAACATTCCAGAAAAAGGAACAAACCACTGTCATACAGTCAATAATAAAACTACACAGACATGTACAGAGGATCATCAGGAATAGGTGAATCTACTTTTTATAATATTTAACTGCCACTTGTTCTATCACTGTGCTTCAAACAAAGTAATACAGAGGGTTAGAAAGCAGATTTAATTTCTTCCCAACCTAGGAATCATTTTACTACCTGGAAATTCTGTAACTAAAACCAATAACCCAAATCACGCCTTTATGATCTACAAAAACACAGTGGGTCCCTTGAGTTGAACTCTGCTTTCTATGACTTGAGATGTTAATGTTATTTGCTTTTGCCAATAATTATGGAAGCTATTTTCCATTATTTTATTGTTTCATCTTCCCAGTCCTGGTAATCCCCCACTGAAATACTAACTAAATCTAATTCATCTTGTCTTTTTTCTTTGAAGATCAGTCAAATTTAGTTAGCTGCTACCAACTGCTGTTGCTTTTCTTTAAATATTGAATGAACTAAAAATCTTTAGTTCTCCAGTACTAGAGTACTTTATAGTAACCCAGTTATGGTCAATTTTAAGATTTTAGCCTAATAAACTTACTTCTTTCAGAGAGTTCATTTTTGCACTGAAATGAGGTGATTTTAACATACGCAATAGGATATCTAGCCGCAGATCATCTACTACTGTTACTAAATCAGGCTGAAATCGCATACAGAGGAGCTTGATGGCAGACAAGAGTTCAGGAATACTGACTAGCTTCTGTGAAAGAGAAAAATTATAAGCAGTCTATACATTTCACAAGAACACATTTTGTCAACAAAGATTATATCATTTAATTTGGTGAAAAGTGGAAATTTGAACACCAGGAAACATTAATTAAAAAATGCAACTAATAAGCTATAATAATATAACAGATACAATACAACTGACATCATTAAGGTAATAACCTGAGAAGTTTCAGGATAAGCTTGAATAACCTAGGCAACAACAGTTATTCAGTTAACATTACAATGACAATTTTGGATTATACTTAGGAAATCCAGGGCTACCTTGTCTTTCAGGTCTTTCTCTTCAATGTTTTGAACGTATTTAATCATATTATGAATGACTGGATCCAACATGGGCTGTAAAATGAAGAAATACTAATTTAGCATCTTAGAAAGAAAAATATACTTGTAAGTCTTCATACTACAATATTTCCGTCCTTTTAGATGGGAAAATTGGCTGGGAGTCAGCATAGTGCAAATTGCAGCAAATCAGTAAATTATAATCCTAATCTGTGAGTATAAATGCTTCCCATTCATATAAGAGACAGCCCATTCCTCTTATGCTCATTTTGGCTATTACTCATTATAAACATATCTATGTCAATATTGGACAAAGTACCTGAAATCATCTCTATGCAGATCTGAATTTATCCCTGCACAATTTAATAATCCTATTACTATTAAGAAAAAATCAAAACTCTCTTTGCTACATCATTATTAAAAATTAATTACCTGTACCACTGAAGAATTTAGATACTCGGCACAAACTCCCAAAGGCTGAACCAATGAAGAGACTGCCTAGAAGAAGAAATATTTAAAAACAAACAGAGAATACTCCTTACATAAATGCTTCATAAACAGGAATGAGATAAATACATCTAAACACATCTAATATGAACTAATGAATAACCAGGACCAATACAATACACTTGTAATGCAACCATAGTTTTACACCGGCAGCAGAGGTTGAACATATAGTAAAAATGCCACATAAATTATATATGCCTTATCCAACATTGATATTCCTTTATTTTTATAATATTTGACAGTCAGAGACATTAGCTATAATAAACTACAATTAGCATAGCAAAAAATACATTTAACTTACCCCAAGTTCAATGTCTTCTGAATGAAGTTTAGACTGAATTGCAGAAAATCCTCCTAATTCTGCAAACTAAGCAAAATCAAAATTGGCAGAAAGTAGAAAAAAACATGAAGTACATCAATATGCTCAAATATATATATACTAATTTAAATAAACTTTCAATCACCAAATAAATAATCATGAAATAAGTACAAATAAACCCCAGTCTGAAATATCTCAAAAAGGTAGAATACTGTCATACTTATTTCATGCTATTGTTCCCTGGAAGGAAAACAGTAGGGGTTCCTGGATCATTTCAACAAGAGAGCACAAAACTACAATAACTCATACTGACATTTTATAAGTAATGAAAATCAATATTACTTTCTTCCTAAAAATTATATTATCTCACTTGAATATCACATTAAAGTATATCAGATAATAAATTCATCATATAAGATTATTTTTGGCACATAACTACAAATTTCTTTCCATTTATTCTGGATAAAAGTTAGAACTTTTTTCTACTCTGATCTATATGCCCTCTTGAGTGAGAATTTGTTATTTTTTTTTAAAAAAATATTAAAGTTCTATATAACTACACATGATATAGAGTGAACAGTATTTTTATTTACTTACCCTATTCACTAAGTCTACCAGCCATCCGTGTGGTTCCTGTATAATTGAGAATACATTTTAAATGTTGGAATTTTGTTTTTGTTTTCTGCATCTAAATTATTTCTTATATTAGCAATCACTGCAAATGCAAAAAATGATTCTTAGCAAGAATCATCTGAAAAAGGTACCTAAAGAGCTAAATGTTGTCATTAGAACTATTCATTTTTCTCAAAATAAATCACTGGTCGAGGGCAACATTCGATAATAGATTTGCCATCTCAAAAATAACAATAATTCAGCATGAAGCACCATGTTAAAAACTATTACTTTTAAATCTGGAAACACTTGTTGATATAAACAAATCCAAAGCTATAAATATATCAAAAAGTTCCATTCTGGAAGCATGATTTAATAATATTAAAAATAAAACTGCATTGTTTTTTCATCCCATATTAAAAAAATATGATAATGGATTGCATTGGTACAGTATTGTCATTACAGGTACTCCTCAATATATGATCACAATTTCTGTTGCTAGATGAGACATTTGTTAAGTGAATTTTCTCCCATTTTATGACCTTTCTTGTCACAATTGTTAAGTGAATCACTGCAGTTGTTAAGTTAGTGACATGGTTGTAATGTGGCTTCTCTGCTGATTTTGCTTGTCAGAAGGTAACAAAAAGTAATCACATGATTCAAGGACATTGCAACCTGTCATAAATAGAAGTTGCCAAATGCCTGGATTTTGATTATGTGACCATGGGGATGCTGCAAAGGTCATGTGAAAAATGACCATAAGTCACTTTTTTCAGACCACTGTAACTCTGAATGGTCACTAAACAAATTGTTTTAAGTTATTAAATATAACTTGATACCTCATTAATATGGTTTATTTTGTTGAAAAATACTATACCGATGTAACCTAGAAAAGACTACAAAAATCTGCTGCATTGTTAAAATATATTAAAAAATGTTGCAATACATATCTCAAACAATATGCATATAACGCTGCCTGTTAAATAACCATATATTTTATATTTACCTTTTGGAAAGCAGTAATAGGAGAAACAGCATATAGATTCCCTTCCCCAAATATCTCTGTCCAGTTCCTTTGGCACATTTTCATTCGGTTTTTGAAATGATACTCATTGTCAGGATTAAAAGCCTGAACAAAATAAAAGAATATGATGAAAAACAAAATCCCAGTCAACATAGTGAACTAATATTAAAGTCAATTAACAGAATATGTGTTTTAAGATCTCAAAGTTTTAATGCATTTTACAACAATTTGTTAAGATCATTTTATCATACTCTATTTGTATTATTTTTATGTTTAACTTTTTAATAGTAAAATCTTGAATATATTGAACATAGAAAAGAATATAGGAAAATATTTTATAGCAGCATACATTATTTATCAATATAAGTACTGTTAGACAGCAATTCTACACAAGTATATTTTTTTCATTTGCTAGCTTTAAAAAAAAAGGAGTTTAGACTAAACATGGGACTGTATGGCACTAAGCATGAGCTGCAATACTGTTGGCAAATAACTATGCTAATTTAGTTAAATAACAAACTGAACATTTATATTCAGCTATATATCTGTACTCTGAGATGTATAAACAGCATAGTGAACAAAGACTGCCTCAGTGAACATGAGTAAGAAAACTACACATCCATCAAACTTTGAAGCCTGGGGTGAATCCGATAGGTAGGTAGGTAGAAGGAAGGAAAGAAGGAAATGGAATTGGACGCATCCCTATGTCTTTCTATAAGAAAGATACATTAGAAGGAAAGACTTCTGTATCTGTTACTCGAGAGAGGTAAATGTAGGGTTGGATAATCTAAAACTAAACTATTAAACTGTTTTAGTAGTCTAGTAGAAACAGAACATCATTCCAATAAGAAACTTATTTCTCTCTTTTTCTCTGTCTGTCTATCTGTCTCTCTCTTTATCTCTGTGTTTTTCAATAAAACATTTGCCTCCATTTTGTTGACAGGACAAATGGATTCGTTAACCACTCATTTTTTAAAAAACAAGAATTTGGCAAGGACTGAAAAATCTATATACTGATATTGCTTTGTTAACCAAGCTTAAATTTTATTAGCAAATAGTATTGTGAAATAAAATGAATCTTTTCATGTTTTTAATGTAAAGGGAAATGTGCACACTGGGGGTTGGAACATAGTGATATAATCAGGAAAACAATGATGTAAAATGTTAGCCTTTGGGGGAAGTGGAGATAGTTCAAGATGAAAATGATGATCTTACATTGCAGGGTTTTTAAAAATCAAAATAGCAAAGTAGCAGATAACTTAAAAATAACCCTTTCTGACACCAAATTTGTACAGCTTCTTGTAGCATGGGAGAAGTGCTCTGGGACCAAAAAGCTAAAGACTATGTGGCTATGGGTTGTTTACTTTTGTGTATGTAACCATGTACATGATATCATGTTCATCTCAAATGTTAAAATGCTATGCATAGAAATCTGAGTATTATTAAACTTTTATGCAAGACTTCCCTTTAAAAATCAAAGTTCTTTATCTAAGTATATCTTACAGTAGCATTGCAGAATAGGTAACTATAATTATTTTTGAAAAGCTATCTAAAAATAGTGCAATAGCATAAATTTGTCTTTTTTCAAAACACTAATGATCACCATCATAGTATATCTGCAAAGAAGGCTTGGAAGCAACAAATATCTATTAAAATATCTATCAAATATCTATCAAAATATTCTATATCTGTGAATCTACTGTCCACTGCAACTTGGAAGCAGTCATACATATTTGAATACCAATTTTAAAAATCTAATCTTCAGCATACTATGCTGTATTTTTTAATTTTGTGTCTTCATTTTGGACTGCAAACAAAACAAATAAATAATCCAATATGTAGGAGAAATGTCAGTGCATTGACCTGGACATCTTGCTGAGCAATCAATTATCCTGACTACTGTTTAGAAAGCAAATCACAATTGCAAATGTGCAGTCTTGGAAGACATTAAGGATGGAATCAGGGGGTGTCAATTTAAAGAACATGGCATATCAGTTACTATGTCAAAGTAACAGGTTTAGCCACTTGAAGCCATTATTTCTGATTATATCATTTGGGTAGATCAAATCTGTTAATTTAGAAATCACATTAAAACACAGTTAAAAGTTTACACAATTTCATACGATGTCTCACTTGGGCCCTTAATGTAAAGCACTAACATTTGCAGGCTGAGCAGCCTCAGAGAGATGTAGTAGTTACAATACCATTGTAAGTACAGATAGAAGTCCAACAGGAATAGGATCTTGTTTCACTCTCTCTGCAGCCAGATCTACTAATAACATCAACATATTGTAGATTCCCTCATGGATTTCGGTACCCCATTTATGAACTGCACTTGATGTCAGCAGCTGTAAAGAAGCGGACTCTGTATTAACACAAAATCTTTCTGTATATTATCAAAATCCTCACTGCCGTGACCTTTAACTGTGTGAAATCATGCATCATAGTGCAACAGGTTTTCAACCAAGGTCTCAACCAAATGGACTAAATTATAGGATATGTCCAAAAGCCATGATCCATGAATTCAGAGGAAATGAAATTTGGGAAGATGTAGCTGCTTCAATACTACAGCCATGCTCATGTGATCATCTGCAATGTTCCCTGATACTTCCCAGCCATTTGTGCAATCCCCCTCTTCTTCTCCCACCTACCAGCAGCCTGCTGGGAAGGGAAGGAAGGGAGAGAAGGACATGCAGGAAGGGAGACAGGGAGAGGGGCAAACAGCAAACAAATTTAATAAATTAAATAAAAAAGACAAGGTGGCAGGGACAAGGAGAAAAGGGAGAAGGGAGGAAGATTTCCAATGTCACTGTTAATTCCCCACAAGGAAATTCTATGGGGAAGCTGACAGAAGCAGTTCCTATTCCTGATTTTTGTCCACCCATGGTCAATCATGGTTTGTTTCTCTGCTTAGATCAGGACATATATCTAAAACAATGACCTAAAAGGCCATGTGCTGTCTAGTCATAAATAGAGCAACAAGGCTATTTTCACGTAACTGTCAGCAACTGAAGGTACTACTAGAAAAGAATTTGAAAGTGATTTTACTACCTTTGACATTTAAATTGCATTTTTCTGATCTTAAAAAAGATTATTTTTATTAATAGCAGGTTAAGTGAAAACAAAATCTTAAATAAATCCTCAAACTAGAAAAGACATGTGTTTTTTCATCCAACACTATTGCCAGAATGAAAGCAATTCAGTTCTGACTATCTCCAATTTCAGCCATAGCAATTCAAATTTGATTTTTATTTTTACTTTACTTACCTTTTTAAAAGCTTCAGGCATACATCTCTCCATAAATCTCTTGCAATTTTCATCAGAATCAGAAAGTCCTTATTTACAAAAGAAAGAAAAAAGTTAGAATTCAAACTACTCTATGACTAAGAAATGTAAGAATAAAAAAATAACTAAAAAGTTATACTTTAACAAAGAAATATGGATGAAATAAATATAGTATGTTTCTAGAACATAGCAGAGTGCTAATGATTATTTTAAAAATTTAATATATTTGGTGCCAGTTGAGTTGCTGCAGAAATATTCCAAATCTGAATGAATGTAAATTGTTGCTCAGTTCATTCATTTCAATTTCAAAGCACTGAAACAGAAAATAAGGTGGAATAACAAAGAGATTTAAAAGAGAACCTAGATCAAAACATTTGAAATTTTGAATCACCGAGATAATTTATATATTTTATTTTATAGTTAAATCCCAAGATAATGATATACCATATTTACCAAAAGAGAAAAAAGTTTAGATAATGATATACCATAAGACAATGATTATATTTACCGGTACCTAAATTTAGATAGAAAAAAACAAACCACAAACACCCAGAACCCAGTGCATGCCCAGTTTCTTCTGCAGAATTCTGCCCCTCCCAATATATGTGTGCATATATCACTACATGTGTACAGATAGCAACATCTGCCTATTTACATGACAAAAAATAAGTGAATGTTATGTTTGCAAAATTAGCTATCCAGTTATAAATAATTTCCTATCTCATTTACAAAAAACATTCTCTCCCTCATATACACACCACACTCAGAAATCGATATTCAGACGTACAAATATTTGTCTCATGGGGGGGGGGGAGGAGAGGGGGAGGGGAGGAGAGAAAGATGTAAAGTAAAAAGAGAAATGGAGAGGTTTAGACTTTGGAAAAAGTTAGGGCTTTTATTAAAATGAACTGTTGCAAGAATTGGGTATGGCCAGTCTAGAGAAAAAGACTGGGGTGACATGATAGCAGTATTTCAGTATCTGAGGGGCTGCCACAAAAAGGAGGGTGTCATTTTCCAAAGCACCAGAAGGCAAGACAAAAAACAATGGGTGAGAGAAACTAATTAAGGAGATAAGCAACCTGGAATTAAGGAGAAACTTCCTAAGAGTGAGGACAATGGAAAAGTCCTCATCAGTGGAACAGCTTGCCTTCAGAAGTTGTAGGTGTTTCACCATTGGAGGTTTTTAAGAAAAGACTGGACAGCCACCTATCTGAAATGGTATAGGGTAGGGCAGGGGTTTCCAACCTTGGCTCCTGGAAGCCTGGCGGACTTCAACTCCCAGAATTCCACAGCCAGCTGGCTGTGGAACTCTGGGAGTTGAAGTCCGCCAGGCTTCCAGGAGCCAAGGTTGGAGACCCCTGGGGTAGGGATAGGGAAACTTGGCTCTTTTATCACTTACGGACTTCAACTCCCAGAATTCCTGAGTGAGCCATAAAAAGTTCCCCATCCCTGGCCGACTAGTTTTTCAGTTGTGGGGGAAATCAATTTTTGACTTTAATATGCAAATGTAGGACATATATAAATGTAGTACATATTCCTGCATTTGTATATTAAACAGTCCCATTCAAGTCAAAAATTGATTTCCCCTACAACTGAAAAACCAGTAGGCCAGGGATAGGGAACCTTTTCTGGCTCACTCAGGAATTCTGGGAGTTGAAGTCCATAAGTGATAAAAGAGCCAAGTTTCCCTACCCCTGGTATAGGGTCTCCTGCTTGAGCAGGGGATTGGACAAGAAGACCTCCAAAGTCACTTCCAGCTCTATTCTGATTGATTGATTGATGAACCAAGAGGAAGAATTGGGCAAAGAAAGGGAAAAGAGATAGAGAAAAAATGCTGTTAAAAAAGGGTTAAAGACTAATCTTTGGAATAACTTTAAAATGTATCCCCTACTATTTTACATCCAGTTGCACATTTGCCTATTGGCATTACTTCCCCCATTCCTCCAATTTAGAAAAATATTAAAGTATTTTCTGAACAAACTACATACAATATTCAGTATTCACCATGCTGTCATATACATACAAATAAGTAAAATTGTTCTTTGAAATTTGAGTTCTGCAATGTCATATATCATCCAGTAGTTACTATATACCAGTACATGTTAACTTTCAGTGGTACAGAACTTGGGTTTAAGCAGTTGAACACAACTACAGTAGTCCTATTTTTAAACAAAATATGGTTACTCAGCATCCACAAGAACTACTGTATTCTTAAGTGGCAACTCAGCACACATCTCCAGGTTCAATGATTATCACTGCTTGTAAAATCAGATCCCACCGGTATAGTCTTCTACCTGTTTAGTCTGCTGTATGATGATATATGCTGAAATTTTGTTCAGTTTCCCCTGGGGAAAAACCTAGCCAAATCTAGGTTTTGTTCTTGATTTAATAATTCGGAAGAGAACCCCAAAAAGAATACTAGTTGATTCATACTGCTAAACAAACCATAGAGCCATGCTTGATGATTTAGCCATTCCTGATGGCAGAAGAAATAAAATAGAAGCCTTATCATGAACTCTATGCTTACTTGGAATCTGGATAAGCGAATTCTCAAAAATGCAGATTTACTGTAATGTGAACATAGTCAATAACAGATAGATACAGCTGTGTTGAAGGGGAATACTTATTTGCATGTAGAATGTCACAGTCTATGCCAGAAGGATGAGCTAAATGGCAAATACCTGCTAGGTCTATCCATTAGCAGGTAGAGCTACTAAAGTACAACAGGTGGTTGGTTAGTCAATTTTAGCACAACAGGATTCTAACTTCTGCCTAGAGAGTTCATTCTCTGATTTATTCTAAGCAAAAAAAAGGCAGAATTATGTTTCCATATTCACATTATGTTTGACTATCCAGTACATTTCTTCAACTACATCGTGTATGTATGTTTATCATCACACCAACTTTATGAAGTTTATATATGAACATATATGAATTGGCCCACTGCATCTGTTTGACTCCCTTTCTATGTATCATGCCCATAAAACAAGGAAATGGTTTAGCTACTTCATAATTTGAGAATTTGTCTTTCATAATTTAAAAAACCCCAGCAAAGTCCATTGATAACCAATGCTGCACTTTTTATCTTCCCAACCAGCACAAAATCATTACCTCTGGATATATACAAAGGAGCGCAAAATATGCATCCATTCTCGCTAGCCAGTGTTTATGTCACATATTGTAGTCTGCAATTATATTTCAAGCATGTTTAGGTGAAAAATTACTATTAGTTAAATAAAAGAAAATCTAGCTGTATTACAGACTAAATTACTTTAGAATTAAAAAGTTTCCATGTTAAAAAGATAAAAAAAACATAAAATTATAATAACACATAAATGGAACATAAATAGTCAAAGTGTTTTTGTGTTTTCTTTCTTTTTTATTATGTTGTTATAAAACATGATAGATTGCATTGTTTCAACAGAGATGTTTACATAATGCGATTAAATATTATTAACATTCTATTATTGGGAAGAAAGAAAAGTATTGGGGAAAACAGAAAAGTATTCTACCATATTAATTACAATTTAGTATGTCAATATTGCAAGCATAAATTTGGCATTTTCATTCAAAGTTTAGTATAAGTAAAAAAACATTAAAACACACATCAAATTATATGTTACATAAAGCGCTTTGATCTTAACATGACTACTTATTATTAGTCTCTTTTGTATTATTTAGTATACATGCGTATGTATGCATGTTAAAGAAATGTTAATAGAAAGGAAAAAAGAGTAAAAAACATGTTTTAAGAAGAATTAAAATACCCCAAAGTAGAAAAAAAGGAAACAGGAACAAAAAAAATTAACTGTGATTTTAAAATACTAAAATTTTATTATTTACCAGCAATACAGCAGTTGAATATTATTTTTATTAGTATTAGTAGAAAACGAAGTATTTTAAGGTTTTTTTAAAAAAAGAAAATGGTAACTTACCTAGCCTTACAAGATACGTTGATACAATTAAACATTTGCCAAGAGACTCTTCCCGCTTATATGGTATGGACCAGTGATCTGTTAATACTCTGCTCTCCAATTCATAAAGATTTGTTGTAGGAAACTCGATACCTTCTCCAGAGCAGTTCCCATTTTCATCATTCTTCTGATGAGAAAAAAAGCTGTATGTGAATTATAGCTAACAGAAGATATAAATAGCAACATGCCAATTCTGTACTTTAAAAATGGATTTACTAATTACTGCAAAGTTTTCATTTTAAGTAGAAACCTGAATTCACTTGCTCTGTCAACTTGCTATTTCTATACGTAGCAAGAAAATCAAAAGGCAACCCAAATTGGGAGAACTATTATTGAATGTAGTATGTGCGTACACTGTAGTACAGATGAACCATACTGTTTTTTAAAAAAACAATTATATTCATATATGTTAGAAATTACAAATAGTTTCTATACATATTTTTTCCTCAAAATTATAAAAACAAAACAAACCTTAAAGAGAATATGGGCAACATTAATTCAATTAATTCAGAATACTTAAAGAGAACACATATAACAGTAACATATAATTGTTACACTGATAATTTATGAAACCAGATGATCGTGCTTATCAGGAGCCAATGTACAGTCAAACAGTTTTGCTAAAAAAAAGGCAAAAAGGATTATCCATTCAGAGATACTCTTTTCATCAGGTCTCAAGCACCTTCCTTATCATGCAATTTCTCCTACTGTATCTAATTTTGCTTGTACAGTAAGCAAGGATGGATAATCGAGCAGTTACCATGGCCTTCTAAGGGATATAAATTGCTCTTGATTAGTAATGGCAATTGGGACTGGAATTTCCATTGCTTAGTGAAACGGTCATCAAGTGTGCTGTCAAATGATGTGCTGCTTAGTGGCGACAGTTCCAACATTTCTGGTTGCCATTGTTAAGTGAATCTTGCAATGTCATCAAGCATCATATCACATGGTTGCTGTTTGTGACCTCTTGGCAGCTTCCTGTTGACTCTGTGGGAAGCCAGCAATGAAGATCACAAATGGCAAACACGTAACTGAGGAAAACTGCAACGTCATAATGATCCAGTTGCCTGAATCGCAGCCATTTGACTTTGAGGACTCAAAAGATCTGTTTATAGATAAAAGATGAAATATGAGAAGAAGATACTTGTGTTTTCAGAGAAAGTAATAAGTTACTTTGCCAAAAGTAAAGGGAAGACAAACGAAGGTTTATGTTATATGTTATTTCTGAGAACACTTAAATTGACTTTTTCTGCCTGGGCTGAATGATGGGAAATTTTAAAAATTTATTTGTAGTTAAGAAATAAGAGATTGGAAGAAGAGATTTTTTTATTGTATTTTCAAAGAAAGTAATAAGTTACTGATGAAGTTGGAAGTCACTTTATATATTTTACTTTTTCTTTAGTATATTCTTATTTTTTCTTTCATTTTTTTTTTTACTTTTTGCACTTTCTATCTTTTAACCTGCTTATTCTTTATATATTAGTTTTTTAATCTTTGTAATTGTAAACTTTCATATAAATAAATTTGAAGGGTTACTATACAAACGGTCCTTAAGGGAGAACCACCAGTATTTTTCCAACTTTCCTGACATTTCCGGCTAAAGACAGAGGTTTTACAGATGCTAAACCAGTCAACTTTAATATATTCTACAGGAACCTGTGAGTTACACTTGTATCTTTCTAAAATATATGCTATATATGCCATTTATATTGCATGTCATCCATTCACATACCTTTTTGATAGATATTATATACTAAAAATACAAGTAAAGTATTCAAGCTGGCAGAAAAAAGCAAGCAGAAAAGGAAAGCAACACTAAAATAGAAAGAAGCAAAATATATTATTTCTGTCTAGAAGCAAGACTCTTTAATGTAGCTGCATGTTGGCACAAATAAGATAAACAAATCCAGCCTAAGTGAACTTAGTATACAATAATATCTTAAACTTTATTTGCTGGAAAATTAAGTACATAAATCATAATTAAAATATATTGTAAATAATCGGTGTAATTCATTTTTCCAATAAAGAATAAACTGAAAGAAGGGTTGACTTTATTTATTACGTAACCTTTAACAAGCATTTAAAGCTATGCAGTAAAAAGCTGCTACAGAGCTTCAATTAATTTATAAATCATTCATATAAAACACAAACTTAAAATTAGAGAAGATCTTCATTAACTCAAAAGCCATGTGAGCTTTTCTCTCTTCCAGTTTAATAGAATGCCCTATACACATTGGGTTATATCTCTCTTAATTATGCTGAAAGTTGAAGTTAAAACTGCTTGGCATAAGATGTATAAAGCAATGTATGGGTAAAGAAGCAGAGGAATCCAACCATCAAGCCAGGTTTTCTAGCCACAGATCTTATTGATAGTCTCAAAATGGAGATCAAAGTATTAAAGGCATTTATAATTAGGAACAGCTACAATTACAAAATTGATCCTTAAATTCCACACTGGAGAAGTAAAGGCAGACTCTCTATTCCGATTACATAAAGGATGCCCATTTCTGTATCAGGTGCAGATATAGGAATTACAGACATCAAGGATAGCAACAATTCGTTACAAAAACAAAACTTCCAAGTTTTGTTTTCAACTAATGTATCCTATGGAATTGCATATTTTTTCCACTTTTTTTTCTGCTGCCAACTTATTCATTAGATGTAGTCCTCGACTTACACCAGTTTATTGAGTGACCATTCAAAGTTACAACAGCCCTGAAAAAAGCAACTTAAGACTTTTCTCACACTTATAACTATTGCAGCATCCCCACTGTAATGTGATCAAAATTCACATGCTTTATAACTGGTTCATATTTGTGACAATTAGTGTCCCAGGGCTACGTGATCACCTTTTGCCACCTTCTGACAAGCAATGGGAAAGTCAGACTCACTTAATAACCATGTTACTAACTTAATAATTCGTGATTCATTTGACAATTGTGGCAAGAAAGGTCGTAAAATGGGGCAAAATTCACATAACAAATGTTTCACTTAACAACAGAAATATTGAGCTCAATTGTGGTTGTAAGTTGAGGACTACCAAATTATTTCCAAAATATTTAAATAACAAACCAGAAAAATCTTAAAACCTTTTTCTACTGGAATTCAATAGATCTCCTCCCCAAACGCAATATCTTTATTTTTTTTACTTTTGCTCAATTGAGACTATTTGTGACTTTCCCAGTTGATTTCAAACAAGTAAACTCAAGGAGGGAAGCCAGATTCACTTAAGAACCATGTGACTCACTTAACAACTGCAATGATATACTTAACCATGGCAAAAAATGTTATAAAATTGGGTGCAACTCGCTTAACAACTGCCTTCTTTACCAATAGAAATTCTGATCACAGTTGTGGTTTGAAGTTGAGGACTACCTGTACAAAGTAGTGTCAAATATGGGTTTAACAATAGAGCAATAAAACTGCAGTGAAATCTCCAATATCTGAAAAAGACACCCCCTCCCCAAAAGGTGGGGGGAGGGGATGACTCATTGCACATTGGCTACTCACTGAACGGGCTATTTAAAATCACTGTGTACTCGGACAAGTTTCAAAACCTATGACTGCTAGTCATAGGTTTTCTTTCCCAGTGTCAGGTCACTGTGTCATTCATAACTGTTATACTTTTTGCTAATGGTGCCTGTTTCTAAAATCAAGAAGTATAGAGCAAAAAACTAGGAAAACATAACAAGGAAATGACAGAGGGAGTATTAAGTAATACAATATTCATATTGCATTTCAGTAGTAAGGAAGAACACATTGTGATTGCCTCCAAAAGTACCCACAGGGCAATATGAGAAGCATAGATAAGGACAGAACATCTTAAGATGCAGCAAAAATCTAAACTCTTGCTTGTTTTTCTTCAAAATATATTGGGGAGGGAAGTGTTATTTCTAATGTCAATTAGTGCCTCAATTAAAGCAGGTCTCGCTCTAGGTTTCTGTATATTCTGCTTGATCTAAGACAGGGGTCTTCAAACCTGACAGCTTTAAGACTTATGGACTTCAATTCCCAGAATTGAAGTCATGTTAGCTCAGGAATTCTGGGAGTTGAAGTCCACAAGTCTTAAACTTGCCAAGTTTGAAGACCCTTGATCTAAGATAATGGCTAAAAGCAGAGTATATTTCTATTGTGCTTCATTTTTTACACAGCAGACAAGGTGCTACTGAAATGTTTCTCATAATCAAATCTAGGGTTATATGCAGTTTGAAAGTGATTCATTAAAAGTATTAGACTTCATACAACCAAAGCATCTCTTCAATCTTCATTAAAGGAGTCTGTACAAGCCTGAAAAAAGTCTTATAAATTTTAAAGAAAAGCCTGAATAAAGGTGGACTGCTTTCATAAAGAGCAGAGAAGTGCTGCACTCATGTGAATTTTGACACACTTGCTCAATTCATTTCTGAAGCATGCATTGTCCTATTAAATACAATGTATATATCATCTCTATATAGGCTATTATAGCAATAATCATTTTTATAAGAAGTTTTAATTTGGAATGTCTCTAATTACTTCTAAATAATTGGGAGCTTCTTGAGAAAAACAACATTGTTTGCAATGAAATGGCTGTTATCTGAAGAATAGTTGCTAAATAAAATACAGCAGCAACCAGTGTAACTCTCAGAGTAAAGATGTTATGTGGGTACCTTGAAGTGCATCCACCACTACAAATCATTGCATTCTGGATCTGTTGCAATTTATATATGCTTTACAAGGGCAGACCCACACTGCACAATAGTCCAATCCAGGTGACCAAATAATAAGTGATATGCCTATCATTCCAGGAGAGGTTGTAACTGGTATACAAGGTAAAAATCTGCAAAACATTTGTGGCCACAACTAGTTATAAGAAAATAATATCAAACTTTGGGATTTTCCGGTCTGCAGCTCTTCGGAGCAGGCAATCCGCAACTGTGCATGGTTTCTGCCTGTGTTCACTGCCCAAGTGTCCTGAGCCATTTGTCTTCGGGGCTGAGCCACCTCCGTAGAAGGTGGTGAAGACGGGGGGGGGGGGCGCATCTGGCAGGGTCGAGAGATATCGCACCTCTCTTCCCTAGCCAGCAAAACCCCCTTTTCCAAAGGCAGCTGAGCAGCAGTCAGCAATGGCCGCCACATAGAAGAGCTCAACCGGAAAAAGAAAGTGCAGGAGGAGCTGTGAAGAGAAGAACTGAAAGTGATCTTTGCTGACCGGGACAACTAATAGTGAAAGTACCCTGGAATTTGAAACTTGCTAAAGAAACATCGTTTCCAGAATGTGTCAAGCGGCGAATGTAAATTAAAGGAAAAGCTTTTTTTTTTCTTTTCACTCTCCTTCCGAACGTGACAGCGATAGAACCTTAAGAGAAATCGGAATACCCGCATTGGAGGTATGGATTTCTGAACATTTAAAGGAAAATTGTTGCTGTAAGTGGGAAGGAGAGGAAAAAAAATTGGAGCAGAATTTGAAAAAGGAGGAGATTGCCTAGAATTTTAAAGAGCTTTGAATATTAATACGGCTTCTAAAAGATATACCTTAATTGGAACTCTTTGATCAAACAGCAACCCCAGAAAAAGAAATGGAAGAAACAAAAAAGCATTAAAAGAAATAGTTTATTTGGATTCTTTGGTAACTTTGGAACTTTTGGGAATTATTATTGATTAAAAACACTCAGGTGTATATTTTGGAAAAAAAATTTCTCTTCATGATGGCATCACTTGTGGATGAACTAAAAATTGAACATCAAAAATATAAAAAAGAACAAGATGGGAAAGATACTTTGGGCACCCTTTTTCAATTTCTAGAAATGGCGGTATGCACTTATGAAAAATTGACTGCGCAGCAGGACGACTGGGACAAAGAAGAAGCCATCTTTGATGAACAAATGGTTCTATTTGGGGAGGAGGAGAAATAGGAAAAGAAAAAGAGAATTTAAGGCTTGAAAAAACAACCAAAAAAGAGAAAAATGAGGTGAAAGGTGGATACAAGGTTAGAAAACAACAGAAAGGGGGAAAGCAGAAGAAGAAAAGGGAGGAGGAGAGACAAAGGGGTAAAAAGGGCAAGGAGAAGAATATGCAAGAGAGAAAGGAGGGGATGAGAAGCTTTAATGGTGGGAAGCAAGATTTAAAGAAACAAAACTCATTTAGAGATAATGGGTAAATTTAATTGAAAAAAGGGATTCTGTAAGGTACATAAGATTGTTTTTTTATATGTGTATTTAGAATAAAATGCTTAAGATATAAATGAGTATTAATATGTATGATCAGTTTCTTAATGGCATTGATTGGTGGTATAAATGAGTATTAATATGTATGATATAAATGTATTAATATGTATGATCAGTTTCTTAATGGCATTGATTAATGGCATTGATTGGTGGTAAGATATAAATGAGTATTAATATGTATGATCAGTTTCTTAATGGCATTGATTTGGTGACTTTGTGGTCTTATATGCTTTTTCTTTGTTATTGTTGTTTTTTCTCTCTCATAAAATTCATTGTGTAATTTTAGAATGTATTAAACAGAATCCCAATATAAGTTAAGTGTTATATTAAGTATTATTAAGCTAGGGGAAAGAGTTAAAGGCGTCATACTCCAATCAGTGTACAGGAGAAGTTTGTTTAAAGAGAAAAGATGAATGGATAGCTGGAAATAGAACAGACAAAGAATGATAAGTATTATGAATTGAACTGAGATGAGATAAATAAAATAAAATTAAGAAAGATAAAAGAGGGAAGAAGCTATATAGAAAATTGAAAATGGTAATAAGATATGGAATGGTATATAAAGTGAATATGATTTTTGAATTTGTGTCCGTGCGAAGAGTTTTAATCCGGGATCAAGCAACTTTCAGAAAAGATGTTTTATGTTTTAATGTTCTATGTTTTGTTTGTTTGTGTATTGTTTTTGAAAAGCAATAAAATTTTAATTAGCAAGAAATATAATTTGGATAATAGAATGAAAGGGAGAAGTTGGGATAAGATACAAAGCTGAACAGATAACGTAAATATATATATTATAATTTGGAATTATTTGTATCTTCTATTGGTTTTTTCAGAAAAGATCTTTTATGTTATTATGCCTTGTTTGTTTGTGTATTGTTTTGTAAAACTAATAAAACTTGTCTTTTAAAAAAAAAAGAAAATAACATCAAACTTTGATATGTAAAAGTAGTGACAGTAGTGAAAGTTACAGTAAGAGCGATGTGGTGAATGAAAGTGCAGTAAATGAGTAAAACTAATAACTAGAAGTGACAAAATGGTCAGACCAAAATCACAAACCAAAATCTCATTGGTGGTATCAATACCGATAAAAGAGGCCTAATTTTACAAGGCTCCTAACAATTGCAAGGTGGAATCTCTTACTCAAGACTTGAACCTGACAAATAGAAATTAAAGAATTTAAAATTGATATTTTAGGAAGAAATAAACTTTGGTGGGGTCAGATGATTACATTGCGCTATTCAGTGTCTGACCATATGAAGAAATGGAGTAGCAAGGATATTCAAAACTAACCTTGCTAAATATATGCTCATTTATGCCCAGTGAACAGGATCATAACTATCAAAACCAGTGGCCATCCAGTTAATATCAGAACCACAAATGCATTGATGGAGATACTTAAATATTCTACAAGACAAGATACATGTAATATTTGTAACATGTAACAGGTGATTAGAACAGAGGAATTAAAATAACTGGAAAAATTACACTAGGCAAACCAAATTATACAGGATGCAGGTAACAAAATTTTTCAAAGAAAATTCTTTTATTACTTACAGCTGCTTCAAGTGACATAGACTCTATACTTGGACATCACTACAAGGGACATTTGAACAAACTGATTACATAACAGGAAAGAGCAAATGGAGGGTGCAATCAAATGAGACAGCACGCTTCCAGGTACCAACAATGTTCAGTTTATTTGCAGTGAATTAGGCTTCGAAAGCTAAAGAGAGTAAATTTAGCAGAAAGATTTGAGCTGGAAAACATACAAATCGGAAGACAAAAGCATTGTAAGGAAATTACAGTTATTTGAAAGAAAACCCAAGGAGCTATGGGAAATGGTAAGAGACATTGTGAGCGCTAAAACACACACACTACAAAATTTCAAAGAGCAAAATATCCCCAAGGATTTCAGAACAAGCTACCATGTTAGCGAATAAATAAATGAAATGAAACAAGGCAAAAGTCTCTTGGGCAACAAGAAACGCTTACTATCACCGAACACAAATTTCTAATGACAAGCAAAAAAAAAAAGAAGATATTTTGATCAAGACTATCAGCAAAGTTTAAGTAAGCATATTTTTTACATGATTAGAGAAATCACAGGAAAAATTACTATAAGGTAGAACAATTTTAAAACAACCATAGAATAGAGGCCAATATGGTAAAATGTAGAGAAAACTACACTGAAACCATTTGGCGGAAGAGTAACAGAAACATTTACAGTCAGACAATATAGTGGTAATATGGAAGTTTAGAATTATATAACTACTGCTAATTTAGAATTATATATCCTTAAGAGTCCATCACTTGATTCAATAGATCTAGATAATTTTTCCTAAGGCTCCAACCTTTCCTTTTTAGGGAAGATTGCTGTCTTATAGTTCCAGAGGGTCTCAAAAAAAGATTATGTGGACTCTTTTTAGTCGGGATAGACATATCTAGTAGGAGATGTGGTGGTGCAGAGGCTTAATGACGCTGAATGTGCTGAGCAATTGCCAGCACTTTGGTTGTTCAAATCCAGCTCTGCAGGAAAGGGTGAGCTCCTGTCTCTTGGCCCTAACTACTGCCCACCTAGCAGTTTGAAAGCATTGTTTGCAAGTAGATAGATAGGTATCGCCATTTTGGTGGTGGGAAACTGCTGGCTGCATTCTGTGTGGGGAGCTGGAACTAGTGCCAGATTTGCCAGGACACAATTGGCTGAGGAAAGTCCCAGATGAACCAACTTCCGTTGAGAATACTGCAGGCCAGTTGGTGTGAAGTTAGTTTGTCCTCTTGTGGTATACCGGTGCAACAAATGGATTAGAAATCATTGGCTGCCAGGACTTTATAGCCTCCCTAGCCTTGTTTGCCATGTGTCAAATAACTATCTAATTGTGGGAGATAAAAACACATGGAATACAATCAATCAATTGATTTTGGACAGGTTCAGGATTTATAGCATTGAGATGGCATCAATTATATTTGTGGATTACTCCAGTGGACTTGGGATGGAGTTAATGTATCCATCCTAGACCTCCATGACCTCTCAGTGGCCTTGGATCATGTTATCCTTCTGGCCTGATCTAGGGGATTGGAAGGTACCAAATTACAGTGATTCTCTTTTCTTTCTTCAGGGCCAGTTCCAGTTCAGTACTGATATTTAACATCTACATGAAAACACTGGTTAGCTGTTCGCATAAGGTCCCAGTCAAAATTGGTGTAAAATTTGGAGTTCTCCTGAACTCACAGCTCATTTCTGAACTGGAGCCCTTGTTCATGTTAATTCATGAATTACTCACCTTTTGTTTCGATTACTGTAATGTGCTTTCTAGGGGTTGCTCTTAAAGAGCATTTGGAAGCTGTAGCTGGTCCAGAATGCAGCGGCATGGGAAGTTTTTGGCATTGTTACATTCCTGTAACACTGCTGCTCCATGAGCTGCACTGGCTTCCTAATAGGCTGTTAGGTACAATTTAATTTGCTGGTTGTTACCCATAACTCCTATGTGGCAAAAGGCCAGGCAACTTGAGGGAACCACCTTTCTCCCATTGTTTTTGCTCATTCACCAGATCTAGCAGAGAGGGCATACTCCAGGTCCCCTCCCCTAAATGACATCATTTTGTTGGATCCAGGAGCCTTCTCTGTTACAGTGGCTGCATTGAAGAACAGAAGCCACCCAGAGCTCTGAACAGCTCTGTCTCTGTTGGCTTTTCATAAAATTCTGAAGCCCTGGCTGGTTCCTCAGGTATTTGGGCCAGGAGGTTCAGCATATTCTATTAATGTGATTTTATGATTGGAATTTATTACAAATAGTCCTCATTTAATAATGGCAATCGGGACCAAGAACTCCGTCACTAAGAATGCAGTTGAAAGGTCCAATATCATGTGACTGCATCAAATTATGATGGCAATTCTGACAGTCCCAATTGCCATCCAGGCAGTATATGAAAGACAGGCAAAGATTAACATGAGTTGAAGCAATTTTTCAATTACTAAATTCAAAATTTTGTATCCTTTTCTAATAAAGATGGTAGATATTGTTGGCTCAATGAGATCAATAAACACATGAGTTTTGTGTGTTTTTTATTTAACCAGTATCTCTTTGTTAGTAAAAAGTTCAGATCACATATTCAATTGTAGTATTGCAAGTTATACAAAATTCTAGAGTTCACAAAATTTCTCACAACATTGTATATTTAGGAACTCACTGGAATGTAAGATATGTCAGACAATAGTCAGGATAAGAAAGGATAAGAAAGGGCAATCCTCATTGATCTGCTTAAACAGGAAAAACAGCCAAAGAGCCAATAACTTTGAGCAAAAAGGAACAAGACTGAAAATGGAAAAAAAAAAAGGTGTATATATTGAGGGAGACGCAAAAAATGTACATTAATAAACTGATGCACTATTCATCAAATTTTACTTAACAAGTTTTCACAGATTCATCATTCATTGGAACAGATATGTTTGATAAATAGGGAGGTGTTGTACAAGATAGATGGAAGCTACAAAGACATGTAAGAAAGGTATTTACCCTTTTATTGACTAGAACAGGGGTATCAAATTCACATCAGCAAGTAGTTGGCATGTGACATATCACAACTTTTTCCCCTTCACTAAACCAGGAGTGGGTATGGAAAGCAGAAGCAATAGCTGAGACCCGTATTTGGGTAGACCAGATTGCCCTGATAAAAACCCTATTTTATGTTCCACTGTTTGTGGGGGGAAGACCGCAGGTAGTCCTTAACATAAGTTGCTTAGTGCCCAAAGTTACAATGGACCAATCCCAAAAGTTACTTGCAGTACGGCTTCAAATTTACAGTCACTGCAGCACCCCACAGTAATTTGCCCTTACAACTGATTACAAGTACATTATCGATCCCCCCAACTCCCCCCATCACACCATCCCAGTCGTTGCAGGACTTGGGCATCCTGTGCTTTGCTAAACCACCACATTGGAGAGAGCAGAGATGCAGGCTGTTAAGAGAGACAATCATGTGGTCACCTCACGTAATGATTGTAATAATTTGCAACTGTAATGTAAAAATCCAGATTCATCTGAACTTTTTTGCCACAAAACTATGCCCAAGAGGACCAAGTGGTATTTTTTGGATGATGAGTCACTGAGAAAATGGAGACTGTAAACTAAATGAAACAGTAGATTAGTAAGTCCTGAAGGCATCATACCTTAGGACAAAGCAGTAATGACTGATCATATATTTCTGAAAACATGAGAGAATCTGTTTTTTTCTAAACAAAATTCCAATAATTATAGTTAGGCAAAAAAGAATGAAAAAATATGACATCAGTCTAAATAGTACATTTTTGTTTTTGCTGTTCTAAGATTCTAGGTTTTTACAGTATTTATCAAAAGCTAATTCACAAATTTATAATCTCATCTAAACATGTTTTTGGTCACATATAACTTAAAGATATGAGGACCTTCAGGTTTCTTCCTCATATCCATATTTTTATACTATCTGATGTTCTTTCAGAAACAAATCTGAAAGCTCACAAACTCATTTTTGGCAGTTCTGCTGGTATTAACTTACAATTGCAGGTGCCATATTTTTCTCACAGACCAGAATAATTCAGGTTTTTTATGAGCCCAATATCATGCAGGTCTGCAATTTCTTCTGTCCCTTTTGTCCCATTTGTAACACAAAAATCCAGCAACTTTTTTTTTAAAAAAAACAAGGCAGTGTAATAAAAATTATTACTACAGCATAGAAACAAAGCCATTGAAATTACTAACAGGTGTAGGATTGGAGGAAAGTGCCTTGGTTAAACAACAGCAAAGAAAAACAACATACAATACCAGCTTCTTCTTTAAAAACAAACAAACCCGAAACTACGTTTCAATCTGCACCGACCGGGTGACAAAGAGAAGTCACAACTCATCAACTTTCACTATTACAGGCCAAACAGGACTTTGCACGGAAGCCTCTTTTCCTAAGCTTGAGGCTACCAGGCTTCCCTGACAAACAAGGACAACATGCACAAGACTAGCAATCAAGCAAGCGGTCTAATATTTCCCTTCAGTCCTCTGACAGGCCGCTTAGTTGCGATTGGGGAAATCGAGTCGTTAGGAATTGGGGGAAATAAGCTTCCCTCCCGCCCATATGTGGTATTCAAAAACATCTCAAAATTGAAATCTTTTTGTATCTTACGAATGGCCGGGCGGGAAAAGAAAACAAACAAGGGGGGTGGGGCTCAGGGAGAAAAAGAGGTTTTTAAGAAAAGACTGGGGGCAGCACCTATCTGAAATGAAATGCTCAAGTCTCCGGCTTGAGCAGGGGTGGGGCTGGACTAGACGACCTCCAAGGTCCCTTCCAGGTCTATTCTGATTGAAAAACTTGAGACTCTCTCAAGAAGGGATTCCCAAGCAATGCCGTAGATAAATGCCTCATTTTCCAGCCCCGCGAGAGACAGAAAGCGGTAAAAACCGAGCGGCCGCTGTGTCAACACCTGGAGCACCGCGGCGGGAGGGCCGTGCCTGCACGCCTGTCACCGAATCATTCCGGCATAGATCCCACAGGCTCCCCGGCAGGCTCCCCGTTAACCCCACTCCCCCAGCGACCTCTCCTTTACCTCGTTTTCCACCACCTCATGGTAGGCAGGGGGTGGGTCGAAGCCGGTGGTGCCGCCCCCGCCGTTCCCACCACCGCCGCCCCCGTTGCTGTCGCCGTCCCCTCCGCCGCGCGAGCCGCCGCTTTGCTGAGGGCCTCCCGGTCCGCTGTTCTCGCCGCCTCCGCCGCCGCTGTCCATGGGCTCATAGTGCAGACCGGGCCGCTCGTTGGTGAGCAGCGCCACGGCCTCGTTGATGTCGTTCTTGGCCAAGCGGAGGGCCCTTCGGATGGCGGCTGCATCCGAGAACCCCATGCAAAGCAGCGTGGTCATGTGCTGTTCTTCCTCGCTTTCCATGGCGTCTCTTTCAGCTCGGGTTCAAGCGCTACTCCCGGTCGTATTACCGTTGCCGCCACCCGCTCTGCGCGCCGCCATGTTGGGGGGAACCTCCTTCTTTCCTCCTCCTCCTCCCCCCCCTTCCCTTTCAACGCCTCAGGGCCGGACGAGAGTCAAGCCCACACCCACCCGGAAGCGGCGGCTGAAGCCGGGAGACTGGTCACGTGAGGAGGGAGGCTGAGCTGCGGCCTGAACTTGAATGGAACGTAGGGTGGGAAAGGAATCTCGTTGTCATGGAAACCGCCGAGGCGGCCGGGGAGGGAATGTTACAAATAGCGATTTTGGTAGATTTATGACTCTTGCACTCCGAGAGGTTTAAAGGGAGAACAAGAAGGACTTATTAACAAGAGAGGTTGCCGTTAATCGATGACTCCTCTGTCCTCGGAGAAGCGGTTCCTATTTACTGGATCACACCCCTTCCCCCTTAAATGTCAGCGTTTTGATGTTGCAGCGTTCCTGGGGAAACTCCTTTGAATCGGCGAATTTAATTTTATCCAAAAAAAAAAAAAAAAAATTGAACTGCTACACCAAATTTACTTGGAAATAAATCCGACGGACTCAATATTTTGAGCGGAGAGTACAAACAAGATTGCACAGCTGGAGTCGGTTCAAAATTGGGTGGCGCCAAAATCGAATGAAAGAATACATAATTAAAAATTGGAACTGAAATTAAAAGGATTGGAATGAACGGTTTAATTTTCTTTCTGGCATTCATTTACTAAATTTAAAGGCCACTTAACTTTCTGATGATTCTGGGCAGCTTACATCAAGAAAAAAATGATTTCTGCTCTCTACTAGAATACCATTCTTAACATCCCTCCGAAGGATTTATATCTGAAAACAATATGCATATTCTTGAACATGGTCATAAACCTCTGCTATAAATCCTGATTAAAAAAAGAGGTGTTATCATTTGCCTTATGGATGCTTAGGAATATATCCAAGTAGCAGTAGTTACCAATATACTGTATTTCTTCCTCAGCTGTGTATAGTATGTGAAGAACCAGGCATTCTACCAAACATCTTGCTGCATCAGTTGCAACTTTTTGGATCAATTGTATTCTCATGTAAAACATGTGCCAAATTAAATATGTTTATGATGATCATGAACATCCATGTTTTGACCAGCATTTTCTAACCAGTTTTCCTCCAGATAAGTGGAAATCTGCAAGTTGACTGCATTTCTAAGAACTCCAAGCCCAAAGATTGGGAAAGACTGACTTAGACAATCCCTGTCTATGAAAAATGCATAGGGTAGTTCCTATAGAGGCTAAGGCTACCTCACTGGAAATGCAAAAATCTAGATGACAACTAGATAGCAGCAAAATAGTACAACAGCCAAAACTGTTCCTGCTGCATCCAGTGGAAATCCAAATTTTGGAGCCTAAAGATGGTAATCCTGACAGAAGCCATTTGGATTTAAAATGACAATAGTGGATTCAAGAACTCCCACTATAATTAAACCTTATCTCTATTCCTATGTTGATAAATATCCATCCCCATTGATTTTACATTGATGTTAAGTAGTCTACCTCCCTCCCCCTATAAATTCAAATGGGAGTTTGAAAGTTGATAATTATCCAGTATTCTTGGGTCATGCAATAGTTCCTTGCTAAAGGGAGCCATCACTGCCTCCTTTAAGCCAAGTGCTCAAGTATGTATTCATGTACCCACTGCCTTAGCCTAACCACTTCTCACCTCCCAGGAGGCTTTCATCAGAAAGAAAAGCAAGGATTTAGACTGCAAGAATCTAGATGTTATCAAGAATGGTTTTGAGATGTTTTGTTTTAGTGCCTCAGAAATAACCATCTAGAATAATATGGATAATATTACCAGCTATTAATTCAGTCATTTTTGCTCATCCGTTTCCAACTCTGAGTGGGTCCAAATGATACTGTCCTTAGGATGCTGAGGATGATTCCCACAAAAGTCCTCTGAATTGTGTAAATGTTACAGAAACAGAAAGCTGGAAAGACATAGCTACGGTTTGAAGAGATACACTCAAATTCTGTGCAGCTTCAAGCTCATGTTAATTTGGTATATTGTCTGATTACCTAGCAGGCAGGTCACATATCATCAAAATTGCACAAAATAATGCCTGTTTTTCCTTTTAATGGTTGAAGCACTGCACCACATGGGAGAGGGCTATTTTCCATTGAACCAAATTCCTCAGCAAATCTAGAAGGTCTTTTAAAGGAATCTTGCCTTGACTTACTGGGGTGAAATTAACAAGAATTATGCTAATTATTTCCTTGGGTACCAACATACCCAAAGCACAAGACTGTTTGGTTTTATTTTATTTACCTTTTATGTGCAATGGGAAGAGGATAAGTTTTGGTTATACCATTGGAGTGCAAACAATAGTATATGGAAATGCCATTACAATTAATTCCAGTCTCTATGGCTTAGAAGCTTAGAATTTGTTTAGAATTAATCATCTCCTCTTTCTTATTTTAATCATTGGTTGTTTACATCTATGAGAAGCATCAGAGAAGGCACATTGTTTCAAAATGAACAATGTAATTTCACTCGGCAGTTCTCAAAGGGATTCTTAATATAGGTGGAATTATGACTTGGTAGCTATGCAGCTTCATCCTGTTACAAAAACTCCATTATTATGTTTAACTTTGCAGATAATGCTGCTGTTATTTAATGATCAGGTGAATGCACACAACATGTACTGAAAGTCAGAGGTTAGGAAAATTGACCTGTTGAAATGACCTGAACCCATTATTATTAGCAATTTTGAGATTAGAACATTTCTGGTAAAATTGAATAGGCTATTCTGACATTGAAACACATTCTATAAGGTTGAAATAATCTAGACCAGGATTGCAATATTTTGATCATAAAATGTTTAGCACATCCTTATAGGAAGCATGTTAATAGTATTCCTCTTCTGCAGAAAAGAAGCCAATGGGAAGGGATGTGTTGTAGTGCCAAGAATTTTGAATAGCCTGGTATTGACTGAATTGCACTTTTATGAACCTGGTCAATTGGAGAGAAGAACTTAGTGGCTCATTGGGTTTTCAGTGATCAGCAAGAAAGAAGACAACCAGAAAGCTCAAGTTTAAAGTGGTTTGGAAAGACTGTGACAACAATGTCATGCTGAAATAACCAGAATTTGATGTTTAAAAGCAATGTACCAAGCCTACAGCCAAATAACAGGGCAGCCTGTTTTTGAATCTCAAAACCCGCGGGGCATAGATGACTGAAAAATCTGGAAAATATATCAGAAGAAGACACTGGCAATCTGTATTATTGTTGGATTGCTGTCCTGCTGTCAAACAAACTACACGAGCAGGTAGGGAACTCAACTGGAGGAAGATGTTCTGTTTTATTACATGGTAACAAGCCTCCAGTTGGGCACAGACTCTGCTGCGGAAGTTTCATGACATCTGAGATTGCTGTCTCGTCGGCTGCTGCTTGCATGCCAGTTTCTGCTTGCCTGGAACTCAGGCTGGAATTTATAAAAAGTGTCATATTTGTAATTTATAGTATTCATTTTCAAAATATGGGAGAATATATAGTGGAAGTATGTTGAGCAGTGGTTGTTTAGGAGACTTTGCAAACATCCAGTCAAAATATAAAAAGCTTTGTGTATTAATGCGACCAATTTCTCCCAAGCATTTTTAGCTCATTGATATGTTTTAATAATCTAGTCTGGTTGTCCTTCCTTTGGAAATATGTAATCTTATTCAATCCAGTTAGATGGTCACACAAAGCCAATCGGAGTATTAGTTAGTATGGGACGCCTGATATACTTGGTTAGATAATAGAAACAAAAGTAATATGTAACTAATATGAGAATATGAATGTTGACGATGCTGCGACATTGTAAAAAGTGTTTATGTGTTACAAACTGTTGGAAAATAAAATATTGCAAAAAAGAAAGAAAGAAAGAAAGAAAGAAAGAAAGAAAGAAAGAAAGAAAGAAAGAAAGAAAGAAAGAAAGAAAGAAGATACTTAGCTGGTAGGATAGCACAAGAAAACACATGTTCTGCAGGCTAGGTTGAGAAGTCTAATATAGAACTAAATATAAAGAGACATCATGGTGGAAGTCTAACTACACTTACATAAATATAATGGGCATGATAAACTATTTATTTGGGGTTATGTGTACAATAAGGAAGAATGCCTTCAGTATGTGCTCATTTAATTTTAAGCATGTTTGGGGACATGCTGACTGACCTTATATGGGCTCAGAAGCTAAGGAGAGTGGACATGCCTAATGCCATAGGTTCAATCAAAAGTTGAAAAAGCATCCCGTACAATAATTCCATACCACTGCCAAGAAAACTACATGGTGGCCTCTATGAAGTCAATAGGAACAGAACTTGGCTTGAAGGAAATGGCTTTTTTCTATTTAATTGCAGGTACACCAAAATGCATTGGATTGTTATTTTAAAAGTTATAGAGACTAGAAAACACGATTTGTTCCAAAAGGTAGAATGGTTAGAAATTCATTAAGGTAAACTTTTCTCATTGACATGCTGAATGAAAGATATCAGATGAAGGCTATGGAATTATGAAAGAAAGAACAATCTAAGCAATGTAAGTGAGCATTCATGGAGTTTTCAGACATCTGTGATACTTACTTCAGATCATTCCAGGAAAACTCTTAAGAACTTTTAGGATTCTGACATTTCACCAGACTAAAAATAGGTTTTAACTGAGTTGAATGTTAATAGTTTTGGCAAGGATATTTGGTAAGTGTGAGTAATTATTACTGAACTAATTCAGCTAACATTTTCAGCTAAACAATGGATTATTCTGGTATATTTTATTTAAGGAGACATTACAAAAATGTTTAATAATTGCTGCCTTCCTGATTACATTTTCAGCTTTTTATCTGAGAATAACTAGCAGAATTCAGCCAGGTTTTGTGATGAAGAAGAGTAACATTTATTACATTTCAAGTGTTAGTACAGTCAGATTTTTACTTCATTTTTAACTGAAGTATATTCTCTAAGCTTCAGCTCACAGTTTATTGGTTGTCATTAGACCTAATATTTCCCAAAAGTATTCTTCCAAGAACTGCTGAACTATGCACAGCCTCAGAACAAGGTCATTATGAACAATCTTTCTTGGCACAAGTTATTCAACTTTCTTATAGCTCTACCATAATACAAGAGTAAAGCAACTAAAATGCAGTTGATTTTGGATGCCTTGAAAGCATATGAAATGAATATAATTTACATAATTGTCTCATACAAGCCACAATGATGCCCTGTGCATCATTATGTCCACACACAAAATGCATGAACTATGGAATATACATCAGATGTATCATTTGCTTCTCACCCTGCAGAAAATGAAGACTTTTTACATGGGCACTGGCGGGATAATGATATTATGGCACAAATGACAAAACTTACATACTTATGCCAGAGGTTATGACATAATTACACACTTGTGCTATTTGCACCTTGATATGATTGACATGTCATCATCTCTGTTATAGACACAGGTATGTCTAGATTAGTGCTGATAATGAATCCCATGAAATGGTAGCATTATTTGAATTCACATTATTCAAAATGATCTTTCTATGAAAACGGGAAATTTGGTAATCGATGGAAATAGGAAATGAACAATTTAAAACATGTTTAAATGTTTAATGAAATATAACAGATTAAAAGAATACATTTACAACTTAAAATTTATTTTTAACAATGTCACAGCATAGTTACAGAAAGCAAAACAAAACATTTCTAAACACCACTCCTGTCCATCTGGACAGATAGAGCTCATAAATATTTAAAATAAATAAATCAGGTGAAAAGAGGACAAGCTGGAGGATAAAATCATATCCAAAACATACCTAATTTTCCTGTATTCTGCTTTGATTTTAAAAACGAGGCTCTTCTACTTTGAGTTTTACTCAGATAGAAATTTTATTTTCTCCATTCTGCATACACAACGAGTAATGTCTACAACCCATCAACTGTGCAGGCACTAACTGTTCTGTACCTTAATTTGAATTCTTGGAATCCCCGCGCTTTGATTGGCCAAAGCGCGGGGTGATCGGATTGGTTAGGCGAGCCGCGCCGATTGGCTCCCTGAGAATCTCCCGCGATTGGTAGATTTGAATCGCGGGAGATTCAAAGTGGTGCCATTGGCCGCGGCTGCTGCAGCTTGGAAATAAAAAGCCGCAAGGTTTTTCAAAGAGCCAGTTCGGTTCCTAGCAACAATAAAGAGCTGATACAAAGTCACCGACTCCTGGCCTCCTTCCAAACGGACACAACACTGGCGACGAGGATGGGATTCTGATCCTGAACCAAAGCACGTGTCCGACGGAAGCCAGCCAACCGACGAGATGGCCAACATCGCGCCACCAACACCCTTCAACCCCGCTAGCGAGGACTGGGAATCTTACACAGACAGATTCCACATGTTCCTCAAATGCAACAACCTGAAGGACGCCACCGGACCAAAGAAACAAGCCGTCTTCCTAATGCACTGCGGGCCCGCAGTGTTTAAGATGGCAAAAGCGCTAGCCAAGCCCGCCGACGTTACCGCGATGGATTGGGATGACCTCGAGCCAATACTCTGAAGACACTACACTCCAACCGTACCCATCCTCATCCGACGACACGAATTTTATCGGCGGGACCAGCGGTCGGGCAAGAGTCTCAGTGATTTCGTCGCAGAGCTGCGGCGCCTTGGAGGACTATGCGAGTTCTCCAATATGAACGAGGCCCTGCGGGACCGAATTGTGCTCGGCCTTTGGGACCCCGTTCTCCAAAGTTGGTTGATGGCCAAGGGCAACATCGCCCTCGCCGATGCCATCACAGAAGCCATGGCAGCCAAAGCCACCCGACAATCAGCAGACCACATGCGGAGACCGAACGCCGGAGACTGCACCGCAAACAACTACCCTGCAAGGTCGACTGAGGGCCGACCTGAAACTACCACCCACCAGGGCAAACTCCACTCCACCTCGGGCACTTCAGACGAGGAGGAAGACATCCACCGTCTCCAGGCAGGCCGCGAC
Source organism: Hydrophis major (assembly GCA_033807585.1). Classification (NCBI taxonomy): domain Eukaryota; kingdom Metazoa; phylum Chordata; class Lepidosauria; order Squamata; family Elapidae; genus Hydrophis; species Hydrophis major. The sequence goes on along the minus strand of CM066330.1, from coordinate 183,913,425 downwards.
CAGCGCAGCCGGCAGCCCACAAAAGGACACACCTTCCTGATAACAGTAGACGCTTACTCCAACTGGCTGGAGGTAAGCAACATGAGAACAACCACCACGGAAGCCATGACCAAAGAACTCTGCAAACTCTTCGTAACACACGGCCTCCCGGACGTCCTCGTATCCGACAACGGGCCCCAATTCAGCTCGCTGGAATTCAAAAAATTCCTAGCGGAAAGGGGCATACAACACGCACTGACAGCCCCAGCGCATCCGGCGGCGAACGGAAGGGCGGAACGGATGGTTCAATTCACAAAAAAAACCATCCAGAAAATAGACCACGGGGAGATCCAGGACAAAATAAATAAATTACTCTTCATACAGCACATAACCCCGAACACCACAACAAATAAAAGTCCGGCAGAACTGCTAATGGGGAGGAAAATAAGGTCCCCACTTGATAGACTACACCCCACTTACAACCCAGAGAAACCCCCAGACTCCACCAGCAAACACCGAACCTTCGCACCAGGCGACGCCCTCTACGCGAAGAACCTAATCGGAGACCCATTATGGATACCAGCAATCATAACACAGCTAACAGGCCCATGCTTGTACCAGCTACAAACAACCGACGGACGAGCGTGGAAACGCCACATCGATCAGTTAAGATCGAGGACTACCACACAAGACACCACCGACATGCAACCAAACAAAACCAACCCCCTCAACACAAACCAAGAGGGAAGGGGATACCCCGGGAACCAAAACTCAGAAGAAAGAAACCAACCATACTCACCTGCAAGCAGCCAGCACAAAACCTCACCAGGAAGAGACAGCCAGGCCAGCTCAACCAACCCGGGTAGCCCAGGAGGGAGCTGTGAAGAGCGGCCCGGCCAGACATACCAGGCAGTTCTCACGACGGAGTCCGGAGAAACAGAGACCCCGACCGAACCGGCCAGGATCCAACCTACAAGTGATCTGCGCAGGTCCAGTAGGCAAAGACGGAGCCCCGCCTACCTATGGGACTATGCTACGTAAGGACCAAACCAAGAGTGGAGGGGTGTTCTGTACCTTAATTTGAATTCTTGGAATCCCCGCGCTTTGATTGGCCAAAGCACGGGGCGATCGGATTGGTTAGGCGAGCCGTGCCGATTGGCTCCCTGAGAATCTCCCGCGATTGGTAGATTTGAATCGCGGGAGATTCAAAGTGGTGCCATTGGCCGCGGCCGCTGCGGCCGCCGCGGCTTGGAAATAAAAAGCCGCAAGGTTTTCCAAAGAGCCAGTTCGGTTCCTAGCAACAATAAAGAGCTGATACAAAGTCACCGACTCCTGGCCTCCTTCCAAACGGACACAACACTAACTACACGTGCAGTAGCCTTACATTAACTGAATTTTGGCTTGCTTTGAATGTGACCTGAATATCAAGTTGTAATTTGCCCAAAATCAAATATCACACTATTTGAATTCAGACTAATTGCAACCTATTTGTACTGTGATATTTGTTATGTACAATCTGTCTACACTTTCTAAAAGTTTATTATCTCAGATTTGCTTATTCTAAAACAATCTTATTTGTTTTAGCGACTTTAAGTCTCATTCTTCTATCTAAATAAAATAAAATAAAAAAGTAAATACATTCAAATTAAATAAATGCATTCTAATTCTAAATTATAATTCTAATGTCTAATTCTTCAGAATTAGTGAACCTCATTCCAAAAGTTTCACAGTGGGCAAAGCCAGCACACCATTCATCACAATAAAGCAACCACTTTGAGCAGCACACCAAGATGGGTTGGAAAATGGAGCCTGCTCCTAAAGTGTCATTTTGCTTAGACATACAGCTCTCAGGAGAAGGAGGCGTGGCTTCACTGTGAGGTCATTGAGGCTTGAATTTCTTGCAGAAGTTTTATTACCAAACTAGGTTATCAGTGCTAACAATTGCCTCAGTATTGACTGGACTGGATCCCTTCTAAATGATACCTACTGGGCAGTTGTCTAATTAGTTGACTAGAAGATGAGTACTATTTATGGTACTGCCATCAGGGAAGCAACGAACAAGAAAGAATACACAGAGAGGAAAATGTTAGATCCTTCTTCTATGTCAAGTGTGGTTCCTCTTTTGACAAGGATATGGTCACCTTGGGCAGTTGTATGGGATATTATTTGTACCTCTCAAGCAACACAACTATCTGCACTGGTATTGTTTATTAGTATGAGCCAGAGTTTTGCCTAATCTAGATTTTTAAATATGTGTATTTTGCTTTTTGTTCTGTACTGGAGCAGGTCTGGATAAATAGGCATCAATGAAGGATGATACTATTCTAAAACATAAGCAGAGCAAAGGATAAACATATTTCAAACAAGTGTAATATAAATGACTCTATAGTAATTGGCAAGACTTTTTTAGAAATGCAAATCAATCTGCCTTGGGGAAATATTCTGTGATAGTGACTACAATAAGGGTGTGAACAATGAAACTGCTGTCATTGCAATTCCTCCTAATGTTGCTTATTCTTATCCATGAAATTTTGATAAAGTAATCATGACAAATATAGCCGTGTTATTTTGGTAGGCTGTATAATTATTTAAAATATTGCAAATTAAATTCTCAAGATGATACAATCAAAAATCGGTTCTCAAAAACAATGCCTTTTAATTGATTTTTTAAAAATTGATGATTTTGATGGTGTGTACGCTTTCCTCGACTTTCAGGGGAGTATAATCCCATTCAGAATCTCTCTAATTCTTCCAAGGGATAGAATATATTTCCAATTATGTGCTTTGATGTACATTTGTCAGCCTAATGTGCAGTTCCTTAACATTAGAAATGTAGAAGTCATCCTGGCTTCCAAAGTTTCTGTAATGGTACTTGCATCATCATGTCAATATTTCATTTCGTCTGAGGAAAGGTCTTTCATGCAAAATGCGAAGTGCAGAGAAACTGATAAATATGAAGATATTGTTAGATAACTTGAATCCAAAACTTTTAAGACCTTAATGATGGAAACCAGCACTCCTAACTGGACTTGGAGATGGACTGGCAACCACTACATCTGGCACAATCTATATCTCCCAAATGCCGACTGCCTAGTACTTGAAGACCTGGGGCAGTTACATTCTGTAAAAGCAATCCAATGTATTTCAATAATCCTACTTCGATTTTGTTCATGAATAAGGCAAAATTAAATATCTCCAGAAAGGACTCAACTGAATCAGGAAACATCCTTTCTTCTGCCTTCCTCTCTTCCCATCTACGTACTGTATATCTGTCTATCCCACCTATCTTCCCATCTATAAAACTGATCTGCCCTGGCTTATGGAAATGATTATTGCAGTAAGGTGCTTAGGTTTTTTTTTTGCTTTTTCAAATGTTGTCCATGAGCCATCCATGAGATGTAAAGACAAGTGCAAAAAGTGAAGCTGCAGTTCTTATAAGGAGGCAGGAAATAATCTGGTTTCTAAAAGATTATTGGAAAAGTCATGCCTTCTTCTTAGGAACATTACTGCCCTCTTCTGAATCTTGACAGATCCATTGGATCGTCAGGAAATTCAGGGAGTTACCAGAAAAGGATGTCTAATGATCCCTGCCAAAAAAGCCCCCTTTTTGCAGCTTTCACTACTTTTTCCATTTAGCAAATTCTATCCACTAAAGGAAAAAGTTATAGAAAGATATAAAAAGGAAACAAATAGGAGACCAGTGAGAGGTATGCTGACTGAGGAATTCTGGGAGATGAAGTCCACATATCTTACAGTTGCTAAGCTTGAGAAAGACAGGTCTAATTGATCAGGGTTACAAAATAAAAAGAGGGAAAATTTGATGACCTGCTTTACAACTGTTGTGACTTATAACTGGAGTTGCCAGCTCAATTACAGTCATAAGTGGAGGACTACCTGGGACATATAATTACATCACCACAATCATGTCCTCAACTAAGAACTACTTTCATAGCAATATTCAAAGTAGGAACAACAAATATCCATACACATTAAACCTAAGCTCCATATGGGTTATGACTGAACAATATGGTGACAAGAATGTTAGCAGGTAACTGCATGCAGTATGTTTACATGGATTCATTAAATGCTGCTATAATTACTTGACTATTTATCTGACTCAATAAATATCTTGCTGTTAATCAGCCAAAGATTGCAAGGTTTTTGTTTTCAGGTTCTAACAAACGTTTTATGAATACTCACTATTTTTAAATAATTATCACTGTTTATAATCCGTGTTTGTGGAAAATCCAGACTTACATCTTACCTTGTGGTCAGGAATAGAAATTACCCTCTAACTGATCCTGCAATCTTTCTGAAAGCAATCTCCATGTTCTAAAATACATTTTTCTTCCATATGTTGGCGAGGGTACTCCTATCCATTTGAAGTAGAGCACTTCCCTGCAGCCTCACCTCAGGGAAGTTCATTGTACAGAAGAAAGACCATCTCTTTAACCAAGCCAATGCTTAACATTAGCTTTCCATTCTTCTCATAGCTCCAGTATCTTTTAAACCTCTGCCTTATCCAGACATTTATCAACTAAATTCTGCTTTGTAATCTAAGTGGTGCTGGTTTAAAATCCACTTTTTTTTTACTCTTAATTAGTGCTTTTCCTTCCAAGCTTCCCGGTCTTCAATTTTCTTTATTATTTATATTAATGCAGCCTCAACATCTCAGTAATCTTCCAGTCATTTGAGGTAAAAACCTTCCACCCTCAGCTTCTAGATTGCCCAAATAACCTATGGGCTGGGGGGTTATTGTTTTTTTGGGGGGAGAGGAGAGTGGAGGAAGGACTGGCGTGAAAGATTTCTAGTCTTTGATGCTTTAACCTTGTAAATATAAATTTAATTAGCTAAGTGTATACATTTGAGAAGATATACCCATATATAAAAGTATGTTTGTGCAAAAAGACTTACCTACAAAGATTTTTTTTTTGTACAGAAAAGTGATAAGAGAAGCAGAAGAGTTGTCCAACAGGAGACCATAGAAGCCTGCAAGCCAGACTGTGTATCTTGCAAGCCAAAGCCAATTCATAAAGGATTTTCTTAAACAAGATTAAAGTCAAGCCAGCAGAAGTAGCTTAAGCAGTAAATGTGGACATGCCTTTAATAATTCTTTCTCTGCCACTGTTGTATACGTATCTCCTTTTCTATGGATAATATTTCATCCACTCAAGTGCATAGTGTAGGTTCACTAATGAATGCTAGCATACATTTGTTAATATTTAATGCAAATATATCACTGCTCGGTATTATTGCCCTAACAGACTATATAAAACCGCTTCTCTGGAAACTGCTAATTTATCTGGTAATGTTTCTTCTTTCCACTAGATGGCAATAATGGATAACATACAAAAAAATTCTAACAAAATTAAGACAAATGCCTCTCCTCTGTCGTTGCTTTATATAAGGAACTATCTCCTCCTCTTTTGGCTTAAAAAGATTTAACATCCTTGATATTCCTCAGTGTGATAAACCTGCTGCCATTGAGTGGAATGCTGATGATTCCCCTTTGTATATCACCCAAGGTTATAGTAGCCTCATTTTTTACTTCCACTGGTTGGCACCTGATTTCTATGTAGCACCCCACCCTTGGGCATTTCAAAGATCTCTCGCTGAAAGAACATTTGTGAGGAGGAGGTTTGCATTTAAACTAAGGCTGAGGCTTAGGGCTTTCTCTCCATGCATCTAAGCCTGGCTCAAATATGCCCTAGCAATGCCTTTTCCCCAGAACATGGCCTTCATCTTATCTCTGGCTTACGAATTAGAGACACTTAGGCCACCCTTACGTCTTCTGATGCTCAAGTAGCATTTCATTCTCATTTCAAGGGCAAGGTAAGATAATAACATCTTTAGCCTTTGTTGCTTTTCACCTAGAAAGAAAGACAGGTAAATTCCAAAAAATTGAAACAGAGGCAGGATAGAAATTGGTAATGGAGAGAGCACATTTCATGTTTCTGTTCAACTGAGGAGAAGTTCTTTATCTTCGTAGCATACACTCACACCTGAAAGTAAACTCAAGATAACACAGGATAGTTTTTTCCAGAGCGAATCAGTATCGGTGGTCCTTGATTTACAACTGTTCGTTTAGTGACTGTTCAAACTTAAGGCAATGAAAAAAAAAGATTCATGTCCATTTCCCACATTTACAATCATCGCAGAATTCTCATGATCATGTGATCAAAATTTGGATGCTTGGCAACTGACTCGTATGTATGATGGTTGCAGTGTCCCAGGTTCATGTGATCCCCTTTTGCAACCTTCTGTCAACAGGGAAGCCAGATTCACTTAATAACCATGTTATTAATTTACAACTGCAGTGATTCACTTAACAACTGTGGCAGGAATAAAATGGTGCAAAACTGAAGAGAAATTTTGGGTTCAATTGTGGTAGTAAGTCAAGGACTACCTGTATAGGGTCACTCTCAGTGAACCAAGTTATAAATTTGCATTTCTTGGCAGAGGCTGCTGCTACAGTCCCTATGATGGTCATTTGGAACATTCCATGACAGTTTCCCTGTCAGTCTCGCAATACCTTGCTCCCTCCCTTGTGCATTTAAAGAAGCTACAAATTTAAGGTACATGAAGAAAAGGCCTGGATATTTTTATGGCTTTATATGCCCCTTTTCTGACACATGAATATGTTCGTGTATCTTTATTTCATCTGTGTTTAGAAACTCAAGGCAGATACATTGTGCTGCATCCTTCTATATTTCCTCACAACAACCTGTAAGATAAATTAAATTGAAAGTCACCAAGTGAGCTGCTGTGGCTGCAGATGGAGTAGAAACTGGATTTTTCTGGTCTCAGTCAAATATATTAGCCAGTATAACTTAGTCCTTGCCTATCTTGTTTCATTCTTCCACTGCTTCCTACTCTAAAACTGAGTGTAGACCAATGTCCATTTTCATGAATGAAAATCAGGTAGACTGGTCTTGCCTTAGCCCCACAAGTGGTTATGTGATCCTATTTTTAAACTGTCTCTGACTGCTCCCTACAACTTAATGGAGAAGCCTGCAAGGATTCTAAACTGTTCTGAGGTGAGAGCAGCAACATACAATATTGTGGAAAAAAACCAAATTAAAATAAAATATCTTTAGCATAATTATGCCACATGGAAAGAAAGGAGGGAACATCATGCTCAAGAGATGACACCAAACTGTTCGGATATGACAAGGATGTGGAAATATGAAAAAAGGTGAGGATAAAAGGACTGCATGTCTCTATAATCACCTGGTAATGTACAGAATGAGGAGATAAGATGGCGGAGAAAAGGAAAGTCAACTGGAGAATATGTGGCAAACACTAATTACTGTGAGAGTTTCTAAACACAATGCCCACCTTCCATAAGACCTTTGATAGAGAAAGAGTGAAGCCAAATGCATGATTTTCAATGATGTAATATTTCTGCTGATGTTGATGCAATGGCCAAAGTCTGCCCTCAATTGTCATTCATTCCTATTCCCTGGAGGAGCCACCAATTTCTCCTGTATGAAGGAAAAGGTCAGGATAAGCAAGTTGCAACCACTATCTAATGAACTTCTCCATTTATAGCAGCAATGATGAACCTACTGCAAATAGTTCAGGAAGAACATCAGGCAATTCAATTACTTTTTCCAATGATGTCCTTTTAGGGCCAAAGAAATCCTTCCAATAAGGAATAGATGGAACCCTTCTGTGATTATTCAACATCATTATAGCAGGTATAATGATATAATATACAACTCCAACCAGCAAGCCAAATATGTTCAAATTTATTTCATCAATTCTCAAGAACAGCATAGAATTGGGAGGGAGGGAGGATTTCTGATACTCCCTGATAGCTTCCCAGAAGGAAACTCAATGGAGAAGTCCACAGAATTTGGAAGTCATTCTTGATCTCCCCACTTTTTTTTTTTTTTTTTTTTTACCCATGGTTAATGTGTTTTTCTGTTTAGGTAAGGAAACATCTCTGAAATGATGATCTAAGTGAATAATTAAATCCTAAGGATTTAGTGAACAACTGAATCCTAATTTAGCACTAGCATTTCTTTTATTTTGGAATGTTCATACATACAAATGCAAAATCCATAAATTCCTGGTCAAGCTATTCTAAGAAATCCTACTCTAGTTGTACATATTGTGAAATACAAGACAACCTTGTTCTAATTTAGGGATTCCTGTTACTGAAAGCACAGATTAGTCAGGTTTTACAAGTCTCCCTCTTCTATCCAAATCAGAGATTATTTCCACAAAGCATTTGCTTTATTTGCAGTTAATCAAGTAGGTCTCAAAATCTTGGCCAAAGTTTCTGCAGGTTAGTATTAGGAGTCAAAGGGCATCTCCATATAAAAGCTTCACACCAGTTTGAAATGAGGTCCACTATTGAGCAATTACACATTAGCCTTCAAGAGCTATTTTTTCCCTTCCTACAGCTGAAAACAAAGCAAAGCTGGTGTTTGTGTTGCAATACTGCAGCTTCACTGAACCTTTGAGCCTTGTTTACCAGTGTGTTGTGTTTACCACTGTGTATTGTGTTGCGTTGGCCAGAACTTTTCCTTCACCCCACCATGGTGATACAAAGCAACTATAGCATTGTATCCCTTGACACCTAGGTTTTTATTAAATTTTGCTTGGTACCCATTTGTTGGTTTTGCTTAAAATTCTCTCTCTCCTACAGTCACAGGAATCTCGAGCCAAGGTTGCAGTGTGTGGAAAACATTTTCTTGCAAAATTAGCATCATACTATCAGTTCATCATCAAATATTGCAGAGATTTTGACAGCAGGAGGAAAAGCTCTGTTTCTGCAGATAGTCTGGCTTATTGACCATTCATCAGTAAATTCAACAAGCATTGAAGTTACAAACCTGTCTTCGTTTGTTCAACAACCATTCAAAGTTACAATGACATAGTTTAGTTCTCACAAAAAAGCTAAGCATGAACTACAGATTATAACCCAATAACTGGGTTCAGAGATTTATTTATTTTATTTATTTTGTCAATTGCTTACAAGATAATAGGTATAAGTAAAAGCATAGTTATGAATACATGGATACATATAAGAAAAATAAAAAATAAAAGAAACAATAGGACAGGGATGGTAGGTGTTAAGTACTTGGACATGGGTTGGAGTAAATGGAGACAGCCTCTGAATGTGAACTTTCAGCTCTTTATTGCATAGTGACTTCTCAAAACAACAACAGTGAACTCTGCCTTATAAAGGCAACCCTTGTGAGAATTGTCCAATAGCGAGCTATGAACGCTAGCTCTTTTAACCAATAATAATCCTCTGTTAAGGGCCAATCGGATTCCTAAGAACTAACCAATCCGATCTGGCCGCCTAACAGCCAATCAGAAGTGCAGGGCCAGAACCCTGCACTTTACCTCAAGCTCATACTTTATTAACTATGGTACATACACAACACCCCTTCCCCCTGGCTTCTTAATTATGGTGTAGTTATATAGTCCTTTAAATAGGACAGTTGTCTTTTAAGTCTTTCAGATTTTCGTTGGACTGGTTGATTGCAATCCTGTTGAGGTAGATTGTTGTTTGGTAGTGGATCTGCTTCTTGCTCAGGTGCAATTTCTTGCGGTGCAAACAATTCTCCTTCCTGCTCCATTTCCTGAGTCTCACTTAATTCTTCGCTCCCTTTGAGCAGGTTCCCTGGAACGTCATCTTCTTCTGTACCTCCCCCCCCTCAGTTTGGTCATGGAGTTGTTGACTGGCCGTTGTGAGTCGTGACCGTAATTGGTCGATATGCCGTTTCCACAATCTATTGTCACAGCATTTCACTACATAGGATTTGGGGCCGGTCATTCGTACTACCGTTGCCTCTATCCATAACGGATCGCCCGATAAGTTTCGTGCGTAAATGTGGTCTCCTACCTGGAAGGTGCGATAGCGGCCACTGGATCCTATTGGCTTTTCTGGTTCGTAAGCAGGGTGCAACCGGTCGAGGTGGGAACGGAGTCTTCGTCCCATCAGTAGTTTGGTGGGAGTTCTGCCGGTGACGCTATGTGGAGTTATGTGTTGCAAAAAGAGAATTTGGTTGACCTTGTCATCGATATTGTCATAGTCCATTTTTTGCAAAGTCTTTTTAACAAATTGGACCATGCATTCCGCTCGGCCATTGGTCGCAGGGTGCGCAGGCGAGGTGAGCGCATGGCGGATGCCGCGGTCAGCGAGGTACTGCTCGAACATCAGTGCCGTAAACTGTGGCCCGTTATCGGACACCAGGACGTCAGGCAATCCGTGGGTTGCAAAGAGTCTATTTAGGATCTTGATCACTGCCTTGGAAGTTGTAGCCGTCATACGATTAATTTCTAACCAATTGGAGTATGCGTCGACTGTCAGCAGGAAGGTATATCCTTTGGTTGGCCCCGCGAAATCCAGGTGGATTCTGGACCAGGGTCCACGTGGCGTCTCCCATTCAGTAGGCATGGCTTTTGGTGGGGCATTGCTGGCTTGTTGGCAATTGGTACACGCTTTGACCCACTGCTCGATTTGCCGGTCCATGCCCGGCCACCATGCGTAGCTTCATGCAAGCGCTTTCATCCACACGATACCAGGGTGGCCCTCGTGCAGAATTTGTAGCAGCGTCTTCCGGAATCGTTCTGGGACAACGACTCTATCGCCCCAGATGATACAGCATTTTTGGGAAAAAAGTTCAGTCTGTTGAGATTTAAATGGCGCGAAGTCATCTGGTACTTGGTCCAATGGCCATCCGCATTCTACCCAGCCTAGGACTCGAGCTAGGGTGTGGTCTCGTTTGGTTTCTCTCGCGATGTCTCGGGCGGTCATAGGCGGCGAGTTGAGTGTTTCGATCTGCAATGTGGTTGCCGTTGGTGCCAGATCGTCGAGAGTCTCTGGAAGCGGTGCTCGGCTTAATGTGTCAGCGTGGGGAATGGCTTTCCCCGGGCGATATTGCAGGCGATAATTATAAGCAGCTAGGAATTCTGACCATCGGGTCATTCTAGGGGATAATATGTAGGGGGTTGGCTTGTCCCCGGCTATTATCCCTAGCAACGGTTTGTGGTCAGTTATAATGGTAAATGTCCTTCCATACACATATTCATGAAATTTCTTTACAGCTGAAACGATTGCGAGAACTTCTTTATCAATTTGTCCATAGTTCCGCTCTGCTTGTGAAAGAGTCTTCGAAAAGTATGCAACAGGGGCTTCATTCCCATTAGGCAGTACATGGCTCAAAATGGCGCCCACCCCGAAGGGCGATGCATCGCAGGTTATAACTAATGGTAAAGTCTCATTATACTGCATAAGTACAGAGTCAGATGTGAGCAGTTTTTTAACATTCCGGAACGCTTGTTCTTCCCGGTAACCCCATACCCACAATGCTTTTTTATCTAATAATCGGTGTAACGGTTCAGCAACAGTTGCCTTGTGCGGTAAAAATACATTATAGAAATTAATGAGGCCTAAGAACACCTGGAGATCAACCTTGTTTCGTGGCCTGGGAGCGTTTTTTATCACCTTTAATTTACTTTTGGTAGGATGAATGCCCTGGCTATCAATCCGATACCCTAGAAACTCAACACTGTCAGTATATAAGTGACATTTATTTTTTTTCACCTAAAGTCCTGCCTCTTGGAATTTTTTAAAACACATTTCAAACGATCTTGCAAGATTTTTTTGGTGGGGGCTGCAATTAGTACGTCATCAAAATAAGAAACCACGCCCTTGATTCCCTGTAACAACCTTTCCATGAGGCTTTGGAATATCCCCGGGGCTACACTAACCCCAAATTGCAATCGGGTACATTTAAAGGCACCTCTGTGCATTACAATTGTTTGGGCTTGGGCCGTCTTTTCATCCACTGGTAGTTGTTGATAAGCTTGAGCTAAATCTAATTTAGCGAAAACCTTTCCGCCCCCCAAGAAATGAAGGAGGTGCTGCACCACCGGAACTGGATACGCATTCTGCTGTAGGGCGTGGTTTAAAGTGGCCCGGTAGTCCCCACAAATTCGGATTGACCCGTCTGGCTTAATGGGTGTTACAATAGGGGTTTCCCATGGAGAGTGATCGATGGGCTTCAACACCCCTTGAGCAATTAGCTTGTCGAGTTGTTCGTCGATCTTTGCTTTAAGAGCGAATGGAACTTGACGGGGCTTCAAGCGAATAGGGGCTACTTTTTGATCTAGACTAAATGAGATTGGGGTTCCTTTATACTCGCCTAAGTGGTCCGCGAAGATGTCGCTGAACTCAGAAATAAGGTCTTCCTCCCACTCACAACCACCGACTCGGTTCACGCCGGCCACTTCGATGCCGAGTGGCGCGAACCATTGGAGGCCTAATAGACTAGGCCTATCTCTATCGATGATCGTTAGAGGTAAGTACGCTGTATGCTTTTTGAAGGAGACTCGGACTCTGCAGGACCCGACAACGGGAATTCGATTTCCTTGTTAGTCCTTGAGGATGAAGCGTTGAAATTGGAGGTCTTGGTGTTGGATTGTGGGGATAAGTTGCTTGAGTGTCTTCCAAGACACCATCGAGAGGGATGATCCCGAGTCGACCTCCATGTGGCAAGGCTGGTTCTCGATGGCTACCATGACTCGAATTTTCTTAGTGTCCATGACTGAGGCGTGACCTATAGTGATAGTATGGTGAGCCTCTTCTTTTTGCAAAGCTCGATTTCTGTAGGAGTGGTTTACTGGCTCTCGCCTTACAGGACGGTTTCCTGTCGATTGGCGATAGTTGGCCCCTTTTGAGGCCTGGCTGGGTCCTGGTAACCTGCGGCAGACCCGGTTGATGTGGCTTCGTTTCCCGCACTCATGGCAGAATGCGTCGCGGAATTTGCATTCGGCCCTGGCATGGTTTGCTCCACAGCCAGCGCAAGGGCGTAAGGGTTTAGGGCGAGGGTCCCGGTTGGACCGCAGTCGATGGACCCCTTCTTCATCGCTGTCTGACAACGAAGAGAGGTCCTCGTGGTGCGTTGTTAGTAGCTGCCCTTCTGAGTTGGGTGAGATTTCGCCGGTCGGTTGTGTTGCCGGAGTGCAGCTTCGCTGTAATTGTGCAGCCGACTTTTTGGTCGCCTCCGCAGCCGTGGCTTCGGTGATGGCGTCAGCAAGGCTGATGTCACCTTTCGCCATCAGCTTGCTTTGCATGCCTAGTGCATCTAATTCCAGAATTACTCGATCTCTTAGTGCTTCTTCTAAATCGGCGAACCCGCAGAGGCCCCCTAAATTTTGGAGGTCACCCACGAAATCGGCCACGCTCTCTCCTTTTCGTTGGTTTCTCTGATAAAACTTGTGGTGTCTCACGAGTGTAGGCACGGTTGGCGCGTAATGGTCTCTTAGGATGGGTTCGAGGTCGTCCCAGCTCATGGCTTTCACTTCTCGAGGTTTGGTGAGTGCTTTAGCCATTTTAAATACAGCTGGGCCACAGTGCGTCAGGAACAGTGCCCGCTTCTTTGCTGGTGTGGCGTCCTTCAAATTATTCGTCTCAAGAAATATTTGGAAGCGATCCATGTAGGATTCCCAATCATCTTGGTTCAGATCGAACGGAGCGGGTGGTACGATGCCGCCGGACATGGTTCCGTTGTTGGCATCGTCTTATCACGTGCTCGGTATTGCTTCCTGGCTTCTTAGGTTCAGACGTCTCCAAATCCCATCCTCATCACCAGTGTTAAGTACTTGGACATGGGTCAGAGTTAATGGAGACAGCCTCTGAATGTGAACTTTCAGCTCTTTATTGCATAGAGACTTCTCAAAACAACAACAGTGAACTCTGCCTTATGTAGGCAACCCTTGTGAGAATTGTCCAATAGCGAGCTATGAACGCTAGCTCTTTTAACCAATAATAATCCTCTGTTAAGGGCCAATCGGATTCCTAAGAACTAACCAATCCGATCTGGCCACCTAACAGCCAATCAGAAGTGCAGGGCCAGAACCCTGCACTTTACCTCAAGCTCATACTTTATTAACTATGGTACATACACAACAGTAGGCATGTTGGTGTGCTTATGCACGCTCCCTACAGACTTCTTAGGAAAGGGATGAGGTCAATAGTAGACAGTCTGAGGTTAAAGTTTTGGGGGTTTGGGGAAGAAACCACAGAGTCAGGTAGAGTATTCCAGACATTGACCACTCTGTTGCTGAAGTCGTATTTCCTGCAATCAAGTTTGGTGTGATTAACACTGACTTTTTATCTGTTGTTTGCTTTTGCATTGTTATGATTGAAGCTGAAGTGTTCATTGACAGGTAGGACATTGCAACGTATGATTTTATATACTATACTTAGAACCAACTGAAGCTGGCCTAGTTCTAGGTTTTCTAGGTCTAGAATTTTGAGTCTGGTGGCATAAGGTATTCTGCAATGAGTAGAGGAGTGGAGAACTCTTCTTGTGAAATATTTCTGGATTTTCTCAACTGTGTTAATAATATCAGACATGTAATGTGGGTTCCAGACTGATGAGCTGTATTCAAATATTGGTCTAGCAAATGTTTTGTATGCTCTGGTTATTAGTGTAATATTACCAGAGAAAAAGCTACATAAGATTAGGTTAACAACTCTTAATGCCTTTTTGGCTATGTAGTTACAGTGTGCTCTAGCACTTAGATCATTAGAGATGAGTACTCCAAGATCCTTGACAGAGTTTGGATCATCAACAAGGTTTGACTTTGGGTTTACGGTTCCACGTGGCTTCGGTGGCAGCAGGAATTCACGACTGTTTGCGATTCCTACTGTGCTTGCCGCCGAGGTACCCCCGATCCAAATGTGTCAGGGGGATATGGCTGCCCTGTAGGGACAGCTGAAGAGGGAGGGAGCTGGACAGGAGGTTGGGGGTGTCGCAGACCCCCTCCTCGTCCAGAAAAACCCCTTTTTCCCGAGGTGGTGGAGCGGCGGTCAGCAATGGCCGCCATGAAGAAGCCTGCAACTGGGTAAGATCGTGCTGGAGGAAGCAAGAAAAGTGAAAGTGCTGGCTGAGCTGGGTCAATCAACATCTTTTAAACTAGCTGGAACTGAACTGTCTGAATTGCTGGAGGATACATTGTATCCCTAAGAAGATCGGAAAGCAGTGGAGAAGCTTTTAAAGGGAACTTTTTTTTTCTTCACTCTCCCACCCCATAGAAACCACAGATGAAGATTTGAAATTTATTTGGGCACTGAAGGTGAACTATTTTGAAAGTTGAAGTCAAGGGATAAAAGATTTCTTGGACACTGGACTTAAAAATTGAAGAAATTGGAAAACCCTTATTAGAGGTATGGATTTCTGATCATTTAAAAATTGATGTTGCAAGTGGGAAGGGAGAGGAAAAAAATTGGAGCAGAAGTGGAAAAAGGAGGAGATTGCCTAGAATCCCAAAGAAAGATATATGGTAATTGGACTTCTTTGATTAAACTGTAACCCCAGAAAGAAAAATAGAAGAAGGAAGAAAAGTATTAATCTTTGGAACTTCTTTTGAACTATTTTTGATTAAAAATACTTGGGTGGTTGTTTTGGGAAAAGTTTCTCTTTTTATGATGGCATCGCTTGTGGATGATCTAAAGACTGAATGTCAAAAATATAAAAAGGAAGAACAAGATGGAAAAGATACTTTGGGCACTTTATTTCAGTTTTTGGAAATGGTGTTATGTACTTATGAAAAGTTGACTACGCAGCAGAATGACTGGGACAAAGAAGAAGAGGAACAAGAAGCCATCTTTGATAAACAATGGGTTTTTTCCGGGGAGGAGGAGAAAGAGGATAAGAAAAAGGGGATTTTAAGGTTTCAAAAAACAACCAAAAAAGAGAAAAATGAGATGAAAAGAGGATGCAAGGTTAGAAAGCAACAGAAAGGGAGTAAGAAAAGGGAGGAGGGGAGACAATGGGGTAAAAAGGGCAAGGAGAAGAATAAGCAAGAGAGAAAGGGGGGGAGGAGAAGCCTCAATGGTGGGAAGCAAGATCTAAAGAAAAAAAGCTTATTTAGAGACAATGGCTGAATCTAATTAAGGATAAAAAAAAGCGGGGGGGGGGGATTCTGGAAGGTACATAAGATTGTGTTTTTATATGTGTATTTAGAGTAGAACCTTTCTTATAAAATTTATTGTGTAATTTTAGAATGTACTAAACAGAATCCCAAGATAAATTAAGTGTTATATGAAGTACTTTTAAGTTAGGTCAATGAGTTAAAGGCGTCACTCCAATTAGTGTATAGGAGAAGTATAGTAAAAGAAAAAAGATGAATGGATAGTTGGAAATAGAACAGACAAAGAATGTTATTGAAAATGGTAATAAGATATGGAAGGATATATAAAGTGAATATGATGTGTGAATTTCGTCTGTGTGAAGAGTTTACCTCGGGATCAAGCAGCTTTCAGAAAAGATGTTTTAAGTTTTGTTATATTTTTTGTGTTTTGTATGTTGATAAAAGGCAAAAAAAATTAATTAGCAAGAAATAATTTGGATGAAAAGGAGAAGTTGGGATAAGATATGAAGTTAAATAGATAAAGTAAATATTGATATTATAATTTGGAATCATTATGTTCTATTGGTTTTCTTTAATTACTACTATTTTATTTTTTTAAGAAAAGAATTTATAAGCTGTTATGCCTTGATTGTCTGTGCACTGTTTTTGTAAAATTAATAAAATTTGTTTAAAAAAAAAACAAGGTTTGACTATTCAGCCTGTATTTTATTTTCTGATTTTTTTTGCCAATATGTAGGACAGAGCATTTATTTGTTGAGATTTGAAGTTGCCATTTGTTTGACCATTCTGATACATGGTCAAGGTCTTTTTGAAGGGTAGCAGTATTGTCTATGGTGTTGAAAAGCTTTATATCATCAGCGAAGAGAACGCAGTTGCTCTTGATATGATCACAGAGGTCATTTAAGTAGAGTATGAAGAGAGTTTGTCCTAGAACACTGCCTTGGGGGACACCACTGTTGACAGGTACAGAATTTGATAGGAGGCTCCCAATTTTGACCATTTGTTGTCTGTATGACAGGAATGCTTCTATCCAGTTATGCAGGTGTCAGAGATATCATAAGATTTTAGTTTTAGGTGTAGTTTGTCGTGTACCACTGAATCAAAGGCTTTACAGAAATCTATGTAGATTGCATCTATTGCTTTGCCCTGATCAAGTTGTGTAGTCCATATATTTTTGCAGTGTAAGAGTTGTAGATTACATGATAGTTTTTTCCTGAAACCAAATTGGTTATTAGAGAGTAGGTTGTTTGTTT
This sequence comes from Hydrophis major, assembly GCA_033807585.1. Lineage (NCBI taxonomy): Eukaryota > Metazoa > Chordata > Lepidosauria > Squamata > Elapidae > Hydrophis > Hydrophis major. Next base: position 183,896,290 of record CM066330.1, on the reverse strand, counting down.
CTAAGTGGAGGATGGTGGATTGGTTAATAATTGATTCCATGACTTTACAGGTAACTCAGCATAAAGAGATTGGTCTGTAATTTTCAACTAGGCTGGGTCTCCCTTTTTGAAGATGGGGATGACCGTGGCTTGTGACCATAGTTTTGGCAAGGAGCTGGTCCTGAAAGATTTTTCAAAGATTATGCTTAGAGGTTCTGCTATGGCAGTGGATAGTTTTTTAAGAAGTAGGCACATATTCCATCTGGTCCAATAGATAGAGATGGTTTTAGATTGCATAGTGCTTTTTCAACATTGTCTTCTGTAAAATCGATATGTATTAGATCATTGTTGTCTGTGGTTCAACTAGGAAATACTGGGCATGACCCATTGCTGTTTACAAATACTGAGCCAAAGAATGTGTTAAAGAGGTTGGCTTTAATAGTGTCATCATTGCAGTCTTTACCATTAGGTCCTTTCAGGGGTAGGATGGACCTGGAGTCTTTTAGTTTGTTGTTTGCAAAATTGTAGAAAGCATGGGGGGAATTGGTGCGTAGAAGGTTTTCTTCTTGTTTAATGTGATAATTGGTGCATTCAGTTTTTATCTGGTGGCATAAATTTTTGTATCGGTTTTTGAAGTTGGCAACGTGACCAGATTTGTTTTTCCGCCAAAGTGATCTCTTTTTTGGATTGAAGCTTTCTTATTGTTTTGGGTAATTTGTTTTTTCTGGTTTTGGGAGTTGTTAATGGTACATATAGTTTGATAACTCTTTTGACTTGAAGTAAAAATATATTGCAATGGTCTTCTATAGTATTGCATCCAGTGAATAGAAATTGCCAATCAAGGGATGAGAGATTGTTGTTTATAAGATTATAGTCGCCTTTTTTGAAGTTATAATTGGGAATTCCATCATTGTGATGATTTTTGTGTGGATGTATGTTGAGAGAAAAGTCAATCATGTTGTGGTCACTGTTGGAAAAGAGTTCTTTAATTTGTATTCCATAAATTGAATTCAAACTATTGCAGAAGATGAGATTGAGGCAGTTGTTAAGTCTGGTGTTGTTGGTTACTAGTTGTTCTAGTCCCAGATTTGTTACTGCATTGTAGAAAGTTGCATATATAGGTTCAGTTGTACATTCATTAAGGGTCCAGTTAATATGAGGTAGATTGAAGTCACCAAGAAAGCTAAAAGCCTGTGGGCAGGATGCTGCCCATCTTAGTAGTGTATTTAGCTTGTTTGCATGCTCGATGTCATAATCAGGGACTCTGTAACATAGTAAGAACCGAAATGTGATATTTAAGGACAATTCACAGATGATGGTCTCAGGAATAGCAAGCTCCTGGGTAACTTGGATATTTTATAGATGTAGGGACTTTTTATAGAAGATAGCAACATCACCTCCTCTACGGATTTCACGATCTGATAGGTAAACATGATAGTGTCTTACTGAGGTAATGGAGTCAGGGAGAGATGCATTGAGCCATGTTTCACAGACAAATATAATGTCGAATTTAGCCGTATTTAGTAAGAGGAGATATTCAGGTATTTTATTTACAAGGATTCTTGCATTGAGTAGCTTGCATTTAAGGCCAGTTGTGGTTGGAATAGAGGTAGTTAGGGGCATGCGTATCTAGTTTTGGGTGATGTTGGATTGGATGGGGTGGGGTTGGATGCAGAGTTGTGGGTTGTGTGACTTTCTTTTGATGCAATCAGATCGGTAGTCAATGTATAGGTCCTTTTCTCCATTGTCTAGACGGTTTTTGAGTTCTGCACGGAGTTCATGGGAGCGTATTCTTTGCAGTATGGATAAGTCTGGTCTTGAGTGAAGTTTTTTGTTGTTGGGATTGGTTTTTGCAATGGCGTTTATTGTATGAATGAATATGCGTTTGCTGGACTCATTTTTGCATACAACTCTACAAAATCTTGGGGCCACAGAGCCATCATTGTATTTGCACCCAGGGCCATCTCTGGTTATTTCAGTGATATCTTCAGAAGAGATGTTTGTTGTATTTGAGTTGCTTATGGTATCGCGAACTTTGGTAATGTCGTCTGATTCATTGGTGTCTTCAAGACCAAATAAAATGGCATTTGGTTGTTTCTGTTCATTTTCCATGATGTCTTTGATGAGTAAGGGGATATTATTTGTGGAATTATTTGATGGGATAGTAATTGTTTGTGGCTGTGGTTTGGTGGTTATTTTTGGTTGTAGTTGTGATTGTAGTTGAGGTAGAGGTTGTGGTTGCTGTGGGATTTCATTTTGAGCTGATAGATACTCACTTATCTGTGCTGTATTTTTTTTCAAGAGAGATTAGGTTTGCTTGTATAGTTGTTTCAAAATGTGTTGCTAAAAGTTCTTCTATTGAGTGAATGAGTGATTCTATGCTTTCAACTCTGTCAGGTAGGGTACTCAGTTTGTTTAGCTTAGGAGAACATGATGGACATAGATAAAAGAATGTATCTGAATTTTTTAAACCATATCAGCTAGGCTTTTGTTTGCATTTAAGCACGCAGGGTGGGCTTGATTGTCGCATAGGTGGCATTTGATGTAAATTTTGCTTTCATTTATGGTTTCAAGACATCTGAAACATGTGCAGGAGTCTGGGAGGTCATTTGTAGAGATATTTTTCTTTTGTTTTGGTTTGGAGTTTTTGGCTGGCATGGTCAATGGCAATTGTATGCTAAACAATTACAATAGCTAGTTAATGTGATAGGTAGACAGTTACTTAATGAATGTTGGTAATTAATAAATGTTAATTGATATGTTAGAGAACAAATCAAAAGTAAGGTTACTTATTACTAAAAATCAACCAATCAATCAATTATTCAAATCACTCTAATCAAATAATTTTGCTAAGCAACAAACAGCCTAATTAATTACAGTAATTACTAAACACACTGGTCAATTAAATTCACTAAATCACTGATTTTACTAATCAGATATTCAGTAATCACACTATATGCACTAAACACTCAATCACACTAATCAATAAAACAATAAATCAATTAATCATTTGATAAAAATTATTTTAAAGAAATTGATTTGGAGACCTCATTATCAAATCTTTGATATAGGTCTTGAGGTAGAAAGTTATAAGTTTTGAGATAATGAAAGTAATGAAATAGGCTGAGGGTGGAGCTCACATCGCAACGATACGGCATGCAATCTTGGAGGTCTGAGATCGCTGCCGATATCTTTGCTCCTGGACAGTCCAAACAGATCTAAACTGTCCCGAAGAGATGGTGAATGTAAAGAGTGCATCCTGTCAATCCCAGGGATACCTCAAAGTCCCTGGTAGATCCAGGAGAACCTCTTTTTGCCAGCAGCAAAGAGGCAGCCATTAAAGCTGCTGAAGTTGGGACAGCTTCGAAATGGGATAGAAAGAGAAAGTGTGCCAGTTTGGTGAGAAGTTTTTCTTTACTTTAAGATTTAAAAGGACACCCTAAGGAAAAGAAAGAATCTGTAAAATCTCAGACAGAAGTAATTAAGTGGCGATTTTAAATGGGAAGTCAAATTAATTTTTTTCTTTGCTGGACTCTTTGTATACGAATTTTTACTCTGAACTGGACTGGTCTTTTTTCTATCTTATTTTTCATTTTTGTTTCTTCTCCTTTTTGTCTTTATATATTTTAGGCTAGAGATACCCTTTTAGCCTTTTTTTTTTCTAAACCCTTTTTCCTTTTTTTATAATAATTTGTTTGGAAAAGGAGGGGGGAAATGAAAACAGAGGAAACTTTGTAACACTGCCAACTAGAGGCTTAGAAATATTGTTTCTCTTTTTTTCTCTTTAGACCAGAGAAAGCTGAGAAAGAATTCAGACTTCTTTTCAAGGACTCTGAGCCTGTCTGATGAGATAGAGGGAAAATCATGGGAGAGTGTTATTGGGTTTCTATCAGTATCTAGAGTCTGGTGTTGAAGTATACAGAAAAAGGATGATAAGATTCTAGAGAAGAGAGCTATAAAAATTAACAAAAGCCTTGGATAACTAAATAGGTACAGTGTGTTCTTTTTCTCTTATTTAAGTTGGGCTATTTCTCACACACCCTCCTTATCAGCTTATTATTTGTAATAGTTATTTGGATCTCTGGACTTTTGGAACCTGCTTTTGTCTTTCTTTTTGCTTTTGGAGCCTAATTTTTACTTTTGCATTCTATTTTAAAGGAAAAGTCTTAATATTAATGTTTTCCTTCTTTTTTTTTTAAAGGGAGTAGGCTTTTTCTTTTTCTCTCTCCCCCTTTCCTGCATTTTTTATCTACCCTCCATATTTTTTTTTTTGTGGCTTCTTTTTTTTTTTGTATACTTTTTCATACCTGGGGACTTTTTAATTGGATTAAGGTGTTGAAGAACCCGAAGAAATTTCTTTTTCTTTTTTCTTTTTTCTTTTTCTTTTTCTGCCTTCTACAAGATTTAACAATTTTTTCCTTTCTCTGTTTATGGTTTTTTTTCCTTGGTTTTTTGAGCTTTTATTGCTATTTAAGTAATCGATTGGATTAAGGTATACAAGAACCTGAAAATTTTTTTTTTTCTATCTTGCTTCTTTTTTTCCACTATTTTTACTTGGATTTACAATTGGCTATTTCATGAGTGGATTAAGGTCTAAAAGAACTTGAAGACTTTGAATTGTCTGAAATGAGCAGGAAACTAACAGTGGCTGGTTCTTCAATTCTTACTTCTTCCTCTTCACCATCTGGAGGACAACGCTCAATACAGACGATGTTAAAGCAAGAAAAAGAACAGGAAAAGGTGACATTGCAGATGATAATGCAAGGAATTCAAAGCATACAAGCAAGAACAGGGGATATTGAAAGGAGAATAGAAAAAAATTGATGAAAAGGTGGTTAATATTCAACAAATCATGATGAAGCATGATGAGAAATTCAAAAAAATTGAAGAGATAAATAAAGAGATAAGAAGATTGGAGATATTGATGACAGATTAACAGTGGTTGAACAAGATAAAAGTGGGATGCTGAGATGGGAGATGGATAGATCAGAATTTTATCTCAGATTTCAAAACATAGCGGAAGAAAAGGGACAAAACTTAGCTGAGATAATGATAGAAATCTTGGCTGAAGCTCTGGAAATAACCAAAGAGAAGATGATGGATAGAATAGATGAGGTTTTTCGAGTCTTTACAAGATATGCAATGAGAAATAGCTTACCAAGAGAAGTTCACATCAAGATTTATAAAGAAAGCCATTAAAACACAAATATTACAGGTGGCAGGAGAGAAAACTTTGAAATATAAAGATAAGGAGATTGTGGTTCTGAAACAAGTGTCCAGTAGAGTGAGAGAAATGAGAATACCGATTTCTGACTAAAATCCTACTTAAAAAAAGAGGTGAATTATAGATGGCTGATTCCAGAAGGTTTAATGTTCACATGGCAAGAACAGAGATGATATAAAGGAACTAAAACACAGGGGTGTTTTAGAAGACATTATACACGGGAGTCTCTGTGGTTAAACTGGGAGAAGACTAAAAGGCAATGTTATTTGAAAATTCCAGTCTGGATATTGACTATTGAAGCTTTTTCCTATCCTATAATATACAAAAAGAAACAAACAGTTAGATATGGGGAAATATTGAATGAAAAGGGTAAACTTAAATCTATGCAAAAATTAGAAGAACAAGGTATAAAGATGAATTGGTTTGCATATGTGCAAATACATTCAATGTATGATAAAGATTCTAAAACAGAAGGTTTCTGTGATAAATTGACTGATTTAGATAAGATTTTGACAGGTACTGATGAAAAGGTGATTAAAAAATTGTATGGATATTTATTAGAAATTAAACTAGAAGAAGAACAAGTTAAAGAAACAATGATTGCTTGGGGGAAAATTTTTGGATATGGGATTGATCTCGAGAAATGGCAAAAATTGTGGTCTCAAAATTATAAAATGACATTGTCAACAGCATATAAAGAAAATTTGTATATGATGTTTTACAGGTGGCATTTTCCCCCAAGAATAGCAAGAATATTCAAGAGCAAATCTGAAGAATGTTGGAAATGTCATCAAGTACTTAGTTCATATTACCATATTTAGTTCATATTACCATATGTGGTGGACTTGTGCGGATGCTAAAAAATATTGGTCTAAAATCCACACATGGTTGGAAAAAATGACAAAAAAGCATATAGACTTGAAACCAGAGATATTTTTATTGGGAATTTTACCTGAAATATATAGTAAAGAATTGAAATACCTGATTGTAAATGTATTAACAGCGGCTAGGATTGTATTTGCCAAAAACTGGAAAAATTAGAAAGTACCATTACAGGAGGAAGTCATTAAGAAAATATTGGAATGTGCTGAAATGAGTAGATTGATATTTGAAATCAGAGAACAAGATGATAAATAATTTTATAAAATTTGGGATCTATTCTATCAATGGTTAGATAATAAAACATGGTAATGAAATATGTAGATTCTTAGAACATAATGAATATATAAAAATGCATTTTTATTACATCTACAGAATGATTGTAGGATAGATCTGAGATGATAATATGAACTGTCACAAAACAAATTAAATAAAATATGGATTATTCTGTAAAACATGAATGAATAATAGTATAGTCAAATGATTGATTAATGATGATATTAATGTATTTAGGAATAGTTGATTGACAATATGAGAATATATACAGTGTAATTGTAATTGAAGACTACGAAGTGGAAGCACAAAACAATTTGTAAACCAACCGACACACTTTATGTATATATATGGAAGATGGCTTGATGTTTTTATGTTTTGTTTGTCTATGTTTGTCTTAAAAAACAATAAAACTTTTTTTTAAAGAAAGTAATGAAGTAGTATTGAGAGTCAGCAAGTAAAAGGTTATTGCTTTGCTTAGCTGTTGCTGATATCCGAGAATAGGTTTATAACCCCTAATAAACTGGCAGGAGGCCTCTTTTCCTGGGCTGGAGAAACAGCAGTTTTTTCATATCAAACAGGTTTGAGATAGTAAAGATGCAAAGATGCTGAAGGGGGGATCTCTGGTTCCTTCTCTTTGAATTAAAAAAAAAGTTTGTGGCTCAGAGAGAGAAAATAATTCAGGGAGAGGATTCGGGCAATCTGATTACTTATAATCTTGCTTTGATTTACTGCTGCTGTTATCTGATCCGCTGGGGTCACTCGTTGAAAAAATGTAAAAACTGTAGGTTTTGAACATGCTGAGATAAGAGCAATACTCACAGCTGACTCTGAACAAGAAAGGACTGAAAAACTCCTTAAAGACTTGGTCTCTCTATCCTCCCTCCTTGTTTCTTCCTGCCAGCTGTCCGATGTGGCTCCAGGGAAATTGTGTGGGGGATAATCAGGGAGACACGTTGTCTGGCGTGGAAGATACTTCAATCAGCTGTGTGGGGGATTTAAATGAAGGTACATTGTTTGCACTCCATTGGCTCCAAGTGATCCAGTTCAAGAGCTCCACCGGTGTGGTTAATAGGGCTCGATAGAAAGAGCTTCTCTGGGGAAGGAGAGGAGGGCTCTGGATAGGTTAGCAGGAGTTTCGCCGGCGTGATTAGGGTTCCAGGGCTTCGGAATCCAGCGTTTTTTGAGCTCTGGTTTACTCATGGTTACTGGTGCAGGCGGTAGCTTTAAAGGTGATTTCTGGTGCAGATGGTGGCTTTATAGGGAGATAGTGCTCCAGGAGCTAGAGCTTCACCTTCCTAGTTGGGCACCGCCATCATGGAGATGTCATTAAACTGAAACCCACCTCTTGATACACTATAGTAATCTTGTCCAATAAATCTTGCCTGGCATTAATAGCCTACCAATATAAATGAGCAAGAACTAGACATTTTTCTTCAATATCTTTATATATTACGACATTATAGTTTCCCTACTTGCTTAAGTCCTATCTTCAGAGGTAAATATACCTATAGGCATGGAGAATTCTGCTGAAACCAAAAAGTTACACAGTGTATAAGGCATTAGGAGTTAACCTGACATGTGATATTGAGATAAAAGTATTCAGAAAGGTTCAGTCCTTCCTTGTATGTTGTTGTGCATTCTTTTAATTATGCCTGTTAACACCCTCACACACAAAAAACAACCCATTATTTTAATCTTGATCAAATAAACCAATTTTGTATTCTTTTTTCTTTCTCCAAACAGTCTTTAAAATCCTCAAAGAAAGTTCAAGCATCTGCTTTCTCATTACTCTCTTTTGCTCTCCTCTCAAAATCCTTTCCCATCTTTATCAAGTCCCTTTGTATTTCAAACAGCAATTCCTGCAGTATTACCAAACGATGCCAGTAAAGAGTTAAATACTTCAACTCTCTCCATAAGTCAAACATTTCTTTTAAAATAGTCATCTAGTGCCCTCTAGTGTATAATCTTCAATGTTTTTTTTAATCAATTCAGAATATAAATAGAGGATTTTCTCATGGGAGAGGACCCTTTCAATGAACTTCAAAATCTTAAATCAAGTCCATCTGAGCTCTTAATCTGTATGCAACTTTCTAAAGCCAACAATAATCATTCTTTTATGGTATATTCCAAAAAATTCAAATCCTGAAACTTATACATTTTGGGTTTTTTCTTTGAAGGATTTATGAAATTTTTATTGAAATCCTAGTGTTTTCAATAAAACTTGCCAGTCTGAGAGTTCTTAATCTGTAAATTAAAAGAAGGGAGGGGAAATAAGGGCTAAAGAGATCAAAAGATGAGCCGCTAAAATGCAGAATCAATGTAGGTGAAACTAGTGACAATAAGCCTGATGGAATCCCACAATCCCCAGCTGATCACAAGATAACCACAAAAATTATTTAGAACATAGAATGGAGGACCACACACAAGCCATCAAAATATCAGCTGGATTGGAAGGCAGGAATAGAAACAAAACTGGAAAAAGAAACTCTCTAGTATCTCAGTTTTCCAGGATTTCACTTGGCCCTTTCTTTTTCAAAAACCATTACTTTGAGCCAAAAGGAAATAAAAAGCAGAAGAGTTCATCACAACCCCATTTTGTAATTAAAAATAAAGGCCATTTGGTTTGGAAAAAGTATTTTTGACAACTTATAGGTGAAATTACATTTAGCGATACATTCAGGGGTGTGATACGACAGGGTTAAGTACCGGTTTGGGATTTACAAGGTTCGGTGATTTATGATATGCTTCCCTGCATGCTGCGAGCTATGCGCCGACAAATTATCATCAGCCCACTACCTGCAGAGAAGCAGCCTTGAAACAGCCCTCTTTTCCTGCTTTTTTAACTGCAGCCGTGCCTTGTTCGGTAGCTGAAGTTGAAAAATCAGGAAATAAAGATCAGGTAAGAGCCTGGGTGGGTGGGCCGGCAAAAACATCAGTAGACATAGAACCGGTTCTATGACTGCTGCTCTTCAGAGCTACCGGTTCTACAGAGGTGGACAGAACCTGTAGAAACCCACCCCTGGTTACATTTGAATTAAATAAGAAAAAGCGCTTCAACTGGGGAAAAATGTTTCAGTTTTAGAATCTGCTTTTATGCAATCCACATTGCATAAAATCATCTCACATATGAAGCCAACAAGTAGTTGCTTATAAGCAGGGTAAGGGCTGATTTAAATATTCAAAAGAAATGAATATTCTTCCTCAAGAGCCTGCAGATTTGCTTTTGAGTCCTTCCAGCTGAGTCTTGCCTCCAAGCGATGTCTCTGTCACCAGTCACTGTTTAAAAAATAAATTATATGAATAGCTCACACTTCTAAGTCTTTGCATTTTCAAGATCAGATCTTATTTCATGTTCAAATAATTTTCCCAGGGGAGGAATTATTTAAGGATCTACTTGCTAGATCCATAATTGAACATAGTGCACTATGTGTATATAGATTTCAAATCTCCTTCCCTCTTGATTCAATCATAAGGCACCTCCCATATCAAAACAAATTTTGGAATAAGTCAAGAGTTTATATTATGGCATATGAAATATATTTTGAGGATGGGAGGAGTGGGAAGGGACTTGACAGAAGAACCAAGCTCATCAATTTTCATTTCCAGCATGATTTCACCTATGTGCGGATTTTATTTTTTAAAAGTACCAAGGCATTTACTAAAATGCTAATTGGAAAAGCTTGGCTTGTGGATTCCTAGCAAACAGTATAAAAACACTGTCAGAGAGAATCAACATCCTTAAGAAAGTGGCCTCTTAGTCGTATGCTTATTAACTGGAACCACCTTAGGATGCATAATTGGTTTGGACACTCAAGCTGATCAGACTCTAGGTCTCCTCTACTGCCAGCAAATCGCCCACGACAGTTTTGATCATTTAACATTTGAAATTTCAAATCAATATATGCAAATTGTTGAGAGATGGAGCTAGAAAGAAAGCCTCTATTTTTTTTTTTTAAAAAAAGATTACCCTGGATCAAACTGTGAAATGGTAACCACATGAACCAGGCTACATGTATGTCAATTAATAAAGAAGGCCTCTCTTGTAGGGTTAGCAAAATTCCTGACCCTCTGTCTTAGCATTAATTAAGAAGTGGAAGGAGGTCTGCCATATGAAATGAAAAATTTTGGGGGAGGAGGTCATATGAAGCAGGACAAGGGTGGCATTATAAAACTGGCTTCAGGCTTTGCTGGTGCTGAGAACTAATTAACACACCTAAGGTAGTGAGCTCATGCATCAGTTATTCTCCCAGTTCCTGAAAGCAACAGTGTTTCTCTCAACACATTAGTGCTTTCGGTATTAATTTAGTTAGACTATGGAAGGATATATGAAATGTCAAAACACATCTTTATTCAGCCAGATGATAGGTTCTGGCTGCTTTATTTGATTCCAAATGCCAGGCTAGTCATTCAAAAGGGAAGAAATTTAGCTTTGGTTTATGAAGAATGTAATAATTTCATACTGAGAGGTAGACTTTAACATTTTGATTCAGAGCCCCTTACAATGCTTCAGGTATTCTCTTAGTAAAGTTTTTCTGAGGGCAGACAATCCAGGAGCTCAGCAGGTATTTTGGACAACCGTACCAGAATAGTAGTCGTCCACTATGGGACTTCTTATTCAAGATACATGGCTTTGAAAGCATGTATTTATCTCAGCTGGTGTTAAGCAATATGTTTATACAAGGAGTGAGCTTCTGTTTCTTGCAACAATGACAGAAGAGTAGAAGCTATAGTGTCAGGAAAGTAAGTGTATGAGTGTGTGTGTGTAAGAAGGAGTTGCTGTGAGCCAGGAGACCTAGTCTGGAAAGATCAAACTAAAGTTTCTATAGCATTCAAGACCAGACAGATGGCCAATAAATTAGTCTACATTTATTAGGCAGCTGAAGGCAGCAGTCAAGCTTCTCCTAGCTAGCAAAACCTAAGAAGCCAGAACCACATGGAATTCAAAAAGGGATTTTAATGCTAGTCAGGGCTAAAATCATAACTTGAAAATGATAAAAGTCTCTTTGAAAATTTCTGGCTTTGTTCCCTCTTTTGCCACCCACAAAAGTCTGTCTTCTCTACCTGATTCTCACAGGCTCTCACAGCAGCCTATGTAACAGTTCTTTCTCACAGATTCTGTTAGATCTGGGGTGGATCAGTCCGAAGGAGACGCGAGACCATTTAGTGAGTTTAGCTCTTTATTTAGGGTAAGAACAGTCTGGGGAATACGAGCCGTGGCAGCCCTTCATATAGGGCTGGCTAGCGGCTTGGCGGCCAATGGCAGCACTTTGAATCTCCCGCGATCAGCACAGCCAATCGCGGTAGGTTCCTAGTGCTCCAATCATGGCCGAGGCTTTGACCAATTGGGTCACTGTCCATCCGGACCAATCAGTTGTGAGGGTTTGGAGTATGCTAATATAGCACACCCCTCCCCTCTTGGTTTCGTCTGTCGGTGCGTCGTGACGTAGTCGCGTAAGTAGGCGGGACTTCGTACCTGTCTATTTGACCTGCGCGGTTCAGTTCTAACGTGATCGTCGACCGGTTTGGATGGCTTCTCTGTCGCTCCGGTTCCTTGGGATGGAACTGCCTGGAAAGTTGAGCTGGGCCTTTCTTGGTAGCTCCCTCCCGGTCTACCTGGGTTGGTTGAGCTGCCGTTCCTATTGTTCCCACCGGATCTTTCCGGGCTGGTTGAACTGGTTTGGCTGCTCCTTCCAGGTGAAGATTCCAGGGTTTCGTGTTCTGTTGGTCCTGCGTCTACAGGTGAGTAGTGTTGGTTTATTTGTGGTTTGTTTATTCTGGGTGGGGGGTGTTCTGCCTGCGCTAGCTGGTTCCCTTTGGTTCTTTCTTTAACGCTTGCCGTTTTCCCCCCCTTCTAGTTTCTTGCTCGGGTGTCTGGTTATTGGCGACAGTTATTCTTGATCTTAGCTGGTTAATGTGCCGTTTCCGTTTTTTTCCGTCGCTTGTTTCTAGTCGGTATGATCGGGGGCCGGTTATTTGGGTGATTGTTGCTGGTACCCAGAGTGGTTCTCCTGACAGGTTTTTCATTATACCGTGCCTCCTTTATTAAATTTTCTGTGTTTGCTGGAGGAACCTGGGGTTTTGTCAGGGTTGTATGTGGGGTGCATTCTGTGTAGGGTTGATCGCAGTTTCCTGCCCATCATCAGCTCTGCTGGGCTTCTCTTGGTGGTTGCGCTAGGTGTGATATGCTGGATGAGGAGCATTTTGTTGATTTTATCCTGTATGTTGGCTGCTTCTATTTTTTGGATGGCTTTCTTTGTGTATTGGACCATGCGTTCTGCCCGTCTGTTCGCCACCGGGTTTGATGGTGCGGTTAGTGCATGGCGTATTCCTTGGCCTGCCAGAAATTGTTCGAACGCTAGTGTGGTGAACTGGGGTACATTGTCCGACACTATTACGTCTGGCAGGCCATGTGTGGCAAAGAGTTTGCTCAGTTTCTTTATTACCGCCTCTGTTGTGGTGGACTTCATGGTGCTTACCTTCAACAAGTTGGAGTAAGCATCTACTGTGATAAGGTACATGTGTCCCTTGGTTGGCCCCGTGAAGTCTATGTGAATCCTAGACCATGGGCCCCTTGGTATCTCCCACTCTTGGGTTGGGGCTGTGGGAGGATTAGGTCTGGATTCTTGGCATTGTTTGCATTTGGCCACCCAGGTTTTGATCTGTTTGTCCATTCCCAGCCACTATGCATAGCTTCTGGCCAGGCTTTTCATTTTGACCATCCCTGGGTGTCCCTCATGCAGCATCCCCAACACCCTTTCTTGTAATGTTTCCGGAATTACCACTCTGTCCCCCTAAAGTATGCAGCCCTTCTCGGTAAAGAGTTCAGTTTGTCTGTTTCGGAAGGGTCTGAATAGTTCGTCCTTGTCCCCTTCCAGCCACCCTTTTCCAACCCAGCTCAAGACTCGCGCCAGCTGCTTGTCTTTATTTGTTTCTCTGGCAATGTCTGGCGCGGTTACGAGTGGATTGGGTATTGTCTCTATTTGGAGTACCTCTGTTGTGGGTGCCGGGTCGTCTTCCTGGTTCGGTAGGGGTGAGCGACTCAGGGCGTCTGCGTGGGCGATGTCCTTGCCGGGTCGATGTATCAGCTGGTAATTGTGTGCTGCTAGGAATTCGGACTACCTTGTCATTCTTGGCGATAGAATGTTCGGTGTGGCCCTGTTTCCTACCAGGATTCCTAGCAGCAACTTGTGGTCCGTGATGATTGTAAAAGTCCTACTGTAAAGGTATTCATGAATTTCTTGACGCCAGCGATGACTGCTAGGGCCTCTTTGTCGAGCTGGCTGTAGTTCTGCTCTGGCTTTGAAAGTGTCCTTGATGAGAAGGCAATGGGTGCTTCCCTCCCATCTGGTAGCTGGTGGCTGAGGATGGCGCCGATCCCAAATGGTGATGCGTCGCATGTTACCGTTAATGGCAGGGTCTTGCGGTACTGGATTAGTACCGCGTCGGATGTTAGCAGGTTCTTTGCATTGTTGAAGGCACTTTCATCCCATGCTCCCCAAGTCCAGGTGGCTGTTTTGTCTCACAGCCTATGCAGCGGTTCCGCCACGGTCGCCTTTTGAGGTAGGAAGACATTGTAAAAGTTTAACAGTCCCAAGAAAGCCTGTAGTTCCATTTTGTTCTTGGGGCGTGGTGCTTCCCTTATGGCTCTCAGTTTCTTTTCTGTGGGGTGGATCCCTTGTTTGTCTAGGAGGTACCCTAGAAATTCGACCCTCTCGGCCTGTAGTTGGCACTTCCCTTTCTTGACTTTAAGTCCCGAGTCTCTGAATTTCTTCAGTACCTCCCTCAACCTGGCTTCTAGCTGTTTTTCATTTTTCGCGGCCACCAAGACATCGTCAAAATAGGGCACTACCCCTTCTATGCCCTGGAAGAGTCTTTCCATAAGACTTTGGAAGACCCCGGGTGCACGCTGACTCCAAATTGGAGCCGGTTGCAGCGGAAAGCCCCTTGGTGTGTTACGATGGTTTGGGCTTCTGCTATTGTGGCGTCGGCTGGCAGCTGTTGGTAGGCTTGTGCTAGGTCGAGCTTTGCGAAAATTCGGTCTCCCCCCAGTGAGTGCAGAAGGTGCTGGACTACTGGGATGGGGTATGTGCTTTGTTGGAGCGCATGGTTTAGGGTGGCCTTGTAGTCACCACAAATTCTCACGGACCCATCTGGCTTGATGGGGGTGACAATTGGGGTCTCCTACCGGGTGTGATCAATTGGTTCCAGCACCCCTTGCGTGATCAGCTTATCTAGCTGCTCATTTATCTTGGGCTTGAGTGCAAACGGCACTCGCCTGGGCTTAAGGCGGATTGGTGCGACGCTCGGGTCCATATTGAATGAGATAGGGGACCCCCGGTACTTGCCTAGGCTGTCATCAAAGACTTCCTGGAAATCCCTCATGAGCGCCGCTTCCCAGTCCGCCTCTCCGATGCAGTGTATGCTGGTTACTTCGATGCCCAGGGGTGCGAACCACTGTAGTCCCAATAGGCTCGGTCGATCTCGGTCGACGATCGTCAGCATTTCTGTGTGGCTCTTGAAGGTGACCTTAAAGTGGCCTCTGCCAACTACAGGGATTCGGTTCCCTTGATAGTCTTTGAGAGTCAGTGTTTGGTCTTCCAGTTCATGGTGGCGGATGGTGGGGACCAGGTGCTTGAGTGTGCACCAGGAGACCATTGAGAGGAAGGACCCGGAGTCCACCTCCATGTTGCACAGCTGATCTTCTATCCCCACCGCCATGTATACCTTCCTGGCGTCGCTTGTGGAGGAGTGGCCGATGACGACGGTTTGGTGTGTTTCCTCCCTTTGTTTTGTCTCCTGGAGTCACCTGTTCCAACTTTCTCGGCTCCAGCGGTTCTCTGTCTGGTGATTGCGGTTTCTGGTGGGGGTGCTCTCTCTCCGTCGGGGGCTGCCATCTCGTCATCGCGGGCTGTAGGTGTTTTATTCCGGCATACCTTGGCGATGTGTCCCCGTTTCTCGCACTGCCAGCAAATGGAGTTGAGAAAATGGCAGTCCGCCCAGGGGTGATTGCTGCCGCAGCCAGCACACTGGAACCTCGACTTATGACCTAGTGGTTCCCGCCGCTCCCGCGCTGATTGGAGGCAGTGGATCACCTCCTCCTCGTCCTCGGTCTCCGAGAAGGAGTCGATGTCGCCATGGTGTGTGGTTGTGCCTTGATGGTCGGTTTCTGGTCGCTTCTCGGGGGTCGAAGTTGTCTCTCTGGCCGCTGGTCGTGGCATGATGCTTGATTGTTGCATCCAAGCCACTGATTTCTTGGCCGCTTCAGCTGCAGTGGCCTCAGTGAGGGCATCAGCGAGGGAGATGTCCCCCTTTGCCATGATGCGGCTCTGGAGGACGGGGTCTTGGAGTCCTATGACGACGTGGTCTCGCAGGGCCTTGTCCAGGTGAGCGAACTCGCACAGACTGCCCAGGTCTCGTGGCGTCACCATGAAGTCGCCAAGCCCCTCGCCCTCGCGTTGATTCCCGCCTGTGGAAGTCGTGCCGCCGGATAAGGATGGGCATGATGGGGTGTAGTGGCTTCGCAGTAGAGGCTCGAGGTCACCCCACTCCATTGTCTTGATGTCCTCTGGTTTGGCCAAGGCTTTGGCCATCTTGAACACTGCGGGCCCGCAGTCTGTGAGGAACACGGCTCATTTCTTGTGGCCATTGGCGTCCTTGAGGTTGCTACTCTTGAGGAACATTTGGAACCTATTGGTATAGTATTCCCAGTCCTCTGTAGCAGGGTTGAAGGGTGCGGGTGGCGAGTTGATGCCGGCCATGCTGCCTGTTCTGCGTGCCGCTTTGCCACGTGCTGGGGTCTCCTTGTTTCACGATCCCATCCTCATCGCCAGTGTTAGATCTGGGGTGGATCAGTACGAAGGAGACGTGAGACCATTTAGTGAGTTCAGCTCTTTATTTAGGGTAAGAACAGTCTGGGGAATACGAGCCACAGCGGCTCAGCGGCCAATGGCAGCGCTTTGAATCTCCCGCGATCGGCACAGCCAATCGCGGTAGATTCCTAGCGCTCCAATCACGGCCGAGGCTTTGACCAATTGGGTCGCTGTCCGTCTGGACCAATCAGTTGTGAGGGTTTGGAGTATGCTAATATAGCACAGATTCTCTGATGACAACAACCTTGTAAGGGAGGCTGGGATGAGAATGACTGGCTAAACCAATCCATAAGCTTCTATAGTGGAGAGTGGTTCTTTCTGGTTCTCTCTGATGCTTTAACCAAGCCAGCTACTTTGGAAATTGAATTCCACAAGTCTTAAAGTTGCAAAGTTTGGAGACCCCTGCTTTAACTTCTACTCCACATTGTCTCTCAGGGACAATAGTATGGCTATTATCACCAAGTCATGTTTGCTGAACAAACTAAAACAGTTTTTTTTCTCTCGGTCTTTTAGACTTTCATAGCTGGGCATGAAAAGCAGGTACCTCCTACAGGTTCTTAATTCATAAAATTTCTCTTCAGGAGTTTACCTGAATATGTGAGCGCTTCAGCCTGCATAAGCGTGCAAACTGATTGCATCTTGCCCTGCTGCTTCTCATGATTTGGTATGGTTAAATATAAATTCCAAGTACCAAGATTCTCAGGGCAAAAAAAAGCAGAAAATCAAAAACACAAAATAACCCACAAGAAAATACTTCAACTTTTTCCTATTTCTCAAGCTCTCCAGTTTAAACCTATGCTTGGATTGTGCATTAAACAAGAAAATGTTCTGAGCTGTGAGCAAAATACAATTCAGTCGTACTCAAAGCTGCACATTAATCACAGTCACATTTAAACTTTGGTGTGGAAACTGAATTTTGCTTAGATTTCATTCACTACTTAATTGAAACAGTGATTTCCAACCTCTGGAGGTCAGCGTTCATCAACTGCCCTAGATAAAAAGAAAGAAAAAAAGTATAATTAACTTAATGGTTTCATCACATTTCATCTCTGAAGTAGATCTTTGTAAGATCTTTACTCATTTTAACATACTATGGATTTCTGACTAGCTCCTACTACTCGTGGTTTTTCAAAAAGGACAGCAGAAACAATGACTAGTATATTTGAAGGAGAGATGAAGGCGTGCATAAGTGCACAATTGTGCCTACCATCCCTGTCTTATTGTCCCCAATTATTAGTTCCTATTTCTTGTATTAAAACTGATGTTTATTCTTTTTTTAAAACAAATTTTATTAATTTTTGAAGATAAACAAAACATAGGACATAAAAGCATAAAACCTCCTTTCTAAAAATTACTTATAAGTTTTAACAAGGCAAATAAAACATCATTTTTAAGGCATAGTTCCACATTGTCACATTTCCATTTAAGCACATATATAACTTTTCCAAATTTCTCATCATTTCTCCCTTTACTTTTATTCAATTATATTTCTTTCTATCAAGGTTTTATTAATTCTCAATTGAATATAGACATTTATACAGCATAGTTCCAAATTATCACATTTCCATTTAAACACCTATATATCTTTTCCAAATTTCTTATTATTTCTCCCTTCACTTTTATTCAATTATATTTCTTTCTATCAAGGTTTTATTAATTCTCAGTCAAACATAAACACCCAAAATACAAAACATAAAACAAGACATAAAAAGATAAAACTTCCTTAATTATCATTTGTACATGTCTTTTCCAAATTTCTCTCCCTTTAGTTTTATTCCTCCAAGGTTTTATTAATTCACAATCAAACATAGCTAACCAAAACACAAAACATAAAACTTCTTTTGAAAAGTGACTTAGCCCGGGTTACATCTTTTTTTTACAGACCTAAATCAAATTCATGCTCATCTTTTATACCATTCATATCTTATTGACCATTCTATATTTTCTATATAACTTCTCCCTTCTTTTCACTCTCTTAATTATATTTTTAATTATATGTTTATTTCATCTTATTTCAAAATCATTATGCTTGTATCTTTTGTCTGTTCTTTTCCAATTGTCTATTTATCTCTTCTCTTTAACAAAAAATTTCCCCTGTAATCACTTTTAAAGTGTGACGCCTTTCTATCTTTCCCCTAAAGTAACACTTAAAATAATACATAATTTCCATCCTGATTCTGCTTAGTACATTCTACATGTTGCATTTTAAAATAAAAAATAATAAACTTATAGTATAGTTAAGTATATAATTTCCATTCTAGTTCTAATTCTAATTAATACATTATTTTAAAATAAGAAGATGAAATAGTAAATTTATAATAACATTAAAACAATAACAAATTAAACAATAACTAAGCATTAATCATTTTACACATTCTCTTTAATACTTTATTAAATATTGAGATCTATCATTATTAAACATTTTAATATTTTAATAGTTTGTTAAATCTTATAATATTCCAATAGACTATTTCAAATGCAAATACTACAATACTATCTTATGTACTCTTGCAGAATCTTTCTTTAATTATACACTATTTTTTATCCTTTATCTCTAAAAAAAATCTTCTTTTTGGCATCTTGTTTCAGACTGTGGCTTTTTTTCCCTTTTTGCCTCCCTTTCTTCTCCAGTCTGGTCTTTTTGCCCCCCCACCTCCTAACCTCCACCTTTTTAACTTCCCCTCTCCATTGTAGTTCTCTTTTCAATTGCTTTCTAACATTGTACCTTTTTTTCACCTTATTTTTCTTTTTCTTGGTTGTTTTATTGAATCTTAAATTCTCATTTTTCCTTCCTCTCTTCCTATTTTCTTTCTTAATCAAACTTTTTTGTCCATTAAAGATGGCTTCTTCCTCTTCTTCTTCTTCTTCCTCTCCTCCTTCTCCTTCCTCAAATATTTGCTGGTAGGTAGAAACCACCATTTCTAAAAAGTGGAAGGCAGCTCCCAAAAAATCCTTGCCATTTTGTTCTCTTTCTTTTAATTTTTCACATTCCATTTTTAATTCATCCATAGATGGTGCCATTGTAAATTTTTAAGAACAACCCAGATGTTTTTAGTCTTAAAGTAATTTCCAAATGTCAAAGTTATCAAACAATCCAGACAGACAGAAATTATTTCCTCTTCTTCTCTTTGCAATTTTTCCTCCTGGGGCAAAATCCCAAATATATTTTAAAACCGTATTACAGTTAGTTGCTGGTCTTATAATCTTCAAGGCGTCTCCTCCAACAAATTTTTAAAGATTTTTTTAGTCCTCTCCTTCCCACTTATAACAAAGAGCTTATTTTTACCTTAAAGAAGCAGGTTTTTCTGTGCTCATTTGCTTTCTCCATAAGGAAGGGGAGTGAACTTTCCTTCAGCACTTTCGCCGCTGCAACAATCTTTTGGAAACAAATGTATCAATCCACAAGTCAGGTTTCCAGGGTGTTTTAAAAGTAACTTAATGTTCCGGTTCAGCCAAGAAAACTTCTCCTTCTAAAAAACTTCCTCCTGCACAATCTTATCCGGTTGAAGATTCCTTTGTGGCTGCCATTTCTGACAGCCACTCCACCGCCTCAGGAAAAAGGAGTCTAGCCAGCTGGAGAAGAGGGGTATGATATCCCCAGACCCCTGCCCAGATCTCCTCTGTCTTCCGCTGCCCCTTCAGGGTAGCGACAACCCCCAAATCCAATTGGATCAGGGGTACCTCAGCGGCAAGCACAGCAGGGACCCGCAGAGAAGTGGATTCCTGCTGCCGCCGAAGCCTTGCAACCGGAAGAGCAAACTTATGTTTATTCTTGTTTCTGTTATATTGTAAGCTTTTCACAAATAAAATAAAATAAATAAATAAAAAAGATTACATTTTCAATAAATAAACCCATATAAATGGAAAGGTTGTTTATGATTTACGAAGAGAGAGGGTTTTAGTTGTTATAATGGCATGTAATGCAACTCTACTTCTATAATTTTGCTTCATCTCAGAGTCAAAGAAATAATGGAGAGGAGTCCCTGAATTACCACCACAATTGGGCCTCAAATTTCCTTTGCTTAAGCGAGACAAGTGTTAAGTCAGTTTTGCCTCATTGTACCACTTTCTTGCCACAGTTGTTGAGTGTATCGCTGTAGTTGTTAGGTTAGTAACACGGTTGTAAAGTAAATCTGGCTTCTCCATTGACTTTGCTTGTCAGAAGGTTGCAAAAAGTGGTCACTTGACCCCAGGGCACTGCAGCCATAAATATAAACCAAGCATCTGATTTTTGATTCTGTGAGCATGGGGTTGCTGCAACAGTCAAGTGTTAAAAATAGTCACAAGTCACGTTTTTCAGTGCATTGTAACTTTGAGTAGTCACTAAATCTATAGTTGTAAGTCAAGGACTACCTGTAAGTATTTACCTATTTAATGTCCAGACAATATGCTTGCGAACTTTGGAGACTTAGGCTGGCATGTATTATGTGAAGAGTGGACTGGGCACAGCTAAGATAGCTCTATCACTTCTCTTGCATCCTTTGCACAAAAGACACTCCCTGTGATAGGGATCATTTACAATACCTGTGGTGTTCTCTGCTGATAACTACATACATACTTGTCTGCTAACAGATGCAATATATGAGAAAGGTCCCTTCTGAGCCTTTTTCTTCACCCATTATGTAGCTGTGGGATATGTCTCCTCTTATCTGACTGTTCTGTAGACAGCATCTCTTTGCCCTGTTTGTCTTGGTCTTTCTCACATACTGATACGGGGAAATGGAGGAACACCTAATAGCAACCAATAGCACTTAGACTTACATACCACTTTACAATGCTTTACAACCCTCTCTAAGCGGTTTACAGAATCAGCATATTGCCTCCAACAATTTGGCTTTTCACTTTACCCATCTCAGAAGGATGAGTCAACCTTGAACCTGCTGAGATTTGAACTGTCAAATTGCAGGCAGCCGGCAGGCAGCAGAAGTAGCCTGAAGTACTGCACTCTAACCACTGCACCACTGTGGCTCATAACTTTTCTAAGTTAACTATATTGTGCATAATTTTTTTCAAATGCTTTCCTGAGCCCAATAGTGAGGGGAAAGGAAACAAGTTGGGTAAAAAAAAAAAAAAAAGAATATAGTCTATATGATCCAACAAGATAATCCAGGAGAGGAGTAGGCTGTGTCTTTGATATTTATTTGTAAAATAATTTGTAATTTATTTGTAACTCTGGGCGGCTTACAATATTGAAAGGTAAACCTGTACAAACCTATTAAGATTAATGCAATACTATAAAAATCTACATAATCAAGCTTAAAGACAGGGAGGGAAAGAGGGAGAAGGATGACAATGGGAAGGGAGAGATCTGTTGTGAATCTACCCACCTCTATAAAGAATAGACCTCTCTCACTCTCTCTCTATAACCAGCATATGCCAACTGAACATGCCCATGACGAGGGTGCCCGCCAGTGTGCACAACGAAGCTCCATGAAACTTCTTATGAATTATTTTGCATGGAAAAGTTTTTTTTCTTTGATCCAAGTAACTCAACCCAGGAAGGTTGCTCAAAATTTAAGGGGAAAAAAACTGTTTTCAATTAAAGTAAAACAAAGAGTAATATTGACCGACCAAGAAATATTACTTAACGTAAAGTGCATGTTTTAATTCCCTTCCTCTAAAATGTTCCAAACTGAGAGGTGGTAGGATTTGTGATTCACTTGGCTACTGGCCACACACATTGTTCAGCATGTTTTCAGTCTTGAGGGGCCCCTCCTATCCCTCCCTCTCCTCTAAAATGGCAAGCAGACCCAAGCAAATGCAAGCCATAAGGGCATATGATATTTCTCAGCCCTACAGTTGACATTTTAATGGTTGGTTGATGTTTAAAAGAAGTAGGGGAAGGATGGCCAACAATTTTAAGGGGAAAGTATTGCCAAATCCTTGCTTAATAAGCAAGACAGGAATGGCAAGAAATAATCATTTGCAGGATTACATGCAAGGATACTTGTTATTGTTGAATTCAAGGTAGCACAACTGATGTATGGTTCCTTGGTTCATTTTGTGTTTGAAAATCAGGAGGAATTTAAATAACTGGGAAAATGTAAGCCCAAAGCTTGTTTATTTGTCTAAAGCTTTATTTAATTGTAGATAGAGCTCTCAAGCACCTTCTCTGATTTTCTGATTTCTAAAGTGCTTAAATAAGGCATCGGCTACAGTAAGTCCCTGCAATGATAAAGGAAATTTAAAATCCCAAGGGTTATCCATCAAAAAGCATTGTTACCTATTCCATTTTTCTTTTTAGATGTTTTATCAGGAAGGAGGTAAAATAGGTTGGTAGACTCAGGAAAAAAAATGAAAGAAAATATAACTGAGATTTTTTTGCAGAGTTCTGCATTTGAGACATGGTTCCATAGAAAACTTGTCAGGAGATATTTCTTATTTCTTAATTAATAAGTACTTGTGTTTATCTTTATCTTGATAGTCAATAGTTCCATCTTAGGGTTATTCATTGTACATTAAGTTATTGAAGGAAAGGCAGCTTTTTGTCCTTCCTTCCTTCCTTCCTTCCTTCCTTCCTTCCTTCCTTCCTTCCTTCCTTCCTTCCTTCCTTCCTTCCTTCCTTCCCTCCCCTCCCTCCCTCCCTCCCTCCCTCCCTCCCTCCCTCCCTCCTTCCTTCCTTCCTTCCTTCCTTCCTTCCTTCCTTCCTTCCTTCCTTCCTTCCTTCCTTCCTTCCTTCCTTTTTGGTTGGTTACTTTACATTAACCACACTTTGCCATATCATCTGAACATAAAGAATTTCTGGCTAGTGAAATATAGTGGTCTACAACCAAGAAGACCCAGACTGACCTCCAATTTCAGCTATGAAACTCACTCTCTTCGTCCCATGTATCTAACAGGATTGCTGTTAAAGGAATAAAATGAAGGGTAATTCTGAAGTATATAGCTTTTAGCTCCTGAAAGAAACATAACAGAATTAAGAGAGTTGGAAGGGATTTTGGAGGTCTTCTAGCTCAAGCAGGAAATGCTATTCCACTTCAGACCAATGGTTGTCCAATCTCTTCTTAAAAACCTCCATTAGAACACCCACAAATTTTAAATATAATATTATAATATTAGTCCTGGTGGAAAATGATGGGGGTGCAGTAGCCACATAATGGAAATGCTCTCTATTAGCTATTTTATTATCCTTCTTCTTTTATTTTTTTTTGAGGAGGGATATGTGGGCTTGTTTTTGCCTACAAAGACCTTGGGCTTCTAATCAAAACTGAATCCTACAGAATTGCATTTGCTGTGAAAAAATAAAAATAAACATAAAATCAAAGGTTATAGGAATATTGATCACAGAGAAGGTGAGCTGGCAAACTATGGTTGGCCATAGTTTTTCAAGTCACCTGACATTTGTTAATAAGGTACTTGCTTAACACTAATCCACATTTGGCATGCAATGGGCTGCTTAGAATCAGGTACTGTCCTGAAAAAGGTAGTGGCTATACCTTAAAGAGAGACAATATTGTATGAAGAAATGCAAGGTATTAGTGAAAATTACTAAATAAAGTTATTTAAGGCTTTACTTGGTAGGATACAGTTTTATTGAGACCAACTCCCTCTTGCTAATTTTTAAATTGTAATAGGTGTCCCCCCCATTACAACATTTGATTAGCCTTAATGGGCTCCTCTCCATGTATTTTAATAGAGTTATTTATTTGCTGTAAAGGTTTGTGTGAAATGAGGAAATTTGCCCGTCTTCGGCACCTAATATTGGATGTAAAGATTACTTGGCCCTCTTCTAAGATCCTAGTTTGGTTTCAAACATTGATAACAGTTAGTTTGTTGAATAGACCTGACTTTCCAAATAGCCTTCCCTTTGCAATAACATTGCAAGAACTGTTCATATTTTATTTTATACTAATCTGGAGAAGCCTGAACTTTCTCTGTTATAATTTATTATTTTTCATGACCTTTTCTTCTCAACCATTTCTGTTTTGCATTTGTTCACAGTGCTAGTCAGCCTGATCATATATAATTATAAATATAATTTTAGAAACTACAAGAAAATTGCTTTTCTCCGGGACTGGAGGAGCAGCCAACAAATACAGCATTGTTTGATGTTGCAAAGCCATCAGTTTACAAGCGAGTGTATGCCAAGCTTGTTTTGGCATCAAATGGAGTGACACCTGTTTTAGTTTTAGGCCGCTTGCTATGTATTTCAAACAATGAATCAAAAATGCAGGCGATAGTCCAAACCTGAGAATTCTCTTGTCCTTCCTATGATACCCTACTAATATTAGCAATCAAATGACAAAGACAAATTATTTTGTTTTTATTTGATGCAGTCATGATGGCTAGGATTGATGGATATTTTAAATTGGAGGCTCTAAGTACAGTATAAAAGTCTGCTCTAGGAGGTATCAGCTTTGGGTTTGTTTTAACATCTCCAGGTAAATGAAGCATTGCTTTCTGGTTTTCGCTTTGAGATCCTGCAAAGAAAAAAAAACCATCCAATATATAAAACCACCTAGACAGATTTTAGTCATCGTTCCAACTATTTGCAAAACTTCAAAGAGCTGTTTTAGTTGGTTCTCTGCTAAGCTTTTCTTATTGAACCAGAAAAGGGCAGGGATGACTTCTTTAACAATGTCTAAATATTCAAAGATTTGTCTATCCAGCATGTAGTAAGGTTGTGTCTCTTAGGCTTCAAACAATGAAGCTACTCTGTGTTTTTATATTACATTTGACTGTTAAGACCTTGAGAGCTTTTGGGAAGAAAGGGAGATGCAAACTGAAATAACAGTTCTTACTCCTTCATTACATTGCTGGTTTATATGCCGCTTTTCCAGGAGCTGAATATAATGTGCATAGCAATTTCCCCCTCAACAATAACCTTGTGAAATAGCTCAGGATGGGAGGGAATGGCTGATTAGAGTCATGCAATGGGTTTTCATGGTGGAGGATGGATTTGTGTTTGAATCCCTCTGCTATCAGTCCATTATCCTAATCCGGGGTTTCTCATGCTTTGTTCGAGTATTTTCCCATGTCATAGGACTGGTGCTTTTAAAGTTGTAGCAACGTATCAGCAGAATCTCATCTGCCATCATCAGGCTTCTGTATAGTGTTCGTCTACAGAAGCCTGATGATAGCAGATGAGATTCTGCTGAAACGTTGCTACAACTTTAAAAGCACCACGACTATGACGTGGGAAAATACCCGAACAAAGCTGAATGCCAGACATGTAAGTACCCACGAAAACTTAAATAAATATATATATATATATATATATATATATATATATATGTGTGTGTGTGTGTGTGTGTGTGTGTGTGTGTGTGTGTGTGTGTGTAACTTTGGTTATTCGGGTTTTCTCCCGCGTAAGATTGGAAGTATCTAGGCAACGTTTCGATGAAGTCTCATTCATCATCTTCAGGCTTGGTCTTCAGCTCCGTGCTTCTCAGAGTGATGTGAGCTTGCAGCTGCTTCTTCCTTTTAACTGCTAGTGGGGGTGTGACTTGATTGGGTGGGGGCTTGGCTGTGTTCTGATTGGGTGGGGGTGTGTTCTCATTGGTTGGGGGTTTGGCTGTGTTCTGATTGGTTGGGAGGTTGGCTGTGTTCTGATTGGCTGGAGCCCCATCAGTGAAGAAATCCAGCAAAGAATCATACCCAGAGAGAAATCATCCAGATGCCCTAAACTTTATGGTCTCCCCAAGATACACAAAGAAGGAACCCCACTTAGACCAATAGTCAGCTCCATAGGCTCACCTCTACAAAACCTAGCCAAATTTCTTGCCAAACAACTACAGCCCTATGCAGAATCCATCAACTTACACGTAAGAAACTCATTCCAGTTCATCGAGATCATAAAGAAACAAAACTTACAACCCAGTGACCTACTAGTGAGCTTCGATGTCATATCCCTCTTCACCCAAGTGCCAATAAAAGAAGCCTTGACAGCCATCCAAAACAAATACAACCCCCCCAAGCACATCCTAGATCTGACCAACCACTGCCTATCCAATACATACTTCACCTACAATGGACAAAAATACAAACAAATAGAAGGAGCACCCGTGGGATCACCCCTTTCACCTGTCATCACTAACCTCTAAATGGAACACTTTGAAACACAAGCTCTAGAAAAATATGATCACAAACCCAAACTCTGGCTCAGATACGTAGATGACACCTTCATAATCTGGCCACACGGGAAAGAAAAACTGAACAACTTCCTCACACACCTCAACAGCCAACACCCCAAAATACAATTCACATGGAAACAGAAGCTAACAACCAACTTCCCTTCCTAGATGTCTTGGTATACAAAAAATCCAATGGCTCCCTAGGACACACCATCTACCAGAAGAAAACACATACAAACCGCTATCTACACGCACTCTCACACCACCACCCAGCACAGATCAATTCCGTAGCCGAGACACTCATCTCCAGAACAAAATGCTTAGCCGATGAATAACACCTAGAGACCGAACTACACACTCTCACCGGCGTGCTGACAGCCAATGGATTCCAAAGAAAGAAGATCACCCACCTAATCCAAAAAGAAACCCCAGCCAAAATCCAAGACAAAGAACAAGAGAATGGCAAAGCCCTCCTCCCATATATAAAAGGCACTACGGACAAAATTAGCAAGATCCTCCAAAAACACAACATTAAGACAGCATTCTGCACAAACAGAAAGATATCCACCATCCTAAGAAATCCTAAGGACAGAATCGAGTTGGAAAATCAAGGAGTATACGAAATCCCTTGCACTGCCTGCCCCACCACATACATTGGACAGACTAACAGAAGAATAGGTGCGCGCATTGAAGAACATAAGAACTCAATCAAAAAGGAAGAACCGACCTCTTCCCTGGTCCAACACCTCAAAGCCACAGGACATGAGATTGATTTTAAAAATACCAGAACTATCGCCAAAGCCGAACACTTCAGCAGCAGAATCATCAGAGAAGCCATAGAGATAGAAAAACGCCCACACAACATGAATAAACGAGATGATGCCTCCCGCCTACCAGCCATTTGGAAACTCGCCCTCATGAACAGACGCGTACCTAACATGAAGAATGACACCAGACCCACACCCCTGAGAGCCACACAAGATGCCACCACCACACTTCCATGTAGAAAGCAGACTCACACCCACACAGAAGATGAAACACGACCACGGACCAGAAGCCGCACTGCAGCTGCATCACTACCCACCTCAAACCCCTCTGAGCCATACATGAAGCGAACTGACCTCCACCATGAAGATGCAGCACGACCACGAACTCGAAGCCAAACAGCAAGATCACAGCTCACCAGCTCAAACCCTCCAGCAACTAAGACTAACCTGAGCACAATCAAGCCCCCACCTGAACAGAACACGCCTCCAGCCAATCAGAACACAGCCAACCCCCCCAACCAATCAGAACACAGCCAACCCCCCAACCAATGAGAACGCACCCCCACCCAATCAGAACACAGCCAAGCCCCCACCCAATCAAGTCACACCCCCACTAGCAGTTAAAAGGAAGAAGCAGCTGCAAGTTTTTTTTTTTTTTTTTTTTATTGTGTAATTTATTTCGAACATGTGCAGAATGACAATAATAATCAATACAACAACAGTAATAATAATAATAATCATAATAATGATAATAATAATACACAATAACATGTCCGAAAAGGAGTAGGATGAAGCATAAGCTTATTTAATCCTACCCCTTCTTCACTTCCCCATGAATTCAACTTATATCAATAGAATGCATAGTACAAAAATGATGATAATAATAATAATAATAATAATAATAATAATAATAATAATAATAATAATAAATAATTGAAGTACTAAACATATACATATATACAAAAAAACAAAAACAAATAAGCAGATAGAAAGTAAGTAACAAATATAATTAATAAAGAAATCCAGAATGTTCGACCCCTTCCTCTTCCCTGTACCCAGTGAAAACCATGTACCTGTATCGCTTTTTAAACTGGATCATGCTTGGACATTGCTTGAGCTCCACACCTAACTTGTTCCACAACCTCACTCCACAAACAGAAACACAAAAGCTTTTCAGTGTTGTACGTGCCCTCTGTTGTTTTAAATTGTGCTCCCCCCTCAAATTATAATTCCCTTCTCTGTTGAAAAACATTTTTTGTAAATTGCCAGGAAGTGCCTTACGTATCACTTTGAACATGAATTGAGCTGTTTGAAAATGAATAATGTCGGTGAGTTTTAATGTTCTGGATTTTACGAATAGTGGATTTGTATGATCTCTGTAACCGGCATTATGAATTATTCTTATGGCTCTTTTCTGTAATATGGATAATGAATTTATTGTACATTTATATGTGTTACCCCAGACCTCTGCACAGTAATGTAAATATGGTGAAATGAGTGAACAGTAAAGTATGTGGAGTGATTTGTGATCCAGAATGTGCTTTGCTTTGCTGAGAACTGAGATGCTTCTTGATAATTTGCTTTGGATATGTTTTATATGAGCTTTCCAGTTAATCCTATCATCTATTATTACCCCTAGAAACTTATTTTCGTACACCCTATCAATATCTACCCCATCTACCTGTATATGTGTGTGAATGTTTTTATTGCAGTTGCTAAATATCATGTATTTGGTTTTACTTAAATTTAATGATAATTTGTTCCTGTCAAACCATGTTTTTAATTTGCGTATTTCCTCAATGACTCTCCCCAGTAGTTTGTGCAATTCCTCCCCAGAACAAAAAATGCTTGTGTCATCTGCAAATAATATTAGTTTTAATACTTTAGAAACTTTGCATATATCATTTATATAAAGAATAAACAATTTAGGCCCCAACACTGACCCCTGGGGGACGCCACAAGCAATGTCCAAGCATGACGAAGAATATTCACCCACCTTCACAAATTGTTTCCTGTTGCTCAGATAACTTTTCACCCAGTGCAGTACTAACCCCCTGATCCCATACCTCTCAAGTTTATTAATTAAAATGTCATGATTTATTGTATCAAATGCTTTTTTCAGATCTATAAATATTCCAACTGAGTGTAATTTATGATCGATGGCATTGGTGATCTCTTCTATTGATTCTGTTAATGCTAGTGATGTTGAACTGTTTGATCTAAACCCATATTGACTATCGGAGAGTAATTTGTGTTTATTTATGAATTTATCTAGTCTGTTATTGAACAGTTTTTCTAGGATTTTGGAGAATTGTGGAAGCAAGGAAACAGGTCTGTAGTTTGTGAAGTGGTGTCTATCCCCAGTTTTATACAGCGGTACAACTTTAGCTATTTTCATACTGTTAGGAAATTTACCAGTCTGGAATGATAAGTTGCAGATGTACGTTAGTGGTTCTGAAATCCCCATAATGACCTTTTTTAAAACTTTCATATCAATTTCATTTAAATCCGTAGATGTTTTACCTTTGCATTTATTTACAATATCTATTATTTCCTTTCCTTCCACTGCTGTAAGGAACATTGAACTGGGATTCCTTTCTATAAGGTTGTCACTCCACTTCTTAGCTAAACATGCATCTGGGATTTCATCTGCCAGCTTTGGTCCAACATTTACAAAAAAACTATTAAAACTGTTGACAACATCATCCATATTATCAATTTTCATATTATTTTCAACAAAATATTGAGGGTAGCTCTGTTGCTTGGTACCATTTTTAATAATACTGTTTAATATGTCCCACATTCCTTTAATGTTATTTTTGTTATTAGATAATATTTTACTGTAATATTCCTTTCGACACACCCTTATAATATTAATTAACTTATTTTTATATTTTTTGTATTTATTTTCTGCTTCTTTCGTTCGTTTTTTAATGAACTCTCTATATAGTGTATTTTTCTTTTTACAGGCATTTTGTAATCCCTTTGTGAACCATGGTCGATCTTTGTACTTTTGATTTCTGTCATATTGTTTTATTGGACAATTTATATTATATAATGATGTAAACATTTTTATAAAAGTTTCATATGCACTATCAATGTCTTTTTTATTATATACATTCTCCCAATTTTGTGCCAATAAGTCATTCTTTAACATATTCATAGTTTCCTCTGACCTCACTCGCCTGTATTTTAGTTTCTTCTCTGGGTGATCTCTCAGCTGACTATTATTATAAATTGTAAAAACTGGTAGGTGGTCACTGATATCGTTGATTAGTAGTCCGCTTACTGTATTATTTTCAATGTCATTGGTGAATATGTTATCAATTAGAGTAGCACAGTGGGTGGTAATTCTGCTAGGTCTAGTGATTATTGGATGTAAACTCATGCTGTACATTGTATTAATGAAATCATCGGTTATTTGGTGCTTATTTGGATTTAACAAGTCAATGTTAAAATCCCCACAGATGAAAACAACCTTTTGGTTAGTCTTCGAAAAAAATTCTCCAATCCATTCCTTAAATACCTCAACACTAGAGCCTGGTGCTCTGTATATGCAACTGATTATTACATTTTTACTTTTTTCATTATACATTTCAATTGTTATACATTCTAACAAGTTATCAATCACAATTGTCATATTTTCTACTACTTTGTAATTCAAGTTTTTGTTCACATACACAGCGACACCTCCTCCACTCTTATTCCTTCGGTTTGCACAGTGAAGTTCATATTGATCCAGTTCAAAATCCATTCCTTTAGCTGTATTGATCCATGTTTCTGATATTGCAATAATTTTGAATGGTTTTATAAACTGATTTAAATATTCCTTAATGTTATTAAAGTTTACATATAAACTCCTACTATTGAAATGTATTATTGATAGTTTGTTATCCATTTTAATGGTGTCGTTGTACTGTTCCTCTGTATAATAGCAGCAGTTGTTGTTGATATTAAAGAAAAAATGATTGTCCGGGTCTATGTCATGCTCCAGATCCAGTAGATCATGATCAGTGTGTTGAAATGTCTGAAGTTCCAGGTTACCATGATCTGCAATCCTTTGTGATAAGCTGTCCCTAGTTGGATATGAATGAGCCATATTGGTGTGTTGTGTGTACTGTCATACCTTCGAGTCCGGGATGATGCTCATTCATACCTGACCAGTTCCTCAATATTTCTGATGACCAGAACTTTGGCTTGCTCTGGTGTCCCGTTTAGTTTAATGAATATTTTACAGTTCGGCAGATAATATCTATCACATAGTTGAAGGCAGAGGCAACTGGAATTATTTTGGCTGGGGAGATCAACAAATTAAAGTTAATAATTTAACGCCGAAGACGCCCTTCCCGAACAAACGTTTTTGTTGCTGGACGCAGTAAGTATACAGCCAATATTGACTCCTCTGCTGCAAAAAATAACAAAATAACAGGCTTTTCATTTAAGATATCGAGCGTGCAGGCAGCCGGGAGGACGCGGCCGTGAGAAAGAAAGGCTGCGGGGACGGGGCGAGGGAGAGAGAGAGAGATCATAGCTTGTTTCCCGTTTCCTGTTGGAGAAAAGTTTGGAGTCTGTGTGTTTTGGTGTTTTCTTGCTCGGTTTTTGGATTATTTCTGTGTTATTGGCGACTGATTTGGGATTGCGGACATTGGACTATCTGTTGACAACACTGGCCTGACCACTGCCTGGTTTAACGACGCTGAGTTTTGGAAAACGGACTGAAAGAACGGAGCTCGGCGGCTAGTTGACAAACTAGCTAGCAGGTGGCTAAGGTAGACGCTAGCTCGTCACTAGCAACATGGGCCCAAAGAGGGCACTGACAGCTGAGGAGGGCGACGACATTAAGAAGTCTCTGGACTTCTTGTCCGAAGAGATTTCTGTCGTCAAACAGCAGCAGAAGTCCATTCTGAACCTGGTGGAGGAGGTGAAGGCGCTCCGGATCCAGAACGCCGAAAAGGACCGGCGTCTGGCGCACCTGGAGAGCCGTGTGGCGGAGCTGGAGCAGTACACCAGGATCAACGACGTGATCGTGACTGGGCTCCAGATTAAACCCTGGTCATACGCCCGGGCGGTGACCGATGATAGCGGGGGGGAGCCCAGTGAGCAGGATGGCAGCTCCGTGGAGCAACAGGTGGCTGCTTTCCTCCAGTCCAAAGGGATCGAAATGGACCGTAGTTGCATCGAGGCCTGCCACCCTCTGCCCCGGAGAGATGACAGCGACAAACGAGCCATCATCATGAGGTTTGTCAACAGAAAACAGAAAACTGCACTGTTAAAACAAGGAAGGAAACTGAAAGGAACCAACGTATTCATCAACGAGCATCTGACCAAACAAAACGCCGATATCGCCAGAAAAGCGCGGCTGATGAAGAGGCAGGGGAAAATACAGCACACATGGACATCGAACTGTAAAATATGAAGACCAAGCCTGAAGATGATGAATGAGACTTCATCGAAACGTTGCCTAGATACTTCCAATCTTACGCGGGAGAAAACCCGAATAACCAAAGATCCACATACAAATACCCGCGAGAACCTCAGAAAACAAATATATATATATATAATCACTCAGAGAGTGCTGTAAAGCAATCTATCTATCTATCTATCTATCTATCTATCTATCTATCTATCTATCTATCTATTTATCTATCTATCTAGACAATGATTTACAGTACTCTCTGAGTGATTTACAGAGTCAGCATATTGCCCCCAACAATCTGGGTCTTCATTTTATTGACTTTGGAAGGCTAGAAGACTTCAGTCAAACTTCAGCCAGTCAGGATCAAACCTGACTGTGGGCAGAGTTTGCCTGCAATACTGCATTCTAACCAGAGGTGGTATTCAGCAGGTTCTGACCAGTTCTGGAGAAACGGTAGTGGAAATTTCGAGTAGTTCGGAAAACTGGCAAATACCTCCTCTGACTGGAGATTTTACAGTATCCTTCCCCTGCCATGCCCACAGAACCAGTCGTAAAATTTTTTGAATCCCACCACTGATTCTAACCACATCCAAGATGGCTGGACTTCAACTCCCAGAATTCCTCAGCCAGCATGAGGGATATTTTACTCCTCCTACTAGAAATATTTTTCATTTTCTTCTAGAATTCACTTGATAATCTCTCTATTGCTTCAATATCAAGCAGGTGAAAGTTTCTACTGATGGATTACATAGAACTGCTAACCTTTCCCTCAGCCTTTGCAATTTTATGATATGGGAGTAAATCGACTCATGGCTGGCATGTCAATTCAGGAATAAAACTGGCTTTTTCTTCATAATTTTCTGACTGTTTCTCTCTGCCTTACAGGATACTATTGGGCTTGTCACACAATGAAAGCCTGTTGTAAGTACTTGCTGTGTCTCATTATGATTGCTTCATGTGACAAGTTAGGATCTGCCATCGGAGTATCTGATATAGAAGCGTCCCCAAGGAATAGTAAAAACATCAAAATGGCAATGTATAGTCCAGCAACATTAAAAATATTTATTTAGATGCTTGTCAGACATTCAAGGATGTCTGAATAACACAATAACAGTTGGAGAGGACCTTGGAGGTCTTCTAGTTCAACTCTCTGCTCAGGCAGGAGACCCTATACCATTTCAGACAAATGGTTGCCAATCTCTTCTTAAAAACCTCCAGTGTTGGAGCACCCTCAGCCTCTGAATGCAAGTCATTCCACTGATTTATTCTTCTGTCAGGAAATTTCTTCCTAGGTCTAGGTTGGTCCTCTCCTTGATTAGTTTCCATCCATTGCTTCTTGTCCTGCCATCAGGTTGGCTCTCTCTTTTTTATGGCAGCCCCTTAGATACTGCTATCATGTCACCCCTAATCCTGCTTTTCATTAAGAACTTTAACTACTGCATGGAGTATAGGTCAGAAAAGTCAAGATGGTGGCCACAATGGAACGATCAAAGTTAATAGTGGAGAAAAGGAGGTGGGGCTTTAATCATGCAGCTGCAGTTGCCTATTCAGTTACTGTTTCTGGGATAGGGGATGATCAGTTCACTAACCAAAGAAATGGAAAGATAAATACCTTAGAAAAAATTTTCTGAAGGGAAAATATTTTTAACAGGGCTGAGTCTTAGATAATAGGAAAATGGGAACTGTTGGACATAAAGTTATGTGGAGACATTTGGTAATATCGTTTATGTCAGTAGGATTTCATTAAGCTCTATAAGAAGAAACATATATATGAATGCCATGACAGGGTGGTACAATATTGCTTAGTGTGAATATGTTGCATGACTGAATTAGTTTTAAGCTCTTTACAAAGAATTGTCATGGAACAGGATCCATTTGTGTCAGTCAGTCTTCTGTCTCATTAATCTAAATGTTTAAAGAAAACAAATCATTATGTCTTACATTTCCAGACTGGTAGAGTGTATTTCAACAGGAATTTTATGCACAAAGTTACATATGGATATGAAGAAAGATCTGTTTAGATCTCATTGACCTCAGGTGGCCTACTCTTAGGGATTTTGTGGTATAGGAGCAAGACTCCTGATGCCTGCCCTCTGTATGCCAAAAATATGCACAGGGAAAAATACAGTTCTTAAACTTTGGGCCTAATAGAATTAAATAAATAAATTCATTTTACAATGTAATATGTTAAAAGAAAATAATGATCAATATTTCATGAAGAATGCTAAATTGATCATTGTTATAAATACCAGAACAGTGCACAATAAAATTAACTATAAATAATTATCTGAAGTGCAGTTCACATACAACTTTAATAGTAAACTTATTTTTCTATGACTATTCTTCTAAAAACATTTTAATAGAGATAAATTCTAGAAACTGAGAAGTCTCAAGAACTGACTTCTATTGGGGAAGAAAGTTATTTGCTGAGTTGTTTTTTTCTGGGAATATTGGAGAGAAAATATGTTAACTTTTAAATGTTTTTCACAAATTTGGGGAAGGACTGCCCTTAATCTAATAATTTTTCTATGCTTCTACTGTATAAACATGTCCATCAGATCTTAGTCATGGTAACTGGTCACAGAATTCTATTAGCCTCCAATTCTGCATCAAAAGATATAACTGCTCAAACATAACTTGCAGTGGCTGGTTCCCAGATGTTTTTAATAGCCAATCTGAAAGCCAGCTGTTCCCAAATAATTTTCATCTCAGCATCAACCTATGCTAAATCTATAATGTAGACAAGTCCCTAGTTAAAAAGATTGAGTTACATATATTGTTGTGTAGGTATCAATAGTGTAACAGTTATAGAATATAAGCAGCCCTTCTTTTCTTCTTTCTCTATTGTAAAGGAAAGCATTTCTTTTAAGTAGAAGCATATTGAAAAATAATAATATTTTCTCTTGCATAAACTCCATTACTTCAGTTAGAATAGGCTGAATTAACTTAGTCTCCAAGTGAGCCCACAAGCTGAGATTATTTATGTCTCTAGGAAATACGGAGGTGATTTTTTTCTTGATACAAATTTTCTTGATATTTCTTGGATACAAAAGACAAGCATGGGGTTAGTTCTGCTCTTTTACGAAAAAAAAAAAAAAAGCATGAATCCTCAGTGACATAAACAAACAAATAGCTTGTTTTGTTCCAAAAGGCCTACAGTAATCAATACCAGCAAAGGATAAAGAGCTGGAATTCAGTAATGTGTTGTCTTAGGAGTTTTTGTATTGTAAAGAAACACAATACAAACACCAATTTTGATTCCTGGTAAGAGTCTGTACTGAGCACTTTCTAATCATTTGCTTTAAGATAAGACAGGTCATGTCTAAATAAATAAATTTAGGTTTGTATTCCTCTTATGAGGATATATCAGCTTACATGGCTATAACCATACATATTTTAACAACAATGACTGAACTCTGAGCAATTTAAATACTGATGGTTTTATTCCTTAAAGCCCCAAATAGTTTGGGATCAAAGTTAGGCTACCAACGTTATGCTGCAAAAGTCCAGAAAATCTATGTTCTCCCTCTAATACCCCATAATTTAGGAAATCAGGGAATTAAGTCAATATGGTCTTCCTAACTGTGTATGTTGTTTTAATTGCTTGAACTATTTGTGGTGACAAAATATATTACCGTATTTGTACAAATTGTGACAAATAGCTATTGTGTTATAAAATTCTATGACTACTGTGCTAAATATTCTGCAAAGCTTCAAATGAGATTGGAAAAAATATCAGCCTAGCTTTGCATTAAAACTAAAAGCAGCTTTTGAGCAGATCCTAGCCAAGTTCACTGTGATGCCTCTTCCAGGTACTATCTTGATCTGCATCTTCAAGAACCCTCCTACTCTTTCTCTTCCAGGTACTATCTTGATCTGCATCTTCAAGAACCCTCCTACTCTCTCTTTAGTTCCTTAAATTAGACTTAATATGGAAGCTGTTAATAATGATGTCACAGTTCAGTTCAATTTTCTCCCTATTGCGGTATCTGCCATCCCGCATCAGATGGGTGGCTCATGATAGGGAGCGAAGGGGAGAGAAACGACAGGAAGCGAGGTTTCCTCTGGATGAGCGCGCCCCGAATGTCTTGGCACACACTCTTTTATTGTGCTTTTTTACAAGAAAATGATTTAATCAAAGCTCAAGTCAAACATGATAATCTCATCAGGATGTGCATGTTTACAAAGCTGCATACCGGACAGATCATTTACAGTGTGGATAAGCTTATTAACAACCGTCTAGCTCCTTGTCCCTTGTACGTGCCTTGCAAAGGTCACTGAAGAGACAGAAGTTAATGATTACACGTGAATGATACAATGTTGCAAACACATGAATGATACATAGTTGCAATGATACATAGTTGCAAACACATGAATGATACATAGTTACAACATCTCCTCTGTTTTTATTATTTATGACGAGTCTTCTTCCTCGTCCGAGAAGACAGGAACCATTTTTATGAAATGTTCGCCGTCCCCGTCATCTAGGCAAGAGTGCGACCCGTCAGCGTCAGGGTTGTCCAAGGAGCGGTAATTCAGCAATGACATTTTTTTGTTCGGTGTTGAGGATATAACATGAGCTTGCAATAGCACATTAACATCAGCAGTTATGGAGGATAATTAATTTTTTTAAAAAAATTGCAATATTCTATTAAAACAACAAGGTCCTATAATACATATCAATATAATGATTATTAATGATCCTGCCAATGCAGTTAAAAAGGTTGTAAACCATGGCGAAATAGAAAACGAACTCCCCCCTTCCATCAGCATAAAGACAACATTCTTCTTTAAGCATAGGACACAATCCGTCTTTTTTTTTTAAAAAAAATAACAGATCTAAATCTTTACGATTTTGCAAGAGGGGGTATTCCATGGATACCTGTAGGGATATAAAATCATCAGAGTTATACACACAAGCCATACTTGAATGCAAAATGATTTGGATTTAACAATTTCATCCCCGTGGACACATGCCGTGAGACCGGTGGAACAAGTCCAAACAAAATTATTGCCAGGGATAAAATACATTCCTTTCAGGCGTGATGTTAAAGTTCCTCCTGAATTGGTGTAGATTGCAGAATATCCCCTAGTTGTGTGGGTGCGTCTGCCAAATCGAATTGAAGTGGTGGGTAGAAGTCTTCTATGCAAGAAAAATTGGTTGTAGAACTTAAACGAACGCCTTGAAAGTCAGTTATAGTCCAAGCAATATTATATCTTCTATGAGGCTTCTGCAGATCGTCATGGACAGTTCTTTTGAAGTGTCGTTTGTTGACAGGATCAGAGTTCGGGTATATAAAAACATCACAAGCAGGAGAGAGGGCTATGGACAAGTTAGTTGTAGAACATTTACGAGATGAGGAGGGAATGCAATTAGTAGAAAAAGGATAATAATTACAATAATGACAATAAAGATTAATTTGGTCATTCATCAAGGATGTTAGTTGGGGTGGGGAAACCCATAATACAATAGAAGGACATCTAGGTCCCCCTATGTTTAGATTGAATAGAGGAAAAGATTTTAAGGTTCCTTTCCATAGGAAGAGTAAAGAAGGAACAAAAGAGCGAGTGGGAGAGTGTTCTTTAAACAAAACAGAAGTGACAGAGTGAAAACTACGGGCAGCATTTTCATGACGCACCCACATGGAGCAAGTATAATAGCCTTCTGTTAATGAAATGGTTTTAACACGAATAGTCTTTTGACAGGAAGCATAGGTTTTGTTGAAGTAAGGTAGAAATTGCAAAGAAGATATAGGCAAGAATATCAGGAAGAGTTTTAAGATACAGATGTAGCAGAGGAATTCCCATGATAGGGCCTAACCGCCCTACCAGGGATCCAGCAAGTGGTTTTGTCTGGCAGTAAGATTGCAGCGTAGCCTCGTCCCCAGGTGAGAAGCTCAGCGGGACCCTGCCAGGTGGGATCTGGCAATCTGCGATAATATACCAGAGGTCTGTTAGGCGGGGGTGAGGGGGAGGAAAAATGATGTGAAGCTGCAGAAGTGGGAGGAATGCCAGTCAGATTAAGAAAGTTTAAAGTGTAAAGACAAATATTAAGAGAATTTTGCAATGCTGGGAGGTTCGGGGTTTTTTCCTGCAATGAATATCGATCAAGAGCACGTTTCAGAGATAAGTTCACTCGTTCCACAATAGCCTGCCCCTGGCTGTTGTAGGGAATCCCAAACTTGTGGGTTACATCCCATCTGTTACAGAAGTCCTGGAAAGCAGAACTTGTATAGGCAGGTCCATTGTCAGTTTTGATTTCTTTTGGACGTCCCAGCGAGGCAAAGGTACGAATTGAATGATTGATGACATGTTTTACAGTTTCTCCCCTTTGAGGAGTAGCCAGAATAAACCCTGAATATGTATCGATGGAAACGTGCAAATATTTCCAAGGGGCAAAAGGTGGATACTGAGTTACATCCATTTGCCAAATTTCACAAGCTTTTAATCCTCCTATGGGAATGGAATGTCCTTGCTTACTACACGTGGGGCATTGTTGAATAATGGCAGCAGCTTCTGCCTGAGTTAGAGCAAATTGAAAAGTTACCATAACTTGGCGGGGAAGATTCAAACAAACTCCCTGCTTCTATTTTATAATGGACTTTTAAAGCCTCCATAATTTTTCTCCAAGTGACCAAAATGCCAATAGGTGCACGAGGAGGACTATGGAGATGTTCACCAATTTTTTGC
This sequence comes from Hydrophis major, assembly GCA_033807585.1. Lineage (NCBI taxonomy): Eukaryota > Metazoa > Chordata > Lepidosauria > Squamata > Elapidae > Hydrophis > Hydrophis major. The sequence goes on along the minus strand of CM066330.1, from coordinate 183,857,117 downwards.
CAAGTGGAAATTTTTAAGGACCCTTCCTCTGAATAATTGGGACAATGTTGCCACACATAAGCCAATAATGTAGCAATAGGTTTCATTTTTACAGGCGAGCCCTTTAAATTAGCAGAATATTTAGAAGAAGAAGCGACTAACTCCCTCAATTCCTTCAGATGCTGCGTCTGTTGTTGAGAAAAGTTTCCACCCATACTTACGAAAGTCGAGACCGTGTTTCAGATCCAATGATGTGCAATTCGCTTCAGGCCTGGCGATGCACAGCTCCCATCGAGCTGATAAGATATGGGCGCGTCGCAACGTATCCCCCTTAGGGAATCACGTCGGGGTCACCAGAATGCGGTATCTGCTATCCCGCATCAGATGGGCGGCTCATGATAGGGAGCGAAGGGGAGAGAAACGACAGGAAGCGAGGTTTCCTCTGGATGAGCGCGCCCCGAATGTCTTGGCACACGCTCTTTTATTGTGCTTTTTTACAAGAAAATGATTTAATCAAAGCTCAAGTCAAACATGATAATCTCATCAGGATGTGCATGTTTACAAAGCTGCATACCGGACAGATCATTTACAGTGTGGATAAGCTTATTAACAACCGTCTAGCTCCTTGTCCCTTGTACGTGCCTTGCAAAGGTCACTGAAGAGACAGAAGTTAATGATTACACGTGAATGATACAATGTTGCAAACACATGAATGATACATAGTTGCAATGATACATAGTTGCAAACACATGAATGATACATAGTTACAACACCCTATAAAGACAGATAGGACCATTCTGACAATCTAGGAAAATCTTCACCTTGCTGTATCCCTGAAGGTCTGCAGGCAACATCTATTTTACTTAATATCTTTCTCTGTTTCTTGTATGAAAATTGTTGCAAAAGAATCATCTGGACAATCTTTTTCAATGTATCCATTTACCTTTGGGTGTTCTGCTGAAGGATCCTCTGCCAGTTGGCACAGCTGTAGCTTCTATGCCATTTTGAAAATATATAAGTTGATAGATTTATTTCCCATGGATTATCACAGCCCTGAATGATTATTTTGTGTTAGTGTAAAGGCTGAAACTGTTTTAGAGATTTTCTTTTGTCTCTTTTGTCTCCAATAGCACTAGTCTTAGATTTATATACTGCTTCACAGTGCAATGCTCAAGCTATAAGCTATCTGGACAGAATTAGTTTGATCAGATGGGACCCCAGATTCGGAATCTGCCATGAAGAGTTCTGCAGAGCATCCAATCAGTAACTCAGAGTAACTAAATCTCCAAGTGCAGATTAGTCAATATGGAACATAAAACACCACATTTCTTATTTGTTGGCCTCGGCCATAGCTGCATTGTAAACTTCCTATGGCAATTTCCCAATAGTTCTTTAACAGTCAGGTCCTGATTATCCTTCTGGTCCGAATCTCTCCATAGCATAGAAACACTGCAAATGTTTTCTAAAGACAAAACTATACCCCCTGCTTTTAGGTAAAGAGAGCTGAGCATGATTTACTTGTTCCGCTGACTTTTTGAAAAAGACACTCTGGAACAAGTGGACGTATAAGATTATTTAAAAAGAAACTGGAAGACATGATTGAGATTGAACTTCATACCATTAATTATTTACTTGGAAAAATGAAAGAAGAATCAAAACTAAAATCTAGAATTTTTTTTAATATGTAATTAAAATGTCTTCTTCATTGGTGTTTTTGTAGTGAATTTTTAAATTTTATCTTTAAATTCAAATCTTAAAAATCTTTTAATCCAAATGTTAAACTCTGTGATGATAATAACCATATCAATATCATTTTAGCTTGATAAAAGGGACACTTAACAACATATATAATAAATCTGATCAAAGATAATCCCCAAGTGTTGAGGCAAATGTAAAGGAAATATTTTATATTATCATTTGTTATGGTCTTGTGGAGGTGTTCAAACTTTTTGGATTAACATTTTTATTTAAATAAGAGAAATCATAGTTTAGGCTTAGGCCATTATGCTACATCCTAAGTTGGCCTTATTAAGATTTTGTTGATACTCCAAAAATTCTTTGAAAAAGAAGGTTGATAGTATTTTAGTGAAGGAGTCGTAAAATTTCACTTAACAATAGTTTTTTGTAGCTTCTGCCTTGTCACCTTCTCTATTATACACAAGTTGGAAATTGTCCAGCATGGCCAGATTGAGGATGACTTCTTCATCAGGAGAGACATATTGCCTGATAGAACCAAGTCTTTCAAAGACAATTCCATCACTTCTAAATGTATTTCCTTATTCCCTTTTGCAACTTTAATTAACTAGGAGGCACAATAATTCAGCCCACATGTGGCGGATCCTATCCTGAGAAATCTGCCACTTCTTTGGAATTCACAAATTGACAAAACAACAACAACCCAGTTAAGTTTCTCTTTTCATCTGAAAAAGAAAAAGGAAAGCTGGGTGGGGGATATAAAGGTCTGCTGAGCATGGCTAGCTTGTTCACTGCAATTCTTGATTTTTACAATAGTAAGAATGCATTGTTGTTTTGATAGGCTAATTGTTTTTACTTACATTGTATTATCTACCTAGATCTATATTATTCTTTGGCTTGAATGTACTTTTGGTTTCTATTTATTTTGATATAGTGTAAAACAGCACCCTAAAGATAATTTTATAGATAATATGCAAAGTTGGTTTAAGGATCCATCCAAGAAACTCCACTCTCATATTTCCATTTTCTCTTTATGGCAACATACAAACATGATACATACATCAAAAAGATTTGGAACTGAAGAACAGTGCAAAGAATATCTGTAACATTTAACTGGATCTTAACTTTTACTTGATGGACTCTGAAAACCTTTGTCAATATTTGAAAATGCTTATTCAGGAGGTTCACTGACTTTTGGTCAGGAAATGAAGGCTAAATCTGGATCAAGGGTAACAGTTTAAATTGCAAATCCTTCTATGCAAAAATATAGATGAGAATAAAACATATTTTCTCTTCATAAGATCACCATTCTTAATTAAAAAGGCCTGTTAACCTTTCTTCATTTATGCACATACATGATTTCCAGATACAATAAATTATAAAGAAATCCAGATGTGTGTCAGTTCCTGTAAGGATGGAGATGGGAATTCATAGAAACATACAGATGGAAGGCCCACTTCCATCAAGTCTACTCTTTTGCTCAGTGCAGTAACCCAATTTCTTTAATCCAGATTAAGGCATCCCTGATAGATGGCTGTATTGTTTCTGCCCAAACACATTCAGTAAAATGATTCTCGCTATTTTTCTGAGTCAACATTTCCACTGTTGAACTGCTATTATTATTAGAAATTTTTTCTGCATACGTTCAATTAGAATTTGTTTTGCTGCAATTGAAATTCATTATTTTATGTCCTGTACTCTAAAGCAGGACTGTCAAACTCCCAGCCCATGGGCCGGATGCATCACATGCTGGCCATGCTCACATCTGGTTTAGCGAAGAGGAAAATAATTCCAATATATCACATGATGCTGCTATGACGTTGTGAGTTTGTAATCCCTGCTCTAAAGTAATAGAGAACAAGTTTTGATATTCTTTTTCTATGACTATCCAGGTGAAAGTCTTTCAGGTATATGGAGACCTCAGTCAGACCACCATTCTTAAGGCTAAACACATTAATTTCTTAAATCTCTTTTCACTGTACTTCATTTCTCCATATTTCACATTGTGACCTTGAAATGGAATTATGTTAACTGTTTCAAGATCTTTTTCATAGTTAAATTGACAAAGTTAAGGATCCATGCCAAGTGTGTATTGGAAGGAACATTGGAGGTCTTCTAGTCTGACCCTCTGCTCAGGCAGGAACTCCACACCATTTCAGACAAATAGTTGTCCAATTTCTTCTTAAAAGCCTCCAGTGTCGGAGCACCCAGAACTTCTGGAGGCAAGCCATTCCACTGATTAATTGTTCTGTCAGGAAATTTCTCCTTAGTTCTTAGTTCATGGTTACAGATCTCTCTCTCTTTCTCTTCTCCCTCAGAATCTTCCCAAGAATTGAAATCAGACTGGTTGATCTTCAGTTTGCTGTATCTTCTTTTATCTTTCTGTTGAAGTATTTACTTTCCTCCAGTTTCTGGCATTTTACCAGTTGTCCAGAATTTCCCAAACATATCACCAGCTAATTTCTTTGGTATCCTAAAATACAATTTATCTGGCACCGGAGATAGAAATTAATTCAGATTAACACAGTATTTTCTGATAAATTTTCCTCTGGTTTTTTTCCTCATTGTTATTATTGCAATTGTACTTTTAGTGTCTCATTTTTGGAAGGGAACCATTGCATCTCTTGAGAACCAACTGCACTGTCTTCTCTTGCCATATTTATTTGAATTTATTAATATCTCTTTTTTAAAAGGTTAAAGTGATAGTAGATTTTTAGTTACATTTAGTTCTTGTTTCCTTAAGACTTTGAACTCCAGCACAAAACAGTCATTTTGTCCCAATAATCAACTTTGTTATGTACTTTGTCTTAGTTAAAAAAAACAAAACAAGGAAAACTGTCTTCTTGTGCATTTTTTCATCATCTGAAAGAGAAAGTTGTCAGCAAGACAAGTTCCGAAAAACTCTGTTTGGCATTCCAATGGATACCTCAGGGGGTAATTAAATTCCCTCCTCCATACTAAATGATCTGCAATTTGCTTTTAAAAACAAATTTATCCATATCTTCTCCTTAGTTGGCTGAGCTGTCATTCTACACATCAGAAGACCATCTGATTAGGGGATCACTGCAGAATAACATTGACTAAACATCTGTTAAGTCTTTTTTCCCTAATTAAACCTATATCTGTATAGATATGGAATAGCTATTCTCTGAAGATGCCCGAATCTTACAGTTTTGTGATTCAGCAATCCTTAGTATGATGCATGAAGTACTTTAAACAGGCTCATACATATTCTCATTTTGTCTTTCAGAATGGAAGGATAAATAACACCATATGGTAGAAACATCAGTTTGGTGATGCCTCAGGAGACATTGTACCACTGTGGCTGTCAAATTACCCAAAAGGTCTGAGTGATTAATAATGTGCCAACTTCATGCACATTATCCATGATGTTTTTCAAATCTTTATCCCCTCTAGATTACCTGCTGTCTCATCTTCCAAAAGATAAACTTAGGACAGAAAATATTACCCCCTTAAGAAAGGAGACTGAGCCTAATTGAAAACAGAAGCTGCACATTATTTTCTAAAAAGATTCGCCCATGGATTATTTGTGTTTTAACATGCAGACTACATTATTGTAAAGCAACCTTCCTCCATGTGATTCCTATTGGATCTATTGGGACTACAAATCCAGAATTCTTAGATGAATTCTGGAATTTGTAATATTTGTAATATTGAAACATCTGGTATACATCAGATCTTTTTATGTGAAGCTCTTGTCCTGCCAGCCCTATTCCTAGACAGAAATTAGTGGAATTTTCTGAAGATAAACAGCTACATTTTGATTCTATGGGAGAGGTACTCTGAGAATTTTATGCTGTAAATGCCAACCTAGCTAATATATGATTCCATTTTGAGGCTCAAGCATACTGTTCAGCCTTAGTCTCTCCTCCATCTCCCCCTCCCCCCCCCCAAAATAAAAAAGACTTGAATCCCTGAAATATGAATTGGGTAGTAAGGACAACTTTTTGGGAAGGTCCACTGTGAACTTGATGGGAATTTAAAAGTTCTCCAATACTATTTTCTCACCAAATGTAAGTAGGTAGGCAGGCAAGATAAGACTTGATTTTGAATGTTTTAGTGATATGCAATATGACATCTCATTTATCTTTTAAAGTTCAGTAGCTGCTCCACAGGAAAAAGGAACATGGATTAGGACTGTGGGGATCTGATTTTTGCCCTTTATATCACATATGTTCAAAATGTATTTTCCAGCTAAAAATGGCATCTTTGATTACATCAGCAGTAGTAAGTCTGAGCTGCAAATATCCATAAGTATAAGCAATATGTCATGCCCCTGGTGGAGACTGACTCTGAGGGAGAGGAGGAACAGCCAACAGGGAGTGGTCTACTTGGGAGGAGAGGGCCATGATCATGGGTTGCAGGTGTGAGATATGCATAAGATCTGGACCTGCATGCTAACAAACACTGGAGACAAATTCGTGTTTTATTCATAGAGAAGGTTTATCTTAGTTGGCGTTCAATGGACTGCACCTGGTTATCTTCCTGAAGTTGGTAATTATTTATCCTGGTCTGTCATGGAACTTTATTCAGTGTGGTTTGTTTTTGATTTTTGCTTCATCATCTGCTCTTTGAATTTGAACGGTGGTTTTTTTTTTGGTTTGGAATGTTATTTTAAAAATAGTTTAATTTTCAACTGTGAACAATTAAACAATGAAGCTAAGTTGAAGGAATTAAAGGACCGTTATTTACATTGTGGTTTTTGTTATATTTCTGATACACTCTGGGTCATCACACAATATGACAGTATTTAGTGTCTCTTTGTCTCCCGGTCTTGCCCTTTCCTACCTCTTCCAAGAGATTATTTTTATTATGGATATTTTCATTCTTATGTATTATGGATAGTGATGTCTTTGTTGAGCCCATGAAAACTACATGCATACTGTATTTACTTTCATATTCTGACTTAATTTAATCCTAACCCAGCTGCATTCTAAATGAAAAGAATGCTGGATTTCCCCCTCTAGTTTAATTAAATAGACTTGAAACTCTGCACTCTGAAAGGTTAAAGATTAAGGACCTTACTCCCCCCCCACCATTTTAAAGCATGAAACTAGTTTCTGCAGATTAATTGCTGATGACTTTCTGGAGATTAATTTTCAGAGATAATTTACTTTCCTTAGTTTCCACTGGAGTTTTTTCCCCCTGCAGTTTTTTTTTTTAATTAAAAGTGTTTCAAATATTAAGAAATATTTAGATGGTGTTTTGCTGACTGGTTAGCAAATAGTGAGTGACAGGTTTCTGTTTTTGGTCATTTTAAGCAAAAGCTTATCTTATATTTAACCTGTGAAAGCAGGTATAACCAATTTGTTAATTAATTCCCACAGCATCCTGTGTGGTCAGCTGCTACAATCCCTTTGCTCTAATGAAAGAACTGATAGTTGGGAGACGGTCATCCCTGAGGATATGGCTTACATGCTTGTGGCTGATCTCAAATTTCTTAGGCTGACTTTTTGTCATTGGATCATTTCTGGACTCTATTAGCTTCATCCTTAGAATTCACCATATGGCATAGCCAATTTATTAAAGCAAAACAAAGAACTGTTAGCAAAAGGGAAACCCCTGCCAATGATGTTCTACACATTCTTGGCAAGATGGAGCAGCATGTGATGCTAGGAAGCAGGTTCTGTAGCAGTTCTCATGTTTGTAGGAATGGAAGTAGTTAGGCAGTTAGAAGAGACTCTATAGCATAATGTGTAAACAGTTAAGAGAAGATTGGCCTACTATTCACTGCCAGAAACAAGAAATACCACTTTACATCAAATGGATATATATGGCTCATTTATCTTTAGATTGTACTTGGAAGGACAGCCTATTCTTAAACTGATGACTGTCCTCCAACAGCAATTTAGGCAGAGGAGAAGGCTACCTTCAATAAAACTGGAGACATAACGACAAAACAAGATGCTTTTTGAAAAAAAAACAAACAAACAGCAAAAAATCCTATATCTCACAAATAAAGATGGTTGTCTGTCCTACATTTTTAAGGAATACCAATTTAGTCTGTTTTCTTTAACTGTCACTCCACTGATGGTAACCAGTGATTTTTATACTCAGACCAAAAAAAAGAGTCAGTTCCTTTTGTATACTTCTGTGGCATTTCCAATAGGTTAGACGAAAGGGAGTATCAAACAGCAGCATGTCACAATTCGTTCATGCAGATTGTCCTAGCCACAAAACAAAACAGTGAAGAATTTGGTTGGAATTGAAAGAGCAGGGAATTGAAAATTGAGACTGAAATACTATAGCCTTAAACTCAGACTCATTGCATCTAAGTATGTATGAAGTGATTTTAAGAATGAAAGGCCAGTTTTAAACAATTGCCCCAAAACCAATTCATAACTTTTGTAGATTCAGAAGAGTTCAGGTATAAAAGTATTTATTTATTAAAACCCACTTTTATATTTCCTGATTTTAACGAAGGTTACCACCTTGAGTTAAAGTTTATGGGGAATATGGGAAGAACACCTGTTTCAAAAGTGATTCCCCCCCCCAAAAAAAGGTAATAAGCAGGAAGCTGTGATTTCTTTAAGAGTAAAACTATCAGCACAAGGTTTCTCATTTAATTATACAGTCGTCAAGTTTCTAAGGATTCAGTTGAACTGTGGAATTTGCTAAGAAGCCTCTGCTGATATTCGTGCATCAACTTTGCAATAACTTTCCATCAGGAGGCAATCTACAAGATGCTTGGATGAACACACCTTGCATGTATTTTACATTACATTTTGCAATGCTGGTGGAGGTTTTTTTTTTTAAAAGTTGAGTCACCTATTTTGAAATCAACCATTAAATAATCTTAAAATGGAAACATTAATACAGATAGTCCACAACTTACAACAGTTTTTGTAGTAACCGTTTGAAGTTACAATGACACCAAAGTAACCGATAACCATTTTCCACACCTCCACGTTGCAGCATCCCCAAGGTCACATGATCAAAATTCAGACACTTGGCAACCAACTTATATTTATGACAGTTGTAGTGTCCTGGGATCATGTGATAGATAACCGTTTCCCACCTTATGCTAAAGTCAATGGGAAAACCAGATTCGCTTAACAACAGTGTCACTAACTTAACAACTGTGGTGATTCACTTAATAACTGTGTCTAGAAAGGTCATAAAATGGGGCAAAATTCACTTAACAAATGTGTCACTTAGCAACAGAATTTTTGCTCTCAGTTGTGGTAGTAAGCCGAGCACTACCTGTACAATGGTCATAAATGTTAATATTAATAAACCCTGGAGATCACATAGTAACAGTACTTTCATCTGCACCAGGCTCCAGACTCCAGAAGTTGTCATTAGGAGCTGTGCTTATTGCAATTAAGAGTTCTCACAGGCTCCAGACTGTGAGAACTCTTAATTGCAATAAGCACAGCTCCTAATGATAATTTCTCAAATTCGATAACAAATCTTTCTAGACCTTCGGTTCAGTTATTTCCAAAAACTTTACAATAGTTAAATGAAATTCAAATTGCCATGCATAAATCAATGCTGATACAAATTCTATAATCAGACCTTTTTGCAAGTTTGGTGCCTGTAAAAAGCATCATTAGTCTTTGCTGCCTTGAAGCTGGCCAATCATTAAACAGCCTTTGTACTTGCTCACAAGGAATTGTAGACAATAAACTGGACTATACAGCACAGAAAACAATAAAGCAAAATAGAAAGACTCTCCCTAAAACTTTTTTTTAAAATGGTAGATGAAATAAACTTAAAAGATACATGGAGAGAAAGAAATGCTAAAACTAAACAATACACCTTCAACTCAAATAGACACTTATCATGGTCCAGAATAGATATGATATGGATGTCAACAGAATTGTTAACTAATATTCAAGAAATAAATATTGAAACAAGTACTTGGGCAGATCACAATTCAATGACAATTAAATGGAAAGGACAAAGAAGAAGATCTAGACGGACTTTAAATAATACTATTTTAAAGGAAAAAGACTTCACACAGTGGATGGAGAAAGAATGGGCTTTTTCTTTGGAGAAAACAAAAAAGAAGATACATCAATGCAGAATGTATGGGATACAAAGAAGGCATATGCCAGAGGCTTGATAATAGACTGTACAAGGAAAAGAAATACCATGAAAAGATTAGCCTCTAAGGCATTAGAAAAAGAGCTACAGAAAATGCCACAGAAAAAGGACATTAAGTTAAAAATGGATATAACCAAACATAAAATGGGTCTAACAGAAAAAGAAGAATTAGCACAAAAAATTAGAGGTGCTAAACAGAACTACTTTGAAGATGCAAATAAATCAGGTAGATGGTTAGCATATAAATTGAAAAAGGAGAAAGAATCAAGGAAAATATTGCAATTAATAGATGACCAAGGCCAAGTTTGCTGTGGTCGTAAAGAGAAGAAGAAAATCATTCGAGACTATTATGGGAAACTATACACACAAAAGAATATTGATGAGGAAAGAGTTAAACAGTATTTACAGAATGCTAATTTACCCCAGATACCTAAAGAGATTGAAACAATGTTAGAAAGCAATATAACGATGATGGAGTTAACTGAAGCACTTAAGAAGCAAAATAACGGAAAGGCACCAGGCCCAGATGGACTTCCGGAAGAATTTTACAAAACATTACAAGAATCATTGAACTTTCCATTGCTAGAAGTTATGAATGAAGTTATGTTAAAGAAGAGGATACCTAAATCATGGTCAGAAGCTTATATCACACTTGTTCCAAAAGAGGAGACCGATCCATTACAAATCAAGAACTATAGATCTATTTCCCTACTAAACGCAGATTATAAAATCTTTGCTTCAATATTGGCAGAAAGACTTAAAAAATATTTAAATAATTTTATCCATCCTGATCAAAATGGATCTCTGCCAAAGAGACAAATTAAAGACAATATGAGAGTAATCTTAGACACTTTGGAATACTACGAGGCATATCCTGAAAAACAAATGGCTCTGATATTTCTAGATGCACAGAAGGCATTTGACAATGTGAATTGGCGATTCATGTTACTGCTGGAACAGATGGGCTTTGCTAGAAAATTTATTTAAGCAATAGAAGCTATATATCATAAGCAGACGGCAAAGGTAATGATAGAGGGAAAACTGATAGATTCTATCCATATAAAAAAAGGAACAAGACAAGGGTGCCCACTATCACCTCTGTTGTTTGTGTTAACTTTGGAAATGCAAAATAGAAATATTAGAGATGAAAAGAATATAAAAGGGATGAAAATTAAAAAGGAAGAATTTAAGTTGCAAGCATTTGCAGATGATCTGGTTTTTATGTTAGAAGACCCACTAGAAACAGCATTAAAATTGATAGAAAAGATAGAGACATATGGAAAGGTGGCTGGTTTGAAAATAAATAAAGATAAGATAAAGATCTCGACAAAGAATACGCTATCAAGACAAAAGGAAGAATTGGCAGACCTATTGAAAATTCAGGTCACGAATAAGATCAAGTACTTGGGGATATACTTGATAGCAAGATGCAGTACTAAAAGAGAATAATTATATCAAAGTTAAACAGCAGATAGTGCTAGATTTGGTGAAATGAGAAAATTTAAAACTGTCATTAATAGGGAGAATATCAACAATCAAGATGAGTATATTTCCCAGAATTTTATATTTGTTTCAAACAATTCCAATTAGGCTTGGAAAAGATTACTTTGAAGATTTAAATAAAATTGTGTTGAAATATATATGGCAAGGTAAGAAAGCGAGAATAAAGTTAAAACTTTTGCAAGATGCTAGAATAAGAGGAGTATTTGGTTTGACTAATTGGGAGCTGTATTACCAAGCTACAAATCTGATGTGGGTTAAGGAATGGATAACATTAAGAAATACTAGATTGTTGACATTAGAAGAACATGATCTGTTGTTAGGATGGCATGCTTTTTTATGGTATAAAGGAACTAAAACATGATAAAGATTCTAAAACAGAAGGTTTCTATGATAAACTGACTGACCTAGATAAGATTTTGACAGGTATTGATGAAAAGGTTAAAAAATTGTATGGATATTTATTAGAAATTAAACTAGAAAAACAAGTTAAAGGAACTATGGTTGCTTGGGGGAAGAATTTTGGATATGGGATTGATCTAGAGAAATGGCAAAAATTGTGGTCTCAAAATTATAAAATGACAATGTCAACAGCATATAAAGAAAATTTGTATAAGATGTTTTACAGGTGGCATTTCCCTCGACAAGAATAGCAAGAATGTTCAAGAATAAATCTGAAAAATGTTGGAAATGTCATCAGACACCTGGCTTGTTAAATCTGGGAGAGTGGGCGCAAGGAACGGAGACGAGGTATCAAATAGTGACTCCAACTCTTTATTAGTGACTTCAGAACAGAGCAAAATACTAGGGCAGCAGCAGCTTCTTTTATAGAGCTGGCTGCTGTCACAATACCCAGTGATTTGAGTTTGTTTAGTTTTTTAACGACTGCCTCTGTGGTGGTGCTCTTCATTTTGTGGACCTCAAGCCAATTGGAATAGGCATCCACTGTTATGAGAAATGTATGCCCTTTGGTGGGTCTCGCAAAATTGATGTGGATACGGGACTAGGGACCTCGGGGTGCTTCCCATTCAGTTGGTGATGCTTTTGGTAGAGTTGAGCATGTTTCCTGGCACTTGTTGCAGGTGGCCACCCAGGTTTCTATTTGTTTATCTATACCTGGCCACCAAGCATAGCTCCTTGCTAGTGCCTTCATCTGCACGATGCCCGGATGTCCATCATGCAATAGTTTTAGGACCTTATGCTGTAGTCTTTCTGGGTTGACGACTCTGTCTCCCCATAACACACATCCTTTTTGGGTGAAAAGTTCTGTCTGCCTGTGTTTGAAGGGCTTGAAGGTGTCATTGAGTTCGTTGTCAGGCCAACCTCTTTCTACCCAGCTGAGGACTCGTGCTAAACAAGGGTCTTTCCTTGTTTCGGATGCAATGTCTTGTGCAGTCAGTGGTGGTGAAGGGAGTGTCTCGATTTGTAGTACAGCTAGGATTGGAGCTGGGTTGTCTAGGACTTCTGGTAGTGGAGAGCGGCTCAGGGCGTCAGCATGGGGAATGGCTTTCCCCGGTCGGTGTCGCAGTTGGTAGTTGTATGCGGCTAAAAATTCTGACCAGCATGTCATTCTTGGCAATAAGATATGGGGAGTTGGTTTATTCCCCACCAAGATGCCCAGTAATGGTTTGTGATCAGTGATTATAGAAAAGGACCTTCCGTATACGTACTCAATCGTTTGAGTATATGTACTCAATCGTTTGATTGCAGCCACAATAGCGAGAGCCTCTTTATCTAGTTGGCTATAGTTTCTTTCAGTTTTAGATAAAGTTCTGGAAAAAAATGCAATGGGCGCCTCAGTGCCGTTTGGCAGGACGTGGCTCAGGATGGCTCCTACTCCAAACGGTGAGGCGTCAGAGGTGACGTTTAAGGGTAAAGTCTCGTTATATTGTATTAATACAGCATCTGATGTTAAAAGATCTTTTACTTGCTGAAAAGCTCGCTCTTCTTGATGTCCCCAGACCCAGGACGCCTTCTTATCGAGGAGCCTATGCAGAGGCTCAGCAACAGTCGCCTTCTGGGGTAGGAAGATGTTATAAAAGTTAATAAGTCCCAGGAAGGCTTGAAGATCTGTTTTGTTTCGAGGTCTTGGGGCATTTTTTATTGCAGCCAATTTTTTCTCAGTAGGGTGAATTCCCTGTTTGTCAAAAAGGTAACCAAGGAATTCAACCCTCTCAGTACATAGTTGGCACTTGTCCTTCTTGACCTTCAGGCCAACATCTTTAAATTTTTGGAGGAGCATTCTTAGTCACTTTTTTTAGTAGACTTCTAGTGGGGGCAGCTATCAAGACATCATCGAAATATGGCACGATCCCTTTTTTTTTTTTGAAACAAATTTTATTAATTTTAAAGACAAACAACACATCATTAACCATTAAGTACATAAAACCTCTTAACATTATAAATTTTTACAAGTCGGATAAAACATTATTTTTATACAACATAATTCTAATTTATCCCATTTCCATATGGACACATAAATATCTTTCAGCAAATTTCTCATTATTTCTCTTTACTCTTATTCAATTTCATTTATTTTCCATATTTATCCATTTTATAGTCATCATATTCATTTCTTTCTGACTTGTTTACAATTACATTCCTCCAAGGTTTTATTAATTCTTTTTTTTTTTGAAAAAAAAATTTTTTTTTAATAATTTTACAGAAGACACAATACACAAACATACAAAACACAAAACATAAACAAAACTAAAAGATTTTTTCTGAAGATTGTCTGATCCCGGGTTAAAACTCTTCACACAGACACAAATTCAAATATCATATTCACCCCATATATCCTTCCATATCTTATTATCATTTTTCTTTTTTTATATATATATATAAAAACCATTTTTATAAAAACAATGCACAAAGAATCAAGGCATAACAGCTTATAAATTCTTTTCTAGGAAAAAATAATAGTAAAAAACCAATAGAGCATAACAATTCCAAATTATAGTATCAATACTTTATCTATTTAACTTCATATCTTATCCCTACTTCTCCTTTTCATCCAAATTATTTCTTGTTAATTAAAATTTTATTGCCTTTTATCAATATACAAAATCCAAAAAAAAAAAAAAACATAACAAAGCCTTTATATATCCTTCCATATCTTATTACCATTTTCAATAACATTCTTTGTCTGTTCTATTTCCAACTATCCATTCATCTTTTTTCTTTTACTATACTTCTCCTATACACCAATTGGAGTAACATCTATAACTCATTACCCTAACTTAAAAGTACTTCGTATAACAATTTTTCTTGGGATTCTGTTTAAAAGATTCTAAAATTACATAATGAATTTTATACTCTAAATACACATATAAAAACACAAACTTATGTACCTTCCAGAATCCCTCTTTTATCCTAAATTAAATTCACCCATTGTCTCTAAATAAACTTTTTTTCTTTAGATCTTGCTTCCCCCCATTAAATCTTCTCCTCCCCCCCTTTCTCTCTTGCTTATTCTTCTCCTTGCCCTTTTTACCCCTTTGTTTTTTCTCCTCTCTTTTCTTACTCCTTTTCCTTTGCTTTCTAACCTTGCCTCCACCTTTTCGCTCATTTTTCTCTTTTTTGGTTGTTTTTATAATTCTTAAAATCCCCTTTTTCTTATCCTTTTTCTCCTCCTCTCCGGAAGGGACCCATTGTTCATCAAAGATGGCTTCTTCTTCCTCTTCTTCCTTGTCCCAGTCCTTCTGCTGCGTAATCAACTTTTCATAAGTACATAACACCATTTCTAAGAATTGAAACAAAGCGCCCAAAGTATCTTCCTTTTTATATTTTTGATATTCAGTCTTTAGTTCATCCACAAACAATGCCATTATGAAAAGAGAAACTTTTCCCAAAACAACCACAAGTATTTTTAATCAAAAACAATTAAAAAAAAAATTCCAAAAGTTAATACTTTTCTTCCTTCTTCTCTTTCTCTTTCTGGGGTTAATGTTTAGTCAAAGAGGTCCAATTACCATATATCTTTCTTTGGGATTCTAGGCAATCTCCTCCTTTTTCAGCTTCTGCTCCAATTTTTTTTCCTCTCCCTTCCCACTTAAAATGTCAATTTTAAATAATCAGAAATCCATACCTCCAACAAGGGTTTTCCAATTTCTTAAATTTTTCAATGTCCAAAAATCCTTTTGTTCCTTAGCTTCAACTCTCAAAACAATTCACTTTCGATGTCCAATATATCCAAACATTTCTGCTGTTTCCATGGGGTGGGAGAGTGAAGAAAAAACGAAAGTTCCCTTTAACAGCTTCTCCGCCGCTTTTGCTCTTCTTAGGGATACAATGTATCCTCCAGCAATTCAAATAGCTCAGTTCCAGGCAATTTAAAGGATGTTACTTGACCCGGCTCAGACAAAACTTTCACTCTTCACATTTCCTCCAGCGCAATCTTACCCGGTTGCTGGCTTCTTCGTGGCGGCCATTGCTGACCGCCGCTCCACCGCCTTGGGAAAAAGGGGTTTTTCCGGAGAAGGGGGGGGTCTGTGACACCCCCACCTCCCTGTCCGACTCCCCTCTCTCTTCAGCTGTCCCTACAGGGCAGCCATATCCCCCTGACCCATCTGGGTCGGGGGTACCTCGACGGCTAGCACAGCAGGAATCGCGAGCTGTCGCGAATTCCTGCTGCCCCGAAGCCACGCGAAACCGGAAAACCGGCACGACCCCTTTTATGCCTTGTAGCAATCTCTCCATCAAACTTTGGAAGATGCCAGGTGCTACGCTCACTCTGAACAGGAGTCTATTACACTTGAATGCACCTCTGTGCGTGACTATAGTTTGGGCTTCTGTGGTCGCTGCATCTACGGGCAGCTGCTGGTACGTCTGGGCTAGGTCCAATTTTGTGAATATTTTCCCACCCCCAAGGGAGTGAAGTAGGTGTTGGACCACTGGCACGGGATAAGTGCTCTGCTGAAGTGCGTGATTTAGGGTGGCCTTGTAATCCTCACAAATTCTCAGAGATCCATCAGGCTTTATGGGGGTTACAATTGGGGTCTCCCATTGGGCGTGGTCAATCGGTTCCAACATGCCTTGGGCTATTAATTTGTCCAATTGTTCATCAATCTTTGGTTTGAATGCAAAAGGCACTCGACGGGGCTTAAGGCAAATGGGCGCAACATCTGGGCAGAGGTTAAATGATATAGGGGATCCCTTGTACTTGCCTAGCTTCTCGGTGAACACTTCCTGGAATTCTTGGATGAGGGCCGCTTCCCAGTCGTCGCTTTCGGTTTGGTTGATGCCCGCCTATTCGATTCCTAGTGGCGCAAACCATTGTAAGCCTAATAAGCTGGGTCAATCTATATTGATGACTGTAAGTGGTAGAGTTGCAGTATGGTCTTTGAAGGAGCCTTGGATGTGGCTGGAACCGGCGACTGGGATTCTATTTCCTTGGTAGTCCTTTAATATCATTTTCTGTGGGCTGAGATTCTGACGACAGATGTCAGGGATCAGCTGTTTGAGGGTTTTCTAGGAGACCATTGATAGGGAGGACCTGGAGTCAACTTCCATAACGCATGGACAATTCTCAATGGTGACCCTTACTCGGATCTTTCTTGCATCAAGGGATGAAGCGTGGCCAATGGTGATGGCTTGGTGAGCCTCTTCTTGTCTGGTGGAAGTGGCTGGTGCTCGATTTCTGTAGTAGTGGTTCCATTCATTGCTTGGGTGGTCCCGATTTAGTGGTGGGGTGCCTGTTGTCTGCCAGAAATTATTTTCTCTTCGGTTTGGGCTGGACCCTCATTTGCCTCTACAGACTTTAGCAATGTGGCCCCTCTTTCCATAGGAATGGCAGAGGGCGTCTAGGAATTTGCAGTCTGATCGTGGGTGGTTTCCCCTGCATCCAGCACACTGATATGAGGGCTTACGAATCTGCTGTTCTCACTGATCGCGGTCTGACCTGAATCTGTTGACTTCTTCTTCCTCACTTTCTGATGAGGATTCGAGGTCTTCATGGTGAGTGGTCATTGAGTGCCTCTCGGAAAGGGGTATAGGGTCACTAGCGAGTTGGCGGTGCGGTCTGTTTGCTCGGCGCATTCCAGCTGCTGACTTCCTGGTTGCTTCTGCTGCAGTAGCATCAGCGATGACATCTGCGAGGGCAATGTCCCCCTTTGCCATTATCTTGCTCTGTGTTGTGTGGTCTTTTAGACTCAGAACAATTCGATCTCTCATGGCTTCTTCGAGGTTTGCGAAGCCACAGAGCCCTCCCAGGTTTCTGAGGTCTGCGATGAAGTCTCCAACATTTTCGCTTTCCTGTTGGTCCCTCTGGTAAAACTTGTGTCTCCTGATGAGTGTTGGCACCACTGGGGCATAATGGGCCCGGAGGATTGGGGCAAGGTTGTCCCAATCCATCGTCTTGACTTCAGCTGGTTTTGCAAGTGCTTTTGCCATCTTAAAAACGGCGGGCCCGCAATGGGTCAGGAACACAGCTTGTTTCTTGCCAGGCATAGCATCCTTCAGGTTGTTGGTCTCCAGGAACATCTGAAACCTGTCCATATACGAGTCCCAGTCTTCGTTAGCTGGGTCAAAGGGAGCGGGTGGTATGGCACTGCTGGTCATTCTGCCGCGATTGGTCCGCTCTCAGCCACGTACTCTGTTAGCGTTCAATGAGTGTTCATTCAGCTCTCTCATCTCCACATCCCACCTTCGTCACCAGTGTTAAATCTGGGAGAGTGGGCACAAGGAACGGAGATGAGGCATCGAATAGTGACTCCAACTCTTTATTAGTGACTTCAGAACAGAGCAAAATACTAGGGCAGCAGCAGCTCCTTTTATAGAGCTGGCTGCTGTCACAATACCCAATGATTTGAGTTTGCCACGCTGAGAGCGTCCAATCAGCAGCGACCCGCTATCAGCCAATCCGATCAGCCAAAATTGACCAATTCAGATCCGCTGTTAACAGGTCAATCAGAAGTGCAGGTTACGAGCCTGTTGTGGAAAGAAAACTATTAGAATCGCAAGCTAACGAGTTTGCTTAGTTCGTAACATGACTCATATTACCATATGTGGTTGACTTGTGCAGATGCTAAAAAATACTGGACTAAAATCCACATGTGGTTGGAAAAAATGACAAAAAAACATATAGATTTGAAACCAGAGATATTTTTATTGGGAATTTTACCTGAAATATATAGTAAAGATTTGAAATACCTGTTTGTAAATGTATTAACAGCGGCTAGGATTGTATTTGCTAAAAACTGGAAAAATGAGAAAAAACAATCACAGGAGGAAATCATTAAGAAAATATTGGAATGTGCTGAAATGAGTAGATTGACATTTGAAATTAGAGAACAAGAGGATAAACAATTTTATAAAATTTGGGATCTATTCTATCAATGGTTAGACAATAAAATATAGTAATGAAATATGTAGACTTTTAGAAAATAATAAATATCTAAAGATGTATTCTTTTCTTATATCTACAAAATGATTCTAGGATAGATCTGGGATGATAATACGAATTGTCATAAAACAAATTAAGTAAAATATGATCATTTTGTAAAACATGAATGTATAAAAGCATAGTCAAATGATTGATTAATAATGATATTAATGTATTTAATATTTGATTGAAAATACGAGATTATATGCAATGTCATTATAACTGAAGACTATGAAATGGAAGCACAGAATAATTTGTAAACCAACCGGCACACTGAATGTACATATATGGAAGATGACTTGATGTTTTTATGTTTTGTTTGTTTGTTTGTTTTAAAAACCAATACAAATAAAAATAAAACAAATTCTATTCCCAATTCAGCATTTGTGTGGACAATAATCCTTCCATTTTTCTCCTCAATAATAAAATAGGATGTCATTCTTGTTCCCATCTGCCTATCTCCATGATCTCTATATACCCATGTCTACAGATCTGTTTTGAAAGGGGAAGGCAATGAGGCAAGACTGAGTTCCCTCATCAGTTATAGAGGATACTGATAATTACATCAAATTACAAAACAACCAAATTGCATAATTATGTCAAAGTAAATAAATGTCCTTGGGTAGAAAAAGGCTCTGACACAGTGACAATGTACCGTAGTAAACATGTAATATCCAAGCCATTTCAAATGGCTGCAGACCTCAGTGGTATTATGCTAGGTCTGCATTAGGTAAGTTCCCCATAACATTTGTGTTGTGGATTCACATGCGAGTGCCACTGTGAGTAAAGGAAAATCAATAATGAAGGCACAAACACTAAGACATTAGAGAAACCCTAAACAAGATACTAAACACTTGCATGGAGACCTTGAGGTGGAAGACAATGTTGATGGCAGATGGCTGTACTGCCCTATTTTCAGCAGAAAAGATATATTGAAAGTGAGCACAGGTGTGGGAATGTGGGGTGTATGGAAACAGATGCCTGTGGGCTACAGAAGCACAGCTGTGGTTCCCAATTTAAGAACAATGCAGGTAATGTTGTTGATTTCAAAGGAAAACCATCTTTTCCTAATTTAGGAAAATGACAAGGCAGGGGAACATTCATCAGGTCAGATATGGGATGGCTTCTACATCAGGAAACGTGCCAGGAACATTCTGGAAACATCAGGAAAAGGTGGAACATTCTGCTGGCAGGCTAAAAAAACAACTGCCTGGAAAGTCTCAATGTCATCATTCTTTACCCAACAGCCCATGGTTTACCTTGCTTTCATCTCCCCCCACCCCAATGGAGATAAGCTGTTTAAGCAGAGAGGCTTGAAGGAGGACTGCCAGTTTGTGAAAGTGTGGATATTTCTTCCACAGCATTTCACACCGATTACGTATGTGAATTTCAGTGCCATCACATTTCCTCCCCTCAGCCGCTTAACTTTCAATACTATACAGGCATTTCCTACACTAATTATTTAATTTCTTAATGCTGGAATTCCAGTATGTCAAAATATATATGGACTTTGTGGGCAACAGTAGAAAGTAGCACGGGCTTCCATTTATAATCAATTTTGGCCCTACAAAGAAAGATCTGTATTTCTGTGATGTTTCAGAGGGTTATGAAAGCAGTGAAAATGTTTGCCCTCATCAAAGTGGTCACTACCCAGAAAAAAAGTGCTCTTTTTTTTAATGAACCAGGAGAAATAAGTTTCCTTATTTTGAAGAATCTTACAGTTTCATGTTGAAATGAAGAATTACATTCTGAAAGTGGATAACTTCATATTATGGAGCAAGCCAGAGATGGTATTCAGCAGGTTCTGACCAGTTCCGTAGAACTGGCAGCAGAAATTTTTAGTAATTTGGAGAACTGGCAAATACCACCTCTGACTGGAGATTTTACAATATCCTTCCCCTGCCATGCCCACCAAGCCACACCCCACAGAACTGGTAGTAAATTTTTTTGAATCCCACCACTGGAGCAAGCTCAGTTTTCATTTTTAAAAGTCACTTTTCATATGGACATTACAGAAAAAGGTATAGGCATCTCATACTTTTCATCCCATTTTTTTTTTTATTAAAATACGAATGGAAAGTTGGGGTTGCAAATGGTCTTTCTGGAAATGTCACAGGACTAGAATACTAACTTTAGAGGAATACCTGTGGATTTTACTCTGCTAGTCATTGCTGAATATAGCGAATGGTGCTCATATCCTTTTCAAGGGCCGTTGGGCCAGCGCTGTCTGAGAAGGTTTCCTCAATCATGTGGCAAGCATGATATCATGGAGCACTGTTATCTTTCCCACTGAAGTGGTATGTATTTATCTGCTCACATTTGCATGCTTTCAAACTGCTAGGTTGGCAGGAGCTAGGGCGAGGATGGGAGCTTATATCTCAAACCTGGGCTGCTGACTTTCCAGCCGACAAGCCCAGTGTCTTAAATGCTGAGCCACCATGTTGCTTAACCAATGAGCATCTGTGTAGATCTTTCAAATGTGTGAAGCATTCAGTACCTCCATTAGGCCAGGAATGGATGGCTAGAAGTCCAGGATTCCAGTTTTCAAAATAAACAATCTAGTTTAATATTTATTTTATTTAGGGGCTGCCCAACTCCAATCTATTCTAGGTGGCTCTGAATATATGAAGGAGGATGAAATACACATAATTAAAAAGTAAGATAAATAAGGGAGCTGACAGGATAGCCAGGTCTGTGCAAATATAACCAGCAAAGGGACTTCCAGAAAGCTATTGGGAGGGGAGCCACTTAGATTTTAAAGGATACCTCACTCCAGAGTTAGGTGTTATGACAGGGAAGGCATGCTTCCTGGGACCCAATAGTGTTCAAAGATGCCAATCCTGTTGATTTATTTAAATCAATTAGTCTCTTTTTAATAATTTAAATAATACAGTTAAAAGATGAACAGTTATAGATTTACATCAGCCAAGCAGATACCATGGGAGATAGGCAATCCCTTAAATCAGGAGTGTCAAACACAAGCCTCGTGGGTTGGATTGGTCCCATGAGATGCTTAGATCTGGCCTGTGGGGCTGCCCTGGAAACAGTGAAAGACCGGCCTGCGGTGACTTTGCCAGCAAAAACTGACCCCCATTTTCACTGGAAGAGGGTTGCAGCAGGCTGTCGCAGATGAAAACAGCTCTAGAGGGCTGCAGACGGCCCTCCTGAGCTCCATTTTCTCTGACAGAAGGTTGTAGGAGGCTGTCACAGCCAAAAACAGTGCTTGAAAGCCCGTTTTCACTGGCAAAGCATGCAGGCCACCACAGGCGCCCCAACACAAGTGATGTTAACCTGGCCATGCCCACCCTGGTCATGCTCACCCCGACCCCCCCCGAGATCAAACACAACCCATGAAAAATGCCTACTTTTGAAATAGAGTTATTAAACACACTGGGATTATTTAAGGCAGGGGTGTCCAACTAGATTTCATAATCCCAGTGTGTTTAATAACTCCGTTTCAAAAGTAGGCATTTTTCATGTTTCTCTAACCTCATACTCTCTAGGCTCTTTATTAAGGGAGAATAAACAATTTTTTAAATTCTATATGCAGGTAGTTCTCGATTTGCAACAGTTCACTTAGTGACTGTTTGAAGTTACAACAGCACTGAAAAACGTGGCTTATGCCTGTTTTCAACATTTAAGACTGTTGCAGCATCCCCGGTCACATGATTTACATTTGGATGCTTGACAGCTGACTCACATTTATGATGGTTGCAGTGTCCCAGGGTCATGTGATTCCCCTTTTACAACCTTTTGACAAGCGAAGTCAATGGGGAAACCAGATTCACTTAACAACCATGTGACTGACCAACTGCAGTGATTCATTTAACAAATGTGACACGAAAAGTTGTAAAATGGGGCAAAACTCACTTAACAAATTTCTCAGTTAATAACATAAATTTTGGGCTCAATTGTGATTGTAAGTTGAGGACTACCTGTACTAGATAAACATAATATCTAGAAGAGCCTTCCCCTTTGAGGTATTTGCTGAAGTTTGCCCACTATCCCTGACTAAAGTTGAGAAACAATGTAAATTGTTCCCTAACACTTATGGAAACCAGCAAGTTGAGGAATCCTTTTCTTAGACATCAACACAATATTAGCCAAAAGTATGAATAATTCATTTGCCCAAGAAAGTGTTTCTTGAAAATAAATCAAATCCTGAGAACTGGTTTAGAGCTGATTTAGTCCCCTAAATCCATATACTTTGGGCCCTGCAATATGGGATATGAACTGAAGGAAAGATATTATGCAATAAGATTAAATATCCTCTCCAGATCTGTGTCATTATATACACTGCAATGAATTAAAGCTTTTTCAGGATGATTTTCAATCAGAATAATTGCATAGGAATATTTTCCAGACCAGCTAGAATTCCCCTCCTCCACAATTTGTAACAAGCATTTTAACAACCTGCAAATCGGGAAACTGTAAATCAGAGGTGAATGGGAATTGCCAGTGATTAGAGAAGTGTTGTGTCTCTGGATTGTATTCAGAAACAATAAAATGAATAATAACAGCTCTGTTCACCAGGATTTAAGGACCACGTGGCTTTAAACCAAACATCACCCAACACTTATTCAGAATTTGGCAGTGAACAGGAGGATTCTGTGGATAAAATATATTTTCCTGCTGTCACACAATTAAAAAAAATACCAGTGCAACCTAAAGAAAAGAGAAGACTCTGTCAAAACACAAAAAGTTAACCAATGAAATAAAGAAAGTCCTCTTCAGGTTTTCTTTTCAAAGCTGTAAAATAAGTCTCTCATGTTCAATTTTGATAGTCAGCTTCAAAGCACTGGAACTCTAAAATGATCATTTTAATTTAAAGGTAACTGATGTGGGGGAATTTTAGATTAGCGTTTCTCAACTTTAACCACCTTGGTAAGAAGCTTGGGCTCTAGGTTAATACAGTATTTAAAGGATATGAGTATGTGCGATATATGCCCAAGTTTTATTAAAGTGGTGTGATTGAATGAATGTACATATTACATACTTGCAAAATTCTATATAGATACATCCCTGAGGTCACCTGAAGCCAACTTTGACTTAAAGACATTTTTATTTAGTGCAACACTTGGAAGCAACAGTTTAACACTTCTCTCCCTTATTGTGATCCCAATGAAAAATATGCCTGAGCTTTTATTCTCTTAAAGAAAAAAACCCCTTTCCAATGGCCCAGTGCTCATGATTAAGCTAAATAATACAGAGTGCTTCTAAGTGATACATTTTGACATTAATGCAAATCAGGGAGTGATCCATAAAGACAAAAATATGCTTCTTTCTACACTTTATAGCTGCATACTTCTTTTCTTCTTGGAGGACCTAACATAAAAAGAGTAGGAAGCCATAAAGATTATGCAGAGTATTGATAATTAATTTTCCTCTTCCTTCTACTATTTCTAAATTCCTCGATTTCTTTCTCAGTTGGCCTTTCTTCTTTTGAAACCTTCCACTTCAAATGCATCAAAATGTCTTTGGGGAAAAAAATCACTATTTTTAGAAACAGGAATGATATGAGCTATGATGTGATTATGGTAGTCTGAACAAGGTAGACTAATCCAAGCATGGTCATAACACTTAGGCTGTTTCTGGTGCCTTCAAATGGCTGCTGTCATAGGCATCCATTCTAAATCCCAAAGATGTCACAAATGACAGACATGCACTGTGATGTTACGCATTTGTGTTGGCTTTTCCCACATCCCATTCATTCTAGTATTTATCAGCACAATGATAGCAAATTAGTTGTTTACATAAGAAATATTTGTACACATTAATTGGTTTTAATTGTTGAAGTTCCTTTTGATTTTCCCAACTGATAACCAATTTATTCTACTGTTCAGAATATCTTTATAATAATTACATTTATGTATTTGTGCATCTATGTGAATACATACACACACTCTCCTCCCTGTTTATATTTTCTAATCTACCGAGTTGTTCTTGATAGATCTTGTTTCCCATGCTCCCTACTTGTGTACTTCCAGATCTATTGTCTGCTTAGTCCCTGATAATACCATGAACTCAATCTTTCAAGCAATATGCTACCCTGAACCTCATAGAAAATATTTCCTTTTCAATACTGAGGCTAAAAAACCCAAGGAAATTAAATCTGATATAAATGTTTGCTGAAATAACATGAAGGCCAGGGCACAAAACCAGGAAATCCACAGATAAGACTTGACAAACTTCCATTAATGTAGGAATGAAGAGGCACATTGGGACTACAGTATAGGCCATTCTATTTTTCCTGGAGTGTTCCCAGTTGGCTCAGCTTTGGGAACTCTCTGTCCCATTGCTGCAGAGTCGAAATCAGAATAGTCATGATAATCAGGACCAAGTCCTAAGTCACATTATAAAACTACTAGATACAACAATAGTTTCTTTCCCCATGCTGTCACTTTGCTAAATACCTAACTCCTACAGCATTCTCTTCTGCCCAAAGATATTTACCTGTGTATTAGGGCTGTATTGGTATTATCCTTCTCATTTTCTCATCTTTCTCTTCTTCTCATCTTTGTATCACCTCTCATCTTTCCTACTATCTTCTCCAATTGATATATTATGATTTATCAATTGTTGTATCTTATGATTTATGATTATATGTTATGATTTATAATCTATGACATAACTTTCTTGTCTGTATGTACACTGAGAGCTTGTGCACTGGAGATAAATTCCTCATGTGTCCAACCATATGAGTCCAATAAAGAATTCTATTTTATTACATATTTATAGAGGATAATTACAAGTTACCAGATAGTTGGGTATTAGGGCTGTTTTATTTCCTTAAATTAATTTTAAAACTTAACATGAACAATGCTTTTATATTTTGCAAATCCAGAGAATGAAGTTTGTTGTTCATTGTCAGCAGGGCCCTAGATAGAGTATCCAAGAGTTTACATGTGGTCCTGGTCAAGTAAATTTCCTGACTGTTATAAGCAGCAACCAATAAAGTACATATCAACTAAGTTGGGATATAGCTGTGTGTAAGTATTACAAGGTCAGTCTTAAGGGGAAAAACTTAGGCAGGTACTTTGGTGGCTGGGATCAAAAGGCATAGACCAACTACTGTCCTATTCTAACAGGGATGAATATGGCTGCATGACCAAAGATGAAGAAGATTCTGGGAATTATTGCTCATCATCATCTGGAAGACCATTTATTTAATTCAGGCTGATGTAAAAGGATTTCAGATCTAATCAGATCAAAAGTCTACTTCAGTCAGCATTTTTTTTTTGCTTCAGTGTTCTTTTGCAGTCACTAGACAGATTCATATTATACAGATTTGGGAGGGAGAATACGCAAAAGTTATGATTTCAAGACAAAAGAAAATGTGCACCTGTGCAGGTGAGTCAAAGATACTTGTGCATTTTTCTTAAATTAGTTAATTACCAGTTCATTTCTTGAAGGTATGGTTGCAGTCTAAAGTCCAGGAAGCAATGTTAGGGGAGGAATTATATCTATCTGCACTTTAGTCCTCAGGGAATTTTATTTTATTGACTGGAACAAATGGTAGCAACTTTATTTTACTTTAAATCATTGGATTCTCACCTTTTGTCCCTCAAGGTGGCTGCTCAGGAAATGCCTTTGTTAAAAAGTGAGGCTATCAATGCAAGGTGACCCTTAAAATACAAGTGATTACAGCTTTGGATTCTCTGAAAGAAATTGCCACACACTAGGCAATGCCATTAAATGTCCATTATTGCAGCTGTCACTCACAAGGCTCTGACTTGGAAGGCTCTTACTCTATCTTTTAACCTACATCTAATTTGTGGGGTGGCTTACTTTGCCTTGGGCTTTTAGTGGTGCATCCATCTGGAACAACATGCTATGGTTGGTGCAAAAACTCACCCAGGCAAAAAGAAATCCCCATTCTTTTGCTTACTGATTGACAGCAAAGCTGTAATCAGTGCACTACAAACATTCCAGTGGGTCATTTTGCCCCCAAATCTGATAGATAACATCCTGTGTGTGTTTTCCCACAAGGCACAATTTCCTCTTGCAATGGTGCTTAAGATATTAGGGGTGGAAAAGTCTTAATATCCACTATTGAATGCAGTTGTAGGAAAGGGCTAAGAGAAAAAAATAGAACAGGAAAAATACATCCCAGTTGGTCTACCCTCTGCTTTAGATTAGATTGCAAGATAGGGTGCTAATCTCTAAATTACACTTTTATTTGCAAAGTTACCACTTGTTATGGTTGAGAGTATGATATAATGCTTTGCTTTCTGTTGTGATCAATACTGCATCCTGAGAAGAAGATATTTCTTCAAATGATTTATCAAACACTAAATAAATGCTGGAATTATGGTAAACTATTAGGTAAATATCCACATTTATCTTTCTCGGCATTAAATGCAGATAAATTTACATCAGCATGCACATATTTGCTTTAGAATGATGTGCCCTGGAAGGCTGGAATCAAGCTTTAAGGAAGAACACTTGTGGCACTTAGACTATTAGTTTCGTAGCCTAGATTTGTATAATTTGGGGGTGGGGCACTGTTCGACTATGATTTTTGATCACTCAGAAATTCACCTCTATTTGGAATGGACAAAATGGCCCCATAACTAACTGACCCAAGTAGTTCAGAAAGAGCAAGACTTTCCTTTGACAGTTTAATTCAGTAAGGAACAAAGTTCTTACAACGTTTATTGAGCAACGGCTTCATCTGCATTGTCCAAAACGGCTTGTAATAAGGTAACATAGCAGTCTGTCTCTTTAAAGATCTTTTCTCTCTGTTTCTGCCCCCACCCCCACCCCATTTTTAGAGATTGTTCCTTCCTCCAGAGGAGGATGATTTTTTATTGTGCTCAAGTTTGATTGCTTAATTGTATCTTTCATGATAAATTAGAATGAACTCAAGTGGAAAGTTTTCATTCTACAATAGCATGAGAACTGGAAAGGGTCCAGCTGAATGTAGTTCATTGTTATCAAATTGCTGGGCCCTGTTACAAAGTTGTCTCCTTTTAATAAACAGCAGCAAAGCAGAAACCGTTTCATTTTGCAGGCTGAACTACCACTGGGATTCCTTCGGTGGGAGTAGAAAGACCCCTGAAGTGATGGATCCCTATGCTATGGAAGTGTCTTCAGAGCTGAAATTCAGATTAAATTGAAATTAATGGCTACTTTTCTTGCAAGCATGCAGGGAGCAGGGTACTCTTTTTCCTTGTCCAGATTTGCATCCAAAATATTGCAAAAATATTTATTAATCAAATGTATATAGCGGCCCATCTCACCAAAGATTCCGGGCGGCGCACAACAGTCAAAGGTAGAATGGAATAGAATAGAATAGAATAGAATAGAATAGAATAGAATAGAATAGAATAGAATTCCTTATTTGGCCAAGTGTGATTGGACACACAAGAAATTTGTCTTGGTGCAAATGCTCACAGTGTACATAAAAGAAAAGATACATTCATCAAGAGTCAAGAATCATAAGGTACAACACTTAATAATAGTCATCAGGTACAATAAGCAATCAAATCATACTAGGAAACAGTCAATATAAATTGTAAGGATACAAGCGACAAAGTTACAGTCATACAGTCACAAGTGGGAGGGGATGGGCAATAAGGAGTGATGAGAAGATTAATAGCAATAGTAATGCAGACTTTGTAAATAGTTGGACAGTGTTGAGGGAATTATTTGTTTAGCAGAGTGATGGCATTCGGGAAAAAACTGTCCTTGTGTCTAGTTGTTCTGGTGTGCAGTGCTTTATAGCATCGTTTTGTTGAGGATAGGAGTTAAAACAGTTTATGTCCACGATATGAGGGATCTGTAAATAATTTAGCAACAGATATAAAAACTACAGATATAAAAAGAATAAATCCCATATTAAAAATGAATATACAAAACAAATGTACAAACCCTAGGCAAAGGGAGATTATGAATATTTATCTCAACAGTGTAGCCATCTAATCCTGTCTCCGGTTCCCTGGGAGCCCCAGGTTTAATACCATACCCAAGTTTTGAGGGCCTTCTGGAATATCAACAGGGATGGAGCTTATATAAGTTTAGGGATAAGAATGTTCCAGAAGGCGGGTGCCATAAAAGAGAAGGCATGCCTCCTGAAAACTACCCAATGTAGTTGATGGTACATATAGCATGCCCTTTCTGCCAGATCTAGTGAAGTGGGCTGATGTAATCAGCAAGAGGTGGTCTTTCAGAAAACAAGCCCCTTGAATTGGACATGGAAGCAAACTGGCAACCTTTGCAGGTTGTGGAGCAGAGGTATAACTGGCACTGCTCTAAGAGCACACATAACTATCATGCTGCTACATTCTATACCAAATGAAGCTTTCAGATATCTTTCAAGGCAGCCCCACATTAGAGCAAATTGTAGTAGTCCAAAAACCTCAGGCTTTTTAGACACATTTTGAAATTGGCAAAAGAATGAAAATGAGCATAGACTTCATTCATATACAGAGTAACTGAGTTGGAAGGATGTTGGAGATCTTCTAGTCCAACCCAGGCGGAAACCTGATAGCATTTCAGGCAGATGGTTATTCAACGTCTTCTTACATACTTCCAGTGTTGGAGCATTTACAACTTCTGGAGGCAAGTCGTTCCACTGATGAATTGTTCTAACTTTCAGGAAATTTCTCCTTAGTTCTAGGTTGCTTCTTTCCTCGATTAGTTTCCATCCATTGCTTCTTGTCCTGCCTTTGTCATTTCAAGCATCATTAAAACACAATGGAATCCTTAACTTCCTCTTCCCTATATCCATAGTACTCTTAAAATTTCAAATATGCCCAGTTGTACTGCATCTTTGCAACAAAATTGATCTCTCTTTCAACATCAATAATATATAATTATGTCTGGCAAGAGATACAATGAGAGATGCAGAATTCTTGGATTTAAACTCAGGATCACTGTTCAAAATGATTTTTACATGCTTCCAGTAATTTTTTTCCTAGCCAAACTGAACGTATAAAAAGTCTTAAACGAAAATTTGTCTGCATAATTTCATAAATACATTTAGTTTTACTGCCAAAAGGCTAACATCACTATAATCAATGAGCAGAGAGTCAGTTTGGTATAATGGTTAAGGCACCAGGCTTAAAATTGGGGGACCATGAGTTCTAGTCCTGCCAAAAATCCGGCTGGATGATCCTGGGTCCAATTATTGTTTCTCGACCCTAGGAAGCAAGCAATGGCAAATCACTTCTGAAAAACTGCAGAACTTGTCAAGGTAGTTGCCAGTATTTCACGCTGACTCAAAAGCACATGCGCGCATGCACAAACACAGAGCTACCAATATAAAAATAGGGTTTTTTTCCATTGGAATTTCTACTGAACAGAGAATTTTTTTCAGTATCATACAAAGGCTTTCAAAAAGAGACTGGACAATCATTTGTCTGAAGCATATAGGTTCTCTTGCTCAAGCAGGGGGTTGGACTAGAAGACCTCTGAGGTCCCTTCCAACTCTATTATTCTATGTTCTATGTTCTGTGCTTTCTACTGTAACTCAGCTTTGGTTATGGGAATGAAGATACTTTCAGCATTGAACAAAACTGATCCAGGCTTGATCCATATACATGAGGCTCCCAGATATGACATAACAAGCCCATCAAAGGATATTATTTCAGGCTTGGACAAT
This sequence comes from Hydrophis major, assembly GCA_033807585.1. Lineage (NCBI taxonomy): Eukaryota > Metazoa > Chordata > Lepidosauria > Squamata > Elapidae > Hydrophis > Hydrophis major. The sequence goes on along the minus strand of CM066330.1, from coordinate 183,826,887 downwards.
TAAATTAATGCAGTGTTCTACACTTGTAATGTAGTTCTAAATTTATAATGTCCTCAGATGTCCTCATCCTGAACAATTGAGGCAATTCAAAGCTGATTCTCCAAAGCTTAGACATAAAAAAACTTGGACATAGTGTGACTTGTTATGCTTGTTATAGCTTCATTTTGGCTGAAGAACTACTATTCCACTGCTGGCTAATTGACTGATTATTTGGAGGATAAAGAATTCTGCTTGCTAATAAATGAATCCCATTCATCCTAATGTGATTGCTTGAGTATCATCACAAACTCATCTTCATAAGAGAGCTTTTAAAAAAATCTGATTTATCACATTACAGTGTCAATCCTACAGCTAACTCCCAAAGGTGCTTTTTCAGGAGGCAACTGGAATTCCTTGTTTTTTTTTTAAAGACATTTCGCTTCTCATCCAAGAAGCTTCTTCAGCTCTGACTGGATGGTGGAGCTTCTTGGATGAGAAGCGAAATGTCTCCCCCCCAAAAAAACCCCCCAAGAAAGTCCAATTGCCTCCTGAAAAACCACCTTTGGGACAACCATGATCTGCATGACCAAGAATCTCTATAGGCTCCTACAATTAACTTTTGCATAGAATGTTAATTAAGATAGCGATGCCATTATTTTTGTTTTTATATCAATGTTTTTTGCACACAACAGAAGCTATATACTATTTGTTTTATACAGATACTTTTGGCCTTATTTACTTTCACCCTAAAGGAAGTGGTGCTGGACAAAAGAGGTTTAAGGAGATGCTTTGAAAGCTGTGATACATTCATAAAAATAACAATACCATGATCTGACACTTAGTACAGTCATTTCCTCATTGTACTATAGGTCATACATGATCATGCATGGAAGAAATATAGGATGGAGTATTGTCACAGGTATCCCAGAGGAGCAAAAATAATCTATACATTGAATTTCCTTTTTGAACCTGGGCCCAAGTTGTTTTAGCCTGTTTAAACCACTTTGCTGCTGCTTAACATTTTTTTACAGAGTAATCCAATGTTTCTTAACCTTGGCAACTTTAGAATGTGTTTACTTCATCTTTCAGAATTCTTGCTGAAGAATTCTGTGAATTGAAGTAGACATATCTTAAAAGTTTCCAAGGTTGAGAAACACTGATGTAAAACCATTTCACATTCTGTTCAAAATCAAATCAGGGCAGAAGATTAGAGGTCAGAAAGAAGAGTATACATTGTAAAGTTTGAATTACAATTCCATAAGGTGTGTGTGTGTGTGTGTGTGTGTGTGTGTGTGAGTATGCCTCAGTGTTTGCATGAATATGTTTGTAGCGCTTTGGGTTGCATTTTCACTTGTTGAGTCAATGCAACAAAAATGCTGGGTCTTGTAGTTTATACAGCATACGCCTTCACCACACCCCCTTTGTACTAATCTTTAAAATTAATAAAATATTCTCCACTTCAGTTCAATAAATATACATATCTTCCAAAAATTGGAGCACCTTTATTGAAGAGGAAAGTAATGTGTTTCTCTCTTCAGTTTTGTTTTGACACGTTTCATTCAAAATGTGTATTAGTGGGTTTTTTTTTTTTAAAGAGGAAAGAATATCCTGAAATGAAAAATCAGATACTTGAAGCCAATGTTTAAACAATATTTCAAAGTGAGGGAGGTATGTAATTAATGTCCTTTTTTGTTGTGGCTTTTCTTTTTCACACTTGAAAACATCTGGGCCATAGTGTTGACAGATAGAAGACGCCTTAAATCTTTTTTTTTTTCACTGTCTGTTTTGAGCTGTAATTTTCCCCTCTGTGTTTTAATGGCACCTGAGGAAAAAAGCTTTCCTCAATCTGGCTTACATTGGCAGAAAAAGAACTGGTCCAGTGATTTTGCTGAAACACAGAATGTCAGCCAGAAATACTTGAAAATCAACAGTTTTATGATGCCCTACATCAATTTTGGTAGTTTGCATTGGGCAAAGCACCTCTTAGTTTGTGTATCTTTTAAATCATTAGTTTCTACAGCTGGAAGTATAGATTAGTTTACTAAGGTGAAATTGGTAAACTAAGAATGAAACAAATGCTTCTCTATATGTTGGGATTTACCTAAACAAATGAAGCACATATTTCATAGGCCTGGAGTAAATAGTCTCTTAATTTCATGACTGGTGTCAAAATTAATATTTGAGTCTTTAAATCTGTGGGTCACATTCTCAAGTAAGATTGAAAGTCCTTCTACAGATGACTTTTGTGATTGGAAGCACATTTATCATAAACTCTCAGATTGATAAATTATTCACTTATTTGCTGCATAGAAGCCAATGCATAAACGTGTGGTAGCAATTTTCAGAGTAGTTTATGTTCTCATGTCTGAAAGGAAAATCCACCTGAAGTCAGTAGCAGTTTTACGAAATCCTCTTCTGTTTATGAAACACAGTGGAGTTTTGGTGATTGAATCAATGTTTTTTTTTTAAATATACACAGAAGTTGCAATTTTAACCTCTTTTTGAAATACTAACAAATATAAATAAAGGAATTAGGAAGAAATATTTTCATATTCAATGGTATTCTTAAAACACACACAAACAGAATAACAGGGGGAAAAGGATAAATTTATTAGATTTGGACAGATTATTTTAAAGCAGGGGTGTCCAACTTTGGCAACTTTAAGACTTGTGGACTTCAACTCCCAAAGCTGGCTGAGGAATTCTGGGAGTTGAAGTCCACAAGTCTTAAAGTTGCCAAGGTTGGACACCCCTGCTTTAAAGCAATAAAGATTCAATGTGTGTAGTGAAATTGTATAAAAACTGGACATGGGAGTTATATTTAGAATGCTAAGCAATTGTTTCTTTATAGCATCATTTAAGCTGTACCCTAATGCCATCATATCCAATCATTGCTGGCTGGTGAAATTGAATAGATTGGGGATAGCTAATTTAGTTCCTCCTCTTCCTCTCCTCTCACTAATATATATATTCATATATTAATATTCATAGTGAGACTCTAGCTAGGACAGGAAACAAAGTATATGTCATAAATAGGCAGCATTAAGTGTAAAGCTCTCAAAAGCTCTATGTCTTGTCATTTGTGAGTTTATGGCCAGCAGAGGCTGCTGTGACTACATACAGGCATCATCTATCAGCACATTTGTAATAATGACACTTGAACATTTGCCAATTATGTACCCAGGACGTTCCCTGATGTTATGGTTTTAGATATGTGGGAACGTCTGGCAGCTTGTCTTATAGCCAAGTGATAGTGTGTATACTTATAAAGGTCACCAACGAGAGTTTATGCTTCTGATCCTGACCAGATCCTGACCAGAAGCTCAGTATACTGATCAGAAGCTCAGTATAAAAAACTGTCTTTAAAAGGAAAAAACTGGTTCTAGTTCCTCCATAGGGAAATCCATGTTTCTTTAATCATGCTGATTTAAAACACTTGATTTTACAGCCTTGGCAAGAATAAATGACTTCTCACATTACAGGATCAGTTTTTAATAATGGCTGTTTAACCAGAAGAGTTTTAGCTTGAATTAACTTTTTAAACAGATAGAATTAAAGTGTGAAATATTAAAGTTGCTTTTACATGTTTTTAAACTGGATTCATCCTGGACAGGCATTTCAGCAGAGAAGGATTCTCTGTGTCTGAAATTTCAAGTTCAAACTTCTGTGCAAAATCTACATTGATTGAGAAGACACGTTTCGACGTGTCCCATCAGCTCACATTGTTCCACTTACAAAGAGGTTGAAGAGCCAAGTTTGGAAGGTTTATTTTTTAACTGAAGAAAAATAAAAAGAAGCCATTGACATTTCCGTGATAAAAGAGCACAATCTTCAGATTGTTAGGTCGGATCCAAATTTACTAAAACTTTTAAGAGATCCATAGAAACCAATGGACCCTGGCTAGTTTAAGATCCTTTAACTTCAATATATCTCTTCTAATTTTGACTCTTAATTAAACTGTTTTAAATTTTTTTTAAAACCAGAATGCTAAAGAGATTTGTAATTATAAATTTAAAAAATTTCAATGAGTAAAATACGATGAAATGGGCTACCTGTTTTTAAGATGATAATTTCATCATCAGCAATTTTAGAGGCTAAGTTGAAATATGTTGTACAAATTATTTTTGTTTGGTTGTTTATACATAAGAACAGACATGTACAATGTCTGTTTTTGGTAAATAACTGCTCTATGTGAGACTCCCACTATAATTTCAAAATACCTTTTCCTCTATTTATGTCCTGTGATGCTATGACTGTGATATAAATACTGGTAATAGGTAAGATGCCAAATTATTAGAGAATTCTTGTTTATCCTGTACTTAGGCATGGAAAAGTTCTGTTATATGAACTCATGTAACTGCAGAGAGTGATATAGTTCCCTGTCTTTATTTTCCTTAATTTCTTCTTTGCCCCATTAAATCTATTATTTTACTTCCTTGTTACTTCCCTTTTTTTTCTTTTTGACTCTCAATAGTTCGGTAACCTAGGTCAGTATCTTCTTTTTATTTGCTCTACTTATGTCTGGGTTTCAAAATACATTGTGAGAGAAGTAGAAAACAATGTGTAACACTTAAGAGAAATCCAAGTATTAACTATGATGTTTTTACAAGCATAATGCAATAATGAAGTATAGAAAGAATGGAAGATAGCAAAGTGCAAATAGGTACTGACCAAGGTCCACATACATAGTTTAATTACAGTTTTCCTGGATAGTCAGCCAAGAATTATCTTCCCTGGTATGCCCAGCCTAAAGTCAATCCTTCTGATGAACCCATCTTCTGCCAGCCAAAAAAAAAGAAACATTCTAGAAGTTCAAGTGGCATTGCTTCCTTCCTATTATGTTCCAGTTTACCCATGTCACTGAAGAAAGTGACCCCCTGAAAAGTGCAAATACTTATTTTTACAAATTCAGACCCCCCCCCTTTTTTTTAATCTTAGCTTTTCATACTTCTCAACTATCTGAAGCCCAATTTTCTCCTGTACTGATGTGACTTTCAATGCTTGAAATATCTTGGCTTTGTAGACTGTTCTCTTTCTGTGTTAATACCAGACCGTTACATAATTTTTGAAAGAATTAGGCTTGAATATATATTTCTAGCTCTGTGAATTAGCAATGTCTACATATTATAATTAGTTATTGCCTGAACTTTGGGAGCATCCAGGTTGCTAATCGTGGGAATGCTTTCCAAATTATAACCCTTTAACCTATATTTAAACTTTCTTATCTGTGACATTCTGACTCAGAATTGAAATAGTACAGACAATGTGTATTTGTGTCTGAAATAAGAATGCCCCTTAATCATATTAATTATGGTGTTTCTTAACTGAAACATCTCTGTGTAATAACTGCAAAGAATAGGAAAAGTTAAACACTGGATACATGATTATTCTTGAATTGATCTTTTCCATTTGTAATGTTTAAGTCGTTTAAGGACATTGCTTGAAAACAATATTTTTCCAGCTTATGTGAGCTTGTGCAAACACATATAAAACATGAATGAAACAAATCCTAATGCTATCCTTTCTTTCTTTGGATACCATTGGAAAAATAAAAATACAGTGAAATAATAACTTGGGTTGCTGCAATCTACAAATCATTTACAGGATGAATGTACTGATGCAACTGTTTAGTGATAAAACTGATGGTTTGAAGGTTTATTTTGTAACTTTACATAACCTAGACACATGTGAATATGCCTTGCTTTTTATGCTTTTCCCAATATCTGCTTTCTTCTACTATTTCTAATATCAGGCAGAAGTTACATGTTCGAAGTAAGTTGGTTGTGTCAGCATAAATAGATAATAATTGATTATCAATATCAACATTTTAATATTATGCTTTTAAAAGTAATGTAGGTATGATCTGAATATGTAGCCCAGCTTCAACAGGATTTTAAATTTTTTAAAGCATTGTAATAATTAAAAGAATTGTAGTAAAACACCTCCCTCTCTTCCTCAACAGACATACTGTATGATCAACATCTTTTTTAAAAAAATATAAGGCTGTTTTTCAGAGCGTTCTTCATTAGAAATAAAAAAGCAAGTTTGTGGTAATAAATCATGATGGGATCATTTTTTATACGTTCATGATTAAAAGAACTGCCATTCTTCCATTTAAACATAATTTCTGGTCTTTTTCACTTGGCTGCCTAAAACAGAAACAGGATATGCTTTCTAAAATAATATTTTGTAATATGCATTTCTATATATTTTCCTCTGTATTCAGCAGAACTTGTAAAGGATCAGCAATATCCTTTTGTTAATTTTATGGTTCCTGTTGTAGCTGAAGCTTATTTGGTCTGAATTCCATAGTCAAAGAGATGTAACACAGCAAGTTGTGCTAATTTTGTTCTTGTGAACTTGGGTTTTGATCCCCAACCCAGTGCCATAACTCTGAATTGTAAAAATGCAATAAGGTGGTTGGACTCATTCATAAACTGTTGCTTCTGTGGAAAAATCAGAATAGTAGTTGAGCTTTCTAGCAGTAGTTGAGCTGAAGCTGAGCAATGGTAAAGTTATGGTAAATTGTAAACCAACATTTGGACAGTCTCACAACCTGGCATCATACATGGATAAACAGGCCAGAAAAAACATAGAAAACTGCTGTCTTAGTTTCACTACTGACTTCATTATGCTAAAGTTATATATGAAATACAACAATTTAAGAAGTTGATATTGCAAAACTGTGCACAAATGCTGATTTAATGTCTGGACAGAGCGTTCAATATATAACTTCAAAACAACAAGATTCCATTTCGGAAGAATTGGTAACCAAATTTAGTCAAAGTTCTATATTAGAGGTTTGCTCTTTTATTTATTTATGTGTGCTGTTTAAGTCTTCTTATTTTTCTTCTGACTTTTCTGCACGAGTAGGGTATTGAGTTAAATCTGGATATAACTGAGAAGACATCTTTCTCTTTTACAATGTGTGAACTGAAATCTAATTTGGAAACATAATGTTGCACATATTTTTGTAATGATTCATTTATATTAAATCTGATTTCTATTCATTTTTTTTAAAAAAATCTGGTTTTCAAGAAGATACAAAATTAATAAAAGTATTTTCTTTAATCAAAACTATCAATTTTACCACCTCTGCCAAAGTGCCAATTCCATCATCTTCATCTTCATTCGTTCATTGTACATGATACATGACATCTTCTAAAAGAGATTATTTGAATTGCACGAACTATTTTTTCCTCACAAGTTCTTCCCTATAGTTACTTTATTGTCTTTCTCAATGAAAGAGAACTTATCTGACCTCTTCACACACTTCATTAGACAATAAATTATTACAATAAATATGTAGTCAACATTCAATAAAAATATTTTAAAAATATAATAGAGTCTAAATGTAGTTAACTGAAAGAAGTGAACATCTGCCTCATAAATACTGGGGAAATTGAGAAAAAAAAAGTGTTTCGTCATAGTAGCCACACAATTCTTTCAAACTGATTTCTTCAGACATAAGGCTCCAACTTGAACTGAGACAGGAAAACACACATTTGTGACTATTTATTTAAAAAAGAGACAGGCATTTATTTAAAACATTTTTATTTGCAAGTTTCCTTATTTGTGACTGATTGTTTCGTAAATTAATTTTCAGATTATTATTAAAGTTGTTAATGTGTCAGATGACACAGAATTCAGTTGCATCCTGGTCCTATTTCTGGGCTTCTCATAGACATTGGCTTGGGTACTGTGAAATAGAAAGTTGTATTTGCTAGATCTTTAATCCATTAAGGTTCATTTTAAATTCTTATATTAAAAATATGGCGAAATAAGCCAATGTCTAGTTATGGATATTGAAGTCTGTTAAAGCTATTTTTTTTCCATAAAATCACCAAATACTTTTTATTAATCCATTCCCAAAGAGAGCTACATAAAATAAAAATCAACAATTCAACATTCAAGCTATTTCATATTTTTGATACATGGCAGTTTTGGAAAGCATGCTGTACATTTGATAAAGAAGCAAATGAATACAAAACCCAGCAATTTAATCAAATTTCCATTTGAATTTTGATATTTAAATTGTTTGGGAGCAATTCCATAGAAGAGACTTTTATCATTCTTTTATTCATCATTCACACTGCTTCACATGAACATGCATATGTAACATAATCCATAATTTTTTATGGAATTCTTTAAAACTGATGACCTTAGGAAAGGCTGAGAATTACATTTGGATTCATGCCAAAGTTCCCCCTTTAAATTTGTCTTCCTTGAATTGTTGGTCAAGATGTGCGTGAAAGCCAAATTATCCTCTACCTGGGTGAAGAAAATGAAAACTCTTCTCAAAATGTGAATGTTCTAATCTCCTTTCGTGAGCAAAAAATGTGTTTATTTTCCCGCTTGGTACAGTGCTAGAAAAATCCTTTGCCTTTATCTTGGTTTGCACAACTTATGACATGGTTATCTTGATTTGATTCAAAACTCGCCTTTCCAAACCTATGATGGGGAAATGATGCATTTTCTCTTGGCAGAAAGCTGGGCAAAGTATTTCACCCTGATAAACATCGTAGAAACATAACAGAGGGAACAAGAGCAGCTGATTATAACTCAGTATGAAGTTCTGTGACAACTTCCATTCATTGCAAGAACTGTTTGTTTCTTTTTTGAATGCAGCCCTCCTGCTGAGGACACTGAGGGTACCATCCATCAAAATGAGACTCAAAGGGGAAAATAGTGGCTGCTGATAACAAAGCTTGTACGATACCATATTTTTCCATGATTATCTAAGGACAAACAATTTCTTTTTAAGAGAGGAAAATGATCTGTTAAAAGGGGGCAAGGAAACATACAGAGCTTTCCAAAAGAGTTGAATTATTAAAGAAAATTGGGAACTGAATTCAGGTGTAACACCACGCTGACAGGAAACATAATTTTCTATCACTGGAAAATGAACAATATAACACTGTGAATTTGATTTTATATATATATTTTATATTTATGTTTTTTAAATGTGGTTTCATCCATTTGTTGTGTAGTCCCCAGAGTCGTCTTCAGTGAGATGGGCAGCGATATATTATTTGATTAATAAATAACTAAAATAATAAAACAAGAGAGTTACATCCCATTTAATAGGCTATTACATTCAAAGTTCATATTTTAAACCTCCCTCTGTTCTACAACAAATGTATTTGGATAAAACATGAGGGCCTTCCAAGTAAGGATTTAATAACTTCACAAAATACAAGAAATGTGATGTTCATGTGTCAATTGCTCATTGTACTTGATAATGCCTACGAGACTTCTGGAAATACTTTTATATCCTTATGAAGGGAGCTGAATGTGACAACTATTTTCTGAATCAAGCAATTCCTAAGCAAAAATAAAATGACAGGTCATTGGGTCACAGAAGTATATTATTTAACATTAGCATTGTGCTGTTACCACAGAGAGTAAATCAGTGACTGATATACAGCAGTGCTCCAGGATTTACTGTGGACTGTCATGGGGTTTCAAAATATTAAGCCATTCAGGCTCATTGATTTGACAGATTTCTACTGAGGCTTCATCTACTTACCCTTCAGTATTAACCCCTGTCAGTATCACAGTTCTTAAAATTGAAGGAATTCCAGCAAAGTTGTTGATTTCTAGCCTCTGGGGTCAGCCCTGCTGCTGCACAGTAAGAGAAGGGTCCCTCAGGTAGCAGACCTTGTGGGAGGTCAATTGCTGAATGCCAAATGACCCATCTTCTGCATCTAAGCTTGGTGGCTATTTTTAGATAAAGTAGAGCTTGCCAGGATCAGAGTCAGTTGCAAAGGTGGCTGTATTTTTCAATATGAAATGGGACATTATTTTGTTCCCTGTTATAGATTCTCAGTATGATCTGCCTTGTTAATCTGAATGAAACAAAGGAAGGCATTATTCTGTGGAATTAGGACGTCTTCAGAAATATTCTACCCAGGATCAGTTAACAGATAACAGATAATCAGAGTTGGAAGGGACCTTTTAGGTCATCTAGTCCAACCTCCCACCCAAGCAGGAGACCCTACACCATGTCTGACATGGCAGTCCAATCTCTTCTTGAAAATCTCAAGTGATTCCGAGGGCAAACTGTTCCATTGCTTGATCATTCTCACTGTCAGAAAGTTTCTCCTTGTTTCCAGGTTATATCTCTCCTTGTTCAGGTTCCATCCATTATTCCTCGTCTGGATTACAGGCACCTCAGAAAATAGCTTGACCCCTTCCTCTCTGTGACAGCCCCTCAAATAGTGGAAGACTGCTATCATATCTCCCCTGGTCCTTCTCTTCACTAGACTAGCCATGCCTAGTTCCTGTAACTGTTCTTCATATGTTTTAGTCTCCAGTCCCCTAATCATCCTGATTGCTCTTCTCTGTACTTTTCTAAAGTCTCAACATCTTTTTATAATGTGATGACCAAAACTGGATGCAGTACTCTAGGTGTGTCTTACTAAGGCTTTATAGAGTGGTATTAGTACTTCACTTGATCTCGATTGTATCCCTCTGTTAATGCAATTTAGGATTGCATTAGCTTTTTTGGCTACTGCTGCACATTGCTGGCTCATATTTAGCTGGTTGTGTGTTGCCAATGGACTACTCCAATGTCATTTAAAATTTCTACCCCAAAGAGTTTGCCATAGCATTTATTCAGGACAATGTAAGTTTAACCGATGTGCCACAATTGCCATAATGCCCTAAGGGTTGCTACATGATGTGCTTCAGGGCACGAAAAGCAAAAGGCAAATTTGCTTGGGATGATGAATCCTAAGAGCTGTTTGAGGATGTTGGTTTTTGATGCCTGGCCTGATCTTACTGCTGGAAGAACATGAAAAGACTGAATTGGAATTCAAGATCAGATCTTTGTACTGTTAAGATTCCCAAAGTCAATGTTCAGTGATTCCCATTCAAGTGAAGCATGGAATCTATGCAATAATATGTGCAATGCATGTCTGTGAAACTGGCCAAAAGCAGGCAAAACAAAGCCAGCTCCAAACACAGTTCACAGACAGAAATAATTAAGCAGATTCACATCTGAAGGAACATTCTCTGCTAGCGTTATTAAGAAGCAAACACTGAGTTAACTGAGAACAGCTTTGCATGTTGCAATGAAGAACTGAGAGGGGATGGAGGAAGAAATGTGCTTTCTCTTTGAACATTTTTCATGTAACATGTGAAAGAGCAATTCACACATCTCCCTATCCAAAAGGGAAAAGTCTACATTTATTAATTTAAAAAATGATTTGCAAAACAGACTGTCTCTTCAAGAATCAGGAAAGTACAGCCACCAAAGATTTAAAAAACAAAGTTACAAAACAACAATAAACAGAACATAACAACTATGCTATAACTCAGATCCTTTTCCTTAATTTGCAGAAGTAAAAAAAAAACAGCTTATAAAAGCACTCATTGCTCCAATCTCCAAATGTTTCCCTAGAGAAACTAAGTTTTGAAAGCACAAGCTTAATTTCATGGACTGTATGTTGAATAGTAATACATTCATTCACACCCAGAGATAAATGCGTGGTTCAATGGTGGGGTAGCAATTGAACAACAATGATTGAAAATGAAGGAAGAGATTTGGGTTGTGTCGTGTCCGTCGCGGGAAAGGAGACTCGGAGCCAGTGACTTAGTTTCAGCTCTTTATAAGGTCCCTAGATCGGCTCAGGGTTTAAAGGGAAAAGCCGCGGCTTTTATTCTCTAGCTGCGGTGGCTGCGGCCAATGGCACCACTTTGAATCTCCCACGATAAGTTTTCACCAATCGCGGGAGATTTGTTATGGGCCAATCAGCGCAGCCTGCTTGGCCAATGAGATCGCCGTGCGTTTTGGCCAATCACAGCGCGGCACTTCCAAGTATGTTAATGTCCGTACAGAACACCCCTCCCCTCTTGGTATGGTCCTATGTGACGTAGTCCCGTAAGTAGGCGGGGCTTCGTACTTGTCTACTTGATCTGCACAGGTTAGTTGCTGCTTGGCTCCCGGCCAGTTCGGTCGGGTTCTGTGTTGCTCTCTGCCTCATTGACGGAACCGCCTGGAAGGGCTCGCCAGGCCTTTCGTCGCAGCTCCCTCCCGGTCTACTCGGGCTGGTTGAGCTGCGGTTGTTGCTGCTCCTGCCTGGTCTTTCTGGGCTGGTTGAGCTGGCCTGGCTGCTTCTCCCCGGTGAGGCTTCGAGCTGGCTGCTTTCCGGTGAGTATGGCTGGTTTCTTTCTATTGTTTTCTGGTTCCTGGGGTATTCCCTCACCTCTTGGTCTGTGTTGTGGGGCCTGTCTGTGTCTGTTTGCATGTCGGTTGTGTTTCCCGTGGTTGTCCTCAATCTTATTTGATCGATGTGGCATTTCCATGCTTGTCCGTCGGTTGTTTGGAGGCGGTACAAGTGGGGACCTGTCAGTTGGATTATAGTTGCCAGTACCCAGAGTGGGTCTCCGGTAAGGTTCTTTGCGTAGACTGCGTCACCTGGGGAGAATGTTCGGTTTTTGCTTGAGGAGTTTGGGGTTTTTTCTGGGTTGTATGTGGGGTGCAGTCTGTCGAGTGGGGACCTTAATTTCCTCCCCATTAATAGTTCTGCTGGGCTTTTGTTGGTAGTCGTGTTCAGGGTTATGTGTTGTATAAAAAGCATTTTGTTTATTTTTTCTTGGATTTCCCCGTGTTCAATTTTTTGGATGGTTTTTTGGTGAATTGAACCATCCGTTCCGCCCTCCCGTTCGTCGCCGGATGTACCGGTGCTGTCAGTGCATGTCGTATGCCCCGTTCCGCTCGGAATTTTTCGAATTCCAGCGAGGTGAATTGGGGCCTGTTGTTCGACACGATGACATCTGGGAGGCCGTGGGTTGTGAACAGCTTGCTGAGTTTCTTGGTCACGGCTTCCGTGGTGGTGGTTTTCATGTTGGTTACCTCCAACCAGTTGGAGTAAGCATCTACCGTGATAAGGAGTATATGTCCTTTCGTGGGCCTGGCAAAATCTATGTGAATCCTGGACCATGGGCCCCTGGGGGTTTCCCATTCCAGGATTGGTGCTGCGGGGGGACTCGATCTGGTTTCTTGGCAGCATTTTCATTTTGCCACCCAGGTCTCGATTTGCTTGTCCATCCCTGGCCACCAGGCGTAACTCCTGGCCAGGGCTTTTGTTCTAACTATACCCGGGCGCCCTTTGTGTAATAACTCCAATACCTTCCCTTGTAACCTTTCCGGAATAACAACTCTATCCCTCCAAAGTACACAACCTTTTTGTTATGAGAGTTCTGTTTGCCGGTTCTGGAATGTCCTGAATGCTTCGTCATCGTCTCTTTCTGGCCACCCCTTTTCTACCCAATGTAACACCCGCGCCAGATGTTTGTCTTTATTTGTCTCGCGGGCAATGTCTGACACAGTTATGGACAGATCGGGCAGAGTCTCTATGCTAAGGGTGGCTGTCATGGGTGCTGGGTCGGTGTCTAGGTCAGGTAACGGCATGCAGCTCAGGGCGTCTGCGTGGGTGATTGTCTTACCGGGTCGGTGTGTGAGCCGGTAGCTGTAGGCGGCAAGGAATTCGGACCACCTTGTCATTCTAGGAGATAGAATGTTCGGGGTGGCCCTGTTCCCTGCCAGGATTCCCAGCAGCGGCTTGTGGTCAGTGATGATGGTAAACGTGTGGCCGTAGAGGTGCTCATGGAACCTCTTTACTGCAGCGATGATAGCCAGGGCCTCTTTGTCCAGTTGACTGTAGTTTCTTTCTGGTTTGGTGAGTGTCCTTGAAAAGAAGGCGATGGGTGCCTCTTTTCCGTCAGGAGCGTGTGGCTGAGGATGGCGCCAATGCCGAAAGGTGAGGCGTTGCATGTGACGGCAAGTGGTAGGGTCTCATTGTATTGGATTAGGACGGCATCCAAGGTGAGCAGGTCCTTGGTTTTGCTGAAGGCGGCTTCCTCGCGTTTCCCCCAAGTCCATGTGGACGCCTTGTCCAAAAGCCTATGCAAAGGCTCTGCCGCGGTCACCTTTTGGGGCAGGAAAACATTATAAAAATTAAGCAGTCCCAGAAATACCTGCAGTTCTGTTTTATTCCGTGGTGTTGGGGCTTCTTTAATGGCTCTGATTTTTTCTGCGGTTGGGTGGATGCCGTATCGGTCTAGGAGGTATCCCAGGAACTCGACCTGTTCTGTGTTCATGTGGCATTTCTCTTTTTTCACCTTTAGCCCGGCCTCTTTGAATTTAGTTAGTACCTCCCTTAGACGACCCTCTAGTTCTTTTTGGTTGGCTGCTGACACTAGTACATCGTCGAAGTAGGGCACCACCCCGTTAATTCCTTGCAAGAGTCTCTCCATGAGGCTCTGGAAAATTCCCAGAGCCACACTGACTCCAAACTGGAGTCTGTTACAGCGAAATGCTCCCCGGTGGGTGACTATGGTCTGCGCCTCGGCGGTTTCTGTGTCGACCGGCAACTGTTGATAGGCTTGTGCCAGGTCAAGCTTTGCAAAGACCTTGCCCCCCCAGTGAGTGTAGAAGGCACTACACTACTGGGACGGGATAGGCGCTTTGTTGTAAGGCGCAATTTAGGGTGGCCTTATAGTCCCCGCAGATTTTCACCGACCCATTGGGCTTGACTGGGGTGACTATGGGGGTCTCCCACCAGGTGTGATCAATTGGTTGTAGGACCCCTTGTTTGACGAGCTTGTCAATTTGCTTGTCGATTTTGGGCCGGAGTGCAAAAAGTACCCGCCGTGGTTTTAGGCGTATTGGGGGAATGCTGGGGTCTAGGCTGAAGGAGATAGGGGGCCCTTGGTACTTGCCTAGGGTGCCGTCGAACACTTCCCAGAAGTCCCGTGCCAGTTGCTCCTCCCAGGCGGCATCTGTGACATGGTCGACACCCGTAACCTTGATCCCGAGTGGTGCGAACCACTGTAGCCTCAAAAGGCTGGGGCGGTCTCGGTCCACGATCGTCAGGGGAAGCTTTGCTGAGCGGCCCTTGAAGGTTACCTCAAAATGTCCGGTTCCGACTACCGGGATGTGGTTCCCCTGGTAGTCTCTGAGGATTAGTTTCTGGGTTTCCAACCTCCTCTTGTGGATTTCCGGCATCAACCGCCTGATTTCTCGCCAGGCAACTATGGAGAGGTAGGACCCGGAGTCCACCTCCATTTTGCATGGTTCGCCTTCGATGCCCACTTCTACGTACACCTTCTGGGCATCTGTGGTGGATGAGTGGCCGATGACGACCGCCTGGTGGGTTTCCTCTTTCTGCTGGGTTTTGCCTCTTCGTTGGTTCCCTCCGTCTCAGTTCCAGCGATTTTCAGCTTGGCGGTCTCTGGCCCTGGGAGGGGGGTGCCGTCTTGTTTCCTGTTGCTGTGGTCTCACCAACGGGGGCTGTAGGCTTTTCTCAGTCGGCAGACTCGGGCAATGTGACCTTTTTTATTGCAGTGCCGGCAAATCGCGTTGAAAAACCGGCACTCTGATTGAGGGTGGTCGCCTCCGCAACCGGCACAAGTGGTCCCCAACTTATGACTTCGCCGATCGCGCTGATCTCGTCCTGACTGGACCCGATGTATTTCTTCTTCCTCGTCCATGGTGTTGGAAGCGGAGTGGAAGTCACCATGGTGGGTGGTGGTCTCCTGGTAGCTTGCTTCTGGGTGAGCCTCGGTTGCCTGGCCCATCTTGGTGGTTGCTGTGCGTTCCCCGGTGTCCGGTCTCTGCATTCGATTCACCGATTTCCGGGTTGCCTCGGCTGCGGTGGCTTCAGCGAGGGCGTTGACAAGGGCGATGTCACCTTTTGCCATCAGCCGGCTTTGTAGGACTGGGTCTCTGAGTCCGAGCACGACACGGTCCCGCAAAGCCTCGTCCATGTCTGAGAACCTGCAGATGCCCCTAGACTCCGCAGCTCAGCCACAAAGTCGCTGATGCTCTCAACCGATCTCTGGTCCCGCCGGTAGAAATCGTGCCGTCTGTTGAGAGTGGGCAAGGCAGGGTCATAGTGGTTTCGGAGCAATGGTTTGAGGTCGGCCCAGTTCATCTCCTTCACGTCCCCGGGTTTTGCGAGGGCTTTAGCCATCTTGAACACTGCGGGCCCGCAGTGTGTTAGGAAAATGGCTCTTTTCTTCTGCCCGGTTGCATCCTTCAAGTTGCTACTTTCAAGGAACATTAGGAATTGGTCTGTGTATGATTCCCAGTCCTCGGTAGCTGGGTTGAAGGATGTGGGCGGTGTGATGATGGCCATCTTGTTGGTCTCGTTTCCTCAGGACACATGCTTGATGGGGTTAGTCTTGGGATCCCACCTTCGTTGCCAATGTCGTGCCCGTCGCGGGAAAGGAGATTTGGAGCCAGTGACTTAGTTTCAGCTCTTTATTAGGTTCCTAGATCGGCTTGGGGTTTAAAGGGAAAAGCCGTGGCTTTTATTCTCTAGCCGCGGCGGCTGTGGCCAATGGCACCACTTTGAATCTCCCGTGATTAGTTTCCACCAATTGCGGGAGATTCGTTACGGGCCAATCAGCGCGGCCTGCTTGGCCAATGAGATCGCCGTGCGCTTTGGCCAATCACAGCGCAGCACTTCCAAGTATGTTAATGTCCGTACAGAACAGGTTGCAAGGCCTAACTGAATGAAATAATTAAGAAATTGGGCGCGAGAGACCAATGGAAGTCTCAAATAAATATATAGCTCAGAACTGGCTCTCTGCTACTCTTTCATTTTCTCAGTCCAATCAAATTCAAAGCACCCCTGTTGTGAAGATAAAATTGAACACATCCCTGTGCATGTAGCCTTGGAACATTAGATATTTATTCTGAATGAGATCTGTGTTTCTTGGGATCCAATTATCCATTTGGGGGTGTTCCACAACCCCATCAGATGTTGTTGGATTTGAAGATGGTAGTAGTAGAAAGGAAGGCATTTATATAAATATGGCTGGTGTGGCAGTTGTGTTTCCTCCTGAGCGGTTGTATTAGATAGTTATCCATCCTTTGGTTACTGCTCATCTAAATTATGGTAAAACAGTTTAATTTGGGTTTAATTTTGAAAAGGATCCAAAAATCACAAATGTTCCCAGAGATGACAGCCAGTTTGCTGCAAGGCATAGAGATCATATGATAGCAGTCCTGAAACATCTGCCGGTGTGGCAGTGGTGGGATTTAGCCAGTTCGCACCACTTCGGGAGAACTGGTTGTTAACTTTCTGAGCAGTTGGGTGAACTGGTTGTTGGAAGAAATAATAAGAGAACCGGTTGTTAAATCATTTGAATCCCACCACTGCTGTGTGCCTACAATCGCACACCCAAGGCTCTGATTATTTGTGGGATTTCAATTCTCACCATGGTTATTTGAATCAGTAGGGAGGAGAGGTGGTATTCAGCAGGTTCTGACCATTTCTGGAGAACCGGTAGCGGAAACTTTGAGTAGTTCGGAGAACTGGCAAATACCATCTCTGACTGGAGATTTTACAGTATCCTTCCTCTGCCACGTCCACCACACCCACCAAGCCACGCCCACAGAACCAGTAGTAAAACAATTTGAATCCTACCACTGGCAGGGAGGCCTTTCTGAAAAGATCCTCCTTCCAGAAGCTCTACTTTGGGGCACATGGGAAAGACTCTTCTTCTGTGTGCTATCTAGACTGTGAAATATGAAATGTGTTCTCTAAGAAGATGCATCTAGTTCCTACATTTCCAGCATTTAGAAAGGTGGAAAAACTCTTTGGCCAAAGTTTTAATGTTGATTATTTTAATGCTTGACAATTTTTAACTGCACCAATTTTATTCTGTGTAATTGTCTTTTTTAAATTATAAACTGCTTTGCATGAATAGAAAGGTGACATACTGATTCATAAATAAAGGTTGGAAAACCTAATTTTTTGACTAGGCTGGAAATAAATTCATAGATATTGATAAAAAGCTTTGCCATGCAGCTGGAACACAGTAGCTCTCATTGATTTGGAATATTATGGAGTATTTGTCACAAACTGGTGTGTGAAATTAGAAATGTTTTCTAGGCATGGAGTGCAGAGCAATTATTTTAAGCAGTGTACCACCTGAGTGAGTTAAGCAATCTCTCAATTTTATATTAATCACACGAGAATCTTTGGTAGTGAAGGGTTCCATGCAGAGGCAGCACACATTTATAGCAATGCTTGAATCATGAAGATAATATTATATCACTGTACCTTATAATGTTGTCACTTTTTTTATTTTGAAAGTATTATATAGTTGCAAATAATTGGAAGACACCCAGTGTTGGGAAAGATTGAAGGCAAAAAGAGAAGAGGACTGCAGAGGATGAGATAGTTTAGATCAGGAGTGTCAAACTCACGTTGTCATTGTGGTGTCACATAATATATTGGGTCTTTCCCCCCTTCACTAAACTGAGCGTAGTCATGGTCAGTGCATGATGCATCCAGCCCATGGACCGGGAGTTTGACAGCCCTGGTTTTGATAGTGTCATTGATGAAGTGAGGATGGATTTGGGCAAGCTCCAGGCAACAGTGAAGGACATGGGGGCCTGGTGTAGTACGGTCCATGGGGTTGCGAGAAGTCAGATATGACTTAGCAACCAAAGAACAGCAACAAATAGTTGCAAAAATAATTAATACAAAAATAAGTTAGCAAATAGTAATGAAACTGCACACTTTGGTGTGTGTCTCTTTCCTAATCCTACATGTATCGTGTGCAGAAAAGCTGAAAGACTGTGTTCCTATTCTTCTGGAAAGAAAAATTCAGAAAAAGGATCATATGTAAAATATAGGATCAAATGATTGAATGACTGTGCCGTAAATAGGAAGGGTTGAGAGCACTGGCAATTTCACACTAGGTTTTCATTTTGGGAAGTCATGTGTCAACCCTGAAGCTGAGTCGGCCGAAGCCATCTTGAAGCTTCAGTGCTGCCACACTGGAGCTGAAGGATGAGGGGGGGAAATTAGAGATAGTTGGGGTTGTGTAGTCAAAATAAAATACTTTCTCTTGGGAACCAAGGACGATTTCACACCTGGCCGGAGGAAGGAGGAGGGATGTCACCAGACCAACAGACACTGCCTTGATTGGGCTGTGTGACTGATTTTTTTTGTGATTGGGGAGAAAACTTTCACTTTTAATGAGATGAAAACTGAGAGACCCTTCAGAGTTGATTTTCACCAGATATGTGCCAAGATATTTCCAGTAAAGCCATTTTTTGAGAAATCTACCTGTCTCGGAATTTTGCTTGTTATGGATCTATTACTTGAAACTCTGACATCATGGTTAATGGATTGGGCATTCAAGGGTGTTTCAGTACTGAAACATGGGTAGAAGCTGATCATAACCCATTTGGTGCATTCTTGGATGAGCATTCTTGGCAGCATTGGCATGTGATTCTCCAAAGAAAAAAGGTTAAATTAAGGCTTCCTTAACAGCAGCTAAAGAATAATTGCTTTAGACTGGAGAGCTTTATGAAACATGTTAAAACAATCTTTTAAGAACAATGGATTGAAAGATGAATTAAAAGTCTCCTCTCCACCCCCACCACCCAGTGAAAAGTTACCTGACATTATAATGGCTGTAAAAAAAGGATCATTGAGGATATACAGCTCACACAGTCTATTCTGCTTGGACAGAATAATGATACACTTTTGTGCTGTGATTTATGTGTTTAGAAAATTAACTCCAGACTTTCTGAAAGTTTTGAAATGACACTAATCTACCCCACCATTGTCAGCTTGGCCAAATCTTGCAGGAAATAATAATAACACTGAGATTCAAGCGTGATTGGAGATTATGCAGAATCAGGCATTCTTGGGGCCACTAAAACCAGTGTGTTTATGTGGCCTCACTATGAATAGCTTTGCAATCTTACTACCATGTTAATCCACATTTTAAGCTTAGTGGACAAATCCAAGAGGCTTTCTTGTATGCAGAAGCCACACAGAGGTGATTTGCTGTTGGGATATTTTTCTACCTTCCTACTGTCATCTCCCATACAAGTATTAACTAAGTCAAAACCTTCTTAGCTCTCCTCAGATCATCCATAGTTATTTAAGTTTTGTAGGTTGATAAGTTAAATTTCTCCCTGGTATTTGACCATATTTGTGCATATTCCAGGATTACATGTAATTTTTGGTGAGGACTCCAGAGTTTCACTGATCAAACCCATTTTACATCTGATAACCTCTAGCAGAACTAAATGTATTAGTTATGTGAAACTACTACTGACTTTATTATAAGTACTACTATTGTTTTACTACTGACAAAATATTGTTATTTGGTGGTAGAAGAAGATGGAAGAGGTGCTATTTCTTATTTCAAAGGTGCTTTTTTGAGAGACAATTAAACTTTTTGGTTTTTCTTTGAAGATTTTTCACTTCTCATCCAAGAAGCTTCTTCAGCTCTGTCTGGATTGTAGGGAATGAAGGGATTTATACTCTTTGCAGACAGCTGGTCATCCTTTTAGAGAGTCATTGAGGCCAAGGCCACTTGGAAGTTTATCTGTGTCATCAGGATCACCTGAATGGTATAAATGAGTGTGGAGCTTTTGTGGAACTGGTGAAAGGACTGTGTTGTAGACTGGAGATAAATGATATCATATCCCTCCCTCTTTGTCGAGAGAGGGCTGTTCAATTTGGACATAGATGGGTTCTTCGACCCCTCTTTCAAGCAGTCCTCTCGATCTAAAATGTGGACTTTGCTGTCTTCAAAGAGTGGCCTTTGACTTTTAAATGCAGACAGACCGCTGAATCTAGTCCTGATGGGTTTGTTCTTCGATGTTGTGCCATGCATTTGTGAGTGGTTGTTTTGCTTCCCCAATGTGCAGATCTGCACATGTCTCACTGTATTGTACTGCATATACCATGTTGCTTAGTTTGTGTCTGGCTGTTTTATCCTTGGGGTAGACAAGCTTCTGCTTTAGTGTATTCTTGGGTTTGAAGTGTGTTGCGTTGGCTGAAAAACCTCCTGAACATTTCCGATATTCCTGAAACCAGAAAGTCTAGGTGCTTTTTCAAAAAGCACCTTTGGAACATCCATGACCTGGGTGACTGAGAAGCTCCATAGACACTTGCTATTTCTTAGAGTTCCCATTGGGATCCCATCCTGCATAAAAATGTAAGAAGAACCTTATTGAACAGATGAAAGGTTCATCTAGATCCCAATTACAGGTAATCCTTAACTTACAACAATTTGTTCAGTGAAAAAAGTGACTTATGATAATACGTCACACTTATGACTGTTGCAGCATCTCCATGGTCACATGATCAAAATTCAGACATTGATTCATATTGATGATGGTTGCCATATCCTGGGATCATGTGATCACTTTTTGCGACTCTCTGACAAGCAAACTCAATGGAGGAAGACCGATTCACCTACTAACCTAACTTAACAACTGCAATGATTCACTTAGCAACTGTGGCCAGAAAGGTCATAAAACAAGGCATTTAGTGAGACATTAACAAATGTCTCACTTAGCAACATAAACATTGGGCTCCATTATGGTCATAACTTGAGGACTACCTAAAGATGCTTTTTGTAAAAATGACAAGTAGGACTTCACATGTGAATTCAGTGACATGGCATTGGAGGTGATTATGTGGTCTGGAGTGATGGCTTTTCACAATGCTGAAGTTTATTTGATGTTCCTGGCATGAAATGAGTATGTGTAATAGCTTCCACTGCTGGATATTAGAATGCAAGGAACATCTGGGCTTGTCCACTGGAGTGTATGAAATAGGAACTCTCCCAAATTATATGGGAAAACCACAATTTGAGAAAACCACAATTTGACTAAGTCTAGAGGCCCCAAAGATCCATTCCCCAAGAGGAATTTTTACTTCAGAAAGACTCTGGAGCAGGGGTGTCCAACTTTAGGACCTGTGGACTTCAACTCCCAGAATTCTAACAGCCAGCCATGCTGGCTGCGGAATTCTGGGAGATGAAATCAACAAATCTTAAAGTCCACAAGTCGTAAAGTTGTCAAGATTGGATACCCTTGTTCTAGAGTGAAGCACTCTAGAGTGCTAGAGGTTATAAGGCATTCCAAACTGCCAACTTTTTCATGCCCCAATTCCTCCACAAATCCTAAGTTCCATTCCTACCAGAACTATGTGCCTACTTCTTAGAAAAGCCACCCACTGCCATAGCCTAACCTCTAAGCATAATCTTTGAAAAATCTTTCAGGACCAGCTCTTTGCCAAAACTATGGTCACAAGCCATGGTCATCCCCATCTTCAAAGAGGGAGACCCCAGCCTAGTTGAAAATTACAGACCAATCTCTTTATGCTGCATCACCTGTAAAGTCATGGAATCAATTATTAACCAATCCATCATCCTCCACTTAGAAACAAACAACCTACTCTCTAATAAACAATTTGGTTTCAGGAAAAAACTATCATGTAATCTGCAACTCTTACACTGCAAAAGCACAACTCGATCAGGGCAAAGCAATAGACACAATCCACATAGACTTCTGCAAAGCCTTTGATTCAGTGGTACACAACAAACTATTCCTAAAACTAAAATCTTACGGTATCTCTGGACACCTGCATAACTGGATAGAAGCATTCCTGTCAAACAGACAACAAATGGTCAAAATTGGGAGTGTCCTATCAAATTCTGTACTTGTCAAGAGTGGCGTCCCCCAAGGCAGTGTTCTAGGACCAACTCTTTTCATACTCTACATAAATGACCTCTGTGATCATATTAAGAGCAACTACGTTCTCTTCGCTGATGATATAAAGCTATTCAACACCACAGACAATACTGCTACCCTTCAAAAAGACCTCAACTATGTATCAGAATGGTCAAACAAATGGCAACTTCAAATTTCAACAAATAAATGCTCTGTCCTACATATTGGCAAAAAAATCAGAAAATAAAATACAGGCTGAATAGTCAAGACCTTGTTGATGATCCAAGCTCTGTAAAGGGCCTTAGATTACCCATCTCTAATGATCTAAGTGCTAGAGCCCACTGTAACTATATATCCAAAAAGGCATTAAGAGTTGTTAACCTAAACTTACGTAGCTTTTTCTCTGGTAATATTACACTACAACTAGAGCATACAAAACATTTGCTAGACCAATACTCGAATACAGCTCATCAGTCTGGAAACCATATTACGTATCTGATATTAACACAGTTGAGAAAGTCCAGAAATGTTTCACAAGAAGAGTTCTCCACTCCTCTACTCATTGCAGAATACCTTATGCCACCAGACTCGAAATTCTAGATCTAAAAAACCTAGAACTATGCTGCCTTCAGTCCGATCTAAGTATAGTATATAAAATCATACATTGCAATGTCCTACCAGTCAATGAATACTTCAGCTTCAATCATAACAACACAAGAGCAAATAATAGATACAAACTCAAGGTTAATCGCACCACACTTGATTGCAGGAAATACGACTTCAGCAACAGAGTGGTCAATGTCTGGAATGCTCTGCCTGACTCTGTGGCTTCTTCCCCAAACCCCCAAAACTTTAACCTCAGACTGTCTACTATTGACCTCACCCCTTTCCTAAGAGGTCTGTTGGGAGCGTGCATAAGTGCACCAACGTGCCTACCATCCCTGTCCTATTGTTTCTTTTATATATTTTTTTAATTTTTCTTATGTGTATCCATGTGTTCATAACTGTTTTTACTATTATCTTGTAAGCAATTGACTGACAAATAAATAAATAAATAAAACAACTATTATGAGCAGTCATGAAAGCCAACTACAGCACCCAGAATTTGTAAACATGTTAGGCACGGCAGAGTAGTCATATGTCAGAATAAGTTTATTAAACATACAAAGGTTTATTTGCCTGGCTGGACAGTTATGGGAATTAGTCTAAAACCTGCTTCATAAATTCTAAGTAATATTCTTTTAATGGTTATAAGAGCTGGTTCAGATTTATTTTTTGGAAGAACTTTTTTCACTTGGTGGGAAATGGGTTTGGAGAAATGAAAAAAAAACACTGTGTAAATGAGAAACATTGTAATGACAATGGCTCACAATCTGGCTTTAATACTGGGTTAAAACATCTCCTCTCCTATTACAACTTGTCTAAGGCAAGATAAAAGAAATTGCTTGTTTACTCTTACTTTTTATTTGGTTTTATACCAAGTTTTATCCAAAGTAGTTACATCTGAGCCGGTGTGGTCCAGGATGCAATGCTATAATTAAATCACAAAAGGTGGGTTCATTGTTAACTCATCAGTAGATGGCTGGAAATTTTGGGTACAGCATTTTATATGAACATTTGGTTTTGAACTTCAGGGCTCTCCCATGTGAAGGGAATTTGGCTGGCCTTAAAATCATGCTAGATCTCTCTTTTCCCCCCTCCTCCTCCCCTCATTCTCTCTCCATGTATTAATTTACAGTATATGATTAAAAAATTGGTACAGCTTGACCACATGTCTTTCTTTATTAAAAGTATCTGTATAGGGAAGGACTCCAAATAAAACTATGATTCAGGAGATGGGTTTAAATATTTCTCCTATTTATCTTTTCCCCATGTCAAAACATCTCCTTCTTGATTCTTCTCTTTTTAGAACTGGAACTACTATCAGCTTTTGTTTGTAGAAGAAAATTAGGCAGGAAATCAATGCAGAAACCAGAGGTTTTTCTTTAAGAATTAATGGACAGGCAACAACAACAACAAAAAACAACCCATGGAACTTTGTTTTTGTATATGATAGCTGCAGCAAGATTGGTTTGATATGGATAAAAATTATTATCTGCGCATAAGTGGAATATTTTGATAATGGAGGAATGGTTGGTGAGATGATAGAACTTGCAGAGATGGCTGAATTAATTTCCTTGATCAGAGAAAAAAGAGTAACTACATTTATGGCCAAATGGAAACCATTTATAGACTTTTTGCATGAAAAAAAAAACCACTTTGATTTTGGTTTTAATGACTAGAAAAACAATTAAGCTTTAAGACTTGTGGACTTTAACTTCCAGAATTCCTCCTCCAGTCATGTTAGCTCAGGAATTCTGGGAGTTGAAGTCCACAAGTCTTAAACTTGCCAAGTTTGAAGACCCTTGTATAGAGTAAGAGATAATTTTGTAACCATACTTGTACTTGCTGCAGAGAAGTTTCCTTTCCTTTCCTTTCCTTTCCTTTCCTTTCCTTTCCTTTCCTTTCCTTTCCTTTCCTTTCCTTTCCTTTCCTTTCCTTTCCTTTCCTTTGGCCTGCATTTGTGCCAAAAAGGTTTGCCAACACTGAACAATACCAACAGCTTCCGTTCTTGCACTTTTAGCTTTCTCTTCAATTTCTTTCTTTCTTTCTTTCTTTCTTTCTTTCTTTCTTTCTTTCTTTCTTTCTTTCTTTCTTTCTTTCTTTCTTTCTTTCTTTCTTTCTTTCTTCTTTCTCTCTCTCTCTTAACTTATATTAGATTGTATTACTTTTTATCTTCCCTTTAACTTTTTTTAAAATACAAGCATATACACACAGACACACGCTCAGACACACACAAAAGAAAAACAATGAGGCAAAGCAAATGGTAAAGATTGTGCATAACACGTGTTTCCAGTTCCCAGAAATGAGATGCACTGGCTATGTTACTCTCTTTCCATTCTCAAATCATACAATAGAAGTATAATTAGCGATCCAACAGAACTCAAAATCTTTTTAAAGAAAGGTTTGGCTTTAAATCTGATTTATATTAAAATTCCAAATATACCTCGTTCTTAGCAAGAAACCTCCAGATTTTAAATAAAAATATAAAAAGACTCTGCTGGATGAGATGGAAGACCTTTTCAGATCTACAACTTGTTTCGCACAGTGGCCAGCCAGATGCAAATGATAAACCCCAAACAAGGAACTGGAACACAGACCTTCCAGCACATTTTTTCCTGTGATGGCTTTTTAGAGGATTGTTCATTGTCTTGGATATTTCTTCCTCCCCTCCTTCTGTTCATTTATTTCTGATTCTTGGAGACTACCTGGACAAATCCATGCAGTTTTCTTGGTAAGACGTTTCAGAAGTGATTTGCCATTGCCTCTTCCCTAGGGTTGAGAGAACGGTTTCCTGCTCTCTACACCAGGCTGGCTTAGATCCTGGATGTAAGAGGTAACATATAAACATTGTGATTCAGAGACATGTGAGGAAACAATCCACTTGGAAAGGGAACATGGAATCTGACATAGCCCAAGGAGAAAGGAAAATGCAATTATTTTGCATTTCTGCTTTGAGCTGTAACTTGGGAGGTGTGCCATCTTTAAATGAATGCTTCTGTACAATTATTTTATTAACACATTGAGAAGCAGAGGGCCACATGAGAAAGTCTCTACTCATTCTTCAAGTGTTGAAATGTTAGCAGTAGACTGCCAGCAAATCTCCTTGGTCCAGAATTCTTGAAGAGGACCATATAACTTAACCTTGCGTTCACCTTCCTGCTTGGCTAGTGACTTCCTATTAAAGTGACTCCTGGGGTTCCATTTACACGGGAGCAGCATTCAGATGGAACCATTTCAGGGTGGGCTCAGAACAAGAGCCAATGCGTCATGTACTGTTTGACGGGGGTAGGTGGACGATAGTTATGATTTATGTTTACTTTCTTTTAAAAAATCCCTTCAAAGGAAATCCCAGGTGCCAAATATGTTAATGGTGTATGTAACAGTGTACTAATGGCACCATTACGACGCTAAGCCAAATTATGCCCTGTGCCAAGACAAACCTTTGGAAAATACATTTTATATACATTTTACAAATGCCTCAGAAAATGGAAACATGGTGTGTGAAATTCTGCGGAAATATTATTTGCCTCAGTCACAAGCCAAACAGTTCTGTTTGTAATTAACTCTACATCGGTGTTAATTTTATCATTCCATAAATGCTACATATAACTGTGATGTTGGACATTATTTAATTATCATTTGGATTTCAATTTGGATTTCTGTTGCTAGATTAATCTATTTAGTAATACGGTATGAAGATTTAGCTATGTCAGTATGAGCATCCATCATTACTATTATTATTATCATCTATTATTCAATTGGTGAAAATCAGAAAAGAGAGATTAAAAGAATGTTTAGGAAATTTGATAGCAATTATAAGTGTCTGGTAGTGCCTATCACTCAGGTATTATTTTTAAATTAAAGACCCAGTTTAATATATATTAAGGGAAATTTAATGTTACTTTAGAGAGACTAATTGAGCTTCTTACGTATCCTGAATGTATCTCAGTAACTTCTTGGTAGGATGCTGACAATAGTATATTGATTTTTATAGAGTGAAGATGATGAGTACATCCAAGGAAGTGAATGTTTAGGTTTAATGCATGGCAACAATTTTGAACTGGCATCACCGAGTGATTGTGGTTACATGGCAAAGTTGGAATACAGGGGCTTATTGTAGTTGATATTCCAATGGATGCTAAAATTGGAAAGAAGCAGTGTGAGATATGTTTGAAGAAAAATAGTGCAACATTTTGAATCAATGTGATTCAGCATTCATTCTAATCATTAAACAGGTCGCCATATGACATGTCTCAATTTTACAACTATTTATACAATAATCAGTAAACAAGTAACAGGTTGTTAAGCGTATCATCTATTTGTAAAATAAAATAGCAAAGAATATCACAAATCATGGCCGTATGGTTGCAGGATGATGCAACTGGTTGTAAATGCAAGTGGTTACCTGGCACCTGAAAAAAAATCATGTGAGCATGATTTGGGTTTGCATGTGGCAGGCAAACCTTTGAGGATGGGTTGCTTTTAAAAATCTGCATGCAGTTTTGGTTGCCACAATGTAAACAAAGATGTTGAGACTCTAGAAAGAATGCAGAGAACAACAACAAAAATGGACAGGAGGCTAAAAACATATGAAGAACGGTTGTAGGAATATGGATATGCCCAGTGTAATGAAAAGAAAGACTAGGGGAGACATGATAGCAGTGTTCCAATATCTCAGGGGCTGCCACAGAGAAAAGGCAGTCAAGCGATTCTCCAAAGCACCTGAGGGCAGGGCAAGAAGCAATGGATGGAACCTAATTAAGGAGAGAAGCAACTTAGAACTAAGGAGACATTTCCTGACAGTTAGAACAATTAATCAGAAGTTGTGAAGGCTTCCAGAAGGCTCCAACACTGGAAGTTTTAAAAAAGATGTTGGATAACCATTTGTCTGAAGTGGTGTAGGGTTTCCTGCCTAGACAGAGGGTTGGACTAGAAGACCTCCAAGGTCCCTTCCAACTCTGTTATTCTATTCTATTCTAACTTCGAATGAGTGACCAGTCATTAAGCAAAGACTACTTGTAAAAATATAAAAGTATGCTTGATTTGATTTGACTGAAAAATGGGGAAAAAAATCATGAAGGATGAAAGGGTGATGAAAGCTTCTGAATGAACAACAGAATATTTTGTTTAGAAAAAGGAATAAGAAAGCTCATTGGAATAGAATAAAAAGAATTACATTACAGAGTGTGATACAAGTGTGTGGAGGTATGCTAACGGATAACATGATAAAGGATGCTTGATGAAAATGATGAAATGAAAGAATGAAACAAATGATACTCTATATTGAGCCAAAAAGTTTTCCAATGCCATGAATCGTTTTACTAGCTGCAAGAGCAATAATGTCATTGGCTGCAGTATAATTATTTAGGGCAGGGGCCTCCAACCTTGGCAACTTTAAGCCTGGTAGACTTCAACTCCCAGAATTCTCCAGCCTGGGGAATTCTTGGAGTTGAAGTCCACCAGGCTTAAAGTTGCCAAGGTTGGAGGCCCCTGATTTAGAGGAAGGTGTTGAGGTATTTGCTTGATGGAGTGCAAGTGAGTCTATAAAGAGCTTTTGAGGCAACTTAATCTAAATATTTTTAAGTGAGGCTTTGTTTTCTTGTTAATCTAAATATTTTTAAGTGAGGCTTTGTGTTCTTGTTATGCAAGAGATTTTTCTCTGTGTGAAACTTGGTCTTGCTTCCACTGAGGCTCACTTGACAATTTGCCAGTTATTGTTTTGCCCAAAGGTAGCTTCAACAGAAACATCTGTGGTCCAATTAATTTTCGGGGATGTTTATTTCTTCCTTGAAGAAATTCTATTGCATTTAAGTTTATTGTGACCTTTTAAGCTAATTCTGAATGATGTGGAGTTTGAGTGAACCTTTGGATTTCCATATAAACTTGGGCACAGGTCCTGGTTGCAATGGTGATTCCTGCGGTAGCCTTTTTTTTTTTTACCCAATTTATTATAAATGTTGTGAATTAATAAAAAGTGAAGTTATAAAAGTGCTTAATAAAGATTATTAAAACCTTTAGAAAAGCGCAGGGTTCTGACCCTGCACTTCTGATTGGCCGATAATAGCGACATCTGATTGGTCCGTTCAGGAGAATCTGATTGGCTATTAGCGGGCCTCTCTCATTGGTTAAGGGAACTAACGCTTCCCGTTTCTTATTGGTTATTTGATCAGCAGCTTGCCTATAAAAAGGGCTATTGCTGCCGTAGTTTTTGCTCTGTTCCACAATGTTAAATAAAGATTTGAAGTTCACTGTTCATTGTCTCGTCTTCAATCCTTGTGCCCATGCGCAGAACTTAACAGTGGCGACGAAGGTGGGATTTGGAGACATCAGAGCTGACTGAGCACTACAGAGCGCCAAACAGAGCACGTGGCTGAAGACGCACCAATGGCTGAACCATGTCTAGCAGCATCATACCACCCGCTCCATTCGACCCGGCACAAGAAGACTGGGACTCATATATGGACCGATTCCAGATGTTTCTGGAGACCAACAACACTACCGGAAAGAAGCGAGCGGTATTCCTAACTCACTGAGGGCCGACCGTGTTTAAGATGGCCAAGGCACTAGCCAAACCGGCTGAGGTGAAGTCCATGGACTGGGACGTCCTTGAGCCCCTTCTATAGGCCCACTACGCACCGACTGTACCAACGCTTGTTCGAAGACATGAATTTTATCAGAGAGACCAGTGGAAGGGAGAAAGTGTTGCAGATTTCATAGCGGATCTCCAGAATTTGAGAGGCCTCTGTGGGTTCGCTGACCTCAAAGAGGCCCTGAGAGACCAAATAATTCTGGGATTAGATGCACTGCATGTGCAGAGTAAGCTGATGGTGAAAGGCGACATTAGCCTTGCAGATGCCATTGCTGACGCTACTGCAGCAGAAGCAACCAGGAAGTCAGCTGCACGAATGAGCCGAACCCATGCCCTGCTCCACCAACTCGCCAGGGAAATCTCGCTTCACCTGGAGGGACAGGCAATGACAACCCACCACGAGGACCACGAATCGTCATCAGAAAGCGATGAAGAAGAGGTCAACCGGCTCCAGTCTGAACGAGACCAACGCCATCAACGTAACCAGAGAGTGCAATACCAATGCGCTGGTTGTGGGGCAAACCACCCACGATCAGACTGCAAATTCCTCGACGCGCTCTGCCTTGTGTGCGGGAAAAGAGGTCACATCGGAAGAATCTATAGAAGCAAGCAAGGATCCAACCCACCTCAGAGGGGGACCAACTACCGCCAGCCCACAGGAAGTCGTCCTGTGAATCGAGAATACTTAACCCACCAATGGAACAACCACTCCTACAGAAACAAATCACTAGCCCAGTCAACGAAACGAGAAGAGGCACACCAAACCATTACGATCGGTCACGCCTCATCATTAGATGCAAAGAAGATCCGGGTGAAGGTCGTCATCGAAAACCAGCCCTGCATGATGGAAGTCGATTCAGGATCGTCCCTCTCAATGGTTTCCTGGAAGACCCTTAAACAATTAATTCCCACCGTCCGGCGGCAAGACCTCAGATTCCAAAGAATCATACTTAAGGACTATCAGGGAAATCGAATTCCAGTCGTTGGATCCAGCAAAGTCCGTGTCTCATTTAAAAATTGTACTGCATCCCTACCACTAACCGTAGTCGACAGGGATCGGCCTAGTTTGTTAGGCCTCCAATGATTTGCCCCACTTGGAATTGAAGTAGCCGGCATTCACTGAACCAACAGCGACGACTGGGAAGAGGCCATCGTCCGGGAGTTCCAGGATGTCTTTACAGAGAAATTAGGCAAGTACAAGGGGACCCCAATATCATTTAACCTTAACCCCAAAGTAGCTCCCATCCGCCTTAAGCCTCATTGAGTTCCATTTGCCCTTAAACCAAAGAATGACGAGCAGCTTGATAAATTAATAGCCCAGGGTGTGTTAGAACCAACTGACCATGCTCCCTGGGAAACCCCAATCGTAACACCCATCAAGCCGGATGGATCGTTAAGAATTTGTGGGGACTACCGAGCCACTCTGAATCACGCCCTTCAGCAGAACGCTTACCCGGTACCTGTGGTATAACACCTTCTCCATTCCCTGGGGGGCAGAAAATCTTTGCCAAATTGGATTTAGCACAGGCATACCAACAACTGCCTGTAGACAAAAAAACGGCAGAGGCACAAACGATCGTTACACACCGAGGTGCATTTAAGTGCAACCAACTCCAATTCAGAGTTAGCGTGGCCCCAGGAATTTTTCAGAGCTTGATGGAGAGACTACTACAGGGTATAAAAGGGGTTGTACCTTATTTTGATGACATTTTAATTGCTGCTCCGACTAGAGAAATACTAAGGGAGCGCCTGAGGTTAGTTCTCCAGAAATTTAAAGACTCTGGCCTTAAAGTAAAAAAAAAAAAGTGTCAACTGTGTACGGATAAAGTAGAATTTTGGGGGTACTTAATCGATAAACAAGGCATTCACCCCACCGATAGCAAGCTAAGGGCAATCAAAAATGCTCCAAGGCCCAGAAATAAGACTGATCTCCAAGCTTTCCTGGGCCTCATCAATTTCTACAATGTATTCCTGCCCCACAAAGCGACCGTAGCCGAGCCCCTACATTGTCTGTTGGACAAAAAGGCAACCTGGGTCTGGGGACATTGAGAGGAACACGCGTTCCGACAAGTAAAAAACTTATTGACTTCAGACGCTGTTTTGATGCAGTATAATGAGACTTTGCCATTAATGATTACATGTGATGCATCACCATTCGGAGTGGGTGCCATTTTGAACCATGTGTTACCAAATGGTAGTGAAGCCCCTATTGCCTACTTTTCAAAAACACTATCAAAAGCTAAACGTAACTATAGTCAAATCGATAAAGAGGCTCTTGCTATCGTTTCTGCTGTTCAATGATTTCATGAATATATTTATGGGCGAGTTTTTACTGTAGTTACCGACCACAAACCTTTGCTGGGGATTATAGCGGGGGCTATTGCTGCCGTAGTTTTTGCTCTGTTCCACAATGTTAAACAAAGAGTTGAAGTTCACTGTTCATCGTCTCATCTCCAATCCTTGCGCACATGCGCAGAACTTATCAATAAACATCCTCTCTAAACTGCTTTAACAGAACATTTTAAACTAATGTTCTATCAGCTATGGTTTTAGAGGACATGTGTCGTAATATTTAATCACAAGCTTGCTTGGACCTCTGTTCAGATGAGATGATTGCTTTGTTACACTGCCTTTTATATCAACAATAGCTTTCTGAATGAATAATGCCCTCATTAATTTAGCCTTTTGATTGAATTACTTTCCTTTATGGATCTGATGTAGAATTATTAAGAGAGATGCCAAGTTTTGTTTGATTATAATTGCCTTCAAAAGGCTCTGGCATTAGTACTGGAAATATCTATTGGATGATTATCTACTGCCCAGAGTTAATCAGTTGGAGTACTTTCTTGATCATTTTGTGTTAATCTTCCATTTTATATTCACTTGCCTGTTTTACATTTGATCTTTTACTATAAATAAAGAAATAATTAACAAGTGTCCAAGAAAATTAATGAAAAGAGTATAAATCATGTGAGAAAGAAAATCTACAGATGTTCTAGGTGGAAGAGTGTTAAGTGTTGATGTGATTTGTTTATGGAGAAATTGTATAATTTATTTAATAAGTAAGGATTCACCTATGCTTAATGGCCAGACTGTTGTTCCCTTTCCCTCCCCTTCCTTTTCCAGTTAATTTTTTTTAAGTGTGCCTGGGAAGTTATTTGGCAGAGTTATGCCTGAAAGAGTAAGAGTAGTGACAATAAGCAAGATTTGGGAAGTGCAGTAGAATTTATTTTGGGCAGAGATGATGCAGACCAGATTTTTTTGCTCTTTAGGATATTGCAAAATACATGAATACGAGTTGTTGATTTAGGAAAAAGTTATGATAGAGTGAAACGCATCTAAATTCACACACTGATTTGAATTGTGGAATATTTTGTATGAATTCAGTGTTGATAGTTGGTTGTTGAATTCAGTAACAGTGGTATATAGTGGAAGCAAATGTGTGGATAAGAATAAATGAAATGCTTGGCAAAGGGATTGACAACGAGCAGGATATCTAGATGGAAACACATAGTTAGGTCTGGCAGATGAATGACTTATAACAGGAAAAGAAATGACGTTAAAACATAGTGTTATTTTGAATGGATCCAGAAGAACCAGAGTATTGGATTAGGGGGTTGGGTAAGACCTGTAGAAAGTCAAAGCCACTTTTAGCTATAGAAGCTCAGTGAATGACTTGGCCAGCTCTACTTACTTCCCAGAGTTCTGACTGTGGGAAAGATAGGGGGAAGGAATTCAGGGTCTTCTCCCTTGCACTCTTGGAAGGATAGTCATATATTAAACAAACAAATTAATAAACATATTGGAGCATTGTGACATCCACAGCTGATATCTGCTTTGTTTGAAGACTGCCCCTCTGCACCTAGCTTCTGCATCTGTTTCGTTCTAGCCATTCCTTGCCCCAAGATGAGCAACCTTTCACTGCTCCTCAGCCTTACCAATATCTTTGTTTCCTTCTATTCTCTGCACTTGCCCACCTGGCAGTTTGAAAGCATGCAAATATGAGTAGATAAATAGGTACCATTTCACTGGGAAGGTAACAGCGACATATAATCATGCTGGCCAGAAGACCACAGAAGTGTCTTCAGACAAGGCTGGGTCCCTAAGTTGAGAAATGGAGATGGGCAGGGGAAATCTTTACCTTTATTCTCTGTTCTAGTTCTGTCCTATCTATGTTTTCCTTAAAACAAAATCAAACCCAATCTGAACAGGGTTTGTTCTCTGATTCCTGCAGTCAATTTCAGCTTGTTTTCTTTCAATTTTTTTTCATTTGTGTAGGCCTGTTTCTCTTCCAATTGGTGGAATGCCCATGTCTGATGACTGCCAGCATATATGTGCCTAGATCTGCCTTTGTATATGTGTGTATAGATACACAAATAGATCCAGATCTCATTCACAGCATGAAATCAGAAACATACCAATATGTTTAAAAGAAAAGAGGAAAAGGAACTCTATGTTTTTATTTTTCTTATACATACAACAGGAAACACATGGTAGGAAAGAAGCTTGAAAATGGAAAGTCACATTGGAAACACATTGCTCCCTTGTATGTCTTAACAAACAAGCCACCAAGTATCTGCTCCTTTTCATGCTCACTCTCCCATCTCTCTCTCCTATGAATTCATAACTTTATACATTTTTCATTCTTTCATGATGGTTTGTGCTGTTGCCCCTGCCTATAACAAAAAGATACAAAAACAAAAACAGCTTTCCAAAGGCTGTAAGTACACAAAAGAATAACCGAAGAAATCCATGAAGAGCATATTGGCTCTCAAACCTCTGACTTACAGTCTATGTCTTGGCAGAACCCCTGAAAAAGGAGATTAATTGAATCACCTCTTCCTGCCTTCTCATTCTTCTGCTGTGGATTATATGCAGGAAATCTAGTATGCTGTCAGTTTAGTATCAGGAAACACTTAGCAAAAAGGTGACACTATAACTTCACAACATTGGCAGCTTAGGGTTCTACATTGATTTCTGACATTCTTTGTTTTAAGTAAGATAGGATTTGGAAAAACACAATTAAACAAATTATGGGATTTGTAATGGCACGTAGGAGAGACCTTGGGAGACAGGACAGAGGGATACTGCCTAGGGAAGGGTTTGATAAGAGATAGCATAGCCGACAGTGTTCTGTACACTCATTTGCATTCTTGAAACCCCGCACTTTGATTGGCCAAAGCGCGGGGCGATCTGATTGGTTTAGCGAGCCGCACTGATTGGCCCACTGAGAATCTCCCGCAATTGGTGGAAACGAATCGCGGGAGATTCAAAGTGGTGCCATTGGCCGCGGCCGCTGCTGCTTGAGAATAAAAAGCCGCTGTTTTTCCCTTGGAACCAGATCGGTTCCGGGGACCAAATAAAGAGCTGAAACCTAGTCACCGCCTCCTGGTCTCCTTGCCGACGGACATGACACTGGCGACGAGGATGGGATCCCGAGTCTGAACCCCATCGAGCATGTGTCCGATGGCAGCAAGACTGACGGAATGGCCAGCATCGCTCCACCCGCGCCCTTTAATCCTGCTAGTGAGGACTGGGAATCCTACATGGATAGATTCCACATGTTCCTCGAATGCAGCAACATGAAGGACACCACCGAGCCAAAAAAATGAGCTGTCTTCCTGACACACTGCGGGCCCGCAGTGTTCAAGATGGCGAAAGTCCTAGCGAAACCTGCTGATGTCACAGGGATGGACTGGGCCGACCTCGAACCTTTACTCTGCAAACACTACGCCCCCGCCGTGCCCACCCTCATCAGGCGGCACGAATTCTACCGGCGGGACCAGAGACCAGGCGAAAGCCTCAGTGACTTTGTTGTAGAGCTGCGGAACCTAGGAGGCCTATGCGGATTCTCCGACATGGACGAGGCCCTACGGGACCGAGTCGTGCTCGGACTTCGGGATCCAGTCCTACAGAGTTGGCTGATGGCCAAAGGCAACATCACCCTCGCTGACGCCATCGTTGAAGCCACCACAGCCGAGGCCACCACAGTCGGCGAACCACATGCGGAGACCGGACACAGGGGACTGCACCGCGACCACCAACCCTGGACGGGCGACCGAGGCCCAACCGGAAGCAAGTCACCGTGAGACCACCACTCACCACGGTGAATTCCACTCCGCCTCCGACACTTTGGACGAGGAGGAGGAAATCCACCGGCTCCAGGCAGGACACGACCAGCGCAGTCAGCGGGGTTGTAAGTCGGGGACCGCATATGCCGGTTGCGGAGGTGACCACCCTAGATCCGAGTGCCGTTTCTTCAATGCAGTCTGCTGGCACTGCGACAAAAAGGGTCACATTGCCCGCGTCTGCTGATTAAAGAAAGCCTACAGCCCCAGAGGGTGGGACCACAGCGAGCGGAGACGGGACAGCACCCCCCCCAGAACCAGAGATCGCCCAGCCGACAGCCAATGGGACCGGAGCGAGCAAACCCGATGAAGTGGCAAGACCCGGCGGAAGGAGGAAACCCACCAGACGGTCATCATCGGCCATGCATCCACCACCGACACCTGAAAAGTCTATGTGGAGGTAGGCATCGAGGGCAAGCCATGCAAAATGGAGGTGGACTCCGGGTCCTACCTCTCCATAGTCGCCTGGCAAGAAATCAAATGCTTGGTGCCTACCATCCAAAAGAAGGGACTGGAGAACCAGAGACTAATCATTAAAGACTACCAGATAAACCGCATCCCAGTAGTCAGACCCGGACAATTCAAAGTGATATTTAAGGGCCGCACTGCAAAGCTTCCCCTGACGATCGTGGACCGAGGCCGACCCAGCCTTTTGGGACTGCAATGGTTCGCACCGCTCGGCATCGAAGTCACGGGCATCAACCACATCGCCGAGACTGATTGGGAGCAACAATTGGCACGGGACTTCCAAAAAGTGTTCGACGGCACACTAGGCAAGTACCAAGGGCCCCCCATATCCTTCAGCCTAGACCCTAACATTCCCCCGAGACGCCTAAAACCAAGGTGGGTACCTTTTGCACTCCGGCCAAAAATTGACAAGCAAATTGACAAGCTCGTCAAGCAAGGGGTCCTACAACCAATTGACCATGCCCAGTGGGAGACCCCAATAGTCACCCCAGTCAAGCCCGATGGGTCGATAAGAATCTGCGAGGACTATAAGGCCACCCTAAATTGCGCCTTACAACAAAGCGCCTACCCCGTCCCAGTAGGGCAGCATTTTCTACACTCACTGGGGGGAGGCAAGGTTTTTGCGAAACTCAACCTGGCCCAAGCATACCAACAGCTGCCGGTTGACAAAGAAACCGTGGAGGCGCAAACCATAGTCACCCACCGGGGAGCTTTCCGATGTAACCGACTCCAGTTCGGAGTCAGCGTGGCGCCTGGAATTTTCCAGAGCCTCATGGAGAGACTCTTGCAAGGCATCAAGGGAGTGGTGCCCTACTTCGATGATGTGCTGGTGTCGGCAACCAACCAGCAAGAACTAGAGGGTCGGCTAAGGGAGGTGCTAACCAAATTCAAGGAAACCGGGCTAAAGGTGAAGAGGGAAAAGTGCCAACTTTACACAGAGTGGGTCGAGTTCCTGGGGTACCTCCTAGACCGGCACGGCATCCACCCAACCACAACCAAAATCAGAGCCATTAAGGAGGCCCCCACACCCAGGACTAAAACAGAACTGCAGACGTTTCTGGGACTGCTTAATTTTTACAATGTTTTCCTGCCCCAAAAGGTGACCGCGGCGGAGCCTTTG
Organism: Hydrophis major; assembly: GCA_033807585.1. Lineage (NCBI taxonomy): Eukaryota > Metazoa > Chordata > Lepidosauria > Squamata > Elapidae > Hydrophis > Hydrophis major. The sequence goes on along the minus strand of CM066330.1, from coordinate 183,789,493 downwards.
CATAGGCTCTTGGACAAGGCGGCTACCTGGACTTGGGGGAAACGTGAGGAAGCCACCTTCAGGAAAACCAAGCACCTGCTCACCTTGGATGCCATCCTCATCCAATACAATGAGACCCTACCACTCACCATCACATGCGACACCTCACCCTTTGACGTCGGCGCCGTCCTCAGCCACACCATCCCAGATGGAAGAGAAGCACCCATCGCTTTCTTCTCCAGGACACTCACCAAACCAGAGCGGAACTACAGCCAGCTGGACAAGGAGGCCCTAGCCATCGTCGCAGCAGTGAAGAGGTTCCACGAGTACTTCTACGGCCGCACGTTCACGATCATCACAGACCACAAGCCATTGCTGGGCATCTTGGCAGGGAACCGGGCCACCCCGAACATTTTATCTCCCAGGATGTCAAGGTGGTCCGAATTCCTTGCCGCCTACAGCTACCAGCTCACACACCGACCCGGTAAGATCATCACACATGCAGACGCTTTGAGCCGCTCACCGCTACCCGATCTAGACACCAACCCAGCACCCACGACGAGCACCCTCAGCATAGAGACTCTGCCCGATCCACCCATAACCGCGTCAGACATTGCCTGAGAAACCAATAAAGACAAACGTCTGGCGTGGGTGTTACATTGGGTAGAGAAAGGGTGGCCGGAAAAGGACAATGACGAAACATTCAAAACATTCCGGAACCAGCAAACGGAACTCTCATTGCAAAAAGGGTGTGTACTGTGGGGAGATAGGGTGGTTATCCCGGAAAAACTGCAAGGGAAGGTATTGGAATTGTTACACGAGAGGCACCCGGGCATAGTTAGAACGAAAGCCCTCGCCAGAAGTTATGCTTGGTGGCCAGGGATGGATAAACAAATCGAGCCCTGGGTGGCAAGGTATCAATGCTGCCAAGAAACCAGACCAAGCCCTCCCAAGGCACCGATCCTAGAATGGGAAACTCCCAGGGGACCTTGGTCTAGGGTCCACATAGACTTTGCCGGGCCCACGAAGGGACATACATTCCTAATAACCGTAGATGCTTACTCCAACTGGTTGGAGGTAAGCAACATGAAATCCACCACCACAGAGGCCATGACCAAGGAACTTTGCAAACTCTTCGCAACACACGGCCTCCCGGATGTCATCGTGTCGGACAACGGGCCCCAATTCACCTCGCTGGAATTTGAAAAATTCCTAGCGGAACGGGGCATACGACACGCACTGACAGCCCCAGTGCATCCGGCGGTGAACGGAAGGGCGGAACGGATGGTTCAATTTACGAAAAAAACCATCCAGAAAATTGAACACGGGGAAATCCAAGACAAAATAAATAAAATGCTTTTTATGCAACATATAACCTCGAACACGACAACAAACAAAAGCCCGCCAGAGCTACTAATGGGGAGGAAAATAAGGTCCCCACTCGATAGACTGCACCCCACATACAACCCGGAAAACCCCCCAAACTCCTCCAGCAAGCACCGATCCTTTGCACCAGGCGATGCCGTCTATGCAAAAAACCTAACCGGAGACCCACTCTGGGTACCAGCAACCATAACCCAACTGACAGGTCCCCGCTCGTACCGCCTCCAAACAACCGACGGACAAGCATGGAAACGCCACATCGATCAAATAAGATCGAGAACAGCCACAAGAAACACAACCAACACGCAACCAGACATAAACAATCCCCTTAACACAAGCCAAGAGGGGAGGGAATACCCCGGGAACCAAAACCCAGAAGAAAGGAACCGGCCATACTCACCAGCAAGCAGCCAGCTCAGAACCTCACCAGGGAGAAGCAGCCAGGCCAGCTCGACCAGCCCAGAAAGACCAGGCAGGAGCGGCGAAAACTGCAGCTCAACCAGCCCAGGTAGGCCGGGAGGGAGCTGCGACGAGCGGCCTGGCAAGGCATACCAGGCAGTCCCATCGATGGGGCCGAGAGACACAGAGAACCCGACCGAACCGGCTGGGAGCCAAACAACGACTGACCTGCGCAGGTCCAGTAGGCAAGTGCGGAGCCCCGCCTACTTACAGGACTACGTTACGTAGGACCAAACCAAGAGGGGAGGGGTGTTCTGTACACTCATTTGCATTCTTGAAACCCCGCGCTTTGATTGGCCAAAGCGTGGGGTGATCTAATTGGTTTAGAGAGCTGCACTGATTGGCCCGCTGAGAATCTCCCGCGATTGGTGGAAACAAATCGCAGGAGATTCAAAGAGGTGCCATTGGCCGCGGCCGCGGCGGCTTGAGAATAAAAAGCTGCTGTTTTTCCCTTGGAGCCAGATCGGTTCCGGGGACCAAATAAAGAGCTGAAACCTAGTCACCGCCTCCTGGTCTCCTTGCCGACGGACACAACATACAGCAAGAGAGTGAGCAGAGAAAGAGGCCCAGAAAGGATTTCAGACTGTAAAAGGAGATGGTGAGAGAACTGTACTTTCAAACTTGCATAATGTTACTTCTGTTAATGTAACTTTATAATATAGCACAATAGAATTATCTTATCTGGTCATGTTTCTTGCCTGGTCTATCTGGTAAGGCTGAAAGGATTAGATCAAGTAATTCCCTCTTGGTAATTCAAAATTCATATAACTCACAATGAACAAATGCAGAACATTGTCACAAACTATGATGATGAGCATAAGAAATTTTTAAAAATAAGAACTTTTTCAAAAAAAGAAAACTCAACTCTTCTTTTTTCTATTAAACATGACATCAAATGGAATTTTCCTTTTCCTATGAAGTATAAATCTATTTACCAGATAATAAACAATGGACAAGGTCATCACTTCTTTTATGGCCGACTTAAGAGTTTCCATATATCAAGTTATTCTAATTATTAAAATGAGTGTTTTAAGAAATCACAGATTATTTTTTGAATATCAAAGAGATCAGGGAATATGTTTTGATATTATATGAGAAATAGCAATAGCACTTATATACTGCTCCATAGTGCTTTTACAGCACTCTCTGAGCAGTTTATAATATGAGTATATTGTTCCCAACAATCTGAGTCCTCTTTTTACTGACCTCAGAAGGATAGAAGGCTAAGTCAACCTTGAACGCATTGGGGTCAAAATCCAGACTGTGGACAGACAGCCTTCAATATCACATTCTAACCTCTGTGCCTCCAGGGCTTGCAGGAATGGAATTTACTGTCTTCAGACATGGGATAAAACATGGGATAAAAACATATGAAAACAATACCAGTGTGTAATCTACTCCTGTATAGCTAATTTTGAGTTTAATGGTTTTTTTTCTGAGCCCACACCAGAAAGAAAATAAATTAGTTAACTTTGTGCCTTTTCTCCCTTGTGTTTAACATATCCTCTTATGTCAAGTCCTTATGGTACAGATAATTGGTTTAATAAAGTAATTATTTTAATTGTATTTTTTTGGGGGGAGGAGCATAAGGTTGTCACCAGACACAACCAGCTTGGTTAATCTTGTTTTCAAATTAAAAGTAGCTTCTGGGTGGAAAAAAGATCCTAACCTTTATCACATCATGGATACATATCAAAATAAAACATCAAATTATATTGTTGCTTGTTTGTTTGTACAATTTTTATTACTTATTCACCAGATGATGTCTAAAAACATTTACAAATATCGCTAATAAGGCACTCCCTATTCTGAAACTTAAAGCCTACAATACAGGACATTTAAGGAAATCTGGATGGAAGGGAAGGAAGAAAAAAACAACACAGTTAAGTGTAAGTACCTACCTTTAAAGTTATAATTCTCATCACAACCACCTTAGTTAGATGTCAATCCCACTAGTGGATCAGACCAGGAAATCAAATCCACAGGAAGGTGAAATCTACTTTTATTAAGATTAGCACATTGGATTATGCTGTACCTCCTTTCAGGAGTGAGATTCAAATTTTTTAACAACCGGTTCTGTGGACATGGCTTAGTTGATGAGCATTGCTTGGTGGTCATGTTATTGGCTGGGCGTGGCCAACTCAACATCAATCACATTGAGGCACACATGTCCTCGCCTGGCCTCTCATGACTGTGGGGATGCTGCAACAGTTGTGTGAAAAATGGTCATAAGTCACTTTTTTCAATGCCATTGTAACTTTGAATGGTCACTCCATACAAGCAAAGTACCAGCAAAGGAGGGGAAAAAAACTCCAGAGAAGTTCCTGAGACAGGAAGTCTAGTCCTGCTAAGAATATAATAAGGGTTTACAGAGAGGCAGTTTCTGTAAGCAACACCAGAATGTTTCCTTCCTGCCTTCCTTACAGGATTAGGCCAGTAATTTGTTCTAACAACCGGTTCTCTGAACTGCTTAGAATGTTAACAGGTTCTAGCGAATAGATGTGAACTGATAAAATCCCACCTCGCCTCCTTTCCCTTCTTATGATCCTGTAAATTAGGGAGGCATCTGCTTGTGTTGCTTCCAAATCTTATTGCGTTTCTCTGGACTTAACAAAAATATTTCAGCCCTCTTTGCCTGGCTAATTGTTATTGATTATTTTCATCAAAGACATCTTTTCTTACTTTCTATGGTATAATGCAGTTTGAGAGTTTTGACAGAATGGTTATCACTTAGCTGACAATTTAGAAGAACCAAAATAAGCTACAGATAATTATTGATTTACAACCATTTGCTTAATGACCATTCAGAAGCTACAATGGCACTGGAAAAAAGTGACTTCTGACCATTTTTCAGACATGTCACTAGAGCAGCATCCCTATGGCCCTAATAGTAAAAATTTGGTGCTTGGTAACTGGTTCATACTTATGATGGCTGCACGGTGTTGGGGCATGTGTTCACTTTTTGCAGATCTTCTGACAAGCAAAGTCAATGGGGAAGCCAGATTCACTTAACAACTGTGTTAATGACTTAACAATTGCAGTGACTCACTTAATAACTGTGCCAATAAAGGTCGTAAAATGAGGTGAAACTCACTTAACAAATGTTTCATTTGCTTTTCCTTCAGGAGTTCAAGGCAGTGAATGGATCATGAGGCTCTTGGTGGCACACCATGTATTCAGTTGGGTACAATACGATATTCTCTGACTTTATGTGCCTTTACTTAAGGACAAGCTACGTCTCAGCTAGTGTCTGCCCCTTTAAATTCAATAGTATGAATAGCTTTCTGCCTATGTTCAGCTGGTTTGGATCCAAATACCCAGAATGGTCTGAAATTAATTCTTGATGTTAATCTTTGCACTTATCCCTCTGTTGTGGGAGTTGGTTCAGATACACATTTTATAAAATAATTTGATTTCCCCCCTTGCTATTTCTTTAGCTCTCTATTTGGTTGGTTAAGTTTTCATTTTTTTGTTTACCAACGGATTGTTTTTTAACATGAAGGTTGCCAATTATCCAGATGTGTATATGTTACCTTGCTTTAAAAGAGGTTGTTTTGCAGCAAAAAGGAAAGAGGAAGGAGTTAGGAATGCAAAACTTTGTAGATGTTTCTGCTTCCAACTTCCATTTTCCTTGCATGAAGTTCTTTAAAACTAAATAAATATCCCTTTGAGAAAAGCATGACCCACAGTGTTTTTCTTTACATTAACTGTTTTGTGGCAAGGATGCCACAGATTCACGCTAATTCTGACAGCACAATCTTTGCAATTCCTTTGTGTAAATGGCATGCAGTGTAGTTTGTACAAACAGGCCACTGTAATAACAATCTCCACATCTTATCAAGGCAATATAGAATTTTCTCTTTCCCCCTCTCTAAATAATGTAAATATGGCTGCAAATAATTTTCCTTTACAATTGAAATTTTTATATAAACATTTTTAATTGCAAACATAACAAAGCATCTTTTCATTTTCTAAAGACAACAGAGGGCACAGTATTACCCATAACTGATGCATGGTACTAGATTTGCAGTCTGGCATGCATAAAAAATATAGGTTTTTATATATTTCATTAATGCTTTTAACAATAGGAAAAGATAACACAAAATAAGACTAACAGGAAAAAGAAAAACAAAGAGAAGAAAACTTCTAAAAAATGCAGAAAATAAAAGAAAGAAAAAGAAAGAAAGAAAATTAAGTGACTTCTGATTATCTTTGTAACAGTTACAAATACCCCTTCTTTCCCTTTTGAAATTACCTTACATAGGTACTTCTCATATCCAATCCTTTTCAATCAGTAAATCTGAAAATCATTTATTCTTTATCTATTTTCAGCAAAAAAGGATTTCTGGCATTTTTAAAAAGTACTAATTGTCTGATTCCTAATCAAACAAGTCGATTTTGTATTCCTTTCTCTCACATAGTATTATGGCATTACTAAATCCTTAATTTGAGGTTAAGAAGCTGTCATGGAACCTGCTCTCCACTTATGTTTCCAGAAGATCTCTTAGACTCAATCTAAGCTGAAATACTTGGCTTCTGCCTACTGGATCAACAGATGCATTATTGTCAATGGAAAATCTACTAACGGGATTATGATTTTTAAAATTAGGAAATCTTACTGTGTGTGCAGATTGTTCAGATAACTAAAGCAGTAAGAATATTAAGGCAACATTAGCCCAAGCCTATGGCACAGTACAATAATATATAACAGATGCAAGTTGATTAGGTGAAAATCACTAGGGGAAATATAGTTTGGCTTTATGTGAGATATTTCACTACATTAAAATATATGTGGAGAAACTGCCTGGAAATATATGAGTTCTAATCCATTAAAATAAAACTTCTAGCACAGTAATGCCATTAGAAGCATGACCAAGCTCAACTTAATTAAGAACTGGATAGGTAGGAAGAGAAATTAGCTAAGTCTTTTTTAAATTGAACTTATCTTCACATTGAGCAAAGGATAAAATGGTATGCGTCACTACTGGCAAGCAACTCAGTTTTACAATTTTAATTTTTCATTCCTTCTCTTTAATCAATTACATTGTGATTTTTATGTTGCTAAACTTATTATTTTACTCAGTTGAAACTGAGTAAATTTGGTACTGGAGTTGCTACAGTCTAACAGGGAGATAAAACATACAGTGGCAGCCCTTTTCTTATTGGAGAAAAATGGAGGCTGTTTCTGAATCAAAACTTGATCATTTTGCATGCTTGTACATGCTTGTGCACAGTACACAATTGCAAAGGGTAGAGCAATTTCAGAGACAGTGCAGCTGGCAAGTGAGGGCATCTGTATTGCTATCATAAGGTTGGATTGGTCTGATCCCTCCAGATGGACTGTTATACCAACTGTGTCATTTACATTTTTCCAATTGATGTTCTATGCACTGGTGCCATCTGGGTAAAATTTAGAAAGACAAAATCAAAGTCACATGCAGCAAAATGAGCAGGAAGGCCCTAACTGAGCAAAGTTTATTTACTATCTTTTGAAATGCAGTGTAGTAACTATACTGAATTAACACCTTCCTTTAAAAAATATTAAGTCCAGATTTAGTCTTGCCCCTCTTCTAATGGAGATCACTGTATTCCAAATATCTCTTTAAAGCATTATTTTATTAAACTGAGCAAACAAATAACCCACAATGTTCCTAAGATTTTTGCACTTTGTAAAATGATATTTGCAAGAAAGAAGCAAGCTATCCCTATGTAGTATCCATCCACCAAGTGTAGCTAAATACAGGTAGGCTTAGGTGACACAGTATCCAAGGCAAACCATTGAGACCTCTGTGGATCAGGGGAGGAATAAAAGTCCATGCAACTTTAAGACGTATGAATTTCAATTCCCAGAATTCTTAGCAAGTTGGCTAGGAAATTTTGGAAATTGATATGCATATTCCTTAAAGTTGCTGAGGTTGAGAAATACTGATGTACACTGTTCAAAAACATTGTGATAAGTGGATCATAAGCTTCCTAACAGACAGGAAACAGCAGGTAAAGCTAGGCAGAATCACAACTGATACTGTACAATAAACACAGGGCCCCTCCAAGGTTGTGTGCTTTCTCCACTTCTGTTCTCCCTATATACCAATGACTGCATCTCAAATGACCCATCTGTTAAAATACTGAAGTTTGCAGATGATACAACAGTGATTGGTCTCATTCGAGACAATGACCAATCCGCATACAGACAGGAGGTTGTATAACTTGCCTTGTGGTGTAACTGGAACAATCTGGAACTGAACACACTAAAAACTGTAGAAATGGTGGTAGACACAAAGAGAAACTCTCTCATACTACCACCTCTTACAATATTAAACAACACATTATCAACAGTAGAGATCTTCAGATTTCTAGGTTCTATCATATCACAAGACCTAAAATGGACACCTAACATCAAAAACATCATCAAAAAAGCACAACAAAGAATGTTCTTTCTGTGCTAACTCAGAAAGCTCAAACTGCCCAAGGAGCTGCTGATCCAGTTCTACAGAGGAATTATTGAGTCTGTCATCTGCACCTCTATAACTGTTTGGTTTGGTTCTGAAACCCAACAGGACAGACACAGAGGATAATTAGGACTGCAGAAAAAATGATTACTACCCACCTGCCTTCAATTGAGGACCTGTATACTGCAAGAGTCAAAAAGGGCTCTCAAAATATTTACACACCCCTCACATTCTGGACATAAACTGTTTCAACTCTTTCCCTCAAAACGATGCTATAGAGCACTGCACACAGAACAACTAGACATGTTATGTTCTGCGCATGGGCGCTAAGAAGGAGACAAGCCGGTGAACGGTGAACTTCAAAACTCTTTATTAACATGGTGTAACAGCTCAGCTCTATGGCCGCAATGGCCCCTTTATATAGGCAAGCTCTTGAGTATTTAACCAATGAAAACACAGGGAGTGCTAGCTCCGTTAACCAATGGGAGAGGCTCGTTAATAGCCAATCAGATTCTCCTGAACGGAGCAATCCGATGTCGCTATTAATGGCCAATCAAAAGTGCAGGGCGAGAATCCTGCACTTTACTTCAAGCTCTCAATAATCTTTATTAAGTATATTTATTAACTCACAACACCCCTTCCCCTGGGTTCCGTTTAAGGGGTGCGGTTACGTAATCTTTGAGGTAGGCAGGTTGTTTTGTTTGTCTATTTGATTTACGTTGTACTCCCGGTATTTGGCTACAGTCTTGTTGGGTTAGGACGTTATCTGGTGAAAAGGGTGCCTCTAGTTCTGCATTCAAACTTTCGTTGTCGCCAATGTTCTCGGCATCTCCCTGAGGCGAGCTCACCCCCATCCCCGATCCTTCTTCACGTGTTGCTTCTGCACGGTCATCACTTCCGCTTAAGCTTTCTGCCATTTCAAATTCATCTTCCTCGGTATCTCCTCCCCCCTCAGTTTGGAAGTCAGGGGACTCGGAGATGCCTGACTGTAACCTTGAACGCAGTTGATCAATATGGCGCTTCCATATTCTATTGTCGTGACATCTCACGCGGTACAATCTGGGGCCGGTTACTTGGACCACAGTTGCCTCTACCCACAACGGATTGCCCGAAAAGTTCTTTGCGAAAACCAAGTCGCCTACCTGGAAGTTACGGCATCTCCCGCTGGATCCGTGTGGTTTTTCAGGTATAAACGATGGGTGCAGACGGTCGAGGCGGGAGCGGAGCTTCCGCCCCATCAATAACTCGGCGGGAGTTTTGTTGGTGACGCTGTGCGGAGTGATATGCTGCAAAAGGAGTATCTGGTTAATCTTGTCTTCGATATCGTCATAGTCCATTTTATGCAAGGTTTTCTTGATGAATTGTACCATGCGCTCGGCCCTTCCATTGGCCGCAGGATGCACCAGTGAAGTCAGTGCATGGTAAATACTGCAGTCCGCCAGGTACTGTTCAAAGGACAGCGCGGTAAATTGGGGCCCGTTGTCGGATACCAGAATGTCTGGTAATCCGTGTGTTGTAAATAGTCTGTCTAGTTTCCTGATGATCGATTCGGTTGTTGTATTTCTCATCTCATGGATTTCAAGCCAGTTCGAGTAGGCATCCACCGTTAATAAGAATGTGTGGCCTTTGGTAGGTCCCGCAAAGTCCAGATGAATACAGGACCATGGTTCCCTTGGTGTTTCCCATTCAGTCGGGGTTGCTTTTGGTGGGGCGTTGCTTACTTCCTGGCATTTGTAACAAGCTTTTACCCATGTCTCGATCTGCTTGTTGATGCCCAGCCACCACGCGTAGCTTCATGTGAGGGCTTTTATGCGCACGATGCCGGGGTGGCCATCGTGCAAGGTTCTTAGTATCGCTTGTCGTAACCGCTCTGGGACAGCGACTCTATCACTCCAGATAATGCAGCCCTTCTGGGAAAACAGTTCCGTTTGTTGATTCTTGAATGGGACGTAGTCGTCAGGTATCTGGTCCAATGGCCATCCGTGTTCGACCCAACTGAGGACTCGTGCTAAAATGGGGTCGCGTTTCATTTCAATCGCGATATCTCGGGCTGTTAATGGCGGTGTTTGAAGTGTCTCGATCTGCAGTATTGTAACTGTCGGAGCAGGGTTATCAATGGTCTCCGGAAGTGGTGCACAGCTCAATGCGTCGGTGTGGGGAATGGCCTTCCCCGGGCAGTGTTGCAACTTGTAATTATATGCAGCCAAGAATTCTGACTAGCGAGTCATTCTGGGGGATACTATGTAAGGGGTTGGCCTGTGGTCAGTCACTATAGTAAAGGCTCAGCCATACACATATTCATGAAATCTCTTAACAGGAGACACAATAGCAAGGGCTTCTTTATCAATTTGACTGTAATTGCGTTCTGCTTTTGATAGCGTCTTTGAGAAATAGGCAACAGGGGCTTCACTACCGTTTGGCAAAACGTGGCTCAAAATGGCGCCCACTCCGAATGGTGATGCATCACACGTGATCGTTAAAGGCAAAGTCTCGTTATACTGCATCAAAACAGCATCAGAAGTCAATAATTTTTTCACATTTCGAAACGCCTGCTCCTCTCTGTGTCCCCATACCCAAGTTGCTTTTTTGTCCAACAAACGATGTAGGGGTTCGGCTACGGTTGCTTTGTGAGGCAGGAAAATGTTATAAAAATTGATAAGGCCTAGAAAAGCCTGGAGGTCGGCCTTATTTCGGGGTTTTGGGGCATTTTTGATTGCCCTAAGTTTGCTATCGGTGGGGTGAATGCCATGACTATCAATTAAATATCCTAAAAATTCTACATGATCCGTACATAGTTGACACTTGTTTTTTTTTAACGTTGAGACCCGAGTCTTTAAATCTCTGGAGAACCAACCTCAGGCGATCCCTTAGTACTTTTCGAGTCGGGGCAGCAATTAACATATCATCAAAATATGGGACAACGCCTTTTATCTCTTGTAATAGTCTTTCCATCAAACTTTGAAAGATTCCCGGGGCTACGCTTAGTTCGAATTGGAGTCGGTTACATTTAAACGCACCTCAGTGCGTAATGATCGTTTGGGCCTCTGCCGTTTTTTTGTCTATAGGCAGTTGTTGGTATGTCTGGGCTAAGTCTAGTTTAGCGAAGACTTTTCCGCCCCCCAGGGAATGGAGGAGGTGTTGCACCACTGGTATCGGGTAAGTGTTTTGTTGAAGGGCGTGGTTCAGGGTGGCTCGGTAGTCCCCACAAATTCTTATCGATCCATCCGGTTTGATGGGTAGCACGATTGGGGTTTCCCAGGGAGAGTGATTGGTTGGCTCTAACACACCCTGGGCTATTAATTTATCAAGCTGCTCGTCAATCTTTGGTTTAAGGGCAAATGGAACTCGATGAGGCTTAAGGCGGATGGAAGCTACTTCAGGGTTAAGGTTAAATGATATCGGGGTCCCCTTGTACTCGCCTAGTTTTTCTGCAAAGACGTCCTGGAATTCTTGGACGAGGTCCTCTTCCCAGTCACTGCAGCAGATTCAGTGAATGCCGGCTACTTCAATTCTGAGTGGAGCGAACCATTGGAGGCCTAACAGACTAGGCCGATCCCTGTCGATTACAGTCAGGGGTAGGAATGCTGTACGGTTCTTAAACGATACCCGGACTTGGCTGGATCCAACGACTGGAATTTGATTTCCCTGATAGTCTTTGAGTATGAGTCTTTGGAATCTGAGGTCTTGCCGCTGGACAGTAGCGATGAGCTGCTTGAGGGTCTTCCAGGAAACCATCGAGAGAGATGATCCTGAATTGACTTCCATCAGGCAGGGCTGGTTCTTGATGGCCACTTTCACTCAGATCTTCTTGGCATCAAGAGATGAGGCGTGACCGATCGTGATAGTTTGGTGAGCCTCTTCTCGCTTCGTTGAGTGGTTTAGGGGTTTGCTTCTGTAGGAGTGGTTGTTCCATTGGTGGTTCACAGGTTCTTGCTTTGCAGGACGACTTCCTGTCGGTTGGCAATAGTTAGCCCCCCTCGAGGGCTGGCTGGGTCCTGGCTTGCTTCTACAGACCCGTCTGATATGGCCTCTTTTCCCATACACATGGCAGAGCACGTCGAGGAATTTGCATTCCGATCGGGGGTGGCTTGCCCCACAACCAGCGCATTGGTATTGAGATCTCTGACGTTGGTCTCGTTCGGACCGAAGTCAGTGAACCTCTTCTTCATCGCTGTCTGATGACAATTCGAGGTCCTCATGTGGGCTGTCGGAAGCTGTCCTGACAGGTGAAATTTCGCGGGCCAGTTGGCGAAGCGGGGCGTGGGTGCGGTGCATTCGGGCAGCCGACTTCCTGGTTGCTTCTGCTGCAGTAGCATCAGTGATTGCATCTGTAAGGCTTATGTCGCCTTTCGCCATCAGCTTACTTTGTGTGCCCGGTGCAACTAGTCCCAGAACTATTCGGTCTCTCAGAGCTTCTTCAAGGTCGGCAAACCCGCATAGGCCTCCCAGATTCCGGAGATCCGCTATGAAATTAGCAACACTTTCGCCCTTCCACTGATCTCTCTGGTAAAATTCATGCCTTCTAACGAGCATTGGCATGGTCGGTGCATAGTGGGCCCTCAGTAGGGGTTCGAGGACGTCCCAGTCCATAGACTTTACTTCTGCTGGTTTCACTAGTGCCTTGGCCATCTTGAATACGATCAGCCCGCAATGAGTTAGGAATACCGCCCGTTTCTTTCCGGTGGTGGCATCCTTCAAATTGTTGGTCTCCAGAAACATCTGGAAACGATCCATATAAGAGTCCCAGTCTTCTTGCGCTGGGTCAAATGGAGCGGGTGGTATGACACCGCCGGACATGGTTCTGCCGTTGGTGCATTTCAGCCATGTGCTCTGTTATCGTTCTTCGTTGTTCAGTCAGCTCTGATGTCTCCACATCCCATCCTCGTCACCAGTGTTATGTTCTGCGCATGGGCGCTAAGAAGGAGACGAGCTGGTGAACGGTGAACTTCAAAACTCTTTATTAACATGGTGTAACAGCTCAGCTCTATGGCCACAATGGCCCCCTTTATATAGGCAAGCTCTTGAGTATTTAACCAATGAAAACACAGGGAGCGCTAGCTCCATTAACCAATGGGAGAGGCTCGTTAATAGCCAATCAGATTCTCCTCAATGGACCAATCCGATGTCGCTATTAACGGCCAATCAGAAGTGCAGGGCCAGAACTCTGCACTTTATTTCAAGCTCTCAATAATCTTTATTAAGTACATTTATTAATTCACAACAAGACACAAGAATATTTTTTTCTGAAAACCATCACTCTGCTAAACAAATAATTCCCTCAACACTGTTCAACTATTACAAAGTCTGCACTACTATTACTATTAATCTTCTCATCACTCCTTATCGCCCATCCCCTCCTACTTGTGACTGTATGACTGTAACTTTGTCACTTGTATCCTTACGATTTATATTGACTGTTTCCTAGTATGATTTGTTTGCTTATTGTACCCTATGACTATCATTAAGTGTTGTACCTTATTGTTATGTTCTGCGCATGGGTGCAAGGAACAGAGACGAGGCAGTGAACAGTGAACTTCAACTCTTTATTAATCATTCTGAACAGAGCAAAACTCTAGGGCAGCAGCAGCCCTTTTATAGGGCAGGCTGCTGACCTATTAACCAATGAGAAAAATGAAAGTGTTAAATGCTTGAACCAATGAGAGTGGCTCGTTAACAGCCAATCAGATTCCCCAGAACGGACCAATCCAATATCGCTATTATCGGCCAATCAGAAGTGCAGGATTAGAACCCTGCTTTTTCTTTAAGGCTTGTTAAAACTTTATTTAAGCGCTTTTATTAGATCATAACATCCGTTCCCCCCGGGTTCCATTTGAGGGGTGCGGTGATGTAATCCCTAAGACATGTAGGTTGTTTTAACTGTCTATTAGATTTGCGCTGTCCCACCGGTTCCTGTTTGTAGTCGGGTTTCGGTGGGACGTTTTTGGACATATCTGGTACAGGCGGTTCCGTATTCTTACTGGACGACTCGGTGCCGCTAATTCTGTCGTTGCTGTCCTCCGATCTTTGCGGGCTAGCCTCCGTTGAGGTATTCCTCTGTGGCGAGGACGCTCCCTTCCTTGATTCTTCTTCATTTATCGCGCCCAGTTGCTGACTTCTTTTGCTTCTGCTTTCCACCATCTCGAATTCGGTTTCTTTGACATCCCCTCCCCCCTCAGTTTGGGAGTCACAGGAGTCGCGGGAACTGGGTTGTAGCATAGAGCGAAGCTGATCTATATGGCGTTCCCATATTTTTCCATCGCAGGTTTGCACACAGTATGATCTGGGAATGGTGGTTTGAATTATGGTTGCTTCGACCCATAATGGTTCGCAGGAGAGGTTTTTGGCGAAAACTAAGTCGCCTACCTTGAACTCGCGGCATTTTCTGCTAGATCCACAGGGTTTCTCTGGCTCGTAAGATGGGTGAAGCTGGTCGAGGTGGGAACGGAGCTTGCGTCCCATCAACAGTTCAGCTGGGGTCTTGTTGGTGATGCTGTGTGGAGTGATGTGTTGGAGTAGGAGTATTCTGTTTAGTTTGTCGTCAATGTCCCCATAGTCCATTTTGTGGAGAGTTTTTTTAACAAATTGTACCATGTGCTCGGCCCTGCCATTAGCCGCAGGGTGCGCTGGCGAAGTTAGCGCATGGCGGATACCCCGGTCCACTAAGTATTGTTCAAACGTCAGGGCGGTGAACTGGGGTCCGTTGGCAGCCCGTGTGTTGCGAATAGCCTATTCAATTTTTGGATGGCGGACTTGGTTGTAATATTCTTCATTTTGTGGATCTTGAGCCAGTTGGAATAGGCATCCATTGTTAGGAGGAACGTATGTCCTTTAGTAGGTCCCGCAAAGTCAATGTGGATGCGGGACCACGGCCCCCGGGGGGTTTCCCATTCTGTTGGAGTTGCTCTAGGTGGAGCACTTCTGACTTCTTGGCACTTTAAACAAGTCTTTACCCAGGCTTTGATCTGTTTGTCGATGCCCGGCCACCACGTGTAGCTTCGTGCGAGTGCTTTCATACGCACGATGCCGGGGTGACCGTCATGCAATGTTTTCAATACTGCTCGCTGTAACCGCTCCAGGATGATGACTCTATCTCCCCACAGGATGCAGCCTTTTTGCGAAAAAAGTTCTGTTTGCTGGTTTCTGAAAGGGGTGAAGTTGTCAGGGTTTTGTTCTATTGGCCATCCTCGTTTGACCCAGCTAAGAACTCGTGCCAAGACAGGATCTCCTTTTGTTTCGATTGCAATGTCTCTGGCTGTTAGCGGTGGTGAACGTTGCATTTCAATCTGGAGTGTCGTAAGGGTTGGAGCTGGGTTGTCAATGGTTTCCGGAAGTGGGGAACGGCTCAATGCATCAGTGTGGGGAATGGCTTTCTCTGGGCGGTGTTGTAATTTATAGTTGTAGGCAGCTAAAAAGTTTGACCAGTGAGTCATTCTAGGTGACAATATGTAGGGGGTTGGCTTGTCTCCTGCTATAATCCCTAGCAAAGGTTTGTGGTTGGTAACAATAGTAAAAACTCGTCCATACACATATTCATGAAACTGTTTCACAGCAGATACAACAGCAAGAGCCTCTTTGTCGATCTGGGTATAATTACGTTCAGCCTTTGATAGGGTCCTTGATAAATAGGCAATAGGGGCCTCACTACCATTTGGTAACACATGACTCAAAATGGCTCCTACTCCAAACGGTGATGCGTCACATGTAATTGTTAAAGGCAGAGTCTCGTTATACTGCATTAAAACAGCATCTGAGGTTAGTAAGTTTTTCACTTGTTGGAATGAGTGCTCCTCTCGGTGTCCCCCGGCCTAGGTTGCTTTTTTGTCGAGAAGTCTATGTAGGGCCTCAGCTACGGTCACTTTCTGGGGCAAGAAGATCTTGTAAAAGTTAATGAGCCCCAAGAAAGCTTGGAGATCAGTCCTATTTCTGGGTCTTGGGGCATTTTTGATTGCCCTTAGTTTGCTATTAATGGGGTGAATGCCTTGTTTATCGATTAGGTACCCAGGAACTCTACTTTATCTGTACACAGTTGACATTTATTTTTTTAACTTTAAGGCCAGAGTCTTTAAATTTCTGGACAACCATTTTAAGACACTTTTCTAGTATTTCTCTATTCGGGGCAGCAATTAAAACATCATCAAAGTATGGCACGACCCCCTTGATCCCTTGCAATAGTCTCTCCATCAGACTTTGAAAAATCCCTGGGGCTACGCTCACTCCGAATTGGAGTCGGTTGCACTTAAAGGCGCCTCGGTGCATAACGATTGTCTGTGCCTCTGCAGTTTTTACAGGCAGTTGTTGGTATGCCTGTGCTAAATCCAATTTAGTGAAGACTTTTCTGCCCCCCAGGGAATGGAGAAGGTGTTGTACCACCGGCACCGGGTAAGCGTTCTGTTGAAGGGCGTGATTAAGGGTGGCCGGGTAGTCCCCACAAATCCTTAATGATCCATCCGGTTTGATGGGTGTTACGATTGGGATTTCCCAACGAGCGTGGTCAGTTGGTTCTTAAACACCCTGGGCTATTTATCAAGCTGCTCGTCAATTTTTGGTTTAAGGGCAAAAGGCACCCGACGAGGCTTAAGGCAGATGGGGGCTACTTCAGGGTTAAGTTTAAATGATATCGGGGTCCCCTTGTACTCGCCTAGTTTGTCTGCAAAGACGTCCTGGAATTCCTGGATGATGGCCTCCTCCCAGTCATTGCTTCTGGTTTGGTGAATGCCGGGTACCTTGATCCCGAGTGGGGTGAACCATTGGAGGCCTAACAAGCTAGGCCGGTCACAGTCGACGATGGTCAGTGGTAATGACAGAGTATGATTTTTGAATGATACTTGGACTTGGCTGGATCCAACAACCGGAATTCGGTTCCCTTGATAATCCTTGAGTATGATTTTTTGGGCTCTGAAGTCTTGACGCCTGACGGCAGGGATTAATTGTTTAAGGGTCTTCCAGGAAACCATCGAGAGAGACAATCCTGAATCGACTTCCATCACGCAAGGCTGGTTTTCAGTGGCGACCTTCACTCGGATCTTCTTTGCATCTAGCGATGAGGCGTGACCGATTGTAATGATTTGGTGTGCCTCTTCTTGTCTCGTTGAAATGGCCAGTGTTTTATTTCATTGGTTGTTCCTTTGGTGGTTCAAGTGTTCCTGACTCACAGGACGATTCCCTGTGGTCTGGCGGTAGTTGTTTCCCCTCTGAAATGGGCTGGATCCTTGCTTGCTTCTACAGACCTTCCCAATGTGGCCTCTTTTCCCACAGAAATGGCAGAGCTCGTCGAGGAATTTGCAGTCTGATTGCGGGTGGTTTGCCCCACAACCCGCGCATTGGTGCGGTAGTCTTTGATTCCGCTGGTGGCATTGGTCTCGTTCAGTCCGGAGCCGGTTGACCTCCTCCTCCTCACTTTCTGATGGCGATTTGAGGTCCTTGTGGTGGGTCACTGTTGTGTGCCTCTCTAGGTGAGGTGAGGTATCACTGGCGAGTTGATGGAGCAGTGCGTTGGTGCGGTGCATTCGGGCGGCCGATTTCCTGGTTGCTTCTGCTGCAGTAGCGTCTTTGATGACATCAGCAAGGTTGATGTCCCCCTTTGCCATGATCTTGCTCTGTATCATCTGGTCATCTAATCCCAGAACTATTCGGTCTCTCAGAGCTTCTTTGAGGTCTCCGAACTCACAGAGGCCTCCCAGGTTCCGGAGATCCGCGATGAAATCTGCAACGCTCTCTCCCTTCTGCTGGTCCCTCTGGTAAAATTCATGTCTTCGGACAAGCATTGGTACGGCGGGTGCATAATGGGCCCGTAGAAGGGGCGCGAGGATGTCCCAGTCCATGGTTTTCACCTCAGCCGGTTTCACTAGTGCCTTGGCCATCTTAAAGATGGCAGGCCTGCAATGGGTCAGGAACACTGCTCGCTTTTTCCCCGAAGTGGCATCCTTCAAGTTGTTGGTCTCCAGAAACATCTGGAACTGGTCTATGTATGAGTCCCAGTCTTCTTATGTCGGGTCAAATGGAGCGGGTGGTATGGCATCGCCAGACATGGTTTCCGTTGTCGATGTGCCTTCAACCATGTGCTCTGTTTGATGCTCTGTAGTGTTCAGTCAGCTCTGATGTCTCTGCATCCCATCCTCGTTGCCAGTGTTATGTGCTGCGCATGGGTGCAAGGAACGGAGACGAGGCAGTGAACAGTGAACTTCAACTCTTTATTAATCATTCTGAACAGAGCAAAACTCTAGGGCAGCAGCAGCCCTTTTATAGGGCAGGCTGCTGACCTATTAACCAATGAGAACATGGAAGTATTAAACCCTTGAACCAATGAGAGTGGCTCGTTAACAGCCAATCAGATTCCCCAGAATGGACCAATCCAATATCGCTATTATCGGCCAATCAGAAGTGCAGGATTAGAACCCTGCTTTTTCTTTAAGGTTTGTTAAAACTTTATTTAAGTGCTTTTATTAGTTCATAATTAATAAATTAGTTAGTTTATTAGTTCTTGACTCTTGACAAATGTATCTTTTCTTTTATGTACACTGTGAGCATTTGCACCAAGACAAATTCCTTATGTGTCCAATCACACTTGGCCAATAGAGAATTCTATTCTATTCTAAATGTATGACATCCCCATATTGTGACAGAATTGTTCCAGAAATGTCTAATGTGTTTGTGGGAAATTCATTAATGTGCTTTCTTAGCTGTCATTACTGTGGCCACTTGAAGCAGGAAGAGGAAAATTCTGGTTAGGTTATTCTTTATACTTTTCTCCCATGCACCAGTAGTCCTTGACTTATGACCACAATTGAGCCCGAAATTTCTGTGGCTAAGTGAGGCAGCTGATAAGTGAGTTTTTCCCATTTTACAACTTCCCCCACCACAATTCACTTGTGAAATGAATCATTACACTTGTTAAGTGAACCATGAAGTCATTAAGCGAATCTGGGTCCCCCCATTGACTTTGCTTGTCTGAAGGTGGCTGAGAAGGTTACAAATGGTGATCACATGACCCTAGGAAAGTGCAACCATGATAAATACATGCCAGTTGCCAAGTGCTGACTTTTAATCATGTGACCATGAGGATGCTGCAGTGGTCATAAGTGTGAAAAGCAGTCATAGCTCACTTTTTTTAATGGCACTGTAACTTTGAATGGTCATTAAGCAATGATTGTAAGTTGAGGACTATCTGTGAACCTTTTCTTCTGCCTATTGTATGCTTTTGGTATTTATTTATTGTGGGACACTATTCTCTTTGAATAAGTCTCTCCTGTAAGAATCTCTCTGAAGGTACAGAAGGTTTTGTTTGAGCATGCAAAGAAATCTTCTAACTGCAGAAGTTCATTTTAAAAGGTGTGTGTGTTTTCAATAAATCATATGGAAGCATTTATCAGCACTCACTCCTTTAACTTTTCCAGGGTTAAGTTTCAAATGACTAAAAGTTCATACATGACCTTTTCATTTTCCTCCCCCTCTCAGATGAAAATGTTTAGGAAAATTACCTTGGGGTTTATTTCTTATTTATGGAGGGTTAAAAAAATTAATGCAACAGAGGGAAATGAGTTTATTAAGAACAGAAGGAAAACAAAGAAGAACTGGAGGAGGCAGCAATATTTTTGTTGTCTTGCAACAAAAAACATTATTTATGAATAGCCACTGCTTCTGTTGTCCACAGAGCAATTATGGAAGGGTGACATTGGCAAGGAAAGTAATGTCAGACAGTTGACCCAGATGGCTGTTTACTCCAAAGTACCAGGCTAATGCAGAATGCTACAGTGGAGATACAGTTTTAGTTCACTCATGAGATGCAACTACTGTATAATTTCTAGTTTGGGTTTTTATTGATGACATACCTTCTTCCAGGTATAGCATTTATTAAATTATAGCCTACATAGTCTTGGATCGAGCATAGTCCATCAGCATTGAGTCCCTGATTATCACAGCCCAGGTATGCATCAGAAAAAGATGTATATTTGGGGAAACTATATGCTAAAGGTATATATACTAGCAATAATTGCATTAGTGGTTGGGATCAGAATGGACAACTACTTTATACCTCACCAGGAGCTGGTGCCTCAAAAGTCTCCAACACACAAAACTTGGCAAATTGTTCATCATGGCATAAAATGTTCAAGGTTTTAGAAATGAAATGAATTTTACTAAGGATACTTTAAAAATCAATTACTAAAAATGTGTATTATTGGAAAATTATTTAATACAGAATACCATACTGAATACTATTATGGCATGAACATGCTGTAGTGAAGAGAATGAAGTGCATGTGTGCAATTATAAGGGAGACACCCCCCCCTCTCTCTCCCTCCCTCCCTCCTGCATCAGAATAAGATGTATATTTGGGGAAACTATATGCTAAAGGCAGGGGTGGGATCTGACAGGGTTAACTACCAGTTTGGTGATTTACGATGTGCTTCCCTGCACGTTGCAGGTCCACGCCTGTAAATTGTCATCAGTATGCTGCGTGCAGAGAAGAAGCCTTTCAAAAAGCCCCTTTTTCTTGCTTTTTAAACTGCAGCTGTGCCTCGCATGGTAGCTGAAGCTGAAAAAAATCAGGAAATAAAGGTCAGGTAAGAGTCCAAGTGGGTGGGTGAGCAAAAACATCAGCAGAATCGGTTCTATGTCTGCTGCTTTTCAGAGCTGTTAGGGATAACATTGTTTACCCTAACTAGTTTAGGTAAAATAATAAATAAGTTATCATGGTTTGTTGGTTAAAGTGTGTGTAACTTTAACTGCAAGAATGTAATTAAGGGTGTGGTTGTAAAAGCACCATAAAAGAAGCAAGGCACGGCAGCTTGCTCTCTCTGGCTTAATGATCCCTAATTACTGGATGGATTGATGACTGCGTTTTTCTCCTACTGGAACGGGAGAGAGAAAGGAGTGTTGATTTTTCTCAACGGTGAGAAGAGATAATACGGACTGATTTATTGTAAGTGAACTGACATTGAATATTCAACACGGACTTTGCGAATTGAATATCTCCAAATGGACTGACTGAAATGATACATGACTAATGGACTGTTTTTTGACTATGCTATGAATTATAATGGAATAAACTATATTTTTGATAGCACAAGCGTATCTGTTCTTTTTACTAAATGTTAACTAACATACAAACTTATCTCACACATTTATCTGTCTGCCTAACTGACTAACGCTGCACATTCTGTTTAGCGTGTTTCCTTAACATCTGTTGGGGGACCAGGCTTAACAAGAGCTACCCATTCTACAGAGGTGCACAGAACCAGTAGAAACCCACCCCTGGCTAAAGGTATGTATACTAGGAATGATTGCATTAAAAATAAAGACAGGTCAGAAATTGCATAGAAGAACTATACGTCAGGGAGGGTCAACAAATACAGATTAAATACAAATTTAAAGAGATTAGCAAAGATTTAATGGGATGGAATAATATGTAAAAACCAACAGGTCTGACTCTGACCACACTAGGATAACAATAAGCTAGATATTCCTCTAAGTTACACAATACATAGGTAGCTCACATCATTTTTTTAAGGGACAACATAAAATTACACCCCTCTATTTTTGCTCCAGGTTTATCCAACTGCTGCAGCCTGAAGAGAAATGAACCTAATTTTAAGGTTACAACATACCTGAGGCTCTTTACAGCTGCCTGGAAAAAGCAATCAAATGTATTGACAGTAGCTGATTGTAATAATTACTTATTTCAGCTGCCTGAAACAGTAAACAAATATATTCATATTAATTGACTGTAATAATTCCTTATAAGAAAACAAGGTGGCCCAAATGTTGAGAGCTGGAGTCTGTTAAAAAAGATGGATTCATAATTGTGGTTTTTGATGTATTAAAATGGCATACATTTGTGTTATGCTATCAGGAGGTGGGATGTCATGAAACTTATTCATGAATTCATCTCTAATGGTCAGAACTATTCTTGGAGCCCTCCCACAGCTTGACATATAAAATAAATATATTGATATTTCATCTTTTGAGAAATAGTCCAATATAAAAAAGGTCAATGCTGGACACTATACTACAAAATTTGAACCCTTTTTATTGCCAAATATTTTTTGGTTGCTCAGTTTGGATTTCCTTCAGTTAAAGGAAAGATTAAATAAAGGAATGAGGGAAAACATGCATGTTTTCATAAGAGAAAATGTTTTCTTTTTACTGAGTCAGCAAATAGAATGATAGCTGGCAACCTCAGCTAGAAACAGTAAGATTTCATATGCATTGATTCTCCGCAGGTTGCTGAGACAAGCCATAATAGAGTTTTTCTGATAAATGTGATTTCTTTCTCTCTGTCTTTTTTTCTTTTTCTCTGAAGGGTTCTGAAATATTTCTGCAAAATGTCCCTCTCTCTATCTCACCTCATCACAGATGTGTTGGCAAGTTCTTGAGTACCGTCCCCTCCCTAAATTTTTCAGGGATTTGCCCAGAGTGAAATTATTGCTTCAAATGTCAGGAAAGGCTTTGCAGTTTATATGCACATAAGCTTTTCTAAATATATGCAAGATGTTTCTTGTGGATGATGCAAAACCAACTTCTGGCTTCATGACTATAAAAACCTGGATCAGGTCTGCAATTGATTTAAACTAAGGATTGCCAGATTGAAACCCAAAAATCTGGATTGCTTTTCAACATTTGTCAGGGTAGCAAAAAATGAAACAATCACCGATGCTCTGCTTTATCCCGATTGCTTCCTAATCCTGTTGGACAGAGAAGATCTGAGTATCAGTGCTTCATCTCCCACAGCGCTGGAGAATTTAACTATATTACACTGGTTTTTAGATCTTAATCTGGAACACGCTGCATTAGAGAAAGGTAGCTCCTGAAGTCACTTTTATTCCAAGGTGATACATCACCAGGGTGTAGTTTTGGCTAAACACCCACAGTTCCTTGCTTTTTGCCTTTTTGACTGGAATTCATGTAAATGTTAGTGTTTTACAGTGTCACCAATGCAATCTTTTGATCTTTGACTATTATATTTAAATATCTAGTTCCTTTTCCATTTTAAAGATGAAAGCCCAGTGCTGTTCTCTGAAATCACCCATTCTTTCGTTTCATGGAATCCAGGACATCAGATTCTAATCCTGGGATTTCCGGTCTGCAGTGCTTCGGAACAGGCAGGAATTCGTGATTGTGCGCGGTTTCTGCCTGTGTTCACTGCCTGAGTGCCCCGAGCCATTTGGCTTCGGGGCTAAGCCACCTCCGTAGAAGGTGGCAAAGATGGGGGGGGGGTCTGGCAGGGTCGGGAGATATCACACCTCTCTTCCCTAGCCAGCTAAACCCCCTTTTCCAAAGGCAGCTGAGTGGTGGTCAGCAATGGCCACCACATAGAAGAGCTCAGCCAGAAAAAGAAAGTGCAGGAGGAGCTGTGAAGAAATGAAAGTGATCTTTGCTGACCAGGACAAAGTAACAGTGAAAGTACCCTGGAACTTAAAACTTACTAAAGAAACATCGTTTCCAGAATGTGTCAAGCGGCAGATGGAAATTAAAGGAAAAGTTTTTTTTTCTGTTCATTCTCCTTCTGAATGTGACAGTGATAGAACTTTAAGAAAAATTGGAAAACCCGCATTGGAGGTATGGATTTCTGAACATTTAAAGGAAAATCTTTTGGCTGTAAGTGGGAAGAGAGAGGAAAAAAAAAATGGAGCAGAATTTGAAAACAAGGAGGAGACTGCCCAGAATTTTAAAAAGCCATTGAATATTAATAAGACTTCTAAAAGATATATCTTAATTGGAACTTTTTGATCAAACAGCAACCCCAGAAAGAGAAATGGAAGAAATAAAAAAGTATTAAAAGAAACAGCTTGTTTGGATTGTTTGATGATTTTGGAACTTCTGAGAATTATCTTTGATTAAAAGCACTTGGGTGGTTGTTTGGAAAAACTTTTTCTCTCTACAGTGGCATCACTTGTGGATGGATTGAAACTTGTATACCAAAAATATGAAAAAGAAAAGCAAGAAGGGAAGGATTCTCTTGGCACTCTTTTTCAATTTTTAGAAATGGCGGTTTGTACTTATGTAAAGCTGAATGCGCAACAGGATGACTGGGACAAAGAAGAAGCCATTTTTGATGAACAAGTGACTTTGGTTGGGGAAGGAAAGGAGAAAGAGAAAAAGAAAAAGAAGTCTTTAAGACTTGGAAAAACAACCAAAAAAGAGAAGAATAAGGTGAAAAGGGGATATTAGAAAACAACAGAAAGGAGGAAAGCAGAATAAAAGGGAGGTGGAGAGACAAGGGGATAAAGAGGAAAGGAGAAGAATAAGCAAGGGAGAAAGGAAGGGACGAGAAGCCTTAATGGTGGGGAGCAAGATGCAAAGAAACAAAAGTCTTTTAGAGATAATGGGTAAACTTTATTGAAAAAGGGATTCTGGAAAGGTACATAAGATTGTATTTTTACATTTGTACTTAGAAATAATCTTAGAAAATTGGAAACAATATGTAATTTAAAATGTGATAAAATATTTAGTATAATTTAGTGAAATTTTTGTCAAGAAAAGGGGAATACTTTAATGAAACAATGATTTAAGATATGTGATGTGGGGGGGGGAGAATAACTATGGAAAGCATAAGTGTTCCCATAAAGGCATGATATTTAACTGAAATGGGTAAAATGTTTAAGATATAAATGATTGTTAATACTAATGATTAGATTATGTTATCCTAGTGAATTTTTTTGTGAAATGAGAGATTTGAAGTTGGAGAAGGGGGAACATTCTAATGAAATAATGATTTGTAATATGTGATGTGGGGGGGGCATAATTATGGAAAGTAGGTGCTCCCATAAAAGTGATTTAACTGAAAAGTAATGTGCTAAGTGTTTAAGATATAAATGAATATTAATGAATAGATTTGTATTGATATTGATAATATTGTATAATTTTAGAATGTACAAAACAGAATCCCAATGTAAGCTATGTATTTTATATTAAGTATTATAAATGTAGGGGAAAGAGACAAAGGCATCATACTCCAATTAGTGTACAGGAGAAGTTTTCTTCAAAGAAGACAAAGAATAATAAATATTATGATTCGAATTGAGATGAGATAAATAAAATAAAATTAAGAAAATTTAAAAGAGAGGAGAAGCTTTATAGAAAATTGAAAACGCTAATAAGATATGGAATGGTATACAAAATGAATATCAATTTGAATTTGTGTCTGTACGAAGAGTTTTAACCCGGGACTAAGCAACTTTCAGAAAAGAAGTTTTTTTATGTTTCTATGTTTTGTGTTTTTGTGTGTTTATGTTTGATTGAGCTAATAAAACCTTGGAGGAATGTTAGAAAAGGACAATGGAGAATAAAAGATAGAAGAGAATAAAGCAAGCCAGAAAGGAAAAATAAGTATAGTGCATAAAAACATATAAAACATATAAAAATAGAAAAAGAAATATAATTGAATAAAAGTATACGAAGAAATAATGAGGAATTTGAAAAGATATCTATGTGTTTATAAGGAGATGTGTCAACAATGTATAAAATGTTTTATTTGTTTAAAATTTACAAATAACTTTCAGAAAAGGGGTTTTATGTTCTTATGTTTTATGTTTTGTATGTCTTTAAAATTAATAAAATTTGTTAAAAAAAAAAAGATGCTAATCCTGGACATGATTAGATGGCTCCTCTTTTTTTGCTCTTTCTGCACTGTTCCCAAAACAATATTTCCACAGACTTTAGAGTAAACCTCCATTGCATGAATTCACAAACATTACCAATAGAAATTGTTGCAGAATTCGACATTTGTAGCCCAGGATTCATTAGGGCTTCCTGGCTATCTCCAGTTTATATGGCGACAAATTCTAAAACAATTGTGTGCCATTGCTGATGGCAGAGCTCTCATGAAATAACTAACAATCTTGGGGAAATCTTCAAACACTATAAGAGAGTTTGCATGTCCTGGGCAAAAAATGCAAAGGATATTGGTTACATTACAGGATTTCACACCCACAGCTCCTAATGGACACTTTAAAAATTTTGAGCATTACAAAGTGCAGGCATCTATAATACAAACAGGTGTTGGGCTTTGGGCAATTCCTATTATGGCTCTGTTTGAAGGAGATAAATCTTTGTTGTGTAGAATACACTGGCCCTGGCTTTAATGGCCTATTAACAAAGGGCGGGGGGAGGCCGAATTTCTGCCTCTCTGAGTTTCTATTTCTTTTTAAGGGGAAATATTTTGCTTTTAAATATATACTAAAATATTTCATTTCTCTAGGAGAGGGGTGGGTGCTAACTTCCAACAGAGGTATGGCTCCCCAAACAGACAAGAATTATCTGATGAATCTCACTTTTTTCTCTTGAAATGAGAATGCTCCAGTGTTAGATCAGTTTTCCAGGCCTGATTCTAAAGGAATTAAGTGGGTTAATTATATTTAAAAAGTGGTATGGAGCAGAGGTGATATTCAGCAGGTTCTGACCAGTTCTGGAGAACCAGCAGTGGAAATTTTGAGTAGTTCAGAGAACTGGCAAATACCACCTTTGACTGGCCCTTTGACTAGTAATTCTCTGCCTCCCGAGTCTCAGCTGATTGGCTGGGTCTTTTTTTGTTGCCCTGCACTGGAGAATGGAGCTGGAAAGCAGGTTAGTGGGGTGGGAAGGCATGGAGATTTTGCAGTATCCTTCCCTTGGAGTGGGGTGGAAATGGAGATTTTATAGTATTCTTCCCCGCCATGGCACGCCCACCAAGCGATGCCCACAGAATCGGTAGTAAAATGTTTTGAATCCCACCACCTATGTGGAGGTTCAGAAGATATTTGCATTTAGTTGGAGTTGCTCTTCTTTCTCATCTTCTAATATGTCAATGAATCTTCCCATAAAAATGGGAAGACAATTTTCTGTTTTTGGGGGATCGCTTTGCTGTAAGGCTCTTCCTTATGTCATTTTTTCCAAAACAAATGACACATTAACAGTGTGTTTGAACCACCACAAACCATATGACGGAAATTCAATGAGCTTTTGTAAGAGCAGTTGTGCAAAAGAAAAAGTAGAGTAGATTTAGGTCCTAAACTAGTAATTTCATTGAGTGATACATTTAAGTTATATAAGTCATGGAAGTATCCTGAGGATGCTCAATTATAATAGCAGATGATACACAGTGTTTTAATCTTTCCAGCCTGCTATTAGCTTGGAGAAGAAGAGTTTCTCAAGCAGAAATGGTTCGGATCTAAAAAGCACATCAGAGAGTGAGAACAGATTATTGTCTGATTTTCAAACAGCATAGGAGAAAAATTTCTTTTTCTTTCTTTAATTCATATGTTCTGATGTTCTTATTTAAAACAAACAAACAAACTGTTAAGTTCTGCGCATGGGTGCAAGGAACGGAGACAAGACGGTGAACAGTGAACTTCAACTCTTTATTAATCATTGTGGAACAGAGCAAAACCCTAGGGCAGCAGCAGCCCTTTTATAGGCAAGCTGCTGATCTAGTAACCAATAAGAAACACCACACGTAGCTTCGTGCGAGTGCTTTCATACGCACAATGCTGGGGTGGCCCTCATGCAGTGTCTTTAATACCGCTCGTTGTAAACGCTCTGGGACGACGACTCTATCCCCCCACAGAATGCAGCCTTTTTGTGAAAAAAGTTCTGTTTGCCGACTCTTGAAGGGAATGAAGTCGTCAGGGGTTTGATCTACTGGCCATCCTCGTTCGACCCAGCTAAGAACTCGCGTTAAGATAGGATCGCGTTTTGCTTCGATCACGATATATCTAGCGGTTAGCGGCGGTGAATGTAGCATTTCAATCTGGAGCGTTGTAACAGTTGGAGCTGAGTTGTCAACAGTTTCCGGAAGTGGTACACGGCTCAATGCATCAGCATGGGGAATGGCTTTCCCTGAGCGGTGTTGCAGTTTATAATTGTATGCAGCCAAAAACTCCGACCAGTGAGTCATTCTAGGGGACAATATATAGGGGGTTGGCTTGTCTCCCGCTATAATCCCCAGCAAAGGTTTGTGGTCGGTAACAATAGTAAAAACTCATCCATATACATATTCATGAAATCTCTTTACAGCAGATACAACAGCAAGAGCTTCTTTATCGATTTGACTAGTTACGTTCAGCTTTTGATAAAGTTCTTGAAAAATAGGCAATAGGGGCTTCACCATTTGGTAACACATGGCTCAAAATGGCTCCTACTCCAAATGGTGACGTGTCACATGTGATTGTTAAAGGCAAAGTCTCGTTATACTGCATTAAAACAGCATCTGAAGTTAATAGGTTTTTTTACTTGTTGGAACGCGTGCTCCTTTCAGTGCCCCCAGACCCAGATTGCTTTTTTTGTCTAGGAGCCGATGTAAGGGCTCGGCTATGGTAGCTTTGTGGGGCAGGAAGATGTTGTAAAAATTAATAAGCCCCAAAAAAGCTTGGAGATCGGTCTTAGTTCTGGGTCTTGGGGTGTTTTTGATTGCCTTTAACTTGCTATTGGTGGGGTGAATGCCTTGTTTATCGATTAAGTACCCCAGGAACTCTACTTTATCTGTACACAGTTGACATTTATTTTTTTTAACTTTAAGGCCAGAGTCTTTAAATTTCTGGAGAACCAGTCTGAGACGCTCCTTTAGTATTTCTCAATTAGGGGCAGCGATTAAAACGTCATCAAAGTAGGGTACAACCTCTTTTATTCCCTGTAATAGTCTCTCCATCAGACTCTGAAAAATCCCTGGGGCTACGCTAACTCCGAATTGGAGTCGGTTGCACTTAAAGGCACCTCGGTGCGTAACGATCGTTTGTGCCTCTGCTGTTCTTTTATCTACAGGCAGTTGTTGGTACGCCTGTGCTAAATCCAATTTAGCGAAGACTTTTCCGCCCCCAGGGAATGGAGAAGGTGTTGTACCACTGGTACCGGGTAAGCGTTCTGTTGAAGGGCGTGATTCAGGGTGGCATGGTAGTCCCCACAAATTCTTAATGATCCATCCGGCTTGATGGGTGTTACGATTGGGGTTTCCCAGGGAGTGTGGTCAGTTGGTTCTAACACACCCTGGGCTATTAATTTATCAAGCTGCTCGTCAATCTTTGGTTTAAGGACAAACGGTACTCGACGAGGCTTAAGGTGGATGGGGGCTACTTCAGGGTTAAGGTTAAATGATATCGGGGTCCCCTTGTACTCGCCTAGTTTGTCTGCAAAGACGTCCTGGAATTCTTGGACAATGGCCTTCTCCCAGTTGTCACTGCTGGTTTGGTGAATGCCGGCTACCTCAATCCCAAGTGGAGTGAACCATTGAAGGCCTAACAAGCTAGGCCAATCACAGTCGACGACAGTCAATGGTAAAGATGCAGTATGATTTTTGAATGAAACTCGGACTAGGCTGGATCCGACGACTGGAATTCAGTTTCCTTGATAGTTTTTGAGTATGATTCTTTGGAATCTGAGGTTTTGCCGCCGGACGGCAGGGATTAATTGTTTAAGGGTCTTCCAGGAAACCATGAGTTGGCGGAGCGGGGCATTGGTGCGGCGCATTCGAGCAGCCAACTTCCTGGTTGCTTCTGCGGCAGTAGCGTCAGCAATGGCATCTGTAAGGCTGATGTCGCCTTTCGCCATCAGCTTACTCTGCACGTTAGGTGTATCTAAACCCAGAACTATTCGGTCTCACAGGGCTTCTTTGAGGTCAGCGAACCCACAGAGGCCTCCCAGGTTCCAGAGATCCGCGATGAAATCTGCAACGCTCTCTCCCTTCCGCTGGTCTCTCTGGTAAAATTCATGTCTTCGGACAAGGTAGGTGCATAGTAGGAGGGGCTCGAGGACGTCCCAGTTCATGGATTTCACCTCAGCCGGTTTCGCCAGTGCCTTGGCCATCTTAAACATGGTAGGGCCACAGTGAGTCAGGAATACCGCTCGCTTTTTTCCAGTAGTGGCATCCTTCAAGTTGTTGGTCTCCAGAAAAATCTGGAATCGGTCCATATATGAGTCCCAGTCTTCTTGTGTTGGGTCGAATGGAGCAGGTGGTATGATGCCGCCGGTCATGGTTTCTGCCATTGATGCGCCTTCAGCCACGTGCTCTGTTTAGTGTTCTGTAGTGTTCAGTCAGCTCTGATGTCTCCGTATACCATCCTCATCGCCAGTGTTAAGTTCTGCACATGGGTGCAAGGAAC
The DNA here is from genome assembly GCA_033807585.1 of Hydrophis major. Taxonomy (NCBI): domain Eukaryota; kingdom Metazoa; phylum Chordata; class Lepidosauria; order Squamata; family Elapidae; genus Hydrophis; species Hydrophis major. The sequence continues at coordinate 183,759,156 of CM066330.1, read as the reverse complement.
GGAGACGAGACGGTGAACAGTGAACTTCAACTCTTTATTAATCATTGTGGAACAGAGCAAAACCCTAGGGCAGCAGCAGCCCTTTTATAGGCAAGCTGCTGATCTAGTAACCAATAAGAAACATGGAGCGTTAACCCCCTTAACCAATGAGAGAGGCCCGTTAACAGCCAATCAGATTCTCCTGAACGGCTAGAACCCTGCTCTTTTCTAAAGGTTTTGATAAACTTTATTTAAGCATTTTATTAGTTCATAACACAAACAAACAAAAACAACCCAACACTTTAATCATAGCCACAGAATAACAAACTAAGGCTTACTTTTATTCTCACTTACATTTTTGTCTATTTACAGAGGTCTCTAAATATCATAAGCTTCAGCAGTAAACATGCAGCATGATTTTCTTAGTGGGATTGCTTCAGTCTTTTCTTCAGTAGCTATTCTGTTACATTTCTTTCAGGTCTGGCCTATAATTTTTTTTTCATCATTATTATTATTCATTCCTGCTGGCAAAATAAAAGATTAAGTTTCCCCCTTTGTTATTGGACAAGGTTTACTGGAATGAGAGAGAATATAAAGCTTTTGGACCTTTGCAATATTCCAAAGAAGTAGCAAAGAAGAAAGAAATAATGATATGTGTGTGAACACTATTTACTATGAAATTTCACTCAGAAGAAGGTTCGTAGATTTGTAACAGGACTATTGTAGGCCATCAAATCCAACCTTCAGCTCAGTAAAGGAATCCAAATTAAAGCACATTTTAAAAAAAGGCTGGCTGCCTACCATTTGACTACATCTAGTAAAGGTGAATCCATCATCTGTTTAGAAAATTGATTCTACTGCCCAACTGCTTTTATTATTGAATGCTTTCTCTAGCACTCAATAGGTACCTGCCTCCCTGTAAATTGAATCCATTATTCTGTGTCCACCCTCTGGAACTTCTTTTATGTGACAATTTTCCTCTTATTTAAAGATCTCTGTCATATTCTCCTTCTGGCTTTGGAGACAGAACTGCGTCAATCACTATGAACCTCAGTATTTTGTTTTTTGTTTTAAAATATCCCTTTCTCTGAACCTGAAACATTCCTAAAGTATGGCACCCAGAACTGGATACAGCATCCAGGATTAAATCTGACTGAAATAAAGAGGAATTAATACTTTCTATTTCTGGAAATTATATTTCTATTGATGGTAGCTACAATTGCATTTTTGTCTGCTGGATCACATTCAAGTTACAATCAGTATGATTCTAAAAGCTTTTACATAAATACTATTATTTATTTATTTTTCTAACTGACATACTTTACTCTTGCATAAAATCCATTTGATTACTTTCAGTTTATTTCTCTAAATTATCAAGATTAATGAGATTTCTTTTTTCTAGGATATTAGCTCTATCATATGAGATTAATTCTGTGATCTGCAATTTGATATGCAATTTGATAAGCACACCTCTTGATTCTGGTCATGAATTAAAATTTTAATACTATGAGGGTCCAAGGTGATCCTTGTGGCACCTTGCTCAATGTGTCAAATTTGATGAAGAACCATTAATGAGCATTGTTGTATAAGATTTTTGGGTCAGTTATCTCACCACTTAATTTTCATACCACCCGCTCTACATATTACTAGATTGCTGATCAGTATGTCATGGGTACTTTGTCAAATTCTTTGCTGAAATAGCAGTATATTATGTATTAGGAAATCTAGATGATCAAAATATGAGAAGCTTTGGTGTGACAAGTAAACAAATAAACCCATCCTGATTTTGGTAATTGCATAAAGAGGTTAAGTGGATCGCCATGATCTGTTCTAGAATCTTCTATCTTATTTCCTCTTTTTGAAGATTGGGATATGTGCTTTTTCTTGCCACTTCATCTGTTTCCCAAGATTTCTTACAAATGATGTATGAAGATTCAGCCAAAGTATCACCTGGTTGGTTCCTTACTCTAAGAAGAAACTCATCTAGTTCGGGAGATTTATTCCAGTTGAAAATATATACTGTACTTATTTTCAGTAGACAGATAAGCTACTTTCCCAGGACTGAAAACCTTAGTGGGGGCTTGTAATTTCCCTTTCCAAAGAGAATCTAAATTAAAGAAAGAGAACATACACTGTGTAGAAAGGACAACATCTTTGTTATAATTCTCTTAATGGATGTTTTGGGAAACGTGCTAGTTAATGTAGGCAAACTAAGATGAAGAATGAACATTTTGATTCAACGTGAAATTCTCAAAATATCCTTTGTCCACCTCAATTCTTAATGACAATGGCAGTGGTATTATTCCTACTGTAATATAAAGACATTTGAGTACCTCTTAATCACTTTACCAGCTGGATAAATCTGGGTTAATTATTTATTAACACAGACTGAACATTAAGTAGCTTGGTAAAATAACACACACTCCTATGCTTTCTCCATAAATCAAAGAGTATAACAACAGTTTTGGTTGCCATTTCTTCCCCTCCCCCCCTGATTTGTCTACAGCCGCTGTTAGATGGTGAAAAGATTAGCATTAGTACCAACAAATAGAAACCAAACACAAACATACCTTATCCCTGGAATGTTATTATGTTACATATTTTAAAACATTTGCATAAAACATTTGATTCTCATCTCTTTGGAACATTTCTGGTATTACCTTTCCTTGTCATAAGAGTTTTGCTTTACATATGCATCTACTTTGGCAGTACAATTGTCCAAGGAGATTCACACTTTGAAAACATGGCTAACTGCAATCTCTCTGTGAAATACAAATAAAAGACTAAACTTTATCTCTCAGGGGCATCATTCTTATGGCAACAGAAGGACCATGAAATTCAGGCCAGATGCCAGAAAACCTCAAGTCTGGGAAGGTTAAAAAGCTTGTGATAGGGGTTCTGTGCATGAAACCAGCAAGATATGGAGGTGACTCCATGGTGACTTGTTGTATCATCACAAAAGACTATATATTTCAGTTGTTTATTACTATGTTATCACATTATTTATAGATGTCTGAGGCTATTAAGAGATATTCTCTTAATAGAAAGGCACTTAAAATATAATGTTGTTCTTTATAGGTAAATTCTGCTAGAATTAGAAATGGGGTAATCCATGGATGCTTTATAAATTAGGGATGTCTAACCTTGACAACTTTAAAATTGGTGGACTTCAATTTCCAGAATTCTGGAAGTTGAAGTACACAAGCCTTAAAGTTGCCATGGTTGGACACCCTTGCTTTAAAACTTCCAAACCTAAGAATGATCTAAGTATGAACTGAATTTACTCCAATAAAAGCCATTCTCCTTTTCATTATCATATGACATTTTCGATTTCATAGTGTTAGATAATTTCCCACTGTCTCTCCAAATCCCTTCTGCCTCTTTTCAGAATCATTCTGCATAAATTTAGAGGCAAACCAGCAATTTTTAACAGCATGAGATATTTTTTCCAATGAAGATTTGAAACAATATGCTAAATCTCCTTTCTAAACATTCAAGTATTTGAATATAGAAGTAGGTTTCAAATCAGAAAAACAGACGGTGAAACTTACCTGACAACTCATATATGGATGAATGCAAAAATATACAACTGTCCAGTGGTTGCTGTAGATACTGTGATGAAGTTTACATAACCAGATTTGACATTCAAGGAAGCAAGCAAAGGAAGCAGATTGTGCTATGGTTATAGAGATGGATTAGGACTGGGAGATTAAGAAGTTACGGCTCAATCTCCAACTAGAGTATAAAATTAAAATAGGAGTAGGGAACTATTCAACTTCCTTGAGTTCCTAGAGAGAAAATGAAATATATCACTTATATGAATAAGTGATGAAATGAAATATATCACTTATATGAATAAGTGAATGAAAATCCAACAGGTCTTATTATTATACAATATTGTTTCTCTTCCATCCCAATTCCCATCCTTCCGAGTTGATTAAAGCATATAGAAATAGCTGGCCATTGTGAGAAAATATCATATCATATCTGGAGGACACCAAGTAGAAAACAATCAATTTAGCCAAGCTTGATGCTGAAATAAAGCCAAAAAGAAATTTTTCAGATTTGCAATTGTCAGTCTTAATACTATTTCTGAAGAGGCACAGTCTAAAATAACTGTTCAGATAAAACTCTATGCTAGAAATCCTATTTTTTTTTACTGATTTTCCACATCATCTTTACATTGGGGTGGCGATATAAAAGACATTGTGGGCATGCAAATAAGCTCTGACATAAATAAATTTATATTTGCCTAATTTATGTGAAATATTTTCTCTCTTTTTAAAAAACAATACAGCATACCAGAAAAAGATGGATGCAATTAAATATGAATTTTCCTCACATGACAAGCTCTCTCTTTTTTCTTATGTCTATGTGGGAAACATTGATTCAATTTCTTTTAAAAAATTAAACAGCTTACAAAAACAGAAGAGCCCATTTTCCTTATATGAATTTTAACTAATCATAGAAAACATTCATCTTGGAAGCAATCTTCCAATAACTCATTGATTATTTGGGATGGAAAATTAAAGAGAAAGATGGTGCTGCCAATTCAAATGTGGAGTATGATCCATATCCAGGGGTGTTCACAGGGGTTGTTTAAAAATGTCAGGTGGTAGCTTTGGCTCTCTGATCAAAGCTGTGTAAAAAAAGGGCAACACTTTGATCACACAGCTGCAGCTCCCATCTTTCCTTTTTTTAAAAAAAAAAAAAACCTCCTTATGGACACCCTTGATATAACTTGTGTTCCAAAGGCCTATACCTTACATCTGTGCAGATCCTTCAAAAGAGATACTCCACGATGGGAGGTGTCCAAGTAAAACACATCTCCACAAATCATTAAAACAGCCATGTGGATTTCCCCACCCCCACAGAAGCTATCAAGGCCCTTCCCAGTTTCTTTGCCAGAGGAGTATCCCGTTTGATTTTCTGAGGGGAGCTTCCACCTTCTGTAACTGTAGGAAGAGATTGCACATGTATGTTGATATAAGGAAATACAAATAATCAACACTTGCTTATTTTTACCTCTTTGTTGATTCATGGTGTTGCCAATGTAAACTCGGAAGGTAAAAGTATCATGTTCAAATAAGGCAGCTATAAATCTAGGTTGGACACATCCTGCCCTAAATATAGAGCCTTAAAATTGAATGTTGTTCAGAAATAATGAGATTGGGTCAACGAGCCGGGGAATTATTAACAGACCCCACTGGATGCTTAAAGGCTAATAATGTACAAACTGGAGAAAGAAAAAAAGAAGAAGCATGCTTTAGATATGGATCTATTAAGACATCCAGGTGTTAAGGATATTTTTGAGGCTTTTAGAGGAAGTGTGTTCCAAAGGAAGAGGAGCATCTACCCAAAATATATTTTTATCTTTTCTGGTCAGCTTGTCTTGAAGTGCAGCCAACCTTCCAAGTGACAGCTTTCCAGTTTTCTATAGATCTGAGGAAACCTTGAAATCTGCATCCCCCAAAAAGCTTTCTATAGCCAAACCCTGTGTAAGTTCTCTGCATATATTTTGAGAATAATGCATCTTTCCTCCAAGTGAAAACTTATGATAATTTTTGAAACCTCCTTGGTATTTTTCAGATATGTTAAGAATACATCTCCCAACATTGTCAAGTCCCACTCAGTGGTCAGTAGAATCTTGGAGGTCATAATCCCAGTAATTCTACTGGGCACTAAATTGGGTTTCATTAAGTTCTAACAGAAATAACAGGATGACAGAGTTGGAAGTGACTTTTGAGGTCTTCTAGTCCAACCCACTGTTCAAGCAGGAGATTTTATACCATTTCAGACAAATGATTTTCTAGTCTCTTTTGGAAATCCTCCAGCGATGGAGCACCGGCAATTTCTGAAGGCAAGTTGTTCCACTGATTAATTGTTCTCTCTGTCAGGAAATTTGTCTTTATTTCTAGGTTGGTTTTTTTTCCTTCATTAGTTTCCATCCATTGCTTCTTGTTTTGCCTCCAGGTGCTTTAGAGAAGAGTCTTCTTTGTCGGGATAATCAGATATTGGGAGAAAAATAGTTTTGCAGTGCATTTACATTAAGATTGCAGTCCTAGGAATACTTATTAAGAAGTGAACTGCATTTGTTACAGTGAGATTTGCCGTTAAGCAAATATGCTGAGATTTATACTACAACATGCTAGTCTTTTCTGAGGTGAACATCTCATTATTGGATTTATTTTTTCCTATCCAGGCATTATGGAAGACTAGATCTCAGATCCAACAGCTGAATTATTTCATGTACCTCTATGAGCCATTCCCTGACCTGTTGTAATATGGAAATTGATTTTAAATTGGTATTTTATTCAAGACTGTTTCTGAACTACATTAAAATATCCACATATGGACCCACACATTCTTTTAGCAAAACAGCAAGGACTCTTCTACTACCTGACAATAGCAGACCAGTATGTAAAATGTGCAGATAATGCTAAAAAGCATCTTCTAGTTCAACATGGCCAAGGAACAACTTCAAAAATATCTACCTGATAAAAACATAACAAAAATTAAGGTTTGTTTCCAAGTAAACATCGTTAATGTGTATTAACAACTTCATTAGATGTAGAGAGGCAGTATTTATTTCAGTAAATAATTTAGTGCTTTAGAACCTATTGCAAGAGAGAATGTTTTCCATCTCAATACTGTACAAATAACTTTGCAAGATGGATTTTCAAACCTTCCTGCCCCTTCTTGCAGTCCTATTCTTCCTGCACCTTTGCTATTTACATAATGACAAACATACATGCTAATTTGTTTTATTTCTGGCTCGGTCCTAGAATTGTTACATTCAAAAGGAACAAGGAGCAGGCAGTTAAGTCAAATAACTGTCCTCTATTGATTAAGTCAAGAATGCTTATGTGGCTCAAGCTAGGAGATTGGCAAACAAATTAGGACCTTCTTCATGGTGACAGGAAGGAGAAGGAACAGGAAGAATGAAATATATTCAGTTTTTAGGCAGTGTTCCATACTAGTAGGCTTGTAGGCCTGCAATTCCTATTAGTCCGGTAAAGCCGGGCTATGATTGGATGATACGAAGCATTCTGATTGGTTCTTATTCGGCTGCCGCGATTGGGTAAAACCAAGTGCGGCAAGCTCAAATGCCTGCCATAGGCTGCCTAGCCACAGCCAGCTCTATAAAAAGAGCTGCCGCAACTGGGTCTTTTGTCTCAGTATCTGGGTATTCAATAAAGAGCTGTTGTCACTACATCGATGTCTCGTCTCTCCTTGGGACCCACCGCCCAGACTTAACACTGGCGACGAGGGTGGGATACTGAGACAACAGAGCTGACCAGCACGTGGCAGGAAGCGTTTAAACAACCAGCAAGATGACCAGCAGCGCCGTGCCACCCGCACCATTTGATCCGGCTAGCGAGGACTGGGAGTCCTACATCGATCGTTTCCAAATGTTCTTGGAATTGAACAACCTGAAGGACGCCACAGGCAGCAAGAAGCGAGCGGTCTTTCTAACACACTGCGGACCCACTGTTTTTAAAATGGCCAAAGCACTTGCAAAGCCCACAGGCATCAAGACCATGGATTGGGATACTCTAGCTCCCATCCTCCGGAACCACTACGCCCCGGCAATGCCAATCCTCATCTGGCGGCATGACTTTTACCAGAGGGACTAGCGCGAAGGTGAGAACATTGGAGAGTTCGTAGCCGACCTGAGGAAGCTAGGAGGCTTGTGCGGACTTGCCAATCTAGACGAAGCCATGCATGACTGTCCTCAGCCTGAAAGACCCAGCTCTCCAAAGCAGGCTGATGGCCAAAGGGGACATCTCCTTCACTGACGCCATGGCTGAAGCCACCACCGCCAAGGCCACCCGTAAGTCAGCAGCGCGAATGCGGCATTCAAATGGAACTAACTGCCAACCTACCAGCGAGATGGCAACTGCAGCAGAGAAACACATGGCATCCACCCACCACGGCGACATTGAATCCCCCTCTGACAGTGAAGAGGAAGAAATTCACAGACTTCAGTCGGAACGCAAGCAATGAGACCGGTGCGGTTGTAAGTCGAGTTACCAATGTGCCGGCTGTGGAGGAAATCACCCCTGATCCGAATGTAAATTCCTGGACGCTGTTTGCCATTTTTGCGAAAAACGTGGGCATATTGCCAAAGTATGCTGCAACAAATGAAATTCCAGCCCCCGACGACAAGGAAACAGGCCAAGAAGAGGTGATGGCACCCCTACCATGAGCCGGGACCACCAAAATGACAACCAGGACAGCTGACCCAGGAAGTTCAACGAGGCACCCAGAAGAGAGGAAACGCACCAAACAGTCACAATTGGCCACTTTTCATCAATAGACGCATGGAAGATTCAAGTAGAGGTTACCATTGAAAATCAACCTTGTACCATGGAGGTAGACTCCAGCTTTTCCCTCTCTATGGTCTCCCGGAGGACCATAAAACGACTAATCCCTAGCATCCGCTGCTAAGAGCTAAGCAACCAGAAGCTAATATTGAGAGACTATCAAGGTAATCGCATTCCGGTCGCTGGTACTGGACATTTCAAAGTTTTGTTCAAAAATCACACTACCATCCTACCACTCACAATCGTTGATAAAGATCGATCCAGCCTACTCGGGTTACAGTGGTTCGCACCGTTGGGGATTGAGATGGCAGGCATCAACCACAAAGAAGACGAAGATGGGAAGCAGCCCTCATCCAGGACTTCCAAGAAGTCTTCAGTGAACATCTAGGCAAGTACAAGGGGTCCCCTATCTCATTTAATCTCAGCCCTGACATCTCTCCCATCCATCTCAAACTGCGCCGAGTGCCTTTTGCACTCAAACCTAAAATAGATGAACAATTAGACAAACTAATAGTGCAAGGTATATTAGAACCCATCAATCATGCCTGATGGGAGACCCCAATTGTCACCCCCATCAAACCTGATGGCTCCCTGAGAATTTGTGGTGACTACAAGGCCACCCTCAACCATGCATTACAGCAGAGCACCTACCCAGTGCCAGTGGTCCAGCATCTCCTGCACTCACTAGGGGATGGCAAAATCTTTGCAAAGCTCGACTTGGCTCAAGCTTATCAACAACTGCCAGTTGATGCTGAAACTGCTGAAGCCCAAACTATAGTGACACATAGAGGGGTGTTCAAATGTAACCGGCTCCAGTTTGGGGTCAGCGTCGCACTGGGCATTTTTCAAAGTTTAATGGAGAGACTGCTGCAAGGAATTAAAGGAGTCGTGCCCTATTTCGATGATGTTCTCGTAGCAGGTCCCACCAAAAAACAATTAGAAAAATGACTAAGAGCGGTCCTACAGAAATTCAAAGACGCTGGCCTCAAGGTGAAGAAAGAAAAGTGCCAATAATGCACTGAACGGGTTGAATTTCTTGGCTACCTCCTTGACAAACAAGGAATTCACCCCCCAGAGAAAAAGTTGAAAGCCATCAAAACGCCCCCAGACCAAAGAACAAAACAGACCTCCAAGCCTTCCTTGCACTTACAAATTTTTATAACATCTTTTTACCCCAGAAAGCGACTGTCGCAGAACCTCTGCATCGACTCCTTGATAAAAGGGCTTCCTGGATATGGGGACAGCAAGAGGAGCACGCTTTCCACCAAATAAAAAACCTTTTGACTTCAGACACTGTTCTCATTCAATATAATGAGACACTACCATTGACCGTCACTTGCGACGCATTGCCTTTTGGGGTTGGCACCATCCTGAGCCACGTTTTACCAAGTGGAACAGAAGCCTCCATTGCATTCTTTTCCAGGACCTTGTCCAAGCTGGAGAGGAACTATAGCCAGCTGGACAAGGAAGCCCTAGCCATCGTCTCGGCAGTCAAGAGATTCCATGAATACATCTATGGTAGGACATTTTCCATTATTACGGATCATAAGCCCCTACTTGGCATATTGGCGGGTGACAAACCCACTCCACACATCTTGTCACCTAGAATGACAAGATGGTCTGAATTCCTTGCTGCTTACAATTACAAATTGATACATTGCCCTGGCAAGACTATCTGCCACGCCGACGCCTTAAGCTGCTCCCCCTTGCCAGATTTGCAAGAGGACCCAGCACCCACATTACCAGTCTTGCAAATTGAGACAATTCCCATGCCACCAGTAACTGTGCAAGACATCGCCCATGAAACTAAAAAGGACAAACGCTTGGCGTGAGTTCTCAGCTGGGTAGAAAGGGCATGGCCTGAAACCGAGCCAAATGAACTTTTTAAACTGTTTAAAAACTGGAAAACTGAACTCTTTTCGTAGAGAGGTTGCGTGTTGTGGGGAGACCGGGTAGTGATACCAGAGACACTACAGAAAAAAGTTTTAGACTTGCTGCATGACGGGCACCCCGGTATTGTGGGCATGCAAGCCCTGGCCAGGAGCTATGCTTGGTGGCCGGGCATGGACAAGCAAATTGAAACCTGGGTCGCCGCTTACAACAGATGCCAGGAGACTCGCTCGGCTCCCCCAAAAGCCCCACCATTAGAATGGGAGACACTTAGAGACCCTTGGTCACTCATCCATATTGGCTTCGCAGGGCCAACCAGACCTTCTTAATAACTGTTGACACTTATTCAAATTGGCTCAAGGTGAGCAAAATGAGGACAACCACCACGGAAGCTGTCATCCAGAAACGAAATAGACTTTTCACCACACATGGTCTCCCAGATGTTATCATTTCCGATAATGGGCCACAATTTACCGCCTTGGCTTTTGAACAATACCTGACAGATCGCGGCATCCGACACGCATTGACATCGCTGGCTCACCTGGTGGCGAGTGGTAGAGCTGAATGCATGGTTCAATTTACAAAAAAAACTCTGTATAAAATGGAACATGGCGATATCCACGAGAAGATCACAAGGATGCTTCTCCTACAACATATCACACCGAATATGACCAACAACAAGAGCCCAGCAGAGCTACTAATGGGCAGATGACCTTCAGACCGACTACACCCAGCATACACTCCAGAAAAACCCCTTGGTTCCAGCAGCAAGCACCGTGCATTCAAGGTAGGAGATGCTGTATTTGCCAAAAACTTTAGGGGGGACCCACTGTGGATCCCTGCAAAAATCACCCAAGTCACTGGCCCCCGTTCCTACCGGCTCAAGACCATCGATGGCAAATCGTGGAAACGGCACATTGACTAGCTAAGAACCCGGCTGACCATTTTCCCCCTCACGGACTCCAACCAAGAAATCAGAGGTGGGGGAGAAACCTCAAACTCAGAAACCGAATAAATACCGGTACAAATAGAACACCCCCCACAGACATTAAATAAAAACCAACAATACTTACCAGCAAGAAGGGAGTCGTGGCAGGTGGGCACAATACTTACCAGCAAGAAGGGAGTCATGGCAGACGGGCACTTTGCCTGGAAACAGCAGCTGGAAAAGCTCCACCAACCCAGAAAGCCCAGGCAGGAGCAGCAAACGACTCAACCGACCCAGAATCACCAGGTGGGAGTCGCAGCCAGACCGGCTCACCTTTCCAGGCGGTTCCATACAGCAGCTTGGGAGCAACACGGAGCCCGTCCGAACCTGAGGGTGAACAGAAACTTTATGAACTGCGCAAGTCTAGTAGGCAGGTACGAAGACCCGCCTACTTGCATGATTACGTTACCCCACCCTTTGGACGGAACCAAGAGGGGAGGGGTGTTCCATACTAGCAGGCTTGTAGGCCTGCAATTCCTATTGGTCCAGTAAAGCCGGGCAATGATTGGACGATACAAAGCATTTTGATTGGTTCTTATTCGGCTGCCGCAATTGGGTAAAACCAAGCGTGGCAAGCTCAAATGCCTGCCATAGGCTGCCTAGCTGCAGCCAGCTCTATAAAAAGAGCTGCCACGGCTGGGGTCTTTTGTCTCAGTATCTGGGTATTCAATAAAGAGCTGTTGTCACTACATCGATGTCTCATCTCTCCTTGGGACCCACCACCCAGACTTAACAGGCAGCACTCCAGGGTTATTTCAACTGCAGTAGGCCATGTCATACGGTTTGTAATCTGTTAAGTCTGGAGCATGGGTGCGAATGATGGAGATGAGCCAATAGAACAGTTAACTTCAAACTCTTTATTTGCATATTGTGACAGCTCAAACTGGAGGGCTGCTATAGCCTTCCTTATATAGGCAACTTATTCACTATTCAACCAATAGCAAGCCTGGAGTGCTAGCTCCGTTAACCAATGGGAATGGCCTGTTAATGGCCAATCAGATGCTCCTGAACGGACCAATCCGATCCTGCCATTAACAGCCAATCAGAAGTGCAGGGCCAGAACCCTGCACTTGACTTCAAACTCAAGATAACTTTATTGGTATTATTCATTCACAACACCCCTTTCCCCCGGCTTCTGCCCACGGGGCGCGGTCCTTCAGGTAGGACGGCTGTTTTATTAGTCTTTTCGATTTTCGCAAAGTGCCTGGCTATTGGCTGCACTTCTGCTGAGGTAGATCGTTGTTTAACGGTAGGGGTGCCTCTGGTTCCAAGTTCGCGTTCCCGTCGTCACCAATATCACTGGCCACTGCCTGAGGTGAACTCACTCCGGTCCCTGGTTCCTGTTCCTGCGTTTCAGTTCCATTATCAGTCTCTTCGAAAAGGTTTCCCTCTAATTGTAATTCACTTTCCTCTGTATCTCCCCCCCCTCTGTTTGGTCATAAGGGAGTTCGGAAGTGCGAGACGGTAGCCGCGATCTATGTGGCGCTTCCAAAGTCTGTCATCAGGGCACTGAACGAGGTATAATTTTGGGCCGGTTACGCGGATTACGGTCGCCTCTACCCACAGCAGATTGCCCAATAAGTTTTTAGCAAATACTAAATTGCCTACCTGGAAGGTATGGCATCGGCTGCTGGATCCGAGTGGCTTTTCTGGTTCGTAGGCTGGGTGTAACCGATCGAGGTGGGAGCGGAGCTTTCGTCCCATTAGCAGCTCGGCGGGAGTTTTGTTGGTGACGCTGTGAGGTGTGATGTGCTGCAGGAAAAGGATCCGGTTGATTTTCTCGTCAATGTTGTCATAGTCCATCTTTTGGAGAGTCTTTTTGACGAATTGTACCATGCGCTCAGCCCTACTGTTGGCAGCAGGGTGCACAGGCGAAGTGAGCGCATGTCGAATACCGCGGTCATCCAGGTACTGCTCAAAAGACAGCGTGGTAAATTGGGGCCTGTTGTCGGATACCAGAACATCTGGTAATCTGTGGGTTGCAAAAAGTCTTTCCAGTCTTTTGATGACCACGTCAGTGGTCGTGTTGCTCATACGGTGATTCTCGAGCCAATTCGAGTAGGCGTCAATGGTTAGCCAAAACGTGTGGCCTTTGGTTGGCCCAGCAAAGTCCAGATGGATGCGGGACCAGGGTCCCCGTGGCGTCTCCCATTTGGTTGGGGTTGCCTTTGGTGGAGCGTTGCTTACTTCTTGGCATCTCTTGCAAGTTTTAACCCACGATTCGATTTGTCTGTCGATGCCTGGCCACCACATGTAGCTTCGTGCGAGGCCCTTCATGCACATGATGCCAGGGTGGCCATCGTGCAAGGTTCTTAGCAGCATCTGTTGGAGCCATTCTGGGATAACGACTCTATCACCCCAGATGACACAGCCCTTCTGTGAGAACAACTCTGTTTGACGACTTTTGAATGGTGCAAAGTCGTCTGGTACTTGGTCCAATGGCCATCCACGTTCCACCCATATGAGGACTCGCGCCAAGATGGGGTCGTGTTTTGTTTCTCTCGCGATGTCACGGGCAGTTAATGGCGGCATGTGGAGTGTCTCGATCTGCAACGCTGTTATCGTTGGTGCAGGATCATTGATAGTTTCAGGGAGCGGTATACGGCTCAGCGCGTCGGCATGGGGAATGGCTTTACCGGGACGATATTGTAGCCAATAATTGTAGGCAGCCAAGAATTCTGACCAGCAAGTCATTCTGGGAGAAAGTATGCAGGGAGTTGGCTTGTCCCCAGCGATGATACCCAGCAATGGTTTGTGGTCAGTTACAATGGTGAAAACCCAGCCGTACATGTACTCATGAAATCTTTTAACAGCTGATACGATCGCCAGGGCTTCTTTATCGATCTGGCTGTAATTTCGCTCGGTTTTCGAGAGCGTCTTTGAGAAGTAAGCAACAGGGGCTTCGTTTCCGTTAGGTAACACATGGCTCAAAATGGCGCCCACTCCAAAAGGCGATGCATCACATGTAATGTTTATTGGCAAAGTCTCATTGTACTGCATTCGTACGGCATCCGAAGTCAGTAGTTTTTTCTCATTATGGAATGCCTGCTCTTCTTTGTGACCCCATACCCAAATTGCTTTTTTATCTAATAGACGATGTAAAGGTTCAGCGACAGTCGCCTTGTGCGGCAAGAATACATTATAGAAATTGATGAGGCCTAAGAACGCCTGGAGGTCAGTCTTGTTCTGCAGTCTGGGAGCGTTTTTTACTGCTCTCAATTTGCTATCGGTAGGGTGAATACCCTGACTGTCAATTAAGTACCCTAAGAATTCAACACGATCGGTATACAGTTTGCACTTATTTTTTTTTGACTTTCAGGCCTGCTTCCTGGAATTTTTGTAATACCAGTCTTAAACGCTCCCATAAGATTTTTGGAGTGGGGGCAGCAATGAGCACATCATCAAAATAGGGGACAACGCCCTTGATCCCCTGCTTCCCTGCAATAGTCTCTCCATTAGGCTCTGAAAGATCCCTGGGGCTACACTGACTCCGAATTGGAGCCACGTGCACTTAAAGGCACCTCGGTGTGTTACGATAGTCTGTGCCTGTGCCGTTTTTTTGTCAACTGGCAGTTGCTGATAAGCCTGAGCTAAGTCTAGTTTAGCAAAGACTTTTCTGCCCCCCAGGGAATGGAGGAGGTGTTGTACCACCGGCACCGGATATGGGTTCTGTTGCAGGGCGTGGTTTAGGGTGGCATGGTAGTCCCTACAAATTCTAATTGAGCCGTCCGGCTTAATTGGTGTCACAATCAGCTTTTCCCATGGAGAGTGGTCAGTTGGCTTTAAGACTCCCTGGGCAATCAACTTATCAAGCTGCTCGTCGATTTTCGGTTTTAGAGTGAACGGAACTCGACGAGGCTTAAGGCGGATGGGAGCTATCTTTGGATTAAGGCTAAAGGATATCGGGGTCCCCTTGTACTCGCCTAGGTTTTCCTCGAAGACATCCCTGAATTCATGGGCGAGGTCTTCCTCCCAGTCACTGCCGCCGATTCGGTTAATGCCTGCCACTTCAATACCGAGTGGTGCGAACCATTGCAGGCCTAACAGACTAGGCTGGTCCTTATCGATTATCGTCAGAGGTAAGTATGCCGTGCGGTTCTTGAATGCAACCCAGACTTGACTGGATCCTGCGACTGGAATTCGGTTCCCCTGGTAGTCCTTTAACACGAGCCGTTGGAATTGAAGGTCTTGGCGCCGGATAGTGGGGATGAGTTGCTTGAGGGTCTTCCATGAGACCATTGAAAGAGACAATCCTGAGTCAACTTCCATTTGGCAAGGCTGATTTTCAATGTTCACGTTGACTCGAATTTTCTTAGCATCTAGCGAAGAGGCATGGGCAATAGTGAGTGTTTGGTGGGCCTCTTCCCGTCTCGCTAGACAACTCACGGGTCGGTTTCTGTAGGAGTGGTTTACTGGTTCTCACCTTACAGGGTGATTCCCTGTCGATTGGCGGAGATTGGTTCCTTTCGAGGTCTGGCTGGGTCGGAGGAGGCTTCTGCAGACCCGTCCGATGTGGCCTTGTTTCCTGCACTCCTGGCAGAGCGTGTCGCGGAATTTGAAATTGGAGCGGTAATGGTTGGCGCTGCAGCCAGCGCACGGTTGCTGGGACTTCGGGTATCGGTCCCGATCGGACCACAAGCGATGGACCTCTTCTTCGTCTCTGTCTGACGACGAAGAAAGGTCCTCATAATGGGCCGTCTTCAGCTGCCCTTCTGCATTAGGTGAAACTTCGCCGGCCGGTGGGTGTGCTGGAGTGCGATTTTGGCGTAGTTGGGCAGCCGACTTCTTGGTCGCCTCCGCTGCTGTAGCTTCAGCTATGGCATCTTTAAGGGTGATGTCGCCCTTTGCCATTAATTTGCTCTGTACGTTTAGAGCGTCTAGCCCGAGGACTACTCGGTCCTCAAGGCCTCTTCTAGGTCGGTGAAATTCAAAGGCCTCCTGTGTTCTGGAGGTCTGCAACGAAATCGGCGACGCTTTCTCCTTTCCGCTGGTTCCTTTGATAGAACTCGTCTCGTCTCACGAGTGTTGGAACGATTGGTGCATAGTGGGCCCTTAGCAACGGTTCGAGGATGTCCCAGTCCATGGCCTTCACTTCAGCTGGTTTCGCTGGTGCCTTGGTCATTTTGAATACCGTCGGGCCACAGTGTGTTAGGAATACCGCCCGTTTCTTCCCGGTTGTGGCATCCTTCAGATTATTCGTTTCCAAAAACATTTGAAAACGATCCATGTAGGACTCCCAGTCCTCTTGAGCTGGATCGAACGGAGCGGGTGGTACTTCGCCGCTGGACATGGTTCCGCCGTTGTGCGCTTCAGCCATGTGCTTAGTTGTCTTAGTTGGCTCAGATTCATCCAATCCCATCCTCGTCGCCAGTGTTAAGTCTGAAGCATGGGTGCGAATGATGGAAACAAGCCCGTAGAACAGTGAACTTCAAACTCTTTATTTACATATTGTGACAGCTCAAACTGGAGGGCTGCTATAGCCTTCCTTATATGGGCAACTTATTAACTATTCAACCAATAGCAAGCCTGGATCACTAGCTCCGTTAACCAATGGGAATGGCCTGTTAATGGCCAATCAGATGCTCCTGAACGGACCAATCCGATCCTGCCATTAACAGCCAATCAGAAGTGCAGGGCCAGAACCCTGTACCTGACTTCAAGCTCAAGATAACTTTATTGGTATTATTCATTCACAACATTATCTTTAACCTGGCCCCAATTGGCCTGCCTCTTCCTTAGTTCAGTAATCAGGAAGTGGTGTCAGCTAGACTACCAAGAGATGTCCTGGGCCTACCAAAGGAAATAAATAAATAAAAAAAGAAACTCTTAAAGATGTGAAATGGGATGTCGAAATCTCACAAGCATTTGTGCAAAAGCACTAGATTCTGGTAAAATTTTGTGGGTTTTTTGGACAAAATTGTAGCACTATTTTGGAGAGGTATTCACAGCAGTGTTTAGCAGTTTCTGAGTTCTTATGAAAGACTATGATGGTAGGGTGGTTGGTTTTTTTTTGCATGACCCTGAATCTGAAGATTTTCCCCTTAGACTTTTACTCACACTTGTGTATGGTATGTTGAACTTGCACACTACTATTCACAATAGTGAAGTCTGCATAGCTTTCCAGACTTCACATATGAATTTACAAATAGGATGATACTGGAGAATTCATCTCTGAACCCAGGCATCTCAGAAGGACACCAGGATGGGAAGCTGATCAAATGAGAGTCATCTCAAATGTTTGGCCAATTTATAGTCCCAAAGTTTTGTGTCCACTGAAGTTAATTTTTGGCTGGCCTATATTGGAATATTCCACAGGAAAAACAAACCATTTCTGAGGGTTTGGGGGCATAGGCCTTGGGAAAATTTAAAGCTGCATGTGTAACTAAAGCCATTTACAAACCCCTCTGAAGAAAGAAAGTAGTCCAAGTTATATAACATTTTTTAAACATCTGGCCATTATACTAAATAAAAACAGGCATCCTTTCCCAGCAGCAATTTGACTAAAGCAGAAGCATATTTTTTCAATCCGTTGGTTGCTTAATTCCCTGCTTCGAAGTGGCACTTGAAATCTTGGGTTTTCCAGCAGTAACCCTCTTTCCTATGGAGCAACTTTCAGTGTACAGTTGCCACCAGTTGCAAAATGTGCCTGAATTTGTATGATATGATTCAATTGGATTAACGCACATATGCATGTAACCCTGAATTTCTCTTCCACTCTAGCAGGAGTCTGGGAATATCAGAGCACCTTCGATTTCACACATAGGTGTGTCAGCAACAAGGGATATCTGCTCTCTCTTGTCCTCAGCAGCTTCCTTGTATTGTTTATCAAAGCATATCAGGACCTCCTTTCCCCTGGCCACTAAAAATAACATTTTGTTTGTTATTCACTTTGCTTTTCCTCTTCCTCTCCAGGTTTTCCCAGGAGATTCTTCATTTATCCTACACAGGAAAAGAATTATAAAGGCTATTCCTGGATCCTTTCCTCTGTGCATACATATGTATAAGTTTCTGTATATATTTGCATATGGAACTGTATACATACCTAGAATTAATTGATCAGTACATCAATCTCAATTATTCAAAAACTACAGCAAAACACAAGATAAACACAATGTTTTGTACAAGGTAAATTTTCTGCTGAATTTGACCTGGAAAATTGCTATTGGGGATATTGCAATATCCCCTTGGTTGCTTAATGGACAAATGTACAAGAAATGCACTTGGTGATGTTAGAAGTGTGTTGATTATTGATATGATGTAGTTATGTGTGTTGGTTGTAGATGTAGGTGAATGTGTGCTTTTATAAACAGGTAATGTTGGATACTGTTGGTGAAGTGTAGTGAATGCTAAATAGATTGTATAATGCATTACTTTTCAGAACCACATTATTTATGTTACCAAAACCTGTTAGGACAATGACTTTGAAAGGGAAAATAGAGTGATTGATTGCAAGTTGAACATATAAATGCTTTCTCTCCAAACAAAGTAAATAAACAAAACCGAGTAGCTGATTGGAATGTTTAGTTAAAGATGAGAGAATGCATGAAGAAATGTCAAGGAATGCAAATGCTGATAGAAAGATAGTAGGTAGCATGGAGCCTGCAATGAGGAATAACTATATTAAAAGAAGGAAAAGAAATTGGTGATAAGAATTATGCACAATAACTTTATTATACAGAGTGAGAGTTGGGTAGGTCAGGAAAAATACAAAAGGAAGTTAAACACAGTGGGAAGAAATGGGTGCAAAAATACAAGAATGAGGGTTGATTGTGGTCTGAATATAAAATTAAGCGACCAGTATAAAGACATACATTGAGGTGATCTGTTCTTATCCTGAGAAGGGATGAGAATAAAACCCCTTTGAAAGTTTGGGTTGGATGGGAGTAATGAAATTCACAGCAAGAAAAAGGTTTAAAGAAAAAAGGATGTGTTTGGAGCAGTGGATGGACGAAGTTTAAGCAAGGAAGTTTTGTAAGGCTAAAAAGGAAAGATTTAATGAATGGTGTTCATGTATACTATGCTAAACTGTATTTCATTTTTATTCCTATTATCTCATGCCTTTTGCTTATCATTTTTAAAATTTTCTGTGCTTTAGATAACATGGTTTACTCAGAAGAAAACTGCATGATAAGGTTTAAATGTATGTACATGTATGTAAGAAAATTTGAAACTGAAAATTAAGCCACATTTAGCCAATCATGAACATTAAGCTCATTAACATGAAAATACAGATGTGGTATAAGAGAATGTGTCTCATTAAGTATTTTTGTTTGCCAGCCTTGAGCAATGTGGGGCCAGTAAAATCCTCTCTTGATCCCAACAGAATGTTTTCTTTGAATTGTCTCCATCTATCAGTGTATAAGTGTAGTCTAAGCAGCTAGATTTTGTGATTGGTAAGGTGAACTTAATGGGAGGGACCACATGGACAGTTTCCACTGGACAGCCATTTGTCTGTAATGGTATAGGGCAGGTCTCCAACCTTGGCCGCTTTCAGATGTGTGGATTTCAACTCGCAGAATTCCTCAGCCAGAGTTGCTGGCTGAGGAATTCTGGGAATTGAAGTCCACACATCTGAAAGCGGCCAAGGTTGGAGACCTCTGGTATAGGGTCTCCTGTTTGAGCAGGGAGTTGGACTAGATAATCTCCAAGGTCCGTTCCAACTCTGTTTGCATTCCTTTGTCAAAAAGTATAAATGTCCCCACCCTACCCCAAGATGGAAGACACACAGAGAAAACAGGAGATATTTGGATCTCATGTAGCAATGATTTCAATTCCTTTCAAAAACGTTGATCAAGTTTCAGAGGTGAAGAGTAAACCCCACTAGAAAATTTGACCATTTTGCCACGGGGAATTCAGAGGGGGGTTTCAAATTTTAGGAGGGGATATGTACGGCCTATGGGCCTGAGGTTGTCCATGCTTCATGAAGCAAGATATTTGCCTGTCCTGGCTGAATCCAGGAGAACACATGTTTGAATTTTTATGTTGTCATGATCTTGCCACTTGGGTTTGGACAAATATGGACTGTGTAAGGCACAATCTGCTTTTAATTACCACACATTTATAGTTACTATATATTGGGGAATACTTAAGTCAGGTATTCAGCCCAAGAGTGTAAACCTGTTTCTTTTGCTTTCTTCATAAGAAACCAAGATTTACTGCTTCATTTCTTCCTGCTAAAGGACGCTATATTGAAAACCCACTTGCTAAACTCCGATGTATGCTCGGTTTTCATGATTTTTAAATTCAGTGATATAACAGTAGATGGCAGTGGAAGACAACATTAGCCTCTCTCCTAAGTCAGTGTTCTCACCATCTTTGTGACTAAACTAGCTAAGAATTTAATCAGACAAGATGGCTGGAGGACCATAATTGAATAATAATCTCTCTCTCTTTCTCTCCTTATTGAAAGCATAAAGTAACTGTCTGAAAAGGGAAAAGTGGATTATGGCTGTAGTATATTGTTCAAAACCATTCTTTCTCATCATAGTTCAAATGCTACCCAATTTTCTAGCCAGTGCCTAGGCTCAAATTGTGCTCAAATTACCCTTTTCAGTTAACAAATGTATTCCCATTGGATGTGATTGTATGGATTCAGCCCTGCATGTACACAGAGCAATAAAAGGACTTGAGTTCTGTCAAAAGCTAAAGTTTATGTTCCCATTTCCTTGCAAATCTACTAAGTAAAGAGCCTCAGTATGCACCCAATGGACTCTTGGATTTTTTTTATTAGCTCCTGTCTTTTAAAAACCCTTTTAATAAGCTCCCTGTAGCCTGCTTTGCTATGAGAGGTAACTTTTACAAATGTTGCTTAATTGACTCTGTCTGTTAAAGTAATGCAAGGACTTAATGAAAGGCACTCGTGCCCCTCAAGATTCAAGGTACAGAAACTCAATATTTTTTCTCTCCCCAGCCCAGAGCCGTGTTTTTGAACCTCAGCATCTTTAAGAGGTATGGACTTCAACTCCCACCCATGCTAGCTGCTGAGGGAATTCTGGGAGTTGAAGTGTCCATGTCTTTTACAGTTGCTGAGGTTGAGGAGCCTTGGCCTAGAGGATCCTTGAGGAATTCAAAGGAAAGGAGAAGGGGAGTCTTTTGTCATTTGACTCCATCCATAACTCTTATGATTTTTCACGACTTGTTCAGGCAGCTGTTGGGTTCATAGGCTGGGGAGACCCATAGATATCAGTCAGATCATCAGCTGCACACTCTGTGGGGAAATCATGTTCCCCAAGCAAAAAGGAACAAGGAGAAGAAAATGAAAGGCTTGAGGTTAAAGGGCTTCTTTGCTGCTAGAATGCAAATGGAAAAGAAGGGTTTTCTCCCTCTCTTTCTCTCCCCGGTCCTCCTTCCCTCCCTCTCTCTGTCAATCCTAAACTTTGGAAGACTTTTTTAAAATAGGGCCTCTAATGTCTCTAACACCTTTAACTGATTACTGATAAAGCTGCAGTATTTTGTTCCTGTGCAACTCATTCCTACCTCAAACAGTAAAATACAAGTAATAAAGGACTAAATATAGGGCCAAAAGAGCAAAGAATGGGAAGTGATACCTTTTATTGTTCCTAATATAATATTAATTTTGATATGTAAAAAAACCCTGTTGCTCAGTTACTTAAAAGTTTCAATAGGAAAATCCCAGCAGCCATTTAGAAATGCAATTATAGGAACAAAGATTATCTGCCCAGCATGTCTACATTTTTACAATATCCTGAACTTTAGGATTCTTTCAACATTACCCTTCACTTCCTTTTCTTTATTTGCCTAGCCATATGATTTCAAAGCCCTTAGTGCAATGCATTTGTGAGTTATAGGCATTAATTTGAACAGGTAGACAGCTTTTCTCCTGACATGTGTAACACAACTGAGTGAAAAGTAGAGCTGATATTGTGGCACATTCTAGGTATTTTAAACTGAGGGAGCACAACTTTTGCACACTTAGGCCTGTAGGAAAAATGGTTGATGGTCAGCCTTCAAGAAACAGAAGAGCCATTAAGGGTTTTTAAGATCAGGAGAGACTTGAGGGGAGAAAGCTTCCCTTTTCCTGTCACTTCCTCTTGTCAATGAGATTTTTTTTTTTTGCCCCATGTTTTCCCTTGTACTTTAAAGTCCATAGCCAGGTCACATACTATTAAGTCATGAACTAACTCTGGGAATTGTATTTTAGCAGATCAGTTTAACTTTCTTGAATGAAATATATCAATCTATCTGATGAGGTCAGATCCTGAGTGACTGTTTGGATGGAACCTACAGTTGTGCAATGGTCCAAAAATATCACTGTACAGTGGTTAAAAAATACAGCTGTGTGTTTGCATTTTGGGCCTCCAAACGTAATTCAAAAACAAAGAAGGCCTCTCATACCTGCTATTAAATGGAGCTTTAAGGATACAAACTGAAGCATTTAAGTGACCACAAAGACTCATTAATTTAAACAGGAAACACTTCCACTGCAAAGAAGGAAATGTGGTGTTAATGAATTATGTGTCATATAAATGTCATATTTTCATAATTTCCATGGTCCTGAGGAAGAGAGATTCTGCCAAACCATTCCCTGTCTTCTCCTCCCTGTTCAATGTCTTAGCAACAACAAGAATTACACAGAACATAACATAAATCGATCAGTTCAGTCCTATGACATTAATATTTCAGAACTTGTTACTATAGAAAGCTGCCAGTGTATCATTTCAATAAAATCCTAGATAGACATCAGATCTTATAATTTATTTGCTCAGGATCTGCATCTATTTGCAACAGCCTTCTGCCTGAATGGGAAGTAACTCCTCATCTTAAAAGAGGATCATCTCCATAAACTGCTTGAAGTCACTGAGAATGAGGGGGGGGGGATTTAAATTTTCTTAAACAAATAAACAAACTTTGATAAATTTAACAAGAAAGGCTCACTTGACCACAATAATTGTATTTACCACAAAACATTGTCTGTACACTAGGAAAAGGGCATTTTGGGGGAGAAAACAGTCACAACTAGAAATCTGAAAGAATGTTTTGGGAATACTCACAAAATGGCTGCCAAAGGGGAAATATTGCTGATTCACAAGTTAGGTGTCATGGTAGATGTAGTCAGGTGCATCAAGATGGGCCAGATCAGGAAACAAACACCATGAGAACAACAGGAACTCTACTGTTGTAGGGCATACTATCTTGAAAACCTGTCAGAGTTTCTCGACTTTCCCCAAATTGAGTTGTTGTTTGCTTTCTCTTGTTAATTCTTAACTGTTCTTTGAATGAATCTTACATTCTCTGTCAGATTTATCTCTGGATTTCTCTATGTGTATTAACCAGAAGGTAAGATTGATGTCTATCCGCTCTTCTAGTACCTTAGAATATTCCACATCACATGCCATTTCAGATTCCAGATAAAGCTCTGGATTGGAGCAACTTGTCAGGTTCATTAAAAAAGAAAAATCAATTTGGAGACCATAGGCATTTTTGTTTTTTAAGAAAAGGTGACTAGAGTGAAGTTTTGTAATTAAAATAAGCGAATACTAACTCAAGAGAGAGCAAATCAATATCCAAAGGCATTATTTTGACAGTCCTGCTGGATGCTGCAAGTTAGTTGCTATCGAGCAGACAGAAGGAGGTTGCTACTGCAGAAGAATCATAAACTGAGCCATAAAAGGAGCCATCTTTCCCTGTAAAGCCCACCCATTTTCTGATCTTTGGTATTTAACTTTGCTTGTGAAAGGAAAGCAAAGACGCAAGGACAAAGATGTTCTTTCTCCTTCTCCTCCCACCTCCCAAAATGCACTTGTGGGATGGGGACAGAAGACTTCGAACTGCAGGCACAAAAAAGACTATGGGGCTATGTCTTCTGATGTTGGTGTCAAGATACCTCAGCTTGGATCCAGTTGTTAATACTGTGAGCTTAAGTAGGAATGAGTTAATGGAGCAAAGGCACATCAGGATATTTTCTATATAATTAGTGGAAAATACCCTGTTTCTCCAACAATACGGCCTCCCTTAATAGGAAGTCCTAGCATGTTTTATAGGCATGAAATGAAATTAAGCCCCTCCCCCCCAAATTAAGGCCTATATTAAAACATGCAAAATGGGGGGGGGGGAATGGCGGGGGGGCTTGCCATTAGGAAGTACTTTTGTTGCACACCCAGATATAGTGCTGCCTGCGTTGAACCCAATACAAAGTACCCCACCAACGCTGAGGTCAAAATCCAAGCCATTGCCGCACACCTGCCCAAAGATACAAGGGGGGGGGGAATTAAGTCACCCCCGAAAAGTCGGCCTAGCTGTTTTTGGGGGGCTCAAAAGAAAAAAACAGACCCGGCCTTATTATATGAGAAATACGGTAGTATAATTGTGACATATACAATACAATGCAGTGAGACATGTGCAGATCTTTACATTGGAGAAACAAAACAACCACCTCACAAATGCATGGGACAATGTAGGAGAACAAATCCACCAGGACAAGATTTAGCAGTCCGTCTGCATTTGAAAGACAGAGTTCATTCTTTTGAAGACAGCAAAGTCTACATTTTGTATAGAAAGGATAATTAGTTTGAAAGTGGGGTAAAAGAGTCTATCTATGTTAGAATAGGGGAAGGAGGGGAGGAGAGAGGAATATGACACTACCTGCTACAATGCAATCCTTCCATCCCCCCAGCCCTCCATCCTGTCAGAACCTATTTTTATAAAATTTCTCCAATAAATAAAATGAAGACAGTGAAACGTTTTTTGAGAAATGGACCATGAAAACTATGAGAGTGAATGGTGGATAAATTTGGGATACTGTCTATAATAGAGAGCCAATGTATGACCAAAGTGCTTGCTGTTGGACTCATCTATACTCAAGCTTTGTATTTATTAATGAACTCAAAGATCTGAAGACCCTTCAAGTACTGAGTGATCTCTTTCTAAAGGAAATGAACTCTGTGGAGCCATGGAGGACTTGTAACTTCACACTTCTTGAGAACTCAGTGAAGTATTACAGTTTGTTTTTCTTCTATTGCTTGGCTAAAATGATTTTAACATATTGCAAAATGAGCATACCCTGTTTTTTTTTTTAAAAAAACCTATAAACTATCAGTGAATTTCAGACTGAGGGATATTGTAAAAATGTTGATGAAATATTCAATTTATGCCAAAATTAAGTGTTTCTTATCATTTTTGTTTGCCAGAGCGACAATTCCTTGGAGCCAAAAAATCCACATTTTGAGTATGATTCAAAACTTCGAAAATGATTTCTATATTGCTATGCCAGTGCAAGTGAAAGATGCCAAATGTTTTCTGGAAGTGGCAAGTTCTTTTTGGATATACTTTGGGATTGGATCAATTTAGTAGAATTGCATGTGTGTTGGAAGATGAACATTTCTGACAGAGTTTGGGGGAAGGGACAGCTGCAAACTGTGGTTCTCCTATTACTTCAGAGATTTGCCTAGAAGTGAGATTTCATGAAAGAATGAAAAAAAATCTTCTCTTGCAATGAGGTTTTTGATCTGAGGCTTCCACCATCTGAGGTAGTTCTTTTCCTCCTAACTGATAACCAACCATACAGAGGAAGATACTTCAGCAATCTGAATCACCATATCTGTATGTCACTGATTTCTCAAAGTTTAAGAGCGAACAATGTTTTTGAGATGCTGGTGTTTTTTTTAAAAAAATAATAATAATAGGGGTGATCTCTTCTTATCAGCCCAAAGAAACAATATTTCCTTCAATACTTGGTAGAAGAAACAGGCATGTCACAGGCCAATCAAGGGTCAGACTTTCTCTGCTGCCTAGATCCTGTTGCGCTTGGTGTTTTCATTTAGTTCTTGTGAAGCCAAAATGCATTCCATATGTTCTTTGCAAGATCTCTCACAAGGTCACAGTCAAGCTGAGGTGCTCCAGATGCCCTGTCTTGAACTTAAGGTACAACAGAGGAGGGAAAAGACCTTCCCTGCTGCCTGGCCTAAGCTGAAAATGTCAGGATGGATAAAATCGAAGTGAGAGTTAAAAGCTCAGCTCTCTCAGTCCTCTGCCCTTTTTGTTTCTGTCTTAGGGACTGCAGAAGACTGTCTAATGAATCAGCAGCAATCAGTTCCAACCTTATTTTTCTACTAAAACATGTAACCAAATGGGGGTGAGGGGAAACTTTCATTCAAGCGTAAGAGACAAGAGATGCATCAAGCTAAATTTATGAGACATAACTTCGGTTTTGATAACTCAGCCCAAAGGAAATGATTGTTACATTCCAAGCTCTCCTGAGAGTTCACAGACATTGAGCAGTGCTCTGAAAGAGTCCATTGATAATACTCTTTCCATTCAATTCAGGAGTTTAAAAAGAAACAGACCCACCTTGGTATGGCATAAGACCTGAAATGATGACATACAATGTCAATAGCTAGAGATTTCAACAGTAATATTAAAAGGAAGAGAGATCAAAGATGTCCTCTCATGTTGGGCTTGTTGTTTTGTTGAGGGAAAGTAGCATTCTTACTGGAATAATTTCATTTACTAAGCAATTTTTATTTATTTATTGCTTGTTTGTTTGTTCAAATCATATGACTACCCATCTCACAATGTCTCATACTTCTCTATGCAGAAGTCAGACACAAGTTTAGAATGCAATGGTTATCCTGTTGACATAAAACTAGGCAGATCAAATTAATTAGATTTGATAACTAATAATTAATGCTTAGCTTCTTTTTATAAAAATTTAATGAAACATTACAGATAGAAACTAATACAAACTATAAAAAGAAAACCTAAAAGAAAAAAAATGGAGAGTGAAGAAAAATATAAACATCTAAATAGGAAAAAAAAAGACCAGAGGAAAAGAAATGAAATATATAAAGCCGCTCAGAGTCATATGAATCACAAGATAGTTCTGCAAATAAATTTGATAAATAAATAAAATTAAGAAATGATTTCTCCCTCCATCACAGCCAATATAAACAATTTTAACAACTTATCACCTTTTCAAAGAATAGAATTCTTTTAAAATAAAACAACAAAGATTCTCATCATTCCATATCTTATATCTATAAACAGATCCCTACAAAATCATCATTCAGTTTTGGTCAGCCCATTAAGAGTTGTCAGAAATAATAATATATCTATTTTAAACTGAATCAAATAAACCTACTTTATATTCCTTCCTTTTAGTTTTAATAATCTTGATAGTTAATTCCTTCACATAATGCCCTAGAGCAGGGGTGTCAAACTTGCATTATCACAGGATTATTACCTGATGTATCCCAACTTTTTTCCCATTTGCTAAACTGGGTGTGGGTGTGGCCAGCATGTGACACATTTGGCCTGTGAGTTTGACACCCCTGTCCTAGAACTTGTTTTCTTTTCAATTTTTGTTTGTCCCTATTTTGTGAGTCCCTACTCACAAAATCCTTCAGAACTTTAACAAATCTCTTAGTAGATCCAATCTTAGAAAGTAATCCAAGACATTATTTTGGTCTGCCAGTTGCACATTCTTTTTAATTATTAAGACAAGTTCGAATTTCATTTGTATATCCAACGTAATATCTTTTCCCATATCAGTCTTGCAGCCTATCCTTTTTTTTCAGGTTAGCCCCAGTCCGATTTTGTGAAATCTGTTCCTTTTTCACATAAAAGCCTTTATCTATAATGACAGACACTTTTAAGAATTTCAGGATTTGTTGGTCATAAATATCCTTGAATAAGTCTGGTATTAAAACATTTCACTCCATTCTGCGTTAATATATCAAAATTAAGTGTTTTTATCCTTTAATTCTAATCTTTAATTCCTGCTGGTTCCCTCTAATGTCCAATGTTCAAATCCCATCCTATCATGCTTTCTTTCAAGAATTCAACACAAGAGCATTTTCCTATGGGAAGGATTCCACAATCAATTTCAAAAATGTAGTTCAATTCCTTCTGGAACCCTAATTCACTTATGACTTTCTAAAATCAATGTTGTAATCCCTTTTTCATCACTTGTTAAAAATATTTGTTTTTATGTTTTTAAACTTATATTTAAAACCTCTTAAAGGAAACTCACCCAATGCAGCTTATCAAACTTGTCAGTTGAAAGTTTTTTAAATAGTTGAAAAGCAACTAATAAGGAATTTCCAAAAGTGATTAAGAATTGAGGTTTGAGGAACTTTAATGCTGCATTGTGAGCTTGGTGGATATTGTTCAACTTCTATCCATTCAATTCACTTCAATCAAATTAGGTAGAAAAATCTCACTTTTTACAGTTTACTCACAAAGTGCAGCTATCCAGAGTGCAAGTGGGTGATTTCATGATCCATCCTTTGTCTGGAAAGGTTTGGCCAACCAGGAAAACACCATCTGGCTGCTGCTGTTTCTGCAATGCTGTCTCTTCCTCTTGGACATTCAAGTTCACCACTAGAAGTGAATATTTAATTCCTTTTCATGGGATATGAAATGTAATAATAAAGTAAATCTGTTTTAGGTACATATTATAAAATAATTATAAGTGTTCAAACATTTATATTAATTATCTTCAGTAACTCTTTCTCCCAATCAGATGTCTTCCAGTTATTTTGGAGACCAACTCTCATTTTTGTCATGACAGTTTTCCTCTCATATAGCTGAAGAGTACCAGTTTGGAAAAAACATGGCACAGCAGATAATATAATTGACAGACTGACTATAGTGAGAATAGTTGATGATAAAATGAAAAAGCAGAAGAAAAGCATCCTAGCTTTAGTGATTTTTGTAAGAATCATCATTTTATAATGGAGGAATTAAAACAAACTATATGGGGATTTGGGTCTTGCTATTTTCACATGGTTTTGATATTTTCTTCTATCAATCATCTTTATAAAAAGAGACAGACCTAGGCTCCATACAAATTATATCAGTAAACAAAAAGTACATATGATGAAAGTTTGTCAAAAGCTTGTTTCAAAAAAATATTTATTGTATAACATGTACCTTTGGAAAATGAAACAATTGTAGGAAATTCAGTTCCTTTAAAAACTTGTCTTTTAGATTTTTAAATGAAAACCAAAAAAAGATGTCAAAACATTAACTTTGACTTCTTGTATGGGAAGGGCGAGTAGTAAGACACAGTGATTGCAGTCAACTACCATGTAGGATGTGACCTGGATATTGTAGATCAAGACATGGAAGCCAGGCTAGTCTTGAGTGAACTTTCTTCTCTGGAATTCAGAAGCTTTCATTACACAACGTTCTCCAGAGTATATTGAACTTTTCCCCTTGTTTCTTCCATGTCTCATGCACATTCACATAACCTTTTACTCAGTGGTGGTACACTACAGGTTTGGACTGGTTCAACTGAACTGGTAGTAAAAAAAAGCCTCCTACATTAGCTGAGAGGAGGAAAAAAAAAACCCTCTGACAATAAGCTGAGAGGAGAAAAAAGAAAAAAGTGCAGAACTGGTCCTCCCACCTACCCCTGTGTTTTTCTCTTCCTTATCGTCTCAGCTGATTGGCGCTGCAGGGCTCAGCTGGTGTGGGAAAAGCTGTGCATGCGCGTGATCACTGATCCAGTAGTGGAACAGGTAGGATCCCACTGCTGCTCTTACTGAAATATTTTAAGAAGAGGCAAAATCCCAAGTCATGTAAGATGGAGGTTTCAATATTTGCACAATTATAAAATGAGACATCCTAGAAAAAAATCCTTCATTGCATTGACACTAATCTTTGCATAAATAATCTTTTGTCCACCCTTTTGGAGAGTCCTTTTTCTTATGATACCACCCCCCACCTTTCCTTATTCTTCCTTTCTTCTACTATCTTAGCATGCCATATTTAAGCACAATACAATAATATGAGGTTCTGAAAATATCCAAACAAGAGGGGTCTCCAAAAATAATCTTTAAAAGAAATGTTCATTGCCATAGCAGCCAGTTGTACAAGCACTAGGCATGCGGCTTAGGTCTTAGAATAGTTTTATGATTTATTGGGAATGATGGAACCATTGAATGTAAAGATGGAAAAAGTTCATTAAATCATATTATTTACCACCTCCATCCCCTGTCAATTCCACACTATTCCCTGCAGGACATTCCTGTAGCAAAATTTCAAGTGACCTGGGCATTTACAGCTGCTGCTGCATCCTGGAAATCAAAAAGTTATTGGGTTGTTTGAAAAGTTGAAAGCTGTTCATCAGCAATGGTGGAAAAATCAACAGAACAACATGGAAGAGGAAAGCCCTCCAGCTAATAATTGTTTCTGCATTGAGATTTTAAACATGTGCAAACCATTAGGATATAACCTTTAGTTAGAATGCCTACTGACCTCTGACCTAAAGAATCCTAATTAATGGGCCGCATTGCAAACCAGTATCTAGGGATTGTTTGCATATATTTTTATAGGCAAGCTTATTCTAGCGTGGAAAAAAGGGCTTTCTCAATTTGGTGTACTCAGGTCTACAGTTCTCACTTTCCTCCTTGATATATCCAATAGCCAACCAATGTGATACAACCATGATAGAAGCTATGTCCCAAACATCTAGAAGGTGATAGTTACAGTAAGATGGCAAAGACATTTGTGCCTATAAAGCTTAAATATGCCCCAAATATTTTTCTGTTTCCTCATAAGAGGAAAGTTAGGATGGACTGTGAACACTATGGAAGAAATGTTCAACATTTGTATTCACTGTCATTTGCAATTTTGCTAATGTACCAAGTTATTTATATGCATTCCATTCCCTAATATGTAAAAAAATTGTACGTAACTTTCCATAATGTATACAATATTTCTGGTATATTTGAAGGTACACATTGTAAAAAGTCAACTACTGCATTGACTTCTAAGATATGTTTATTTGAAGATCAGTTTTCTAATTTTATGCTTGGTGTATGTATTTCCAGGATAAATTTATCTTTGCACAATTTTTTTGAGCAAATAATGACTCAGTTTACTGCTGCCTTTTAATGCAATGGGGCCTGTTTTGGTAATTTGCTCTAGTTCACTCCATTAAAATCCAGGGTAGTTTTCTTTTATCGCCATAAAAGGATATAATATTGAAATATAAGGAGAGTCAAAACAGACTTCTTTCGAAATCTCTGGAGATCCAGACTGAATTTTTATTCCTCTTTCAAAGAGAAATGATCTGGATAGTAAAACTGAAGCACAAAAAATAAAAACATGAACTGCAGAGACGGTGGATAGTTTCTGGAATCCCAATTTGGAATATAACAATTTTGTCATCAGAGGGCCTGTTCTACACATTTTTCACATATCACGAAAGTTAATCTGGATAGTTAATCTTAGATAAAAAGCATAAATGGGATCATCTAAACCATCTGCCCATCCCCAAATCCACTTTTTAAAGCTAAATTTAAGGTGCAAAATGGGGATTAAAAATAAATAAGTCTACTGAATCAAACATATATTTTAAAAATAAATTATGTTTCATTCTATTTTCTAAGTACTTACTAATTTTAAGATGAATGGCTGTTTTCACACTTAAATGGTCCACACCAAGGGTCTTCAAACTTGACAGGTTTAAGACTTGTGGACTTCAACTCCCAGAATTCCTCCTCCAGTTATGTTAGCTCAGGAATTCTGGGAGTTGAAGTCCACAAATCTTAAAGTTGCCAAGTTTGAAGACCCTTGGCTGTAGACCATTAAAGTGTGAAAACAGCCATTCATCTTAAAATTAATAAGCACTTAGGAACAAACTGGCACACTGGGTCAGAGTATATTAATGAACTGGAATAGAGCTTGGTAACAAGGTCAACAAATGAATAGGCGTAGCAACTAAGTCAGCCAATGAGGGCTGTTTTGGAAACTGAAACTAGAATTAGCCTAGGATGGAAACTAGAAGTAGCTTAAGCATGTCTCTATATTTTTTTTTTAAAAAAAATTTTTTTTATTAATTTTACAGAAAACACAATACACAAACATACAAAACACAAAACAAAAACAAAACTAAAAGATCTTTTCTGAAGGTTGTCTGATCCCGGGTTAAAACTCTTCACACAGACACAAATTCAAACATCATATTCACTTTGTATATCCTTCCATATCTTATTATCATTTTCTTGTTTTATATATATATATAAACCATTTTTATCAATTTTATAAAAACAATGCACAAAAAATCAAGGCATAACAGCTTATAAATTCTTTTCTAGGAAAAAATAATAATAAAAAACCAATAGAACATAACAATTCCAAATTATAGTATCAATACTTTATCTATTTAACTTCATATCTTATCCCTACTTCTCCTTTTCATCCAAATTATTTCTTGTTAATTAAAATTTTATTGCCTTTTATCAATATACAAAATCCAAAAAAAAAACAACCATAACAAAACCTTTATATATCCTTTCATATCTTATTACCATTTTCAATAACATTCTTTGTCTGTTCTATTTCCAACTATCCATTCATCTTTTTTCTTTTACTATACTTCTCCTATACACCAATTGGAGTAACGTCTATAACTCATTACCCTAACTTAAAAGTACTTCGTATAACAATTTTTCTTGGGATTCTGTTTAAAAGATTCTAAAATTACATAATAAATTTTATACTCTAAATACACATATAAAAACACAATCTTATGCACCCTCCAGAATCCCTCTTTTATCCTAAATTAAATTCACCCATTGTCTCTAAATAAACTTTTTTTCTTTAGATCTTGCTTCCCCCCATTGAGGCTTCTCCTCCCCCCCTTTCTCTCTTGCTTATTCTTCTCCTTGCCCTTTTTACCCCTTTGTTTTTCCTCCTCCCTTTTCTTACTCCTTTTCCTTTGCTTTCTAACCTTGCCTCCACCTTTTCGCTCATTTTTCTCTTCTTTGGTTGTTTTTATAATTCTTAAAATCCCCTTTTTCTTATCCTTTTTCTCCTCCTCTCCGGAAAGGACCCATTGTTCATCAAAGATGGCTTCTTCTTCCTCTTCTTCCTTGTCCCAGTCCTTCTGCTGCGTAATCAACTTTTCATAAGTACATAACGCCATTTCTAAAAATTGAAACAAAGCACCCAAAGTATCTTTCTTTTTATATTTTTGATATTCAGTCTTTAGTTCATCCACAAGCGATGCCATTATGAAAAGAGAAACTTTTCCCAAAACAACCACAAGTATTTTTAATCAAAAACAATTCAAAAAAAAGTTCCAAAAGTTAATACTTTTCTTCCTTCTTCTCTTTCTCTTTCTGGGGTTAATGTTTAATCAAAGAGGTCCAATTACCATATATCTTTCTTTGGGATTCTAGGCAATCTCCTCCTTTTTCAGCTTCTGCTCCAATTTTTTCTCCTCTCCCTTCCCACTTGCAATATCAATTTTAAATAATCAGAAATCCATACCTCCAACAAGGGTTTTCCAATTTCTTAAGTTTTTCAATGTCCAAAAATCCTTTTGTCCCTTAGCTTCAACTCTCAAAACAATTCACTTTCAATGTCCAATATATCCAAACATTTCTGCTGTTTCCATGGGGTGGGAGATGAAGAAAAAAAAAAAAGTTCCCTTTAACAGCTTCTCCGCCGCTTTCGCTCTTCTTAGGGATACAATGTATCCTCCAGCAATTCAAATAGTTCAGTTCCAGGCAATTTAAAGGATGTTACTTGACCCAGCTCAGACATCACTTTCACTCTTCTCCTCCAGCGCAATCTTACCCGGTTGCTGGCTTCTTCGTGGCGGCCATTGCTGACCGCTGCTCCACCGCCTTGGGAAAAAGGGGTTTTTCCGGCGAAGAGGGGGGTCTGCGACACCCCCACCCCCCTATCCGACTCCCCTCTCTGTTCAGCTGTCCCTACAGGGCAGCCATATCCCCTTGACCCATCTGGATCGGGGGTACCTCGACGGCTAGCACAGCAGGAATCGCGAGCTGTCGCGAATTCCTGCTGCCCCGAAGCCACGCGAAACCGGAAACCAAGCATGTCTCTATATTAAGCTCTTCAGCTCTGGAGCTATGTTGAGTCAGAGTCTATCTATTGAAATGAAACTGCTTCTCTCCTCTGCTTGCCTGCTAAACTAAAGTAAAAGAGAAACTAACTTGCTTGTTTGCTTGCTGAAGACTGGAGCTCTGCTCTGAACTTGCAACATGTTTCTGTCTGAGTTTGCTCCATGTTGGAGAAATCTACAACTGGTTTGTAAAATCTTCTTATTATGTTTATAAAGATGTTAAATGAAGCACCAGCCATCTGTGTTTATTTTTCTGGTGCTGAATTAATGCTGCAAAACTCTGAATACACTCTTTCATACAGAGTGATATAGAACATAGAATAATAGAGTTGGAAGGGACCTTGGAGGTCTTCTAGTCCAAAGCCCTCCTCAAGCAGGAGACCCTACTCTATTTCAGACAAATGGTTGTCCAATTTCTTTTTGAAAGCCTCCAGTGATAGAGCACCTACAACTTCTGAAGGTAAGCTGTTCCACTGGTTAGTTGTTCTCACTGTTAGTCCTAGGTTGCTTCTCTCCTTGGT
Source organism: Hydrophis major (assembly GCA_033807585.1). Classification (NCBI taxonomy): domain Eukaryota; kingdom Metazoa; phylum Chordata; class Lepidosauria; order Squamata; family Elapidae; genus Hydrophis; species Hydrophis major. The sequence goes on along the minus strand of CM066330.1, from coordinate 183,724,614 downwards.
TAATTTCCATCCATTGTTTCTTGCCTTGCCTTTTGGTGTTTTGAAAAATAGTTGATATTTATAGTTGATAAATAGAAAATGTCAGGAATGGAATTTCAGAAAAATAGCAACTGAAAAAGCCAGAGGAAAGCATTGCCTATAGAGTTCTTAGCTAGAGAAAAATTTTCTGTGGTTTTAATTTTCATAAAATTATTTTGTTCCCTGTAGCATCCAAACAATTCTACAAGGAAAATTCTGTTCTAAGATTAGGCACGTGGACCAAATACTTTTTAAAATATATAATTGTTTAGCCAAAGTAACAAAGATATGAAATAAAGAATTATGAATTGTTGACACTGGTTCCCACATCCTGAAGTTTACAAGAATAGCTTTGTTAGGAAAAATAGAAATCTATAATTTTCAAGCAGAAAAGTTTCAAAAGGTAGGACATGGATGATCATAAAGTTTCTACAATTTCAAACACTTCATGTGGAAGCACAAAACAAACCTATCTCTCCAGATATGTTTCTGACTATATTTTCCCTGTCCATAAAGTTCATTCCTAGAGAGATGAAGGGGAAAAAAAAAATCAAATGACATGGTTCCAATGGGCACAACGAATAAGCATTCCAACTTGTTGGATGGCACACTTTCTTGTGAGCCTGCAGAACAAACAGCAAGACTGTCCACTGGAACTGATTGTTGACATGTTTATGATGATAAAATAGGTTGGGCTTTCTAAGTGGGAGGCTGGGAATGACAATGTGAAGTATGACACTAACTGGAGGGTCTATATAGGGCTAAATATCTTTGGCAACAACCTTTCTTCCTAATGGTGACCTTTACACTAAGAAGTTAAGAGGTTTCACTATTTTACAGATATGTCAGACATTCCATACACACAAAGTGGCGGCTTGGACAACAGTGGCAACAAAACAGCAGGCACCAATTGTGGGAGGTGATTGGGATGAAGTTAGAGGGGATAATTTATGGGCAGGCTTTGGTTTCTGAGCAAGATGCAGTGATTTCTGGCTGAAAAATCTTGCCCAAAGGAGTGATTACAAGCCCCAAGTGGACAGTGAAATATGTTTGTGAGTCATGAGATGACCATATTTATGACATGAAATTGGGCATGTGGTTTGGCTGTTTAAATTATTGGAAGGCAAAATGAATGGGCAATCTTGAGTGTTTACATAGAGAAGTTGCAATGTTTGTCCCAGAAAAAGAGGAACAACAACAACAACAACAACAACAGAACTGACAAAGTTTCTTGAATGAGAAACAAAATTTCTTCAAGGAAAAACAAAGTCCAGTTGCCTTTTGAAAAAGCACCTTTGGGGGAAACATGACCTTGGGTGACTGAGAATCTCCACAGACAATGACAACAGTTCAAGTTGGAACATCTTGGTGTTCAATGGTGCACCTTGAGGTTCAATGGTGTAGTTCACTTCAGCTCTGCACATCTTGAGTTGCCTTTTCTAAGTTCACATTTCGTACTGTGATAATAATATCAATAGTGCACGAATGGCTTCATACCCAGTCTTTTGATTTTGTGTTCTTCGGTGTTTTGTCCCATCTTCTGAACTACTCATTTCCCAATCTCTGGAACAGAAATCATAGTTTCAGCCCAAATCCTAAAGGCTGATCTAAAGGTAAATTAGGATCCATGACTGGTTGCAGATTTTCCCCTTTTAGAAAGAAAAAAAAGAGGTTAAATTTGACTCTTTTTAAAGAAGTATAAACACAGATATTAAACTTTATAGCTGTAGTTAGATTTTATACCTAACAGTTGAGGTGCATTTATTTAGCTCTGTAATCAATTTATTCAGCTCCCCAACTTGCAAATTATGACTTTGCAATGGCTAACAGGATAAGGGAAAAATAGAACCACGCCAAAAATAAAAGTAATAGTAAGATCAGGATCATACATCTGAAGCCAAACACAACCAGGTTCACCCTAACCCACTGCTCAAGGCAAAAGCCAGGTTTCAAAGGTTTTCAAGCTCTTATAGAAAGCCCCCCCAAAAGTCTGCAACTGTTTTTATAGCAACCATCTGAGTAACATAGGAACAAGGCATGAAAATCATGGGTCTGCCCGTAGTTATCCTAGGGAGCATCTTAGGGAGCATGTCACCGGAGTAGTAGTGGATGGTTTACAAACCCATCCTTCAAATAAATGATAGCAATTCTCTCATCCCCACCTCCACAAAAACGGAAAAGAAAGAAAAGAGAAAACCTGACACTTTTTCGTGGAGCTGAAGAGTGGTTCCCATTTGGTGCCATTAGGGTGAGAAAGCAGGAGATTGTGAGTTCTACTCCCACTTTACCATGGGTGACTTGGGCCAGTCACTCTCTAGGAAAAAGCCAAATCACTTCCAAATATCAGGAAAACAGCAGGGATGCATCTGGGTGGCTGTCAAGAGTCACCACTGATTCAAAGACATGAGATATACACACTCCTTTCTGATGAAAAGAAATGGAAAGGAGTGTTCTATCTCGGAGGGTAGGCGTAAGAACGGAGACGAGACATCGGATAGTGACTCCAAACTTTTTTTTTTGATAAAAGTTTTATTGATTTTAACAACAAACAAAAAACATATAAGACATAAAACATAACATAAAAAAAATATCATTCTTCAAAGATTTACAGTGTATCGGTTGGTTTACCACTCCCTTTTGTGCATCCATTTCATAGTCATCAAAATAATTATATTACATAATAACTCACATTATCAATCATCAGTAAAATATCCCAATATCATTATTGAACAATCATTTGACTATAATTTTACTAATTCATATTTAAGCGAGATAACTATAATTAAGTTAAATTATTTTATAACAGATCATAGAATCATACCAAATCTATCTTAATAAAATATTCTAAAAAATTATCAAAATCAAGAAAAATTATGTATTCATTATTTCCTAAATTTCTAAATATTCTATTATTATATTGTATTATCTAACCATTGATAAAAAAGATCCCAAACTTCATAAAATTGTTTATCTTCTTGTTCTCTAATTTCAAATGTCAGTCTGCTCATTTCAGCACATTCCAATATTTTCTTAATAATTTCTTCCTCTAATGGTATTTTCTCACTTTTCCAATATTCAGCAAATACAATCCTAGCCGCTGTTAATACATTTACAATCAAATACTTTAATTTTTTATTATATATATCAGGTACGATTCCCAATAAAAAAATCTCTGGTTTCAAATCTATGTGTTTCTTTGTCATTTTTTCCAGCCATATGCGAATTCTAGTCCAGTATTTCCTGGCCTCCTCACAAGTCCACCACATATGGTAATATGAGCCAGGTATCTGATGACATTTCCAGCACTTTTCAGATTTATTCTTGAACATTCTTGCTATTCTTGTCGGGGGAAAGTACCACCTGTAAAACATCTTATACAAATTTTCTTTATATGCTGTTGACATTGTCATTTTATAATTTTGTGACCACAATTTTTGCCATTTCTCTAAATCAATCCCATATCCAAAATTCTTCCCCCAAGCAATCATTATTTCTTTAACCTGTTCTTCCTCTAATTTAATTTCCAACAAATAACTATATAGTTTTTTAAACACTTTTTCATCAGTACCTGTCAAAATCCTATCTAAATCAGTCAATTTATCATAAAATCCTTCTATTTTAGAATACATACCTTGCATGCATTTACGCATATGAAAACCAATTCATCTTTATACCTTGTTCTTCTAAATTTTGCATCGTTTTAAGTTCACCCTTTTCATCCAACATTTCCCCATATCTAACTGTTTGTTCCTTCTTATAAGTTATAGGATACGAAAAAGCTTCAATAGTTGATAACCAAACTGGAATTTTCAAATAACATTGTTTCTTAATTTTCTCCCAATTCAACCATAACGATTCCCGTATATAATGCCTTCTAAAATAACCCTGTGATTTAGTTCCCTTATACCATAAAAAAGCATGCCAACCCAATAATAAATCATGACTAATTCTAATGTCAACCATCTAGTCTTTCTTAACGTTATCCATTCTTTAACCCACATTAAGTTTGTAGCTTGATAATACAACTCCCAATTAGGAAGGCCAAATCCTCCTCTAATTCTAGCATCCTGTAAAAGTTTTAATTTTATTCTCGCTTTCTTACCTTGCCATATATACTTCAACACAATTTTATTTAATTCTTCCAAGTAATCCTAACTTAACCTAATTGGTATTGTTTGGAACAAATATAAAATTCTGGGTAAAATATTCATCTTAATTGTTGAAATTCTACCTATCAATGACAATTGTAGGTTTTCCCATTTTTTCAGGTCGGATGCTATCTGCTGTTTAAGTTTAATATAGTTATTCTCTTTCAGTGTAGTACATCTTGACATCAAATATATCCCCAAATATTTAACTTTGTTTGTAACTTGAATTTTCAATAAATCTGCCAGCTCTGCTCTTTGTCTTAATAACATGTTCTTTGTCAGAATCTTTGGTCTTTATTTATTTTTAAACCAGCCATTTCACCATATGTCTCTACCTTTTCCAATAGTTTTAAAGCTGTCTCTAAAGGGTCTTCCAAAATAAAGACCAAGTCATCCGCAAAGGCTTGCAATTTGAATTCCTCCTTTTTGACTTTCATTCCTTTTATGTTTATATCCTCTCTAATATTTCTATTTAAGACTTCCAAGGTCAATACAAATAACAAAGGAGATGATGGGCATCCTTGTCTTGTACCTTTTTTAATACTGATAGAGTCTGTGAATTCTCCATCTATCATTACTTTTGCCATTTGCTTATAATATATGGCTTCTATTGCTTGGATAAATTTTCTAGCAAAGCCCATCTGTTCCAATAGTAATAACATAAATCTCCAGTTTACATTATCAAATGCCTTTTGGGCATCTAAAAATATCAAAGCCATTTGTTTTTCCGGGTGCGCCTCATAATATTCCAATGTGTCCAGGATTACCCTCATATTGTCTTTCATCTGTCTCTTTGGTAAAAATCCATTCTGATCAGAGTGAATAAAGTTATTTAGGTATTTTTTAAGCCTTTCTGCCAAGATTGAAGCAAAGATTTTATAGTCTGCATTCAATAAGGAAATAGGTCTATAGTTCTTAATTTGTAATGGGTCAACCCCTTCTTTTGGAATAAGTGTAATATAAGCTTCTGACCATGTTTTAGGTATTTTCTTATTTATCATAACTTCATTCATGACTTCTAACAGTGGAATGCTTAATGATTCTTGTAATGGTTTATAAAATTCTGCCGGGAAACCATCTGGTCCTGGTGCTTTTCCATTGTTCTGTCTGTTGAGTGCTTCGGTTAATTCCATCATTGTTATAGCACTTTCTAACATTTTCCGAGTTTCATCAGGTATCTTAGGTAGGTTAGCATTTTGTAAATACTGTAATTTTTCCTCATCAAGATTCTCCTGTTTATATAATTGTCCTTAAAAATCTCGAATGATTGCCTTTTTCTCCTTATTACTATAACAAATTTGACCATGAACATCTATTAACTGTGATATTTTCCTTAATTCTTTCTCTTTTCTCAACTTATATGCTAACCATCTACCTGGCCTATTTGCATCTTCAAAATAGTTCTGTTTAGCACTTCTAATTTTTTGTGCCAGTTTTTCTTTCTCTGTTTGATCCATTTTATGTTTAATTATGTCCATTTTAAGTTTGATATCTTTTTTCTGTGGCATCTTCTGTAATTCTTTTTCCAGTTTTTTTATGGTCATCTTCTAGAGCTTTAATCATTTGCCTCTTCCTAATGTTCTTTTTCTTTGTATAGTCAATTATTAATCCTCTTGCATATGCCTTCATTGTATCCCAAACATTCTGTATTGAAGTATCTTCTTTTTTGTTTTCATTAAAGAAGAAGGCCAATTCTTTTTCCATCCATTGTGTAAAATCTTTTTCCTTTGGAATAGTGTTATTTAATGTCCATCTAGATCTTCTATTTTGTCCTTTCCATTTAATTGTCATTGGATTATGGTCTGCCCATGTACTTGTTTCAATATTTATTTCTTGAATATTAGATAATAATTCTGTTGATGTCCAAATCATATCTATTCTGGACCACGATAAATGCCTGTTTGAATAAAAAGTATATTGTTGAGTTTTAGCATTTCTTTTTCTCCATGTATCTTTTAAATTTAGTTCATCTGTCATTTTACAAAAGGATTTAGGGAGAGTTTTCCTATTTTGTCGTGTTGTTTTTCCTGTATAGTCCAGTTTATTGTTTACAATTCCATTGAAATCCCCCATCATAAGTATATTAACATAGTCCAGTTCAATTATTTTCATATGTAATTTTTTATAAAATTCTTCTTGTTTATCATTTGGGGCATAAATTGCAACCAAGAGTGTTTTTATATTATTATCCACTATTTCAACTATTAATACTCTTCCATCTTCATCAGTATAAATCAATTTGGCTGGAGTGGTTTCTTTGACGTACAAAACCACTCCTCTTTTCTTACAATAAGTCAGAGAAGTAAATATTTTCCCTAACTTTGGTCGTATCAATAATTGTTCATGTTGTTTTTTAATGTGTACTTCTTGTAAGCAAATTATATCAAATTTTAGCTTCTCTAATTTATAAAAAGTTTTCCTTCTTTTGAAAGCTGAGTTCAGTCCATTTATATTCATGAAAATAAGTTTTTTCCCCCCATGGTTATGTTTTATATTTAGGTCTAACATCTCTCGTGGATCTTATTTCATGTTGTTCTTTGATCTCCATTTGTCCACCTATTGCGCCTTCTTCTTTTTCCATCTCCATTTGGTCCTCTTCAAATTCAGTTAAAATCTTTTCTTTTTCTATCTCCATTTCTCTTCTTTCGAAAAATTCCTTATAGAATATTTCTGCTTTCGCAATTGAATCAATTCTGTGTCTCTGTTCTTGCCATGTAAACATTAATCCTTCTGGAATCAGCCATCTATAGTTCACCTCTTTTTTCAATAGCATTTTAGTCAAAAATCGATACTCTCTTCTAATCTCTCTCACTTTTCTAGGAACTTGTTTTAAAACCAGGATCTCTTTGCCTTTATATTTCAACCCCTTCTCTCTTACCACTTGTAATATTTGGTTTTTAACAGTTTTTTTGGTGAATCTTACACGGACCTCTCTTGGTAATTGGTTCCTCGTCGCATATCTTGTGAAGACTCGATATATCTCATCTACTCCATCCATCATCTTTTCCTCTGTTATTTCCAAGACTCCAGCCAGAATTTCAATCATTACTGCCGCCAAGTTTTGTCCTTTTTCTTCCTCGATATTTTGGAATCTAAGATAAAATTCTGACCTGTCCATCTCCCACTTCAACATCCCACTTTTTTCTTGTTCGACCATTGTTAATCTGTTATCGATATTTCCAATTGTATCATCTCTTTGCTTGTCTTTCTCTTCTATTTTTTGGATTCTCTCATTGTGTTTCACCATCATTTGTTGAAAATTTTCAAATTTCTCATCCATCTTTCCAATTCTTTGGTCAATACTCTCCATTCTTTGTTCAATACTTATTTTAAGATCTTGTATTCCTTGCATAACCATCGTTAAATCCACTTGTGCTTTGTCTTGCTTCACCATTGTTGAGAGTCGTCCTCCAGATGACGGGGAGACAGGAGCAGAAGTTGAGATGCCCGAAGGTAAAATTTTCTTACTCATTCCGATAACTCAGGGTCTTCTGGGTCTTTTAATTCAATTAGTGAGGTAGTCAATTATAATCCAATTTAGAAAAAGGAAAACACCATAAAAAACAAAAAACAAAACCAATAATAAGTAAAAAGCCCAAAATTAAAAAGAAAAAATTCTTCAGGTTCTTCAGACCTTAATCCAATTGTGAAATACGCAAATATAATTCAAAAGTAAAAATTAAAAAATGAAGAGAAAAAAAGAAGCAAAATAAAGCCCAATAAATCAAAAAGTAATAAGCAAAGAAAAAGGAAAAGAAAAAAAAAGTTCTTCAAGTTCTTCCCAATTGAAAAACCTCAGAAGATGAAAAAAAGCCATAAAAATAAGTCAAAAATAAAAATCAAAAGGCAGACATCCCCATGAAAAAAAGCAAAAAAAGAATATCCTGAGGCTTCCCCAGCTGACACACTTCTTTCTATCCCGTTCTTCCGGAGCTGTCCCAGCTTCAGCAGCCTAATGGCTGCCTCTCTGCTGTTGGCAAAAGGGCTTCTTCTGGATCGACCAGGGACTTGCGATGTCCCCGGAATCTGCAGAATGCGCCCCTTACTGTCACCGTCACTACGAGACAGTTTAGGTCCGTTGGGACTGACCAGGGGCGAAGATATCAGCTGTGATCTCAGAGCCCCGAGATCGCAGCTGTATTGCGGCGACAAAGCTCCGCCTTCTTCTCCGCCTACTCCCACTTTACCATGGGTAACTTGGGCCAGTCACTCTCTAGGAAAAAGCCAAATCACTTCCAAATATCAGGAAAACAGCAGGGATGCATCTAGGTGGCTGTCAAGAGTCACCACTGATTCAAAGACATTAGATATACACACTCCTTTCTGATGAAAAGAAATGGAAAGGAGTGTTCTATCTCAGAGGGTAGGCGCAAGAACGGAGACGAGACATCGGATAGTGACTCCAAACTCTTTATTAGTGACTTCAGGAACAGAACTAAAAGGTACGGCAGCAGCAGCCCTTTTTATAGAGCTGGCTGCTGTCAAAGCGTCCAATGGTTTAAGTTTGCCGTGCTTGGGCCGTCCAATTGTGGCAGCCTGTTAACTAGTCAATCGGATCAGCCTTGAACAACCAATCGCGACCCGCTGTTAACGGACCAATCAAACTTGCAGGATTATGAGCCTGCTGTGGAAAAGGCCAGTCTGGTTTGCAGGTTTACGAGCCCGCTAGTTCAGAACACCCCTCCCCTCTAGGTTTCACCTAAGGGGTGGGGTGATGTATTCGCGTAGGTAGGCAGGTCTTCATACCTGTCTACCTGACTTGCGTTGTTCAACCTGCCTTTGCTCGGATTCTGGTTCTGGTGGGTCGTTTAACGGTGATCTGGCTTCACTGCTGGGCACCCCTGGAAGTGACCCGGGGCTACCCTCAACGTTTCTATCCTCTGGATTTTCTGGACTCACTGACCCCGCTCAGCTGCTATTGCCTGGAGACATGATCAACTGCCACGGCTCCTCTTCAGCAGATAAGTATGCTGGGCTTGCTTGTTCAGTCTGTGGGTTTGTGAGGTTTAGGCCAGGTGTTAGTTCATTTTCAAAATCCTCAGCTTCCCTTCCCCCTCTGATTCTGAGTTCAGAATTCGTGGAGGGGGTAGTTGTCAGCCTGGGACGAAGCTGGTTGATGTGGCGTTTCCACAATCTTTCATCTGTGGTTTCTAATCGGTAGGAACGGGGACCTGTAACTTGTGTTATTTTGGCAGGGACCCACAAAGGGTCACCTGTAAAGTTCTTTGCGAATACGAGGTCTCCTATCTTAAATGTGCGATGTTTGCTGCTGGAACCCAGGGGCTTTTCTGGGGTGTATGCAGGGTGTATTCGGTCTAGGTGCGACCTAAGTTTCTGGCCCATCAGGAGTTCGGCTGGGCTTTTGTTTGTTGTGCTGCTTGGTGTAATATGTTGGAGAAGGAGCATCCTGGTGACTCTGTCATGGATGTTTCCTTGGTCCATTTTGTGCAGGGTTGTTTTAGTGAACTGAACCATTCGTTCAGTCCTGCCATTGGCCGCCGGGTGAGCAGGTGATGTTAAGGCATGGCGTATCCCCGGTCTGCTAGGTATTGTTCAATCGCCAGGACGGTAAACTGCGGGCCATTGTCGGAAACCAAGACATCTGGAAATCCGTGCTTTGCCAACAGTCTGTTTAGTTTTTTGATGACCGCTTCAGTGTTGGTGATTTTCATCTTGTTCACCTCGAGCCAATTCGAGTATGCGTCCACTGTTATTAGGAAGGTATGCCCTTTTGTAGGTCCCACAAAATCGATGTGGATGTGGGACCATGGACCCCTGGGTGTTTCCCATTCCATTGGTGGTGCTTTTGGTGAAGCCAAACATGATTCTTGGCATTTGCTACAGGTGGCAACCCAGGCTTCAAATTGTTTGTCCATACCTGGCCACCAGGCATAGCTCCTTTCCAGCACTTTCATCCGCACGATGCCCGGGTGTCCATCGTGTAGCACTTTCAGGACTCTGTGTTGTAGCTTTTCAGGAATGGCCACTCGGTCTCCCCACAATACGCACCCTTTTTGGGAAAACAGTTCTGTTTGTCTGTTTTTGAAGGGTTTGAACTTGTCGTTGGGTTCGATTTCTGGCCATCCCCTCTCCACCCAGCTGAGGACCCGTGACAAACAAGGGTCTTTTTTTGTTTCCAACGCAATGTCTTGTGCAGTTAGTGGAGGCGAGGGAAGCATTTCAATTTGTAGCGTGGATACCGTAGGAGCTGGATCATCCAGGAAATCAGGCAATGGCAAACGGCTTAAGGCGTCAGCATGGGGAATGGCTTTTCCCGGGCGATGTGTTAACAGATAGTCATAGGCAGCTAAGAACTCTGACCATCGTGTCATTCTTGGCGATAGAATGTGGGAAGTTGGTTTATCCCCTGCCAAAATGCCAAGCAATGGCTTGCGGTCTGTTATTATAGAAAATGATCTTCCATACACATATTCGTGGAACCTTTTAATGGTGGATACAATAGCAAGGGCTTCTTTATCTAATTGACTGTAGTTTCTTTCAGTTTTAGAAAAGGCTCTTGAAAAGAATGCAATAGGTGCCTCTGTACCGTTTGGTAGAACGTGGTTCAGTATAGCTCCTACTCCAAAAGGTGAGGCATCACAAGTCACAGTCAAGGGTAGTGTCTCGTTATATTGGATTAACACTGCATCCGATTTTAAAAGATCTTTGACTTGCTGGAAAGCGTGCTCCTCTCGACGTCCCCAAACCCAGGAAGCCTTCTTATCGAGGAGCCTATACAGGGGTTCAGCAACAGTTGCCTTCTGGGGTAGGAAGATGTTATAAAAGTTAATAAGGCCCAGGAAGGCTTGGAGGTCTGTCTTGTTTCTAGGTCTTGGAGAGTTTTTAATAGCTGCCAATTTCTTTTCGGTTGGGTGAATAACTTGCTTGTCAAGAAGATAGCCATGAAATTGAACCCTCTCAGTGCATAACTGGCACTTTTCCCTTTTTACTTTGAGTCCTGTGTCTTGGAATTTTTGCAGGACAGTTCTTAGATGTTTTTCTAATTGACTTCATGTTGGGATGGCTATTAATACATCATCGAAATACGGTACCACTCCTTTTATACCTTGCAGCAACCTTTCCATCAAGCTTTGGAAAATGCCCGGTGCTACACTTACTCCGAATTGGAGTCTATTACATTTGAACGCACCCCTGTGCGTGACTATGGTTTGGGCTCTTATCATTAGCTCTTATCGTCTCCGTATCCCATCCTCATCGCCAGTGTTCTATCTCAGAGGGTAGGCGCAAGAACGGAGACGAGACATCGGATAGTGACTCCAAACTCTTTATTAGTGACTTCAGGAACAGAGCTAAAAGGTACGGCAGCAGCAGCCCTTTTTATAGAGCTGGCTGCTGTCAAAGCGTCCAATGGTTTAAATTTGCCGCGCTTGGGCCGTCCAATCGCGGCAGCCTGTTAACTAGTCAATCGGATCAGCCTTGAACGACCAACCGCAACCCGCTGTTAACGGACCAATCAAACTTGCAGGATTACGAGCCTGCTGTGGAAACGGCCAGTCAGATTTGCAGGCTTACAAGCCTGCTAGTTTGGAACAAGGAGGAAGTCTGATCATTCAGAAATCAGAAATGTCCTGACAGTTGGAACAGTTAATTAGTGGAACAACTTGCCTCCAGAAGTTGTAAACGCTCCAACACTGTACATTTTTTAGAAGAGATTAGATAACCATTTGTCTGAAATAGGGTTTTCTGCCTAAGCAGGGGGTTAGACTAGAAGACCTCTGAGGTTCTTTCCAACTCTGTTATTCTAAAAATTCTGATCAATTTCACCTCAACTCCCTTCACTTGGGTTTATGGAGAGAAGCTGGAGCTGTAAAGCCACCCGGCCACTGTGTGACAGAAAAAGCTCAGGAACATGGAGGCAGGGTGAGGCAAGCATTTCCTTTCATTGAGAAATGGCCCATTCCCAAGCACCAAAAAGTGGTGTGGTTTTTTCCATCTGATAGCCAACTTCAGAATATTTTATCAGTTCAGCTGGCAAAGAAAGATGCTGTATGAGATCACGGGGGTATAGATTACTCTGGAAACTACCCAAAGATTCCTTCCTGCATGGAAGTGCCAAATGAAAGCTGTGACACCTTATGAGAGATTGGTTGCTAAGGTGTTGTTCTTCAGCTGAATTGATGTTGCACTTAGTTGGAATTTCTGTGGTACTCATGGGATAGTATAGTTCCTCATATAGCTGTTATATATTTTCATCAACACTTAATACTTAAGGAGTTACTCTGTGGAAATTAGAAAACTGTAACATATTGTGTGATTTCTAGATATTCTCTAGCTATTCCCCTTCTAGCATTATTGCCTTTATTTTCATTCTAAATAAACTCAGTGCAATACCATTTTTAATTTTTAACCTATATTTTCCATTTTTAGGATAATTTACATAGTTAGGTAGACTTTCCAAATGGCAAAACTGCAGCACAGCAGGTTTTACAGAATCTTTAAAAAATTCACAGCCACTCTCAGAAAGAAGAAATAATTTTTTGATTCTTTGCCAGAAGACAACATATCTGAATATTTTCACATATCAGGACTGTCACACTTTTCCAGAGAAAAGGATTTGCATTAAAACATAAAGGGCTGTTAATAGCTTAATTATTATTAAGCTTAATAGCTTAATTTCACTGTGAGTGAAAAGCTTGGTTGCTTTTGGAGTTTAAATGAATGTCATTTTGTCACTTCTTGTGAAGCAGTTACCTGATACCTAACTTTATAGCAGAATTGCTACATTCGGCAAGCATAAGTGAAATTCAAAATTTCATTAGTTTCAAGTCATGGTACAATGTACTAATTACATTGATTACATTTGATAACTTTATACAACCATCCAGTTATTTCACTTCCAACAAAATTTAAAAAGTTAATTTTTTTTAGATAGGGTCATATCCATCCACGTACTGCCTGCTTTGGAGGGCAGATTTATATTTCTCTACCTTTAAAATATTTTTACAACAATAATTCTAGTTTGCTTATTTTATACAACTATCCAATTATTTCACTTCCAACAAGATAAAAATAAAAAATTTAAAATTTTAGATAGTGACATGTGTAAAACCAATCCATTTACTGCCTGCTTTGGAGGGCAGATATATATTTCTCTGCCTTTAAAATATTTTTTTACAAAAACGTGCAGAAATTTGAACTATGTTACATAGTTAACCCAGAAAAATCTATGAAGAAGTAGCATCAGTTGTGGAGAATGTAATGGAAAAACACAATAACGTTTACACTATACAGAAAGAAAAGAGCAATCTGGCAATATGATCCCACGTCCATGAGGAATCCACCATGGATGTTGGGAGAGGATGTTGTTGTTCCCATCCCTACAAGGATTCAGAGAAATGAGAGCTTGAAGATGTTTCTTCCATTTGGTGCTTACCATTCTTTGGGATTTCTTGCCTCAGAATCTCTGCTCAGGAATTTACCCAAAAGCTTCCCACAGGCTGGGTAGGACTCGTTTATTTGAGCAGGGATTAGATATGGTGAACAACCATTTGCATGAACTATGTTATTTTTGTATACTAATTTGTACATAAACTGCCAAGAGCCAGACTGAGCCTGGGAAAATAAAAGGTACTGAAAATAAAATAAAGTAAGAAAAAAAATTATTAATCAAATTTATATTGTCACCCATAGAAATGACTCTGGGTAGTGTACAATAGTACAAATATATCTAGGGGTGGGATTTTACTGGTTTGGATCGAGGGTCAAACCAGTTTGGTTTGCTTTGATGATCAGCTGTTGGGCCCACCCACCTGCCTGGTCTCTAGGCTGTGCTCTATATCCTATTTTTCAAGCTCAGCTGATTTGCCTAGCATAGTGGATTGCCGCACATCAGCTGTTTAACACACAAGGATTGCTGGAGAAGGTCAGTAGCAAATGCTCTGCGCATACGCGAAGCACGCATTCACTGAACCGGTTGTTACACCAGTTGAATCGCACCCCTGAATATATCCCATATATTTTCCAAAGTACACTCAATATTTCTTTTAGTATTTATCCAGTATGGATTCACTGCAAACAATAAAATAGAATAAAATAAAATAAGAAGAGGGAATATAGAGGCTAGCCATAGAAAGTCCAGGCACAGAGTAATTAATCTAAAACAGATGTTTCAATGTCAGCTATATTATTAAGCTGGAGAAGGCTTGGATTCTCAAGAGATACGTGCATAGTTTTAGCAAAAAGCATTGAGACACAATTCTGGTTTGGATTTGCCTGATGGACTGACAGTCATGCTGTGTTGTTATTATTTACATATGTAGGAAGCAGATATGCACCACATACTTTTAGCATATAGGGAGCACATCAACACCACAGCACTACATTTAAAGCTTTGCTCTTTATTTTTCTCGCCAGGGTTTTTATGAACAACAGTGTTCAGTTTATTTTTGGGCTGCCAAAACTTTAAACAAGATGCATATTGTTAAGTCTTGGGCATGGGCGCAAGGAACGGAGACGAGACATCGGATGGTGACTTCAACTCTTTATTAACAAGAAAGAATGGAGCAAAATATCTGGGCAGCAGTAGCTCTTTTATAGAGCTTGCTGCCGTCAAAACAACCAATGAACTGAGTCTATCGCTTTCACAAGCGTCCAATCAGGGGTTCCCGTTAACAGCCAATCAGACTGGCCAAACCTGACCAATCACGACTCGCTATCTATGGGCCAATGAGAATTGCAGGATTACAAGCCTGCTGTAAGACGAAGCTGCTGAGGGTTGTATCATTGCGTTGGCTTAGTCCATAACACCCCTCCCCCCTTGGTTCCATCTGAGGGGTGGAGTGACGTATTCTCGCAAGTAGGCAGGCCGCTTCACCTGTCTGCTCGACCTGCACTGTTCCACTGGGTTCTGTCCTGGTTCTGGTTCCAGTGGGCTGCCAGCTGGGTTGGATGGTGAAGATTGTGGTCCCGGGTTGCTTTAGTCAGCGCTGTCTTCCGGGTTCCCTGGATCCACCTCCGTTGTGGTGCTGTCACGTGACGAGGCTGCTCCCTGGCTCAGTTCTCCCTCGGATGGTGAGTATCCCCTGGGCTGTTGGGTTTTGATTTCTTCTTCATCCTCCTCCATGTTCCTTCCCCCCCCCCAGCTAGAGGTTCCGGCGCTAATCTGGAACGGAGTTGGTCTATGTGGCGTTTGCACATCTTACCGTCTGCCATTTGTAGGCAATAGGATCGGGGTCCTGTAAGTTGTGTTATTGTCGCGGGGACCCACAATGGGTCGCCCGAGAAGTTTTTTGCAAACACAAGGTCCCCTTTCTGGAATGCCCGACACTTGCTGCTGGATCCCGGGGGTTGTTCTGTTGTGTAGTTTGGGTGGAGGCGATCAAGCTGCGAGCGAAGTTTCCGGCCCATCAGGAGTTCAGCTAGGGTTTTGTTCGTGGTGCTGTTTGGGGTTATGTGTTGGAGAAAAAGCATTCAGTTTATCGTCAATGTCGCCGTGGTCCATTTTGTGCAGGGTCTGTTTTACAAATTGAACCATTCGCTCAGCCCTACCATTGGCCGCAGGGTGAGCTGGCGATGTTAAAGCATGGCGGATGCCCCAATCTGCCAGGTATTGTTCGAATGGCAGGGCAGTGAATTGGGGGCCATTATCGGAGACGAGGACATCAGGAGGTCCGTGGGTAGCGAATAGTTTATTCAGTTTTTTAGTGACTGCATCTGTGGTGGTGCTTTTCATTTTTTGGACTTCAAGCCAGGTTGAATAGGCATCCACTGTTAAGAGGAAAGTGTGTCCTCTTGTGGTCCTGCAAAATCGATGTGGATATGGGACCAAGGTCCTTGAGGCGTTTCCCACTGAGTTGGGGGAGTCTTTGGAGGAGCGGAGTCTCCTGGCATTTACTGCATTTTGCTACCCAAGTCTCTATCTGTCTATCTAAAGCAGGCCACCATGCGTAACTCCTGGCTAGTGCCTTCATCCGCATGATGCCTGGATGCCCCTCGTGCAGCATTTTCAATACCCTATATTGCAATATCTCCGGGACTATGACTCTGTCTCCCCATACTATGCAACCTTTCTGGGAGAATAGTTCTGTTTGACGATTCCTAAATGGCTTGAACATGTCATCGGTTGCACTGACTGGCCAACCCCGTTCTACCCAGCTGAGGACTCGTGCCAAAACAGGGTCATTTTTTGTCTCTAAGGCTATCTCTCGAGCGGTTAGTGGCGGTGATTTGAGGGTTTCGATCTGTAATACGGTTACGGTTGGAGCAGGGTCCTCTATAATGTCTGGTAGTGGAGAGTGGCTCAAAGCAGCATGGGGAATGGTTTTCCCTGGGCGATGTTGCAATCGGTAATCGTAGGCGGCTAAAAATTCTGACCAATGTGTCATTCTTGGTGATAAGATATGGGGAGTTGGTTTGTTTCCTGCCAAAATACCCAGTAGCGGCTTGTGGTCTGTAATTATGGTAAAGGGTCTCCCATATACATATTCATGGAAGCGTTTAATTGTGGATACAATAGCGAGGGCCTCTTTATCAAGTTGACTATAATTCCTTTCAGTTTTAGACAGTGTTCAGCCTAGATGTGATGTTGGTTCTTTGGAAAGGACCTGTGCTGAGCAAAATCAGTCCCAATCAGTTGAGAGCAGAGAGTAGATTAGTTTCCCATATACAGTAACTGTTTTTAAGTGTCTTGAGCCAACTATTTAATTACTTGAATCTCACTCCTCAGCTCAAACCATCCCTCTTGTTTCTACTATAGCTTGCACTAGAGCCTCTTACAAAAACATGTTTTAAGTTAAATGAGTGCAATTCAAGTTACCGCTGCATCTTTTAATAACTGAAACAGATTTCATGGCCCCAAGTGGCACAAAGGAGAGGAAGCATAAAGCTCTAACTACAAAGGCTAAAGTAGGCTCTAAATGTATCTTCTCTTACATCAATGGATCTCATCCACGGTAAGCAGATTGGAGACTGCCATCCAGGCTTTCAATCACATTTCATCACAAAACTGATTATTTACAATTATAATACTAGTTGCAAAACAGATGAATCCCATACTTCTGTTTTCTGGATACTTCACCACTTCCCCATTTCTGATACCACAAATGAAGGATAATTGTATGTTTCCTCCACGAATAACTCAAGGAGAGAGAGAGGAGAAAGAGAGATGAGAGAGGGGGGAGAGAGGGAGGGAGGGAGGGAGGGAGGGTGAGATGGTGAGAGTGCTTGAAAAAGACATTTCTTTTAAAACGTGCCAATTTCATCGTTATATTTTATTTTTCTCCTCAGATGAACATTAGATCTACTTCTATTATCTTTCAAACTATCTTGAAGAGAGTGCAAAAGAGAAGGAACTAGCTGATTGCCCAAAGTCTCAGAGAAAGTCTTTCTTTCATATTTCAATCATATCAATCTTGGATGGTGACAAACCTCTCCTGATGATGTTAAAACTGTGATGGGTTGAAGAAGGACAATAGACTTGTTCTGATTGTCTGAAATGAAGAAGTTTATCCAATGGGGATTTTAATTTCTTTTAAGTCTCTAGATAAAATTTTGACTCAGACTGATTCCAGTTAAAGCATTATTTTCTACTACCATAATAAATTTATTTAATCAACATATTAATATAATCACTTATCAATGTATCACAATTCTTTAGTTCTTTTGCCACATAATTCCATGTTGTTATTCCCTCCCTTCATTAATTTATTTTCTTACTTATAATTTAAATTTCTATTGGCATCTACCTGTCATATATTCTGGGCAGCTTGCAAGGATTAAAAGAGAACCAATACATTAAAACACAAAGAAAAATGGTTATTCCATGGGAAAAACTGTAACCATATTAATATATAATTATCCCCTCCACATTCTAGCTCAAAAACCTTGAGAGAAATCTGTTTTTTTTTTTTTTTTTACTGTTCCTGGTCAGGGCTGCCTGAACCTTATGGAAAATGCTATTCTACAAATTGGCATTGCTTTATAAATGGGATACAAAGCATGGTTACCCTGGTGGATCTTACAGGACACTCAGCCAGGAATCAAAATATACATGCCAACAGATAATTTGGTTCAGTGCAGGGGTGGGATTCTACCACTTCGGACCGGTTCTATAGAACCAGTTTTTGTTATTTTGTGCAGTTCAGAGAACCGGCAAATCGTGCCCCTGGATGGTCCCTTCCCTGAGGCCCAGAAGGCCCCAAAATAGGTGGGGTGTGCTGCAAAAAAGGCCACACCCACTCAGGCACATGGCCATGCCCACTTAGCCATGCCCACAGAACCAGTTGTTAAAAAATTTGAATCCCACCCCTGGTTCAGTGGCTTCATGTAGTTGTTAAATTGGTAGGTGAGAGCATTGATTCTCATGGCACTCTGCTAACAAGCAGCTTTGGACTTTGACTTCTCACATTCTCTTAACACTGGCTGAATTAGACTATGGAGAAAGGAAGAAGACCATTGCTATGCCTCTCACTCTCAGTCCATTCAGATGGTATATATAGAAGGATCCATGTACAATGGTATTGAATGGTATTTGAGAGATCAAGAAAAACTGACCATCCCCCATTCTAATTTGCCAAGTGCAATCAGTGCTATTCGGTACTGTATTCAGAGAAGAAGATTGAATGAAAAGAGTCCAGATCATCTGCTACTTCCTTTTGAAATTTCAACCAGAGAATGGTCTGACCATGAAAATTTTCTGATGGTCAAGTCTTCCACATTACATCACAACTGACATTCAAGGTGTTAAAAGCATATAAAATATTGGAATGAGGCCATTTTGCCTTGTAAATTCATGATGGAATAAAATAAAACCATTGTGTGTCATTTGTTGAAGTTATCCTTCACAAATTGGAGATGCCTGGAACAATCCATACAAGTGACAGACTTGAACCTTCCTCTTCTAAGCATGTGTGTGAATTCACAGGTGTTAAATTAAAAAGAGAAAGGGTCTCCTGTTGAACTCATTGGAAAAATACAGCAAAAACATATTGAAATTTGACAGGGCAAACATGAAGCGTAAGACTAAAACAAAATTTAAACAAAGCTTTTTTCATGTTCTATAGCAAGGCCAACAGATTTACTCATACAGAAATGTCACACTTTAAATTTACTAAATAGACTGGATTGCCTTTTTCTCTTAAATAGTGATGAATGTTTGAAATGAAAAAATGCCCCCCAATTAGCAGTGCATATATTCATAAATATGTAATTCATTAAAACTGTTTTCTATTTTCTTTGCACAGAAAAGCTCTGTGCGAACTAAAGCATAGAAGATAATACCATTAATGATGGGAATTTGGCAAAATCGGTGTGACTGTTCTAGCTATTCAAGAATTGTAAGTCTTATCATGCTCAAAATGATTCATTTAAAATGTACAAAACTTGCATTATTTTTATGGCCAAGCAAATGGAAAAACCTAAACACTGGGGAAACTTAGACAACTTAATTTTGATGGCATACAAGTCAATAAAGATACACCCTCTGAATAGTTAGGTTTCTTCATCTTTAGACATACCCAGGCACTGAACACAGTGTGAATCCATTGTTCCAAATGGGCGTGTGACCATGGAAAACTGCAAACAATTGTGGTCACATGATTGTGGGGATGTGTATATGGCATGATGTGATGGCCAGAAGTACTTTATGGTGCATAAGCAAGGGCAGTTTAAATATGCATTTAATTATTTTATACATATTACAGTAACATATATGTAATTAAGTAATGAAACTTAAGGGTATGAAAATGCAAATGTACATGGATTGTTTTTATAATTCACAATATACTCTATTTATTTTCACGTTGGTTTTTAACTACTCTTCTATTATGAATACATTCGTGTTTTTTAACTAGTAAATAAAAAATATTATAAATGGCTAATAATAATAATAGTAATAAAAGAAGGTTTAAAACCTTTACTTGTTTTTATATGTTTAATATAAACAGCCGAATATAATTTGTATCTTAGGTTCATTTACATGTTTCCCCTTTTATTATCTACCTACTTATACCATTTATCCCATATCCGGTAGTAATCTGTATCCTCCTTCCCATTAATTTTAAGCGTAAGCCTCTCCACACTCATATGTTTTCTGAATAGCAATCTGTATCGGTGGTACATTTGGGTTTTTCCAATATTGTGCTAGTGAAATATGTGCCGCAGTTAATAAATGGATGGTCAGATATTTTACTTCAGCGGAGTAGTCCCCTTTGATCATTCCCAACAAAAACAATTCTGGTTTCCACTCCAGCCCACATTCTATAATTTCTTCTATCCACATTTTTATTTTTAACCAATATTTCTTCATCTCAGGACAAGTCCACCATGAATGAAAATATGTACCAAATTTACCTTTACATTTCCAACAGCAAGGATTGGCTATCGGAAATATTTTGGCCAATCTAGAGGGTGCCAGATACATCATTTTGTAGATTCTTCTTGTGTGCTACTGATTTGATTA
This sequence comes from Hydrophis major, assembly GCA_033807585.1. NCBI lineage: Eukaryota > Metazoa > Chordata > Lepidosauria > Squamata > Elapidae > Hydrophis > Hydrophis major. The sequence continues at coordinate 183,704,031 of CM066330.1, read as the reverse complement.
GTGTCAGATTTTTCTGCCATGGACTGTTTTCAAGTACTGTATCTTATAGTAAGCATTTTGACAAAACCAACTCTTTTTTTCTGGACATCACCCCTCCCCTTCACATCCCAAATGTCCAGAACCTAGAGCTGCTTATGAAGGTATTGTATGGGCAATGTTTGATATGGTCAAGTGGATGGATGAATTTGTGCAGTTGGCTACCTTGAAATGTTGTTGGATCCTCTCCACATTTTGGGCAAAAAAGATTTATTTCTATTTTATTTTTCATCAATTCAATAATGAAAGTCGATGAGCAACATGGTGGCTTAGCTGTGGACCTTTTGCCTCACAATCAGGAAGCTGTGAGTTCAATCCTAGGTAGGGGCAGACATTTCTCTCTCTGGGCACAAAGAGTCAGCTGTGAGCTCCGCATAGGTGTCAGGAAGGGTATACGGCCAAGAAATGCTCAGCTCCATTCAGTCACTCCAATTCCACTTGATGCAAGGGATTATAGGGTCATTTAAAACAATGATAGTCAATGCATGGGATGTCCAGCTTCTGATGCTCAGACTGTCCCAGGCAATAGAACTGTATATAAAAGAGGACTCTTGGTTTTGCCTCAGATATATGACATGGACAGAGAACACTGTTGCTCTCGAGGAGGCAGATGTAAGGAGAACTGCAGATGATGCCACCCTGTTGTTGATAACTCTTTTCTATGTTTCCAAGTAAAAGGATGAGGGTGGGTTGTTGTTGTTTTTGTTTGTAAACTGATTGTTTCATGTCCTCTCTCAAACTTTTAGCTGTTTAAAATGCCCCAAAGAAGATTTTGCAGATGCTTGAGAAACTGTATATGTTTTATTTTCCCTTCAGTGCTCTGCTCGGTAGCCTGATGATCGATCTTCTTGACAGGTTATTTGACTTCTACTTTATCCTTTTTGAAAGGTTGTCACTTGAACTGAAGTTAGTCCTGGAATGATATATCCCCTGAGCCTGCAGTCCCCAAGCCATTTGCTAGGGACTGTGCATCCCTGAAATGGACTGAGCTTCCTTGGAATAAATATGTCTATAGGATTCCCTGGATGTGAAAGAGTGCTGTAAATGAAACCAGCTCCATGCAGTCCAGCCTCAGCCATGCATAGGGGATAACAATATCAACCTATATTTACCCCAAAGAAAGATGACACTGAATTTAAGATGAACTTCTATCTCCTACCATAGAATGATTAAACAGAAAATATTATTCTGCTTCTTTTATTGTATTTTAAGATAATGTTCTTAGTTTTATTATAAACCTGGGGAAAGTAACACTAATCTTTTTTTTTTTTTAGATAAATACAACACCTTGTTGAAAAAGGAACCAAAGTTACTTGAAAACCTTTAGTATATAGCATTTTCATTGAGGATGGAGTTTCTTCCCACATTGGGCTGGATAAGTATGCAAAACAGGTGACTTTGCATTGTCTTCATTGGTAGATTGGAATTCTCATTTGTGCCCTGTTTTTCCATTTGGTTTTTAACTTCTGTATAAAGTCTCATTTGTCCTTATCTCAAAAATGGCGGAGGAAAAAAATATCAGAATTTGATGATTCAGTTAGAGGAAGCGTTGAAGGATCTCCAAGAGAAGTTCAGAGCCACCTTTGACCAATTGGTTAATCCCTGATACAAATGCTATCGTGTTTCTCATATAATAAGGCTGGGTCTTATTTTTTTTTGAGCCCCGAAAAAATGGCTAGGCCGTCTTTTTGGGGGTGACTTAATTCCCCCCCTTGCATCTTCGGGCAGGCAGCGATGGCTTGAATGTTGACCTCGGCAATGGTGGGGCACTTCGTATTGGGGTCAACACAGGCAGCAGCATATCCGGGTGTGCAACAAAACTACTTCCTAACAGCAAGCCCCCCCACCACCATTCCTGCCCATTTCGCATGTTTTAATATAGGCCTTAATTTGGGGGGGAGGGGCTTAATTTCATTTCATGCCTATAAAACATGCTGGGACTTCCTATTGGGGGAGGCCATATTGTTGGAGAGACAGGGTAAGTGTTATTCAGTGCCAGTCAACAAGATTATTTTGCTATGGAAAACAGTGGGGAACATGAGCCTAAACTGTCAGCACATTTTATTTTTTCAGGACAAGAATACAAATTTTTTGAGTCATACAAACATTGGAAGGGCGCTTTACTTCAGCAAAAAAATCATGCAAAGTACTTCTTTAAATGCAGTGTAGATTCACTTCTCAAAACAAATGGCTACCTTGTCTCATCTGAAAACACCTGTTGCCAAAAGCATATGCCCAAGCTTCTTCCAATGACTGAGACTGCCAGATGAGATTTTGAGCCAATGTGAACAACTTTGGGGAAGATAATAATCGCACCTTCATCCCTTGGTGAAGTGAAATGTGTTATCTCCATGACACGAAAAACCTATTTGAGGCACAGCATGCCCTCCTCACACATACCTATAGACTATATATTTGTTTAGTCCTCCCTCTAACAGTAGCATTTAGACTTATATACTGACTCTTAGCACTTTAAAGAACTCCCTAGGTGACTCACAAGGTAGAAATAGTCAATAATCTGGGCCCTCATTTTACTGAAAGATGGAAAGCTGAATCAAGATCAGCTACACCCAAATCATACTGTGGACTGTGGGCAGAGATTTGTCCTCAGTACTGCACTTTAACAACTGCACGACCATTGTTCATAAGAAGCTTGAAGACTGCCTGGAAAGAAATATACAGTATACTTCACTCTGTACATTACCCTACAGGAATCTGGTACTTTTTATTGAATTAAAAAAATATAAATATTTGTGCCTTGTTACAATAATCTGAAATTGTTATCTGTAACTGTTCAAATTATCACTTTTCTAGCAACAACAACAATAACAATTCCATTGTTACCATAGTCAGGAGACCACAATGCTTTTGCAGAATAGTAGTTAGGCTTGCCAAGGTTATAAGATATGTATGTGTGCTTCCTAATATATGCCACAGGAGGGCAAGTTAGCTATGCATCAGAGAGAAATATGAACAGCTCTTCCTGATGCAGCACCCAAAGCCCCTCCCTTTCTGGAACTGCCTCACAAATGGGCACTGCAGCCAGGAAGGTTTAGAGCAGTCAGGAATCTGACTGTCTGCACAGAGCACAAGCTCTGTGGTACCTATCTATCTACTTGCATAGAACATACTTTCAAACTGTTAGGTGGACAAAAGTTGAGGAAAGTGACAGGAGATCAAAAACACATTTGTTTCAGTTTTATTAATAGTTTTATTAATTTAAAAATATTTTATTATTTACTATTAATTATTAATCATTTTATTAATTTTGTTAATATTGATATCAATAATTAGATTAATCAATTTAATTAATTGCTCTAGTTACCCAGCTGGGTAGCAGGACCTAGTCAATATTTGTTGATTTGGAGAAACTAAGCAGAATCAAGCCTGATTTGAATGAGGATGGGATGACATCAGGAAATCTCACAACCATAAGTTATACTTGGAAGATTATAAAAATAGTGAGATCTAGTTTTCACACAGCTTGTTTTTCAACTTTAAATTACACATATTCTCTATTGTTACTAAAAAAGAGATTCCAGAAAAAGATAATGGCGAACCAATTTGGTACTGAGGTTGTTATGAACTAATAAAGTCGTTTAATAAAGTTTTAACCACCTTAAGTAAAAAGCAGGATTCTAATCCTGCACTTCTGATTGGCCGATAATAGCGACATCGGATTGGTCCTTTCTGGGACATCTGATTGGCTGTTAATGGGCCAACTCTCATTGGTTCAAGGGTTTAACACTTCCATGTTTTCATTGGCTAATAGGACAGCAGCCAACCCTATAAAAGGGCTGCTGCTGCCCAAGGTGATTGCTCTGTTCAGTATGCTTAATAAAGAGTTGAAGTTCACTGTTCACTGCCTCGTCTCCGCTCCTTGCACCCATGCGCAAAACTTAATACTGGCGACGAAGGTGGGATTCGGAGACATCTGAGCTGATTGAACACTCACAGAGCACCAAACAGAGCACGTGGTTGAAGGCACATCGACAACGGAAAACATATCCGGTGACGCCATACCACCCGCTCCATTTGACCCGGCGCAAGAAGACTGGGACTCATACATAGACCGGTTTCAGATGTTTCTGAAGACCAACAACTTGAAAGACGCAACTTCGGGAAAAAAGCAGTGTTCCTGACCCATTGCGGGCCTGCTGTCTTTAAGATGGCCAAGGCACTAGCGAAACTGGCTGAGGTGAAATCCATGGACTGGGATGTCCTCACGCCCCTTCTATGGGCCCACTATGCACCCGCTGTACCAATGCTTGTCCGAAGACATGAGTTTTATCAGAGGGACCAACGGAAAGGAGAGAGCGTCACAGATTTCATCGTGGACCTCCGGAGCCTGGGAGGCCTCTGTGGGTTTGCAGACCTCAAAGAAGCTCTGAGAGACCGAATAGTTCTGGGATTAGATGACCAAACGGCGCAGAGCAAGATCATGATCAAAGGGGACATCGATCTTGCCGATGTCATCAAAAACGCTACTGCACCAGAAGCAACCAGGAAGTCGGCTGCCCGAATGCACTGCACCAACACACCGCTCCGTCAACTCACCAACGATACCTCACCTCACCTAGAGAGGCACACAATAGCGGCCCACAACGAGGACCTCGAATCTCCATCAGAAAGTGATGAAGAGGAGGTCAACCGGTTCCGGTCCGAACGCGACCAATGCAACCCGTGGAATCGAAGATTACCGCACCAATTCGCAGGTTGTGGGGCAAACCACCCGTGATCAGATTGCAAATTCCTCGACGTGCTCTGCCATTCCTGTGGGAAGAGAGGCCACATTGGGAAGGTCTGTAGAAGCAAGCGAGGATCCAGCCCAATTCAGAGAGAAAACAACTACCGCCAGACCACAGGATTTCGTCCTGTGAGTCGGGAACACTTGAACCACCAATGGAACAACCACTCCTACAGAAATAAAACACTTGCCACTTCAATGAGATGGGAAGAGGCACACCAAACCATTACCATCGGTCACGCTTTATCGTTAGATGCAAAGAAGATCCGAGTGAGGGTCGCCATCGAGAACTAACCTTGCGTGATGGAAGTTGACTCAGGATCGTCCCTCTCATTGGTTTCCTGGAAGACCCTTAAACAGTTAATCCCTGTCGTCCGGCATCAAGACCACAGAGCCCAAAGAGTTATACTCAAAGATTACCAGGGGAACCGAATTCCGGTCATCGGCTCCAGCCAAGTCAAAGTATCATTCAAAAATCGTACTGCGTCATTACCGCTGACCGTCATCGACTGCAACCAGCCTAGTTTGTTAGGCCTTCAATGGTTCGCCCCACTCGGGATCGAGGTAGCCGGCATTCACCAAACCAGAAGCAACGACTGGGAGGAGGCCCTCATCCAGGAATTCCAGGACGTCTTTGCAGACAAACTAGGCAAGTACAAGGGGACCCCGATATCATTTAACCTTAACCCTGAAGTAGCCCCCATCCGCCTTAAGCCTCGTTGGGTACCGTTTGCCCTAAAACCAAAGATCGATGAGCAGCTCGATAAATTAAAAGCCCAGCGTGTTTTAGAACCAATTGACCATGCCCGTTGGGAAACCCCAATCATAACACCCATCAAACCGGATGGATTGTTAAGGATTTGTGGGGACTACTGGGCCACCCTCAATCACGCCCTTCAACAGAACGCTGATGGAGAGATTTTTGCAAGGGATCAAGGGGGTCATGCCATATTTTGACAATGTTTTAATTGCGGCCCCAAATAGAGAAGTACTAGAGAGTCATCTTAAAATGGTTCTCCAGAAATTTAAAGACTCCGGCCTAAAGGTTAAAAAAAATAAATGTCAATTGTGTACAGAGAAAGTAGAGTTCCTGGGGTACCTAATCGATAAGCAAGGCATCCACCCCACTAATAGCAAACTAAGAGTGATAAAAAATGCCCCAAGACCCAAGAATAGGACAGATCTCCAAGCTTTCCTGGGGCTCATTAACTTTTACAACATCTTCCTGCCCCAGAAGGCAACCGTAGCTGAGCCCCTTCATAGACTTCTCAACAAAAACGCCACCTGTGTCTGGGGACACCGAGAGGAGCACGCATTCCGACAAGTGAAAAACTTACTAACCTCAGATGCTGTTTTAATGCAGTATAACGAGACTTTGCCTTTAACCATTACATGTGACGCCTCACCGTTTGGAGTAGGAGCCATTTTAAGTCATGCGTTACCAAATAGTAGAGAAGCCCCTATTGCCTATTTTTCAAGGACCTTATTGAGAGCTGAATGCAACTATAGCCAAATTGACAAAGAGGCTCTTGCTGTTGTATCTGCTGTGAAATGGTTTCATGAATATGTGTATGGATGAGCTTTTACTATTATTACCGATCACAAGTCTTTGCTGGGGATTATAGTGGGAGACAAGCCAACCCCCTATATATTGTCAACAAGAATGACTCATTGGTCAGAGTTCTTAGCTGGGTACAATTATAAATTGCAACACCACCCGGGGAAAGCCATTCCCCATGCTGATGCATTGAGCCGTGCCCCACTTCCGGAAACCGTCGACGACCCAGCTCCAACCCTCACGACACTCCAGATTGAAACACTACATTCACCGCCGCTAACAGCCAGAGACATCGCTATCGAAATGAAACGAGATCCTGTCCTGGCGCGAGTTCTCAGCTGGGTCGAATGAGGATGGCCAGTAGAACAAATCCCTGACGACTTCACCCCTTTCAGGAACTGGCAAACAGAACTTTTTTTCACAGAAAGGCTGCATCCTATGGGGAGACAGAGTTGTCATCCCAGAGCGGTTACAACAAGCAGTTTTGAGAGCATTGCATGACGGTCACCCCGGAATCGTGCGTATGAAAGCGCTCGCACGAAGCTACGCGTGGTGACCGGGCATCGATAAGCAAATCGAAGCCTGGGTGAAGACTTGTCTAAAGTGCCAAGAAGTCAGCAGTGCCCCACCTAGAGCAACTCCAACAGAGTGGGAAACCCCCCGGGGCCCGTGGTTCCGCATCCACATTGACTTTGCGGGACCTACTAAGGGACATACGTTCCTCCTAACAGTGGATGCCTATTCCAACTGGCTCGAAATCCACAAGATGAAGACTACTACAACCGATTCAGTCATCTGAAAATTAAACAAACTATTCGCAACACATGGATTGCCAGACGTTCTAGTCTCCGACAACGGACCCCAGTTCTCCGCCCTGGCGGTTGAACAATACTTAGCGGACCGGGGTATCCGCCATGCGTTAACCTCACCGGCACACACTGCGGTCAATGGCAGGGCTGAGCGCATGGTCCAATTTGTTAAAAAAAACTCTCCACAAGATGGACTATGGGGACATTGACGACAAACTAAACAGAATACTCCTACTGCAACACATCACCCCGCACAGCATCACCAACAAGACTCCAGCTGAATTGTTGATGGGACGCAAGCTCCGCTCGCACCTCGACCATCTCCACCCATCGCTAAAAACCTTTCCAGCGAACCATTATGGGTCGAAGCAACCGTAACCCAAACCACCGGGCCCAGATCGTACTGCATGCAAACATTGGATGGGAAGATATGGAAACGCCATATTGATCAGCTCAGCGGAAGTTTTGTTGGTGACGCTGTGAGGTGTGATGTGCTGTAGGAAAATGATTTGGTTGATCTTCTCATCGATGTTGTCGTAGTCTATCTTTTGGAGAGTCCTTTTGACGAATTGTACCATGCTCAACCCTACCGTTGGCCGCTGGGTGTGCAGGCGAAGTAAGCGCATGTCGGATACTGCGGTCAGCCAGGTACTGCTCAAAAGACAGCACGGTAAATTGGGGCCCGTTGTCGGATACCAGAATGTCTGGTAATCCGTGGGTTGCAAACAGTCTTTCCAGTCTTTTGATGACCACTTCGGTGGTCATATTCCTCATTCAGTGAATCTCGAGCCAATTTGAGTAGGTGTCAATGGTTAGCAAAAACGTGTGGCCTTTGATCGTCCCAGCAAAGTCCAGATGGATGCGGGACCAGGGCCCCCGCGGCGTCTCCCATTCGGTTGGGGTTGCCTTTGGTGGAGCGTTGCTTACTTCTTGGCATCTCTTGCAAGTTTTAACCCACGATTCGATTTGTCTGTCGATGCCTGGCCACCACGCGTAGCTTTGTGCGAGGCCCTTCATGCACACGATGCAAGGGTGGCCATTGTGCAAGGTTCTTAGCAGTGCCTGTTGGAGTCGTTCTGGGATAACGACTCTATCGCCCCAGATGATACAGCCCTTCTGCGAGAACAACTCTGTTTGACTGCTTTTGAATGGTGCAAAGTTGTCTGGTACTTGGTCCAATGGCCATCCGCGTTCCACCCATGTGAGGACTCGCGCTAAGATGGGGTCGCGTTTTGTTTCTCTCGCGATGTCACGGGCAGTTAATGGCGGCGTGTGGAGAGTCTCGATCTGCAACGCTGTCATCGTTGGTGCAGGATCGTTGATGGTTTCAGGGAGCAGTGCACGGCTCAACGCGTCGGCATGGGGAATGGCTTTACCGGGACGATATTGTAGCTGATAATTGTAGGCAGCCAAGAATTCTGACCAGCAGGTCATCCTGGGAGAAAGTATGCAGGGAGTTCGCTTGTCCCCAGCGATGATCCTCAGCAATGGTTTGTGGTCAGTTACAATGGTAAAAGCTCAGCTGTACACGTACTCATGGCATCTTTTAACAGCTGATACAATTGCCAGGGCCTCTTTATCAATCTGGCTGAAATTTCACTCGGTTTTCGAGAGCGTTTTTGAAAAGTAGGCAACAGGGGCTTTGCTACAATTAGGTAATACATGGCTCAAAATGGCGCCCACTCCAAAAGGCGATGCATCATATGTGATATTTAACGGCAAGGTCTCATTGTACTGCATTAGTACGGCGTCAGAAGTCAGTAGTTGTTTTACATTACGGAACGCCTGCTCTTCTCTGTGACCTCATACCCAAATTGCTTTTTTATCTAGTAGGCAATGCAAAGGTTCAGCAACAGTCGCCTTGTGCGGCAAGAATACATTATAGAAATTGATGAGGCCTAAGAACGCCTGGAGGTCGGCTTTGTTCGGGGGTCTGGGAGCGTTTTTTATTGTTCTCAATTTGCTATCGGTAGGGTGAATACCCTGACTGTCAATTAAGTACCCTAAGAATTCAACACGATCTGTACACAGTTTGCACTTATTTTTTTTCACTTTCAGGCCTGCTTCTTGGAATTTTTGTAAAACCAGTCTTAAACGATCCCATAAAATTTTTAAAGTGGGGGCAGCAATGAGCACATCGTCAAAATAGGGGACAACGCCTTTGATCCCCTGCAATAGTCTCTCCATTAGGCTCTGAAACATCCCTGGGGCTACACTGACTCCGAATTGAAGCCGCGTACATTTAAAGGCACCTCGGTGTGTTACGATAGTCTGTGCCTGTGCCGTTTTTTTGTCAACCGGCAGTTGCTGATAAGCCTGAGCTAAGTCTAGTTTAGGGAAGACTTTTCCGCCCCCCCCAGGGAATGGAGGAGGTGTTGCACCACCGGCACTGGATATGGATTTTGTTGCAGGGCGTGGTTTAGGGTGGCTCGATAGTCCCCACAAATTCTGATAGAGCCGTCTGGCTTAATTGGGGTCACGATTGGTGTTTCCCATGGGGAGTGGTCGGTTGGCTTTAAAACTCCCTGGGCTATCAACTTATCAAGCTGTTCGTCAATTTTTGGCTTTAGAGCGAACGGGACTCTACGAGGCTCAAGGCGGATGGGAGCTATCTTTGGATTAAGGCTAAAGGATATCGGGGTCCCCTTGTACTCACCTAGCTTTTCCGCGAAGACGTCCCTGAATTCGTGGGTGAGGTCTTGTTCCCAGTCACTGCCGCCAATTCAGTTAATGCCTGCCATTTCAATGCTGAGAGGTGCGAACCATTGCAGGCCTAACAGGCTAGGCCGGTCCTTGTCGATCACCGTCAGGGGTAAGTACGCTGTGCGGTTCTTGAATGCAACCCGGACTCTACTGGATCCTACGACTGGAATCTGGTTCCCCTGGTAGTTCTTTAACATGAGCTGTTGGAATTGAAAGTCTTGGCACTGGATAGTGGGGATGAGCTGCTTGAGGGTCTTCCAGGAGACCATTGACAGAGATGACCCCGAGTCAACTTCCATTTGGCAAGGTTGATTTTCGATGTCCACTTTGACCTAAATTTTCTTAGCGTCTAGTGAAGAGGCATGGCCGATAGTGAGTGTTTGGTGGGCCTCTTCCCGTCTCGTTAGGCGATTCACGGAGTCGGTTTCTGTAGGAGTGGTTTGCTGGTTCTCGCCTTACAGGGCGATTCCCTGTCGATTGGCGGAGATTGGTACCCTTCGCGGTCTGGCTGGGTCCAAGGAGACTTCTGCAGACCTGTCTGATGTGGCCTCGTTTCCCGCACTCGTGGCAGAGCACGTTGCGGAATTTGCAATCGGAGCGGTAATGGTTGGCGCCGCAGCCAGCGCACGGTTGCTGGGACTTCGGGTAACGGTCCTGATTGGACCGCAGGCAATGGACCTCTTCTTCGTCGCTGTCTGATGACGAAGAGAGGTCCTCATGGTGGGTCATCTGCAGCTACCCTTCTGCCTTAGGTGAAACTTCGCTGGCCGGTTGGTGTGCTGGAGCGCAATTTTGGCGTAGTTGGGCAGCCAACTTCTTGGTCGCCTCCGCTGCTGTAGCTTCAGCTATGGCGTCTTTAAGGGTGATGTCGCCCTTTGCCATTATTTTGCTCTGTACGTTTAGAGCGTGTAACCCGAGAACTACTCGGTCTCTCAAAGCCTCCTCTAGGTCTGTGAAATCGCAAAGGCCTCCCAAGTTCCGAAGGTCTGCAACGAAATCGGCAATGCTTTCTCCTTTCCGCTGGTTTCTTTGATAGAACTCATGTCTTACGAGCGTTGGAACGGTTGGTGCGTAGTGGGCCCTTAGTAGTGGTTTGAGGACGTCCCAGTCCATGGCCTTCACTTCAGCTGGTTTCTCTAATGCCTTAGCCATTTTGAATACCGTCGGGCCGCAGTCCATTAGGAATACCGCACGTTTCTTCCCGGTTGTGGCATCCTTCAGATTATTCGTTTCCAAAAACATTTGGAAACGATCCATGTAGGACTCCCAGTCCACTTGAGCTGGATCGAACAGAGCGGGTGGTACTGCGCTGCCAGACATGGTTCCGCCGTTGTGCGCTTCAGCCACGTGCTTAGTTGTCTTCGTCATTGGCTCTGATGTCATCCAATCCCACCTTCGTCGCCAGTGTTAAGTCTGGAGCATGGGTGCGAATAATGGAGATGAGCCGGTAGAAACAGTGAACTTCAAACTATTTACATGGTGTGACAGCTCAAACTGGAGGGCTGCTATAGCCTTCCTTATATAGGCAACTTATTAACTATTCAACCAATAGCAATCCTGAAGCACTAGCTCCGTTAACCAATGAGAATGGCCTGTTAATGGCCAATCAGATCCTCCTGAACGGACCAATCCGATCCTGCCATTAACAGCCAATCAGAAGTGCAGGGCGAGAACCCTGCACTTGACTTCAAGCTCAAGATAACTTTATTTGGCATTATTCATTTACAACATCAACCATGTTCATAAAGTCACTAGAAGTCACATTTGACTCAAGAGACTATTTTATTCTATTAGTAATTTGATTCGCAAGCAGTTTACTTGTGTGGTATCAGAAAGAGAAGGCACCGATATTTCCCAAGAATTGGACTGCATGGAAAAAACAACCATCGAAGATTGTTCTAATAGTTTAGCTTGAGGCTTGAGCCTTCTGTCCTTCCAGATTTCTGGAGATAACTCAGCTATGAAATTACCTAAATATTCTACTCTCTAATCCGTATTTATGCTAAACTATAAGCCATATCTGATGTACTTTATAGAAAAATCTAGAATATTTGCATTATGATTAACAATGCAAACGGTCTGCCAAATTTATTTTAGTAGCGCAGTTCAGGACTGCATTATTCAATTCAAAATTATTCAGTCATTACAGCAGAATGATTAAACTGATACAGCTGAATCCAGTTGTGCCTCCATTAAGAGAAGTCATTTAATTGGACAGAAGTTTCCATTTAATAGAATAAGAACGTAAGATCATTACCACTTTCCACCCTCTTGACACCCCCCCATCTCCAAATGTTTGCCAGAAATTTTTTTTTGAATGGAGCAACGAAATTAGAGGTCTTATTTATAAATAGCAGTCAATTGACAAGTTAACACTACAAGCACACCCACATGATCTGTGGCAGTGGTGGGATTCAATTTTTTTTACTACCAGTTCTGTGGGAGTGGCTTGGTGAACTTGGCAGGGGAAGGATATTGTAAAATCTCCCATCAGAGGTGGTATTTGCCAGTTCTCTGACCTCCTCAAAATTTCCACTACTGGTTCTCCAGAACTGGTCAGAACCTGCTGAACACCACCTCTGATCTGTGGATGTGCTATAAGTATATATCTATGCCAGGGGTTCTCAACGCCTGGGCCATAACCCACTACCAGCCTTGAGCCATTTGGAACTGGGCCATAGAAGTGCTGGTATACACACATCCCCATTTGCACAAGAGTGGGCAAGTGTTCACTGGATTTGTGCAAGTGTCAGGTGAGTATGCCCGCCCCTCACACAAAGGGAGCTGGTCTGCAAAATGGGAAAAATTGGGGAACTCTGAACTATACCATGGATTTGCAGCATGCAAAAAGAGGCTTTAGTACCTAAAATATCTTGGGGAAAACAGATCTGTTATTTCTTAAGAAAATCTTCTGGGACTCTCCAAAAAACCATCTTCCCAGATGGGCTGTGGCTCAGTGTTAGGATACACATTTTATATGTGGAAGTTCTGATCTCAAATTCAATCTGAAGTTCCATTCCCAAGTTCTATTTGAACTGTGAAAAGAACACTGCATTGCCTGCATTTTATAATTTAGGACCACAGTCTTTTGAAAACTTTTGCAGAATCCTATTGAGATGAATGAGAAATATACTTTTACTGCACTCTTTGAAAGTCTGGTTCATTTTAACAAAAGTCTAGATGGCAAATGTCATAGTTCTCCTTCCCCAATGGATACTTTCTAAATGTGTTGAATATTAACTCTCATAACCACCGATCACTATTTGGCCATGATGATCGGAGTTTATGGGTCTGGAAATACAGCACATATGGAAGATATAGGCCGGGGAAAGCTATCATAGTTTCCTTTGACAATGTGGGACACTATTAATATGTTGCCAATACAAATTGAACAAGGAAGCAGCATGTGAAATATTTCCTTTCTAAGGACACAACGCTATTTAGCAGCAACAGGCTGTTTGGCTTCTTTACATTTACTTCTTCTACCTTTCAGGTGCCTAGAACTCATGATTTAAGGCAGGGTTGGGCAAGGGTGTGGTCTTGCAGATGTTGTTGGACTGCAGCTCCTATTCTGTCTCTCACCATCAGCTCAACAGCTTCATCACCTTCTGAGTCTGCGGGTCTTGGAGTCATTGCATGACATTGCCTGGTGGACCAGGAATTCTTTGAGGAGGATAAAGGAAGGTACTTTGTTTCGACCATTGGCCCTGAAGACCTCACACAACTGGATCCATTGTTCGATTAGCACCTGTGGTAGTTTTCCAACAATTTTACTTTGCATTTTGAATTGGTTGAAACAAGCTAGTCCTGGCAAGTTGGGATCCCGTTGTGCTGGTCTCAGCTGTATATTAGAGAAGTCCCTGAGCTGGTTAGGCTTATTGAGACTGATTTTAGGAAATTTGTTGAGGTGATCCAAGAGCGAGGATTCCACCTCTGTGGGAGTGCCGTACTCTTCGTCGAATCTCTTCCACGTCAACCGAAGAATAGTGCCTGGATCTTTTTGGTGTGATGCATAAATGTCCTTCACTGCTGCTGCAGACTGTGGCCCCCTCAGAGTTTAGCCACAGCTGGAAGGTCACACATGGCCTATCGCCTGAGGAAAACTAAAAACTGAAATATAACATTGTCTTGTGATACATATATGCATAATAATATATATGCCCATTTTAGAAGATTTTTTAATTACATCACCAGCCCACCAATCTGATAATTGAACAGCCATGGAACTAAAAGGCAGTAAAAACATTCACAGATGTCATAAAACAGTTAAGAGTTGAGGAGACCAATTCATTCTTTCTTTCTCAAGCATGTTAGCATGTGTGAAAAACTGTTCCTGCCAGACCCTCAATTTTCTAACTGCAATCTAAAATACAGAATTTCATGACTTTTGTAGAGATTGTGGTGGAGCTGTCTGTAAATAGAACAATCACAAATTCTGACTGGGTCCAATCCAAGCCATCTGCTGATCAGAGGAGGAATTAGCTTGAAGCACCAAGTAGTTTAGGATAGCATACATGTTTCTCTCACTCTCTGCATAACAGCAGATGCAGAACACTTTTTGAGAAGGGGGCTTCCTAAGATTTGCTTTCATTGTCTTCAGAATTGGGGCATCCAACTTTGCCAGACTGAAACTCTTCTGTGTGAGTCAAAGTGATTACAGATAGCCCTCAACATACAAGAGTTCATTTAGTGACCATTCTAAGTTACAACGGCACCGAAAAAAGTGAATTATGATGATTTTTCACATTTTCGACCATTGCAGCATCCCCATGGTCATGTGATCAAAATTTGGACACTTGGCAACTGACTCAAATTTATTTTATTTTTTTTAAACAAATTTTATTAATTTTACAAACACAATACACAAAACATAAACTAAAACATCTTTTCTGAAGGCTGCCTGATCCCGGGTTAAAACTCTTCACACAGACACAAATTCAAACATCATATTCATTTTATATATCCTTCCATATCTTGTTATCATTTTCTTTTCTTTTTTTTTTATAAACCAATTTTATTAATTTTACAAAAACAGTGCACAAACAATCAAAGCATAACAGCTTATAACCATTTTCAATAACATTCTTGTCTGTTCTATTTCCAACTATCCATTCATCTTTTTTCTTTTACTATACTTCTCCTATACACTATTTGGAGTGACGCCTTTACCTTAACTTAAAAGTACTTCACATAACACTTAATTTATCTTAGGATTCTGTTTAATAAATTCTAAATTTACACAATAAATTTTATACTCTAAATACACATATAAAAACACAATCTTATACACCTTCCAGAATCCCCCTTTTATCCTTAATTAGATTCACCCATTGTCTCTAAATTTTCTTTAGATCTTGCTTCCCACCATTGAGGCTTCTCCTCCCCCCCTTTCTCTCTTGCTTATTCTTCTCCTTGCCCTTTTTACCCCTTTGTCTCTCCTCTTCCCTTTTCTTACTCCCTTTCCTTTGCTTTCTAAACTTGCATCCACCTTTCCTCTCATTTTTCTTTTTTTTGGTTGTTTTTTCAAACCTTAAAATCCCCTTTTTCTTATCCTCTTTCTCCTCCTCCCATTGTTCATCAAAGATGGCTTCTTGTTCCTCTTCTTCTTTGTCCCAGTCATTCTGCTACGTAATCAACTTTTCATAAGTACATAACGCCATTTCTAAAAATTGAAATTAAGTGCCCAAAGTATCTTTTCCATCTTGTTCTTCCTTTTTATATTTTTGATATTCAATCTTTAGTTCATCCACAAGCGATGCCATCCTGAAAAGAAAAACTTTCCCCAAAACAACCACCCAAGTATTTTTAGTCAAAAGTAATTCAAAAAGAAAGTTCCAAAAGTTAATACTTTTCTTCCTTCTTCTATTTCTCTTTCTGGGGTTACTGTTTAATCAAAGAGGTCCAATTACCATATTTCTTTTTTTAGTATTCTTGGCAATCTCCTCCTTTTTCCACTTCTGCTCCAATATTTTTCTGCTCCCTTCCCACTTGCAACATCAATTTTTAAATGATCAGAAATCCATACCTCTAATAAAGGTTTTCCAATTTCTTAAATTTTTAAGTCCAATGTCCAAGCAACTTTCAGAATATTTCACCTTCAGTGCCCAAACAAATTTCAAATCTTCTTCTGCTTTTTTCATGGGGTGGGAGAGTGAAGAAAAAAAAAAGTTCCCTTTAACAGCTTCTCCGCCGCTTTCAATCTTCTTAGGGATACAATGTATCCTCCAGCAATTCAGACAGTTCAGTTCCAGCGAATTTAAAGGATGTTGATTGACCTGGCTCAGCCAGCACTTTCACTTTTCTTGCTTCCTCCAGCACAATCTTACCTGGTTGCAGGCTTCTTCGTGGCGGCCATTGCTGACCGCTACTCCACCGCCTTGGGAAAAAGGGGTTTTCCAGGACAAGGAGGGGGTCTGCGACACCCCCAACCCCCTGTCCAGCTCCCCTCTCTCTTCGGCTGTCCCTACAGGGCAGCCATATCCCCCTGACCCATTTGGATCGGGGGTACCTCGGTGGCTAGCACAGCAGGAATCACGAGCGGTCGCGAATTCCTGCTGCCCCGAAGCCACGCAAAAACCGGAAACCACAACTGACTCAAATTTATGATGGGGTTATGTGATCACCTTTTGTGACCTTCTGACAAGCAAAGTCAATGGGGAAACCAGATTCACTTAACAACCAGGTTGCTAACTTATCAACTGCAGTGATTCACTTAACAACTGTGGCAAAAAATGTCATAAAATGGGGCAAACCTCACTCAAGAGTTTTGGGGTTCAATGATGTTTGTAAGTCAAGGTTTGCCTGAATTACCCCTATTTTAGAGATATTTGGGAATGCAAAAGGTCCTTGCTTGATCACAATGGAGACTGGAATCTTGATCACTGAGTGAAGTGGTTCTTAAGCGAGATGTCACATGACCTCTTCCCAGCACTCCTTATTGCAGTTATTAAGCGATCTCATGGGACATGAACCAGACATGGTATTCAGCAGGTTTTGACCAATTCTGGAGAACTGGTAGTGGAAATTTTGAGTAGTTTGGAGAATCAGGGAGTGGAAATTTTGAGTAGTTCAGAATACCACCTCTCACTGGCCCTGCTCCCATCTGTTCTCTGCCTCCCGAGTTGCTGCTGATCGGCTGGGTCTTCTTTTGTTGCCCTGAACAGAAGAATGGAACTGTAAAGCAGGTTAGTGGGGTGGGGAGGGAATAGAGATTTTGCAGTACCCTTCCCATGGAGTAGGGTGGGAATGGAGATTTTACAGTATCCTTCCCCTGCCACACCCACCAAGCCATGCCCACCAAGCCACACTGACAGAACTGGTAGTATATTTTTGAATCCCAGCACTGGTTTTGGGGCAACTGAGTGATGCCCTCTTAGTTTGTCTCAATATCTTAAGGTTGTGAGAATCTGGATAGGAAAACAGGTGTGTATGTATCCCAAGCTAGATCAAGCAACAGTAGCTGTTAGCTCTCTGGGATCCTGTTTTGGGGATCTTCCACCCCTGGCTCTGAGTGAGACTGAGCTTCTTCCCTTGAAGCTGATAGAATATTTATTTATGTATTTACACTATTTAAACTTATTTCTATCCCACTGTATCCCAAAAGACCTTCGGCAGCTTACTTACAATAAATATACAATTAAAACATCCACAGTAAAAAGTAACCTGACAATGATAAATAGGAATCGTAAACAGGATTAAACAAAACTAACAAAATACCCTAAGAATGGAAAATAAACATTGCATCAGGTGATTTTCAGAAGCTTTTCAAAAACCAATGCAGGGAGGTCCTATTTTCATCCTCCCTGTCTTCTTTGAACCTGGGTGGGGTACGAGAAAAGCCCTGACAGCCCTGAAGACAGCCTGTCTCATACAACACAGGTGTATTGACTTACAACCTGAACTGAGCCCAAAACTTCTGTTGCTAAGCGAGACAGTTGCAAAATGAATTTTGCCCCATTTTACAACCTTTCTTTGTTAACAGTTGTTAAGTGAATCACCAGCAATTAAGTTAGTCACACAGTTGTTAAGTGAATCTGGCTTCCCCATTGACTTTGCTTGTCAGAAGGTTGCATGACTTCCTGGTACACTGCAACTGTCATAAATAGGAATCGGCTGCCACGTGACCATGGAGCTGCGGCAGTGGTTGTAAGTGTGAAAAACGGTCATAAGTCACTTTTTCAGTGCTCTTGTAACTTTGTGTTGTGGTTAGCTGGCAGCAGGTGCAGATGGCTGAGGAGAGCGAGGACTCAGATGAGGGGCCAGGATCATCAGGGAGTGGACTGCTGCCTTCAGAGATTGTGCGGGCTGGCAGCAGCGATGAGGAGGATCCTGAGGATCCTGTGCCAAGTGCGCATGCATGCAGGGCTGCTCATAGAAAAGAGCGGGAGTAAGGTTGCAAGGTAATGGGCCCTCCTTCAAGCTGTGAATTGGACATTCTTTGCAGGAAGCAAAGACGTTTTGAAAGTCAAGCCTCGTGGACATTGCAGTATCTTAGTTGGTATTTGGAGACTCTTGTCTTGTAAAATATTTCTTATCTGTTATTCTTAGCAGCCTCCCACAGTTTTGGCGAGTCTCATGCTTATCAAAGTTAATTAGTTTGCAGCAGCCTTTTAACTGGGGATTCATAAGAATTATTAAAAGGTTTCTGTTCCCTTTGGCTCGTGTTTGTTTTATTGGACAAGGGTTTGGGTCAAAATACTTTGAATGGTCACTAAATGAAGCACAGGGTTGGCAGGCAGTTCAGGTGGTAGGGAATAGATTGAGAAGAATTCATAAAATGTCATATTTATGAGGTGATTGCCTAAATCAGTGTTCCCCAGTCTAGGGCCCTCCAAATTTCTTTGGTTTTTAATCTCCCAGAAATCTCACATCGTATTAAATCAAAATGAAGGGAGTCTAAGATCAACATATTTGCAGGGCCCCACATTGGAGAACTGTTGAAGATACAGTAGCTTGCATTTTTTGAACATGAGACCCGGGGAAGTTTTTTTTCAGCTAGTCTTTGTCTGGAGAAATATAATGTGTAAATCCGGAACTCGCTGCTATAATAGACTTGATTTTTGTGACTGCGGGAGCTACAAAATTGGTCTCACAAGCAAGAGTGTTGAAGCTGACTTCATCTGCCAATTCATACATTGCATTTCCCCAGGTAAACGTGTACTTGAAGTAGGTTAGGACTGCTCCTCAGAAAAAGTGGGGAGGAGAGGGAGGCACTGTTTGAACCAGCCCATGGTTGAACCAAGCCTCTTTCTGTTCAGAAAGAATGCAGACATTTAATCTACAATGTGTAGAAATTATCTGACTCAAAAAATAAAAAGCAGATGTATCATATTCCTCTATTTTGGGAGACTGATGTTCATTTGGGCCAGTTAACTCTTTGTGGTCTGTGAAAGGAATCAGAACAACACAACTTGCATGTCATGACTGGCTTCACACCAGTGGAGAGGGAGCATTTTATTTAGGTATTTATAGCCTGCTTTTCGAGGCCAATTGCTTCTATCCAATGCTAAAAGTATAATGAAAGAAATATAAATACATTTTTTAATAGTAACATCGTTTTTATCTTTCTTTCTTTTTTAAGATTAATTTTTATAATTTTAAAGCAAACTCTGACAACAACAAAACCAGTAAACGAAACTAGTTTAAACTAGTTCAAAGCAACTAAAGCAGGGTGGAAGAAGAATTCAATAAAAGGGAGTAACACATTTTTTAAAAAGGCAGCAAAAATACTATCAGCAATGATAGGAAAAGTTTTTGACTGCCCAGAAGCACATACAGAATTGCACTATAAGTATAACCCCCCCCCCCCAAACTTGGCAACTTTAAGACTTGTGGACTTCAACTCCAGCTGGCTGGAGAATTCTGGGAGTTGAAGACCACAAGTCTAAAGTTGCCAAGTTTGGAGACCTCTGTATAACCCATGAGCTATGGACTGCAGTTACTGTTACCTAGTTTGTTGTGTCCCTCCAAGGAGAAAGAGAGCTTACCCATTGACTGTCAGCATTCCCCAGTCAGTCCTACCTTGGCAACTGACATCCATTATTGATGCTCCATTATTCTTCCCTCCATTATGTTCCATTATTCTAGTCCCAAGATGCTCCATTATGCTCCATTATTCTAGCCATTATCATTAAGATATTTCAAATTTCAGTTTCAAAGCTTGCCCATTGGACCTTACCACCAACTGACTAAGGATGGGGGACAAAGAGAGGAAGGAAATAGGGTGAGGCTATGCTCATCCCATGTTCCCTTGTACCACCACACAACTTACGAGTTTCTGGGAAGTGTAGTTGGAAGGCATGGTGGCACTGACGTAGCTAAAACTTTGCCAAATTTCATTTCCATAGTAGGGTTCTTGACTTTGGACTTATTCTGTAAATTAGTCAGAGGTAGGTTGATTCTAAAATTATTGTTTTGCCCAGTTGAAGATTACAAACTATCAAACTGAGTTTTAATTTAATTTGTATATAAATTCCCTGGAGTAATGGAGGCTGTTCTTGGAACTGATCTTAATGGATAAGAACATATTTCTATTATCTGCTCACATTTGTATCATTGGGAATGTGATGACAGACTGAATCATCAATAAAATAAAGATGGAGCATGCAGACTAGCCAAAGTGAGATAATTTATTTTGGTTTATGTTTTTCATAAATCATCTTTATGACCTTCTCATTTTGAATCCCTTCTTACGAGATCAGGATGCTAGCTATATTATCTGAGAGATAGGGTTAATGAATATAAACAATTTAGTTTACTGGGCCATACGTTCTTGACTGAATCTGTACAGGGAAGGGTTAGGGAGAGCATATTTATCATCACAAGTGAAAAAGGGTGAAACTGAAGGCAGAAAGAACTGGAATCAGAGGTGGTATTCAGTAGGTTCTGAGCAGTTCTGGAGAACTGGTAGCAGAAATTTTGAGTAGTTTGGAAAACTGGCAAATACCACCTCTGACTGGCCCCACCTGCCCCCATCTCTTCTCTGCCTCCTGAGTCCCAGCTGATCATCTGGCTCTTATTTTGTTGCCCTGCACAGGAGAACGGAGCTGAAAGGTAGGTTAGTGGGGTGGGGAGGGAATGGAGATTTTACAGTATCCTTCCCCTGCCATGCCCATCAAGCCATGCCCATCAATCCACGCTCACAGAACCAATAGTAAAATTTTTTGAATCCCACCACTGACTGGAATCCTTGTTTTGAAACTGCTAACATAAATGAGGACCTGTGACAGTCTTAGATGTTGAGTTTCAACTTTCGGCAGCAATACTAGGCAAGGATATCTTCAAGAGCAAAGCTAGGCATATAGATCTTCATATACACAGGCCATCTGAAGCCTTGCTGTCCAATCAAAGGTTTCAGATTTTCCAGAGGCCTATAGATAGACCAATTTATTTATACAGTGCCAGTCACGAGTGCTTTTGTGGCTCAGTAAACCAAACTGTGCTACGATCTTCACCTAAAATATGGATAGTAGATGTTATGTCGCCGGCTGGAAGGAAACTCGGGAGGCAGTGACTCATTTCAGCTCTTTATTTAGTTTTCCAGATCGGCTTGCTTGGCTAGGGAATGCGGCAGCTTATATTGAATTCTCCGGCCGAACCGCGGCCAATGACACCGCTTTGAATCTCCCGCGATCGGTTTCCTCCAATCGCGGGGGATTCAATTCGGGCCAATCAGTGAGGCTCGCTCAGCCAATCACATAGCCGTGCGCCTTAGCCAATCAGGACAGTTATCTACAAGAATGCTAATTACAGTACAGAACACCCCTCCCCTCTTGGTATAGTCCTACGTGACGTAGTCCCATAAGTAGGCAGGACTCCGTACTTGTCTACTGGACCTGCGCAGATTAGTTGGTGCCTGGTCTTCGAATGGTTCGGTTGGTTCCTGTGTCGCTCCTTGCCTCATTGATGGAACCGCCTGGAAGGGCAGGCCGGGCTTTCTGCCGCAACTCCCTTCTGATCTACTTGGGTTGGTTGAGCTGCTGGCTCCGCTGTTCCTGCCTGGTCTTTCCGGGCTGATTGAACTTGCTTGGCTGTTCCTTCCGGGTGAGGCTTCGAGCTGGACGTCTGTCGGTGGCTCTGCTGGTGAGTATTGTTGGTTTCTTTCTTGTGGGGGATAGTTATTTTGATTTTCCGGATTTTCCCTCCCCTCTTGGTTGGTATTAGGGTTTCCCCTTTCCCCTGTGGTTTCTTTTTCTGTGTATGTTTGCGTGTTGGTTGTATTTCCCGTGTAGGTTCTCGATCTTAATTGATCGATGTGTCTTTTCCATGCTTGTCCATCGGTCGTCTGTAGCCGGTACGAGTGGGGACCAGTCACTTGGGTTATGGTTGCTGGTACCCAGAGTGGGTCCCCGGTGAGGTTTTTGGCATATACTGCGTCGCCTGGTGTAAATGTTTGGTGTTTGCTAGATGAGTCGGGGGTTTTTTCTGGGTTGTATGTGGGGTGTAGTCTGTCAAATGGGGACCTTAATTTCCTCCCCATCAATAGTTCTGCCGGGCTTTTGTTGGTTGTTGTGTTTGGGGTTATGTGTTGTATAAATAGCATTTTATTAATTTTCTCTTGGATTTCCCCGGTTTCCATTTTTTGGATTGTTTTTTTTTGTAAATTGGACCATTCGTTCTGCCCTCCCATTCGTCGCCGGATGTGCCGGTGCTGTCAGCGCATGCCGTATTCCCCGTTCCGCTAGGAATTTTTTGAATTCCAGCGAGGTAAATTGGGGCCCATTGTCTGATACAATGACATCTGGGAGGCCGTGGGTTGCGAATAGTCTGTTGAGCTCTTTGGTGACGGTCTCTGTGGTGGTAGTTCTCATGTTGCTTACCTCTAGCCAGTTGGAGTAAGCATCTACCATGATGAGGAAGGTGTGTCCCTTCGTGAGTCCAGCAAAATCTATGTGCAACCTGGACCATGGTCCCCTGGGGGTTTCCTATTCCTGGGTTGGTGTGGAGGGAGGGCTTGGTGTGGTTTCTTGGCATGGTTTGCATGCTGCTAACCAAGCCTTGATTTGTCTGTCCATCCCTGGCCACCAGGCATAACTCCTGGCCAAGGCTTTTGTCTTGACAATTCCCGGGTGCCTCTCATGTAATAATTTTAAAACTTTTTTTTGTAATTTTTCTGGGATGACAACCCTATCCCCCCATAGCAAACACCCTTTTTGTGATGACAGTTCAGTTTGCCGGTTCCGAAATGTCCTGAATCTCTCATTGTCTTCCTTTTCCGGCCACCCTTTCTCTACCCAATGTAAAACCTGCACCAGACGTTTGTCTTTATTGGTTTCGCGGGCAATGTCTGACACGGTTATGGGTAGATCAGGGAGATGCTGAAGGTGGATGTTGTGGGTGCTGGGTCAGTGTCCAGGTCGGGCAACGGCATGTGGCTCAGGGCTTCTGCGTGGGTGATTGTCTTACCAGGTCGGTGTGATAGCCGGTAGTTATAGGCAGCAAGGAATTCGGACCACTTTGTCATTCTTGGAGATAGAATGTTCGGGGTGGCCCTGTTCCCTGCCAGGATTCCCAGCAGCGGCTTGTGATCGGTGATGATGGCGAAAGTCCTCGTGGAACCTCTTCACTGCGGCAACGATAGCCAGGGCCTCTTTGTCCAGCTGACTATAGTTTCGTTCTGGCTTGGAGAGGGTCTTTGAGAAGAAGGCGATGGGTGCTTCTTTTCTGTCGGGGAGAGTGTGGCTGAGCATGGTGCCGACGCCAAAAGATGATGCGTCGCATGTTACTGCTGGCAGTAGGGTATCGTTGTATTGGATGAGGACAGCATCCGAGGTGAGCAGGTCCTTGGTTTTGGTGAAGGCGGCTTCCTCGCGTTTCCCCCAGTTCCATGTGGCCGCCTTGTCCAAAAGCCTATGCAAAGGCTCCACTGCGGTCACCTTCTGGGACAGGAAAACATTATAGAAATTAAGCAGTCCTCGAAATGCCTGCAGTTCTGTTTTATTCTTCAGTCTGGGGGTTTCCTTGCTTGCTCTGACTTTTTTCTCGGTGGGATGAATTCCGTGCCGGTCTAAAAGGTACCCCAGGAATTCGACCCTCTCGGTATGCAGTTGGCATTTTTCTTTTTTAACTTTTAGCCCCATGTCTTTGAATTTTTGTAGTACCTCCCTTAGGCGACCCTCCAGTTGTTTTTGATTGGCTGCTGACACCAGTACATCATCAAAATACGGAACCACCCCCTTGATCCCTTGCAGTAGTTTCTCCATAAGACTCTGGAAAGTTCCTGGGGCCACGCTGACTCCAAACTGGAGTCTCTTGCAGTGAAATGCCCCCCCGGTGGGTTACTATGGTCTGTGTTTCTGTGGTTTCCACGTCGACTGGTAGCTGTTGGTAGGCTTGCGCCAGGTTGAGCTTCGCGAAAACCTTGCCTCCTCCCAGTGAGTGCAGGAGATGCTGTACTACTGGGACGGGATAAGCACTTTGCTGTAAGGCACAATTTAGGGTGGCCTTATAGTCCCTGCAAATTCTCACCGACCCATCAGGCTTGACGGGGATGACTATGGGGGTCTCCCACTGGGCGTGATCAGTTGGCTCTAGGACTCCCTGTTTGATGAGCTTGCCTATCTGCTCATCGATTTTGGGTCTGAGTGCGAAAGGTACTCACCGTGGTTTTAAACGGATTGGGGGAATTCCGGGGTCTAGGCTGAACAAAATAGGGGGCCCTTGGTACTTGCCTAGGGTGCCGTCGAACACTTCCTGGAAGTCCTTTGCAAGCTGCTCTTCCCAGTCTATCTCTGCGATGTGGTCGATGCCCGTCACTTCGATCCTGAGCGGTGCGAACCACTGCAGTCCCAGAAGGCTGGGTCAATCTCTGTCCACAATGGTCAGGGGAAGCTTTGCTGTGCCCCCCTTGAAGTGACCTCGAAGTATCCTGCTCCGACTACGGGAATGCGGTTCCCCTGGTAGTCTTTTAGGATTAACTTTTGGCTTTCCAAATGTCAGGCGCTTGATTTCCCGCCATGTAACCATGGAGAGGTAGGACCCGGAGTCCACCTCCATCTTGCATGGCCTGCCCTGATGCCCACTTCCACGTATACCTTTCGGGCGTCTGTGCTTGATGAATGGTTGATGACGACCATCTGGTGGGTCTCCTCTCTCAGCCGATTCTCGCCGTTCCGTCGGCCTCATCTGTCCTGGTTCCAACGCCTCTCGGGTTACCGGTCCCTTGTTCTGGGGGGGTGCCATCCCGTCTCCGGCCGCTGTTGTCGTGTCGTCGGGGACTGTAAGCTTTCTTGAGGCAGCAGACTCGGGCAATGTGACCTCTCTTGTCACATTGCTGGCAGATTGCGTCGAAGAACTGGCACTCTGATCGGGGATGGTTGCCTCCATATCCGGCGCATTGGAGTCTTGCCTTACGGCTTTGCCGTTCGCGCTGGTCTCAATCTGCTTGGAGCCGATGGATGTCCTCCTCTTTGTCCGTGGTGTTGGAGGCGGAGTTGAGGTCAAGGTCGCTGTGGTGGGTGGTAGTGGTCGCTCGGCAGCTTTCCTCTGGGTG
This sequence comes from Hydrophis major, assembly GCA_033807585.1. NCBI lineage: Eukaryota > Metazoa > Chordata > Lepidosauria > Squamata > Elapidae > Hydrophis > Hydrophis major. The sequence continues at coordinate 183,678,688 of CM066330.1, read as the reverse complement.
CATTTCGGTCGTTGGGGTCGCTTCGGAGGTTGTGGCTTGGTTTCTGGTGTCTGGTTTCCGCATTCGGGCTGCTGATTTTTGGGTCGCCTCAGCTGCGGTGGCCTCGGCAAGGGCGTCAGTGAGGGAGATGTCACCCTTTGTCATCAGTTGGCTTTGTAGGACCGGGTCCCTGAGCCCAAGGACGACGCAATCTCGCAACGCCTCGTTCATGTCCGTGAAGCCGCACATGCCTCTCAGATTTCGCAGGTCTGCTACGAAATTGCTGATGCTCTCACCCGGTTTCTGGTCCTGCCAGTAGAAGTCATGCTGCCTGATGAGGGTGGGCACAGCAGGAGCATAGTGGCTTCGTAGCAGTGGTTCGAAGTCGGCCCAGTCCATCTCCTTCATGTCCTCGGGTTTCGCGAGGGCTTTCACCATTTTGAACACTGCGGGCCCGCAGTGTGTCAGGAAAACAGCCCTTTTTTTCTGCCCGTTTGCCTCCTTGAGGTTGCTACTTTCTAGGAACATCAGGAACCGATCAATATACGATTCCCAGTCCTCTGTAGCTTGGTTAAGGGGTGCGGGCGGTGCGTTGCTGGCCATCTCGATGATCTCGCTTTTCTCGACGCCACGTGCTCTGTGGGTAACAGTTGCGCGATCCCACCTTCATTGCCAGTGTTACGTCGCCAGCTGGAAGGAAACTCAGGAGGCAGTGACTCATTTCAGCTCTATATTTAGTTTTCCAGATCGGCTTGCTTGGCTAGGGAATGTGGCGGCTTATATTGAATTCTCCGGCCAACCACAGCCAATGACACCGCTTTGAATCTCCCGTGATCGGTTTCCTCCAATCACGGGGGATTCAATTCGGGCCAATCAGTGCGGCTCGCTCAGCCAATTGCATAGCCGCGCGCCTTAGCCAATCAGGACAGTTATCTACAAGAATGCTAATTACAGTACAGAACAGTAGAGATAAGTTTAGAGAAATTGTGAAAGAATGTTATCTTACCCTGGGAATGGGTGAGGCATTAAAAGGAATTTTAGGAAAAGATTACTCACTCCTGAGATAAAGGTAGAAGAGAATATGTGTCACTCAGAACAGAATTGTGGGGTCCTTGGTGCTCTTTGAGTTTAGTGGTTTACTTGCAGACATTTCATTACCAATCTAAGTAACATCATCAGTGCTAGAAGGGTTTGGTCTTATTTTTATATACTACTATACTAAGAGCAAATCCTACTCCCTCCTAGCAATGAAGATGTTAACTAGTTTGATAATGAAACATCTGCAAGAAACCCGCCAAGCTCAGAGAATGCTAAAGACCCCAAAGAGAAAAATATGAAAAAAAAACTCTTCAAAATCATCCCATCTTGATTTTGTTTAGGATAAGATAGGGTAGGAAGACTGTTGGATAGGATTTTAGGATTCTATTATCCTATCCAAATAATAAAGCACATCTCTAGAATTCCTGTTACACCTGTTTCTTGATTTTGCTTACTTCCAAGGGCAACATTAATCTTAAAAGACTGTTGCCAAGATGAGATCTCCGTTCCAGTGGTGGGATTCAATTTTTTTTTTTACTACCAGTTTTATGGACATGGCTTGGTGGGCGTGGTGTGGTCAGGGGTGGGATTCTACCTATTTGCACCTATTTGCTAGAGCCAGCTGTTAACATTCTAAGCAGTTCAGAAAACCGGTTGTTGGAAGAAATTACTGGCCTAATCCTGTAAGGAAGGCAGGAAGGAAACATTCTGGTGTTGCTTACAGAAACTGCCTCTCCATTAACCCTTATTACATTCTTGGCAGGATTAAACTTCTTGTTTCAGGAACTTCTCTGGAGTTTTTTCCCCCTCTTTTGCTGGTACTTTGCTTGGGTGAAGTGACCATTCAAAGTTACAATGGCACTGAAAAAAGTGACTTATGACCATTTTTCACACTTACAATTATTGCAGCATCTCCACAGTCATGAGAGGCCAGGTAAGGAGATGTGTGCCTCAATGTGAGTGATATTGAGTTGGCCACGCCCAGCCAATAACATGACCACCAAGCCATGCCCATCAACTAAGCCACACCCACAGAACCGGTTGTTAAAAAATTTGAATCCCACCCCAGGGTGTGGCTTGGTGGACATGGCAGGGGAAGGATACAGTATTCCCATCCCACTCCAGGGGAGGATTCTGTAAAATCCCCATTTTCTCCCCACCCCACTAACATGTTTTCCAGTTCTGTTCTCCTGTGCAGGGCAAAAAAAGAAGACCCAGCTTATCAGCTGGGACTCAGGAGGCAGAGAATAGATGGGGCAAGGCCAGTCAGAAGTGATATTCTGAACTACTCAAAATTTCTGCTACTGGTTCTCCAGAACTGGTCAGAACCTGCTGAATACCATCTCCGCCCCGTTCCCTCACAGAAGTTATAATCATTTTATTTCCTTTATTCTCTATGCCCTTTTAAGTATCTATTTGTATCAGTTTTGTTCTTTTTCCTTGTGTTTTGAATTATAATAAATAAATTAATTAATACACAAATTTACATAACAGCATTTCTGGTTATTTTCACTAAAATAGGAATTGAGAATGACACAGAACAAATTGGAGAAGGGTGAATTTCAAAGAAGGGCTATGTTTTATTTGCATTTTAATTCAAGTATAGATTTTGTATTAAGTAGCAAGCAATATGAATTCGTCCCCAATCCTTTCCCAAATGATATACTGTGGCTAGAAGAAGATATGGGCATGGCTTGGGCACTGGATGACAGAAATACAAATGTCACATCAGTGTAGAAGTAAGATTTGAGAAGAACCATATATAGAAGTCCTTCAGAGGATGAATTTGGAGCCTGCGACTAACCTGTCTTATAAGCAACCCAATAAGTCTTGCTTACTTGCTCTGAGAAATCTATTTCAAACTTACAATTGCACGTCTGTCCGTCTGTCTGTCTCACTCTCTTCCTCAACTTTTCATTTAGTGACCGTTCAAAGTTACAACAGCACTAGAAAAATTGGCTTATGACCATTTTTCATACTTACTGTAGTACCGTTGCCACATCCCCATGGCTACATGATCAGAATTCAGATATGTGACAACCGATTCATACTTATGACGATTGCAGTATCCCAGAGTCATGTGATCACTTTCTGTGACTTTCTTACAAATAAAATCAATCACTTAACAACCATGTTACTAACTTAAAAAACTGCTGTAATTCACTTAACAACTGTGGCAATAAAAGTCGTAAAATGGGGCAGAATTCACTTAACAAATGTTTCGCTTAGCAACAGAAACTTTGGACACTGTTACAGTTGTAAGTCGAGGACTTTGGTTGGCTCACCATTATATACAAACATGAAAATGAAAACAGTAAAATAAACACAAAAACTTCCTGAATTAAGGAATCAAATAATAGAACAATACAATCAAAGGAAACAATAGCTAAGGCCAGACATTATATACTATAGTCCAGGGGCATCAAACTCGGTTTTATTGAGCGCCAAACTCAGAGTTATGTTTGACCTTGAGGGGCTGGGCAGGGCCTGGCCAGGGTTAGTGTGGCCAGCTTGACATCACTTGTGTTGGGAGTGTCTGTGATGGCGTGAGCACTCTGCCAGCAAAAATGGGCTCCCAAGCTCTAATTTTGGCTGCAACAGCCTCCCACAACCCTCTGCCAGTGAAAATGGAGGTCGGGAGAACTGCCTGCGGCTCTTGCATATTCCATTTTTGGCTGCGACATCTTTTGATGTAGCTGCTGGGGTTATTAACACTAATTTCATTTATTGGTAGATATTTATTTGTTTCTTAGACTTTTCCCACTTTTCATATAGGAGCTCAAAGTCGCATGTAGTGTGGAGTATTTCCAACTCCTATTTTTCTGTACAACAACCCTGTGAGGCAGGCTGGTTCTGAGCACTGATCTAAAGTCACCCAGTCAGCTTCCAGGGTTGAAAGATAATAGAACCTCTGTCTCTTTTGCATTGCAAAGTTACAAAACAATAGGCTAAGCACGTACAAAAACAAGTAAGAAGATGGAGGAAACGTAAACATGGCCAGATATAGGATTATCATGAAAATTGTTTAACCGATACAGCAACTCTCACCAGAAAAGTGAGCTTTATGAAAAATTGAAGAAATGTGCAAAATTCAAACATGTTTTTTTAAAAATCATTGTTATCATTATTAAAAGATACACTGCGATTACACTGTGGAATAAGGGAAGTAAATTGTATCCAAGGTCTATAATAGGTCACAACAGAAATGATCTATGAGTGTCTTTAAGCAGCTGTTATTTCTTTTAGGATGTATGACTGACTTCTCCAATATTTCTTTCCCATGACTTAGGATGTAAACTTTCTTGCTTTGACCAATTTAACACTGATACATATCTGCAGCACATGCATTATTTTCAAGCACGCCAACACAAATAATTATCCCACTTAATGAAGCTTTTTCTGAATCGACTCCACTCAATTACCCTAAAATGAAAGTTGTCTTGTCTGATCATTTAATAAGAATCAGCGCTGTCTAAATAAATAAAAAGGAACCTCAGCTCTACATGTTATTAGCAAGGAGAAATGTATTGTTTCATCAGAAAGCTAGGATATGAAGCTTTTTAAAGTCAATGGAAACTTAGAAATTACAGAAATTGGGCAAGAAATCCTATTTTTAATGGATGATTGAAGAATAGATTATGAATAATGATGGGGATGGGGATAAGAAATGAAACAAAATGTGAAGATTCTATAGAAAATGGGAATAAGAAGTCAATAACTAAATCGTTACTTGTTTTAATTCAAATCCAGTTAAGTCATGGCATAATACGGTACAAGTTACTAGCAAAAGTGGCATTTACGTACACACACACACACACACACACACACACACACACACACACAGACACAGAGAGAGAGACAGAGACAGACAGAGAGAGAGAGAGAGAGACCAGATGGAGAATAATATGAAAAACAAAGAATACATAAATGGCAGTGTGATTATTCGGAAATAATTCTCACGCACTTTCTAGATTTAATGTCCAACTAAGTGATTAAAGGTTGCAGAATGAATTTGAATTTACCCATTAAAATATAATTTATCATTAAAGATTAATGGGACGATAGAGTACAGTATCATAATCACAATGTTAAACAATTAGCCCAATAGGACCATTAAATGTAAAGAATTGAAATCAAGGAAAGGAAATGAACAAAGATAACATATGGCCAAGGTTTGAAAGACTTGGCTATTACCCATCTTTAAATCAAGAAATGAGTTAAACTGCCAATTGCATGGAAAACATATGGTTTAATTTAATTATGCTGAAGGACATCTACAGACTGTGAGTGAACCAAGAAAGGAAATAAAAGTGAAATGAGATAGCTATTATACAAGGCATAATACACATCACATCTTACAATGTTCAATGAAATACCAGTAGAATGACATAAAAAAATGAAAAGATGTCCCTTTATACCAGAAGTAGGGAACTATGAACTGAACTGGCACAGGAATTCTGGGAGTTGAAGTCCACAGGTCATAAAAGGGCCATAGTTCCCCACCCCTACTTTATACAGTAGCCGCAACACATCTAAACTCTAATCTTTTGGAGAAAAACCTAATCACTCTGGAGACCATTGGTTTTAATGGTTTAATGGTTTTAAAACCAATGGTCTCCTCTGCTTTCATTCATTATCCACACCGACACCTTTGGCTGAGTCACCAAGGATTGAGAGGTTTATGATCACTGTCATTATATATAAAATAGAAATAAAAGGATGATTCTCAAAATTATCGGCAAACTCTATGTAAGGTGGCTACAATGGAAATTCAAAGATTGAACAAGGGAATTGCTTTGCAGAAGACTGAGCTGCCTGATCTATCGTCAGTCAATGCTTTGTACCCCAGCACCTAACTTAAAAATATTCTTCTTGCAATATGACCCACCATCTTTGTTGATTTCATAGACTTCAAATCATATTTGACTCTATATCCTAAGCTAAATTGTGGGAGAAATTGGAGGTAGATTACTAGTCTATAACCATAATAATACTGAATAGCCAATTTAATCATTTTTCTTTTTTTACCAAAACTGCTGTATCATTGGATAATAGTTTCAAAGCAGAGGTGGTATTCAGCAGGTTTGGACCAGTTTTGGAGAACTGGTAGTGGAAATTTTGAGCAGTTCAGAGAATTGGCAAATACCACCTTCAACTGGCCCCTCTCCCATCTATTCTCTGCCTTCTGAGTCCCAGCTAATCAGCTGGGTCTTCTTTTGTTGCCTTGCACAGGAGAATGGAGCTGGAAAGCAGGTGAGTGGGGTGGGGAGGGAATGGGATTTTGCAGTATCCTTCCCCTGCCACACCCACCGAGCCACGCTCACCGAGCCATGCCATGCTCACCAAGCCACATCCATAGAACCGGTAGTAATTTTTTTTTGAATCCCACCATTGTTTCAAAGCTGTGTCTTATAAAATTGGAAAAAAAATCAGTATCAAATGAAACAGCTTCCATGGGTCACTTGCTATTAAATTAAAACTATGTCTTGCTTGCTTCCCTTTTTCCTCTTAGAAAAAAAAAACTACAAGGAATGCCTTATCTTTTTTACTTAATAAATGTCGTATTATAAACTTGAAGCAATTTTTGAAAGCTTAGCTGATAAATTCTGGCTCTTCTGCTGCCTTATCTCAAGTCACTGAGTGACAGTATGCAGCTCCTTGCTTTAAGTCTTTAATATAAACATGATCTTAAATTAGACTATTTTATAATGGGATGAGAGATTCTTCAGATCCCTGTTACTTCCCTTTGATACAATCTAAAACTTAAAAAGTAAAGAACAGCTTCCACTGTCACTAACAGCACAGAGATGGGAAAAGAAACATGACCTTTGTTATATTTTACAGACCTACAATTTTATTATATTATCATGTGATTGCTGTCTCATCCATCAGCAAGACGGCATGGGACAAAAAAGGAGACTCTCTTCTTTTCCTTCATGTTCAACATAATGGCCAAGGAGGATTAACCTGGCCAGAGAAAGTCAACCAAAGACAGCTGGCTTCATTCTCCCTGCCACTAGAGAACTCAACTATGAACAGTTGTTCAAAGACAAAACAAACTTCTGGCCTCTTGCAGAATCCAATTTGTTCTTCAAGAACTTTAACTGGAAGACTTTCTTGGTGGGAACTCTACACCAGATTAAGCCAAGGGAACATAGCATCTGAAGTGATAGAAAGATCTATTCTCCAAGTTGGGAAGACAATTCACTGCAGCCCCATATACTACTTGACAGGAAGCCCTTCTAGGTGGTAACTTCATCCTCAGTGTTCAGTTGGCTAGCCACACTAGAGGACACCTTATGTTGACATTTTTAATGAAATGCTTTTGAGAGTTGTCTATCCAAGTAGATGTCACAACCATCTCATCAATAAATACCAAATAGATAAATCTGCAATCAAGATTGTCTCTGTAGAACCAAATCTGGGCAGTGAATCACGAGGCAACAAGTAAAGGCTTGACTCCAGTACACTGCATATCCTAATCTGTCATAAAAAACAATTGTTTCATTATGCTTAATCATAGGATTGGCCTTGATTGCATCTGAATCCCAGCTTGTGATTCTTTGCTTCGCTCTCGTCTTGAACTACTGATGTGCCTTTCCCTCTGATTCTTATTTACTTTGTGAGCCTGAAGATAGGCAGATATGTTGGGACCATAATTCTAGTGATGGGATTCAGCTGGTTTGCACCAGTTCAGGTGAACCGGTTGTTAAATCTCCCCCTGGCTATCAAAGTGGATCCTGACCGCTGTACTGCAATGGAGAAACAGGCAATGGAGTGGCTGGCATGAGGAAAGGAGAAGGCCACTTTCCCTTTTTCTTCTCCCTGCTCCTCCTCTTTCCCTCTCATCAGCTCTTCGTTGCCCACAGCACAGTGCAGCAACCAGCATCTACTTTGATAGTGGGGGAGGGGGTAATTTAACAACTGGTTTGCCTAGGGTCAGGTTGGCTGTTGCAGTAGGTTTTGTCCTGCATGTGCAGTGGAGCTGGAGGATTGGGATAGGCTAAGCCAAACTGACCCTGGGTGAACTGGTTGTTAAATTATTTGAATCCCACCACTGGATAATTCCCACTATGGATACATTGGGACCATAATTCCTACTATTTCTAGTCAGTATAATCAGAGATGCAGGGTGTTCTGTCCTTCATTAACATACTCGAGATCCCCGCGCTTTGATTGGCCAAAGCGCGGGGCTCTCCGATTGGTCAGGCGAGCCTCGCCGATTGGCTCGCTAAGAATCTCCCGCGATTGGTCCATTCAGACCGCGGGAGATTGAAAGCGGTGCCATTGGCCGCGGCCGCCGCAACGAAAGGAATAAAAGCCGCGGGCTTTTTTCCTTTCGCCAGTTCGGTTCCAACTTACAATAAAAGAGCTTTGCACTAAGTCACCGACTCCTGGCATCATTTCGCGGACACAACACTGGCGACGAAGGTGGGATCCAGACCCTGAACCGAACCACGTGTCCGACGGAAGCCAGACGAAACACCGAGATGGCGAAAATCGCACCGCCTGCCCCCTTCAACCCCGCCACCGAGGACTGGGAATCGTTCTCCGACCGATTCCGCATGTACCTCGAGTGCACCAGCATGAAGGACGCCTCCGGCCTACTGAAACGCGCCGTCTTCCTCACCCACTGCGGGACCGAGGTCTTCCAGATGGCCAAAGCGTTGGCCAAGCCCGCCGATGCGACCGCGATGGACTGGGACGTCCTCGAACCCATTCTTCGGCGGCACTACGCTCCAGAGGTACCCATCCTGATCCGGCGCAACGAGTTCTACCGGCGGGACCAGAGATCGGGTGAGAGTTTCAGCGACTTCGTCGCCGAGCTGCGGCACCTAGGGGGGCTCTGCGAATTCGATAACCTAAACAACGCTCTGAGAGACCGAATCGTGCTCGGGTTGTGGGACCCCACCCTCCAGAGCCGGCTGATGGCTAAGGGCGACATCAGCCTAGCAGACACCCTCACCACAGCCGCAGCTGCAGAAGCAACCCAAACTTCCGCCGACAGCATGCGCAGACCGAACACGGGGGACCGCAGCGGAAACAACAAAAACCGAGACGACAACACACCAGGGCGACTTCCACTCGGCATCCGGCACGTCCGATGACGAGGAGGACATCCATCGACTCCAGACAGGCCGCGACCCACGGAACCAGCGAGGTCGTAAGTCGAGGACCAACTGTGCCGGCTGCGGCGGAGACCACCCCAGGTCGGAATGCCGGTTTTTCGAATCAATCTGCCGGCATTGCGACAAAAAGGGACACATCGCCCGTGTCTGCCACCTGAAGAAAAACCGCAGTCCGGCACGATGGGACCAGAGCGACCGGAGGAGGGAGAGCACACCAACCCGGACCAGAGATCGCCCCTCGGACAGCCGATGGGACCGGAATGGACGATCCTCGCGAGGCGGCGACAACCGGCGGAGAGAGGAGACCCACCAGACGGTCACCATCGGCCACGCCATCACCAACGACGCCCGGAAAGTCCACGTCGAGGTACGCATCGAGGGCCAGCCTTGCAAAATGGAGGTGGACTCCGGGTCCTACCTCTCCATGATTGCATGGCACGAGATAAAGCGGTTGGTGCCTACCCTCCAAAGGAGGAACGTAGACAGCCAGAGACTCATTGTAAAGGACTACCAGGGAAACCGCATCCCGGTAGTCGGCACCAAAAGCTTTAACATCACTTATAAGGGGCGCACCGAACGACTCCCCCTAACGATCGTTGACCGCGACCGCCCAAGCCTACTGGGACTGCAATGGTTCGCCCCGCTCGACATCGTCCTCACGGGAGTCGACTACGTCACTGACGACGGCTGGGAGCAGCAACTAGCCCGGGAGTTCCAAGAGGTCTTCGACGGAAACCTAGACAAGTACCGAGGGCCCCTTATATCGTTTGACCTAGACCCTAATGTCCCACCCAAACGCCTGAAACCAAGGCGGGTGCCATTCGCACTGAAACCCAAAATAGATGAGCAAATTGATAAGCTCGTCAAACAAGGGGTCCTGCAGCCCATAGACCACGCCCGGTGGGAGACCCCCATAGTCACCCCGATCAAGCCCGATGGGTCGGTGAGGATCTGTGGGGACTATAAGGCCACCCTAAATGGCGCACTGCAACAAAGCGCCTACCCCGTCCCAGTAGTACAACACCTACTGCACTCACTGGGAGGGGGCAAGGTTTTCGCCAAGCTCGACCTCGCCCAGGCATACCAAAAGTTGCCGGTCGATGAGCAAATGGCAGAAGCGCAGACCATTGTCACCCACCGGGGAGCATTCAAATGCAACCGACTCCAATTCGGAGTCAGCGTGGCATCGGGCATATTCCAAAGCCTAATGGAGAGGCTATTGCAAGGTATCAAGGGGGTGGTACCTTATTTCGACGACGTCCTAGTGTCGGCAGCCAACCAAGCCGAACTAGAAGGTCGACTAAGGGAGGTCCTAACTAAATTTAAAGAGACGGGACTAAAAGTAAAGCGGGAAAAATGCCAGCTTTGCACGGAATGAGTGGAATTCCTGGGCTACCTCCTAGACCGGCACAGCATTCACCCCACAAGCAAAAAAATCAAAGCCATCAAAGAAGCCCCCACCCCCAAATCAAAGACTGAGCTACAGGCATTCTTGGGGTTACTGAACTTTTACAATGTTTTCCTACCCCAAAAGGCGACGGCAGCGGAGCCCTTGCATAGGCTCCTGGACAAGGCGGCGACCTGGACTTGGGGGAAATGGGAGCAAGCTGCCTTCCAAAGAACAAAGGACCTCCTCACCTCTGACGCCGTCCTCATACAATTCAACGAGACCCTACCTCTGGCCGTCACATGCGACGTATCACCCTTCGGCATCGGCGCTGTCCTCAGCCATACCCTTCCCGACAGAAAAGAAGTGCCCATCGCATTCTTTTCAAGGACCCTCACCAAACCGGAGCGGAACTATAGCCAACTGGACAAAGAGGCTCTGGCTATAGTTGCCGCCATAAAACGATTCCACGAATACCTCTACGGCCGAACTTTCACCATCATAACGGACCACAAGCCGCTGCTGGGTATCCTTGCAGGGAACTGGGCCACCCCGAACATTCTGTCTCCCCGAATGACAAGGTGGTCTGAGTTCCTGGCAGCCTACAACTACGAACTCATACACAGACCGGGTAAGACGATCTCCCATGCAGACGCCTTAAGCCGCTCGCCGCTACCAGAACCCGACACTGACCCAGCACCCACGACGACCACCCTCAGCATAGAGACTCTACACAACCTGCCCATAACTGCGTCAGACATTGCCTGAGAGACTAATAAAGACAAACGTCTGGCGCAGGTGTTGCATTGGGTGGAGAAAGGGTGGCCGGAAAGGGACAACGACGAGTCGGTCAAAACGTTCCGAAACCGCCAAACGGAGCTCTCGTTGTTAAAAGGGTGCATACTATGGGGGGACAGGGTGGTCATTCCGGAAAAGCTACAGGGGAAGGTTTTGGAAATGCTACACGAGGGGCACCCTGGCATCGTGAGGACTAAAGCCCTGGCCAGAAGTTACGCTTGGTGGCCAGGGATGGACAAACAAATAGAGGCCTGGGTAGCTAGGTGCCAACGATGCCAGGAAACGAGGCCCAGCCCACCCACAGCACCCGTCCTAGAGTGGGAAACCCCAAGGGGACCTTGGTCTAGAATCCATATAGACTTCGCCGGGCCCACAAAAGGACACACCTTCCTCATAACAGTTGACGCTTACTCCAACTGGCTGGAGGTAAGCAACATGAAGACGACAACCACGGAGGCCGTGATCAAAGAACTCTGCAAACTCTTTTCAACACACGGCCTCCCAGACGTTGTCGTCTCCGACAATGGGCCCCAGTTCACCTCGCTGGAATTCGAAAAATTCCTAGCGGAAAGGGGCATCCGCCACGCACTGACAGCACCAGCGCACCCGACGGCGAACGGTAGGGCGGAACGGATGGTCCAATTCACTAAAAAGACCATCCGGAAAATAGACCACGGGGAGATCCAAGAGAAAATCAACAGACTACTCTTCACCCAACACATAACCCCGAATACCACAACCAATAAAAGCCCAGCCGAACTACTAATGGGTAGAAAGCTAAGGTCCCCACTCGACAGGTTACACCCCACGTATAACCCGGAGAGGCCCCCAGACTCAAGCACCAAACACCGAACCTTCGCACCCGGGGACCCCGTATATGCAAAAAACCTGACGGGAGACCCTCTATGGATCCCAGCCGTCATCACCCAAGCAACAGGCCCACACTCGTACTGGCTACAAACAGCAGACGGACGAGCGTGGAAACGCCACATCGACCAACTTAGGTTGAGAACTGCAAACCAACAAGCCGCCGACGCACAAACAAACGAACCCAACCCCCGCAACGCAAGCCAAGGGGGAAGGGAATACCCAGGGGACCGAATCCAAAGAAAAATAAACCAGTAGTACTCACCGGAACGCAGCCATCACGACCCCTCACCAGAAAGGAACAGCCAAGCCAGCTCGACCGAACCGGAAAGACCGAGCGGGAGCGGTGAAACCCGTAGCTCAACCAACCCGGAAGGCCCAGGCGGGAGCCACGGAGAAGGGACCGGCCCAATCGACCAGCCGGTTCCCACGACAGCAGCAGGAGCAGAGGAGATCCCGACCGAACCGGCCGGGATCCTGCCTACAACTGAGTTGCGCAGGTCAAGTAGGACCAGACGGAGCCCCGCCTACCTTCGTGACTACGCAACATAAGGACTGAACCAAGAGGGGAGGGGTGTTCTGTCCTTCATTAACATACTCGAGATCCCCGCGCTTTGATTGGCCAAAGCGCGGGGCTCTCCGATTGGTCAGGCGAGCCGCACCGATTGGCTCGCTAAGAATCTCCCGCGATTGGTCTGTTCAGACCGCGGGAGATTCAAAGCGGTGCCATTGGCCGCGGCCGCCGCGGCGAAAGGAATAAAAGCCGTGGGCTTTTTTCCTTTCGCCAGTTCGGTTCCAACTTACAATAAAAGAGCTTTGCACTAAGTCACCGACTCCTGGCATCATTTCGCGGACACAACACAGGGGACCAATTGGAAAGGATGACTGAAATAATTGTAGACAACATTGACCATGCTAGACCAGGGCCATGGATGCATCGCCTGTTAGGAATCAGGCCTCACAGCTGGAGGTGAGTGGTGGGTGAGTGAGCAAAGCTTCATTTGTATTTGCAGCCACTACCTAGTGCTAATATCACCATCTCAGCTCCACCTCAAATCTTCAGGCAAATAGATTTTCATGGGAGTGCAAACCTTACTTTAAACTGTGCATGTCAGGGATTTAGGTTGTTCACTCCCCCTCCCCCTCCTCCTCCCTGGTCTGTGGAAAAATTGTCTCCCAAGAAATCCCTGGTACCAAAAAGATCGTGGACCAGCTGCTATTGTATATGACTGGCATATACAATACAGTTGATAGATTGAGAACCTGCATAACTGGTATTTGTCTAGGTCTCAAGATTTGGACCTCTCTCTCTCTCTCTGTTTGTGTATGGTATTCAGCTTTGTTCTGGTATTTTCCCACGTCATTATAATTGTGCTTTCAAAGTTGTAGCAACATTTCAGCAGAATCTCATCTGCTATCATCAGGCTTCTGTATTGTGTTCGTCAGTTTTGTGTTCAACAAATACAATACAGAAGCCTGATAATGGCAGATGAGATTCTGCTGAAACGTTGCTACAACTTTGAAAGCACAACTATAATGACATGGGAAAATACCCGCACAAAGCTGAATACCATACATATAAATACGTGTGTGTGTGTGTGTAAATATAAATATAAACATAGATATAGATATAGTATGGCTTCTTCAGCATGAAATGAAGGACGAAAGTCCTATTTAGCAGTTTACAATAGCTTGCTTTCTCACCCCACTTGTATCAGGGCTGAATACATTTGGAAAGAAGAATCTTTGTGAGTTGTGTGCGGTATTTCTTTCTTTACCCATAAATGTCTCCTGTATTGATGTATTCTTGTGTGTGCTTAGCTGTAAATCTCATCTCACTTTAGGGTCCTTTGTAGCAAAAGTAATATAACAGATCTGCAATATGTTGAAAGAGCTGCCAAGTCTGAGAAAGCAAGAAAGAGAGCCTTGGCAGAATGTGCAAAAGGCCAAAGAAATGAGGGTTGTCCCTCAAAGTATAGTAAATCAGTGAAGTTGCAAAGCAGCAATAAACTTTCTTAATGATTTGAAATGTGCTTCATCCCAAGATGCAAATTCTGGATAATTTAAATATGGTCAAGCGCAACTATGACATATTTATCGAGAAGTGTTGCCGTATACCCAATCTGATCATATTTATTCTAGGGTAAAAGAAAATAAAATGGTCCATTGAAGGCTTTGCATAGGGACCAGTCAAATCAAGAGCAAATTAAAATAACAACTGGTTGGTTGGACCAAGTTCATCATGATGAAACCAAGTTCATCATGCTGAGTTGATTTTCTTATTTTGCTTTTATAGTTTACAGGTATTTATCTAGGAGTCATTGTATGTAACTGTCAGTTTGGTCAGGATTAAACATTTATTTGTTGTAAAGAATATTTCCTAATATTTTCTTACTTAGAGAGTTATGAGGCTGATCTTGTGAAGAAGAGGATGTGACATTATGAAGAAGAGAAAATCTCCCATTAGCATCAAGGAAAATAAGTTATTGGCATCTCACTCAGATATAGACCACAGTAGGTTAAGGTAATATTCTCAGTCCTACAGTCTTTCTCAAGCTTGTTCCTTCCCCCACTTTGGGTATTTGTTTTTTTATTTTAAATCAGGGCAAACCATGGAAAAAATGTTGGTCTCGTATACTCTTTATGGAGCAGTTTGATGGATAGTGAATCTCTTAAAATTTTAGAAAAAATATATCTTCTGGAATGCTTCTATAGAATCATGCTGAGAACCATACTTTAAAACAAATTTCCCCATTCTGCTGCCTCTAGATGTGTTGGTCTAACCCCCAATAACCCCCAGGCCTATTTATTATGGGCCAATGTGTCAACTCTAGCTTTTCCTTATCATAACTGGTTGTCTGATGGAGGCTTTGTGTTTGCAATTCTTGCTACTGAATTAGACTAGAGAGGCACATCTTACATCTTTCATCGTGTGCAGAAAGTACATGGGTTCACTTAGAATATGCACATTTATGCTTCCTAGCTAGTTTATAATGATGTTACTGTATAATGATGTGAAGTCATTCTCTGGTATATAGCAAAAACTTGGAATTTTTAAACTATTTTTTTCTCATAATAATGTGTTGGGGAAGGTGTATCTGTGCATCCTTCCGGATCTATGCCATCCACCTGCATGTCCTTCAAAACATGCACAGCAGCTCTTGTGCACACCCACTCACCCTTTCTGAACTACACCCTGCACGCCACTTTGCTCCCAGCAGCAGTCACTTAAGGGCAACCCTTGCTGGCCTTGGAGTTGCAACTTCTTCCTGGTTCCCTCACTGAAAGCTTCCTACAAGCAAAATAAATAGAGAAGCCAGCAGAATTCTATGTCAAAAGGGAGGGGGGAAGAAAGATTTCCAATGCTCATTGCTAGCTTCCCACCAGAAAATTCAGTGGGGAAGCCAGCAGGAAATCAGAAGTCACTGGTACTCCCACTACTTTTTTGTTCACCCATGTACACTCTCTTTCTCTAAATGGAAATATCTCTGAAACATTGACCCAGTGGGTCACAGGTTGTCTAGTTACATTCTATAATACTATACAAGAACTCCTGGGTTGGCTAGTATTCCATAAAGCAAGCACCACAGCAGAAAAGGCCCACTGTCTAGGACTGCCTTGGATCCCCCAAGTGAACTTCCCTAATTGATATGACTTGCAGCATGCTCCCTCTGCTGGATATGGTGGGATAGGCAGATATAATCGGGGAGAGGAAGTCCTTCAAGTTACATGCCTTGTGGAGCATTAGAGATCAAAACCAGATCTCAAATTCAACCCGGAAACAGACTGGTAACCAATGCAGCTCATGGAGCAGAAACGTAATGTGTATTCATCTAGAACAGGGTGTCAAACTCGTGTTGTCATGGTGGAGTCACATGACACATTGGGGACTTTCCCCCCTTTGCTAAACTGGGTGGGGCTGGGGCCAATATGTGATGCATCTGGCCCACAAGCTGCGAGTTTGACACCTCTGATCTAGAAAGTTTCTGGATATACTTCAAGGGCAACACCCAGCCTATTACACATACAGTGCATTACACAGTCCAGCTGGGAGAAGACTAGGACACAAGAGACAGTGAGCTTTTCCAACATACTGGTTTTTGTTTCTGACAAAAAAAAAGCACCTTTATTTTTCAATATGAAAACTGCCAGACAGCTTAAGTGGGAGACTTTAAAAAATGGTCAGAAACTGTATCTGCTCCATGGACAATGGAGTGTCCATTCCTGCACCAAGAAGAGGAATATCATAAGCAATCTATGGAGATCAGAGCATGCCCAGAGATCATAAAATAATAACTCCTCACAGCAATGGTGAGATAGTATATGACATTTGTGCTATTAAATTCATTTTTTAAAAAACGTTTGAAATATTTTATTCCTCACATGTTACAACTGAGAGAAAAAAACCACGGACTAAGTTATATTATACTTGGTTCCTGCTTCCACATTAGACCCAATAATCTCCTCAGCTCGCTCACTTTTATGTGCTGGCGGCCCATGATTTGGGGTGAGGACGGCAGCCAGCCAGTTATCTTGATCTTAGCCCTCCCGGCTGTTGCTAAGGAGGCTGGAAGGCTCTCTTTCTCTCCCTGTTCCTGTCATGGCAAACAGAACCGGGGGCCATAGGAAATCCCTCACCCATTCCTGCCTTTTTTTTCATCTCTCTCTCTGTGTAGTTTCAGGGAGTGAAACAACTACAGTGACAGAGCACTAAACGGGCCCCATTTTCACATATCATTCTTGTACTTGATCTCTGCTCTAGATGTTGGATAAGTGTGTTAATCTTGGAGGAGTCATTTGCAGGGCAGGGTGGGGAGGGGAAACATTCATTGGCTGGACTGAGTTAATGAAGTCCAAGCAAGGCTAGATCTCTTTGGTGATCATTGGCTAGGTTTAGATAGCTGTCTTCGGAGGTCCCACTCTGTGACACACTAGTTAGATCCTCTACCCCAGGGCTGTCAAAGTCCCAGCCTGCAGGCTGGATGTGTCATGCACTGGCCACGCCCATGTCCAGTTTAGCAAAAGGAAAATAAGTCCTGATATGTCATGACACCGCCATGACGACATGAGTTTGACACCCCTGCTCGATCCAATACCCACTTCAACTTATGCAAGACACAGAATCTCAGACTGATTTGCTTCTAAGTGAAGCTGGTGGCACATTGCTGTTGAACTTCAAATAGACCTTTGAGAGAAGACAGTGCCAAAGGCTCCTGAGAAACAAGCTTCAAGGAAAGTGTGTTTACAACAAGGGGAACATACAAGAACACTACATGCTGTGAAGAACTTTGGATTACTACCCAGGGAGGTTTGGACCTCTCATCTGAAGAGCGTGGCAACTTTCTCACTTACAGAAAGACTTTGAAGTTTGGCAGGAACTTGAATAGTAAGGTCAGAGAAGTGTTTTCTTCCGGCCCTCATGAAAGCTATATCTATTTAGCTGAGTTATGATCTGTTGAGCACATATATAGATTATTTTACTCAGTCAGCTGATGCTCAAAGAAAATGATTTCAATGCTTCTTATGTTTGTTAGCAGAATACTGACAACTGACTTTTCAGCACTATTAGTAATCTATAAGGGTTAATAATCCTTGCCAAGAGTCTTTTTTTCTACATATTTAAATTTGGATGTTAAATGCTTCAAACAACAAGCCCAAATTAAAGGAAAATATTAGAATATGAAATTTAACATTATATATATATATAAGACTCTCAACCAATCAGGAGGAAGAAAAAACCATTCTGACACAGCAATAGGCTGCCCCAAATTTAAATCTGAAACCACTGTAAAAGTCTGACTCATAGACAAACACTATACAGAAGCCTGATGATGGCAGATGAGATTCTGCTGAAACGTTGCTACAACTTTAAAAGCACCACTATTATGATGTGGGAAAATACCCGAACAAAGCTGAATGCCAGACATGTAAGTACCCGCGAAAACTTAAGAATATATATATATATATATATATATATATATATATATATGTATGTATGTATTTCCCCACATCATTGTAGTTGTTCTTTTAAAGTTGTAGCAATGTTTCAGCAGAATCTCATCTGCCATCATCAGGCTTATATGTTTTCTGAGGTTCTCGCGGGTATTTGAATAATCTTTGGTTATTCGGGTTTTCTCCCACGTAAGATTGGAAATATCTAGGCAATGTTTCAATGAAGTCTCATTCATCATCTCCAGCTTGTGTCTTCGGCTCTGTGCTTCTCAGAGTGATGTGAGCTTGCAGCTGCTTCTTCCTTTTAACTGCTAGTGGGGGTGTGACTTGATTGGGTGGGGGTTTGGCTGTGTTCTGATTGGGTGGGGGTGTGTTCTCATTGGTTGGGGGTTTGGCTGTGTTCTGATTGGTTGGGGGGTTGGCCGTGTTCTGATTGGCTGGAGATGTGTTCTGTTCAGGTGGGGGCTTGGTTGTGCTCAGGTTAGTCTTAGTTGCTGGGGGATTTGAGCTGGTGAGCTGTGATCCTGCTGTTTGGCTTTGAGTTCATGGTTGTGCTGCATCTTCATGGTGGGGGTCAGTTTGCTTCATGTATGGCTCGGAGGGGTTTGAAGTGGGTAGTGATGCAGCTGCAGTGCGGCTTCTGGTCTGTGGTCATGCCTCATCTTCTGTGTGGGTGTGAGTCTGCTTTCTACGTGGAAGTGTGGTGGTGGCATCTTGTGTGGCCCTCATGGGTGTGGGTCTGGTGTCATTCTTCATGTTAGGTACTCGTCTGTTCATGAGGGCGGGTTTCCAAATGGCTGGTAGGCGGGAGGAGTATTCATGCTGTGTGGATATTTTTCTATCAGCAAGATCCTCCAAAAACACAACATCAAAACAGCATTCTGTACAAACAGAAAAAATATCCACCATCCTAAGAAACCCCAAAGACAAAATCGAACTAGAAAACCAAGGAGTATATGAAATCCCTTGCACTGCCTGCCCCACCACATACATTGGACAAACTAACAGAAAAATAAGTGCATGCATTGAAGAACATAAGAACTCAATCAAAAAAGAAGAACTGACTTCTTCCCTGGTCCAACACTTCAAAGCCACAGGACATGAGATTGACTTTAAAAATACCAGAACCATCGCCAAAACCGAACACTTCAACAGCAGAATAAACAGAGAAGCCATAGAGATAGAAAAACGCCCACACAGCATGAATAAATGAGATGACACCTCCCGCCTACCAGCCATTTGGAAACCCGCCCTCATGAACAGACGAGTACCTAACATGAAGAATGATACCAGACCCACACCCATGAGGGCAACACAAGATGCCACCACCACACTTCCACGTAGAAAGCAGATTCACACCCACACAGAAGATGAGACACGACCAGAAGCCGCACTGCAGCTGCATCACTACCCACTTCAAACCCCTCCGAGCCATACATGAAGCAAACTGACCCCCACCATGAAGATGCAGCACGACCACGAACTCGAAGCCAAACAGCAGGATCACAGCTCACCAGCTCAAATCCCCCAGCAACTAAGACTAACCTGAGCACAACCAAGCCCCTACCTGAACAGAACACGCCTCCAGCCAATCAGAACACGGCCAAGCCCCAACCAATCAGAACACAGCCAAGCTCCCACCCAATCAAGTCACACCCCCACTAGCAGTTAAAAGGAAGAAGCAGCTGCAAGCTCACATCACTCTGAGAAGCACAGAGCCGAAGACACAAGCCTGAAGATGATCCCACTAACATTCATTCCAGCTCCATTCTCCTGTGCAGGGCAACAACAGAACATCCAGCTGATCAGCTGGGACTCAGGAGGCAGAGAATAGATGTCAGAAGGCAGATAATAGATGGGGGCGGAGCCAGTCAGAGGTGATATTTGCTGGTTCTCCAAACTACTCCAAATTTCCACTACCGGTTCTCCAGAACTGATCAGAACCTGCTGAATACCACCTCTGGTACACTGTTGTTTGATTTCCTTTGCGATAACCAAGGCAAAAAAGAGAAATGAAACTTTGGCTGATAAGCATATGAGAGCTACCAGACATCAGCCACCAAAATTAAAATGGCCTATAAGTAATCAGCGAAACATATCATCTGAATTTTGTCATTTAATGGTTGCCACATTTTTGCAAGCTAAATCTTACATTCCTTAGTCTGTGTCTTGTATGTGCATGCAAATATGTATGTGTAGACCTAACTCCAGTAGAATGTCTCTCACCTGGAAAAGCTTAAGGTTTTTGCAGATAGTGATATATATTCTTGAGGCTTTTTAGACTGAAATCATAGAAAGCTGCCAAAGCTAAGTCAGGTGATAGGTCCATCTATTCTCAGCCAAATTACCTAATACATCCATTTATTATCTCTGCAGTCTATTACCTACTGAATCTTAGCATCCTCCAGATGTGGCAATTTTAGAACTCCCACAATTCCTAGCTAGCTGTCTACAAAAGGATTCTCGCTCCAGCTAAACTGATATCCATTGACTGGCATACAAAGGAGACTATGCAGACCTGTCCCCCATTAGGAATTAGGAGATATTTGAATCCTTCCAGCTCCTTTGGTTTTTCCCATTCTGGGAAGAATTGTAGGCACTCCAATTTCTCAATCTGCCTGCAGGGTGAGTAAGCTTTTGAGAGATTGGCTGCTGACTTTGTAACGGCAGGTACAGTTTCTCATACAGAGTTGGGAAAAATGCCATAGAGTGAATTTCCCACTTCTGAGCAATCTTTAAAGAAAAGAGAACCTTATATTCCTTGAAGGTGAAGTTTATATCTGCAACTCCTCCTGCCCCCAAAAAACAAACCAGCAGCATAAGTTGAGCTGCAGGATGGTTTTCTTTTCTGGTTAGTTCAGCTGTGGGGTTTCAGTGGTGGGGTGTGGATAGATGAAGGGCTGTACTTCAAGCAGCATATTTTTTTTTCTTCCTGTTCTTTGAAATAGACCCCTCCCAAGTTGGCAGTTATTCAAGATCCATAGTAGGCCTGCCAACTGGAAAGGGTTCCATTTCACTCCTTCAGCAATGAGATATCTGATGTTCACTTCAGTGACACTGTGCAAAACAGCTTTGGAGACAGAATCTTTTTTCTGTAGCCAACTCTAAAGGGAAGCAGTGATTTGGGACTTTAGTTACTCCAGACCTGACAACCAGGTGATATCTTGAAAATGAATTATTACAGATAAAATGTAGAAATCACTGCAATTGCTTAAAACCTATGATTGGATGAATAAATTTAGACATGAATATTGGCTCTTTAACCCAGCAACATTCCATTGACCCCAATGAATTCTAAACCATCATGTGGTTTTGGGGGGCTATTTGGCTAGTATGGTTGATATCTTAAGACATTGCAGCTGTTTATCAAAAACCTCTCATACGTTTCCTTTCACTTGAAACAGTTTTAGGCTTTGAACCAAATCTGAAGTGGAAAATTGCAGTGTAAGCATTTTTATCTGACTTGGTTGAGATATCTAAAAATAAAAACTTTTGGTAAACTCAAAATCCTACCTAACACATCTCTGATACCCTTGGATCCAATACTGTACACAAGCATAAGAATGTTCTTGTTCGTGATCCAAAATTACTTTCCCCAAAGTTCTCAAAGGCTAGAGTTACTCACCGAGAATAGAAATCAGGAAAAAGCCCAAGAATAAAACATACAGGGCAGGGCAAAGTGATGAGAGAATGAAACATGACAGGCTGTGCCAGCTCATTTCAAAATTATTCAAGCATTTCTTGGATTTTATATGAGGAATTATACTCACACAGGACACCCACGATGCCTCACCAACTTATATGTGTGCAGCCAAAGTAATGTTTGCAAAAACATTGAGATGTTGTTAGTCACCTTTGCATGAAATTCCACATTTGTTTGTAACTGTGCAATGGAAATGCAAAAAACCCCGCAAGACTCAGTGTCTAACTATACCTGAAACATCCTTTGAAAGTACATTTTCTCTCTATGGTCTGAGTTTTGTCCTCTGGCTGGTAACTTTTCTTACACACTGGTAGCTTTCAAAGCCATTCCTCAATAAAACAAGTTCTAATATACTCAGTGTCGTGTCCGTCGCGGGAAAGGAGATTCGGAACCAGTGACTTAGTTTCAGCTCTTTATTAGGTCCCTAGATCGGCTCAGGGTTTAAAGGGAAAAGCCGCGGCTTTTATTCTCTAGCCGCGGCGGCCATGGCCAATGGCACCACTTTGAATCTCCCGCGATTAGTTTCCACCAATCGCGGGATATTCATTATGGGCCAATCAGCGCGGCCTGATTGGCCGATGAGATCGCCATACGCTTTGGCCAATCACAGCGCGGCGCTTCCAAGTATGTTAATGTCCGTACAGAACACCCCTCCCCTCTTGGTATGGTCCTACGTAACGTAGTCCTGTAAGTAGGCGGGGCTTCGTACTTGCCTACTTGACCTGTGCAGGTTAGTTGCTGCTTGGCTCCCGGCTGGTTCGGTCAGGTTCTGTGTTGCTCTCTGCCTCATTGATGGAACCGCCTGGAAAGGCTCGCCAGGCCTTTCGTCGCAGCTCCCTCCCGGTTTACTCGGGCTGGTTGAGCTGCGGTTGTTGCCGCTCCTGCCTGGTCCTTCTGGGCTGGTTGAGCTGGCCTGGCTGCTTCTCCCCGGTGAGGCTTCGAGCTGGCTGCTTTCCGGTGAGTATGGCTGGTTTCTTTCTATTGTTTTCTGGTTCCCAGGGTATTCCCGCCCCTCTTGGTCTGTGTTGTCGGGCCTGTCTGCGTCTGTTTCCGTGTCGGTTGTGTTTCCCGTGGTTGTCCTCGATCTTATTTGATCGATGTGGCATTTCCATGCTCGTCCGTCGGTTGTACGAGTGGGGATCTGTCAGTTGGGTTATAGTTGCCGGTACCCAGAGTGGGTCTCCAGTAAGGTTCTTTGCGTAGACTGCGTCACCTGGGGAGAATGTCCGTTTTTTGCTTGAGGAGTTTGGGGTTTTTTCTGGGTTGTATGTGGGGTGCAGTCTGTCGAGTGGGGACCTTAATTTCCTCCCCATTAATAGTTCTGCCGGGCTTTTGTTGGTTGTCGTGTTTGGGTTTATGTGTTGTATAAAGAGCATTTTGTTTATTTTTTCTTGGATTTCCCGTGTTCAATTTTTTGGATGTTTTTTTTTTTGTGAATTGAACCATCCGTTCCACCCTACCGTTCGCCACCGAAAGTGCCGGTGATGTCAGTGCGTGTTGTATGATCCGTTCTGCTAGGAATTTTTCGAATTCCAGCGAGATGAATTGGGGCCCGTTGTCCAACACGATGATATCTGGGAGGCTGTGGGTTGCGAACAGCTTGCTGAGTTCCTTGGTCACGGCTTCCGTGGTGGTGGTTTTCATGTTGCTTACCTCCAACCAGTTGGAGTAAGCATCTATCATGATAAGGAATATATGTCCTTTCGTGGGCCCGGCAAAATCTATGTGGATCCTGGACCATGGGCCCCTGGGGGTTTCCCATTCCAGGATTGGTGCTGCGGGGGGACTCGGTCCGGTTTTTTGGCAGCGTTTGCATTTTGCCACCTAGGTCTCAATTTGCTTGTCCATCCCTGGCCACCAGGCGTAACTCCTGGCCAGGTCTTTTGTTCTAACTATGCCCGGGTGCCCTTCGTGTAATAACTCCAATACCTTCCCTTGTAACATTTCCGGAATAACAACTCTATCCCCCCAAAGTACACAACCTTTTTGTAATGAGAGTTCTGTTTGCTGGTTCTGAAATGTCCTGAATGCTTCGTTGTCATCTCTTTCCAGCCACCCCTTTTCTACCCAATGTAACACCCACACCAGACGTTTGTCTTTATTTGTCTCACGGGCAATTTCTGACGTGGATCGGGCAGAGTCTCTATGCTGAGAGTGGCTGTCGTGGGTGCTGGGTTGGTGTCTAGGTCAGGTAATGGCGTGCGGCTCAGGGCGTCTGCTTGGGTGATTGTCTTATCGGGACGATGTGTGAGCCGGTAGCTGTAGGCGGCAAAGAATTTGGACCACCTTGTCATTCTAGGAGATAGAATGTTCGGGGTGGCCCTGTTCCCTGCCAGGATTCCCAGCAGCGGCTTGTGGTCAGTGATGATGGTAAACGTGCAGCCGTAGAGGTACTCGTGGAACCTCTTTACTGCGGCGACGATAGCCAGGGCCTCTTTGTCCAGTTGACTGTAGTTTCTTTCCGGTTTGGTGAGTGTCCTTGAAAAGAAGGCGATGGGTGCTTCTTTTCCGTTGGGGAGCGTGTGGCTGAGGACGGCGCCGATGCCGAAAGGTGAGGCGTCGCATGTGATGGCAAGTGGTAGGGTCTCGTTGTATTGGATTTGGATGGCATCCGAGGTGAGCAGATCCTTGGTTTTGCTGAAGACGGCTTCCTCACGTTTCCCCCAAGTCCATGTGGCCACCTTGTCCAAAAGCCTATGCAAAGGCTCCACCACGGTCGCCTTTTGGGGCAGGAAAACATTATAAAAATTAAGCAGTCCCAGAAATACCTGCAGTTCTGTTTTATTCCATGGTGTTGGGGCTTCTTTAATGGCTCTGATTTTTTCTGCGGTTGGGTGGATGCCGTATTGGTCTAGGAGGTATCCCAGGAACTCGACCCATTCTATGTACAGCTGGCATTTCTCTTTATTCACCTTTAGCCTGGCCTCTTTGAATTTGGTTAGTACCTCCCTTAGACGATCCTCTAGTTCTTGTTGGTTAGCCGTTGACACTAGTATGTCGTCGAAGTAGGGCACCACCCCCTTAATTCCTTGCAAGAGTCTCTCCATGAGGCTCTGGAAAATTCCCGGAGCCACGCTGACTCCAAACTGGAGTCTGTTACAGCGAAATGCTCCCCAGTGGGTGACTATGGTCTGCGCCTCGGCGGTTTCTGCGTCGACTGGCAATTGTTGATAGGCTTGCACCAGGTCGAGCTTCGCAAAGACCTTGCCCCCCCCAGTGAGTGTAGAAGGTGCTGCACTACTGGGAAAGGGTAGGCGCTTTGTTGTAAGGCGCAATTTAGGGTGGCCTTATAGTCCCTGCAGATTCTCACCGACCCATCGGGCTTGACTGGGGTGACTATGGGGGTCTCCCACTGGGCGTGATCGATTGGTTGTAGGAACCCTTGTTTGATGAGCTTGTCAATTTGCTCGTCGATTTTGGGCCGGAGTGCAAAAGGTACCTGTCGTGATTTTAGGCATATTGGGGGAATGCTGGGGTCTAGGCTGAAGGAGATAGGAGGCCCTCGGTACTTGCCTAGGGTGCCGTTGAACACTTCCCGGAAGTCCTGTGCCAGTTGCTCCTCCCAGTCGGCATCTGTGACATGGTCGACGCCCGTAACCTCGATCCCGAGTGGTGCGAACCACTGTAGCCCCAAAAGGCTGGGGCGATCTCGGTCCACGATCGTCAGGGGAAGCTTTGCAGAGTGGCCCTTGAAGGTTACCTTGAAGTGTCCAGTTCCAACTACCGGGATGCAGTTCCCCTGGTAGTCTCTGAGGATTAGTTTCTGGGTTTCCAACCTCCTCTTGTGGATTTCCGGCACCAACCACCTGATTTCTCACCAGGCAACCATGGAGAGGTAGGACCCTGAGTCCACCTCCATTTTGCATCATTCGCCTTCGATGCCCACTTCTACATACACCTTCTGGGCATCTGTGGTGGATGAGTGGCCGATGACGACCGTCTGGTGGGTTTCCTCTTTCTGCCAGTTTTTGCCGCTTCATCGGTTCTGTCCGTCTCGATTCCAGTGATTTTCGGCTTGGCGGTCTCTGGCCCTGGGGGGGGTTCCGTTTCGTCTCCTGTTGCTGTGGTCTCGCCAACGGGGGCTGTAGGCTTTTCTCAGTTGGCAGACTCGCAGTTATCGCAGTGCCGGAAAATCGTGTCGAAAAACCGGCACTCTGATCGAGAGTGGTTGCCTCCGCACCCGGCACAAGTGGTCCCCAACTTACGACTTTGCCGATCGCGACGATCTCATCCCGACTGGAGCCAATGTATTTCTTCTTCCTTGTCCGTGGTGTCGGAGGCAGAGTGGAAGTCGCCATCGTGGGTGGTAGTCTCCCGGTGGCTTGCTTCTGGGTGAGCCTCGGTCGCCCGGCCCATCTTGGTGGTTGCTGTGCATTCCCCAGTGTCCCGTCTCCGCATTCGATTCGCTGATTTCCGGGTTGCCTTGGCTGCGGTGGCTTCAGTGAGGGCGTCGGTAAGGGCGATGTCACCTTTTGCCATCAGCCGGCTTTGTAGGACTGGGTCTCTGAGTCCCAGCATGACATGGTCTCGCAAAGCCTCATCCATGTCCGAGAACCCGCACATGCCCCCTAGGCTCCACAGCTCAGCCACAAAGTCGTGATGCTCTCA
Source organism: Hydrophis major (assembly GCA_033807585.1). Lineage (NCBI taxonomy): Eukaryota > Metazoa > Chordata > Lepidosauria > Squamata > Elapidae > Hydrophis > Hydrophis major. The sequence continues at coordinate 183,652,227 of CM066330.1, read as the reverse complement.
CCCGATCTCTGGTCCCGCCGGTAGAAATCGTGCTGCCTGATGAGGGTGGGCATGGCGGGGGCATACTGGTTTCGGAGCAATGGTTCGAGGTCGGCCCAGTCCATCTCCTTCATGTCCCCGGGTTTCGCGAGGGCTTTAGCCATCTTGAACACTGCGGGCCAGTGTTCTTCTGCCCGGTTGCATCCTTCAAGTTGCTACTTTCAAGGAACATTAGGAATCGGTCTGTGTATGATTCCCAGTCCTCGGTAGCTGGGTTGAAGGGTGCGGGCGGTGCGATGCTGGCCATCTTGTTGGTCTCGTTTCCTCAGGACACATGCTTGATGGGGTTAGTCTTGGGATCCCACCCTTGTCGCCAGTGTTGTGTCCGTCGTGGGAAAGGAGACTTGGAACCAGTGATTTAGTTTCAGCTCTTTATTAGGTCCCTAGATCAGCTTGGGGTTTAAAGGGAAAAGCCGTGGCTTTTATTCTCTAGCCGCGGTGGCCGCCACCAATGGCACCGCTTTGAATCTCCCACGATTAGTTTCCACCAATCGCGGGAGATTCGTTACGGGCCAATCAGCGCAGCCTGCTTGGCCAATGAGATCACCGTGCGCTTTGGCCAATCACAGCGCGGCGCTTCCAAGTATGTTAATGTCCATACAGAACACTCCGTATCTAGTACAAGTGCACTAGATATTGCAATGTATTGGGTTCTCTCTGGATAGAACTCCCATATTTGCTGCCTTTGAGATATACCCACCACCACCAAAAGTACCCAAAGCAGTAGGAAGGTATAAGATGGCCTCTTTTTCATGTGCAAGATGACTTTGGGTGCTTGATGAGGCGCTTTGTATTGTGGAGATTCACAGTTCTTGCTGAGACAAATAGATTGTGTGATTTGGCTTGATTAAACCAAACAGAGCCTTCACCAGACTTATACGTGCCACGCAATCTTCTTTCAACTACTAGAATTCTCAGGGGAGGTATCACAAAAGGCCCAACAAAATGATGTGGCTGGTTCACAATTCAAAATGAAGAAAGCACCTGGCTTCACAAAGCAGTTTCTGGATTGCTTGATTTGAACCTTCCTCAAACTCAAGTGGCCTCCAAGATTTGCTCCATAGCAGCCTATTCAAAGGTAAATATCATTAGACCACATCAGTAAAAAAGACTGATTCAATATCATGGATGGTCCCAGCATTAGCCCTAAAGAAGCACTCACTACCCTGGGGGTGAGCAATGAATTATGTCCAAGTCCACTTGCTGCTCTCCTAACTTCCCATCTACAAGATTTGCTTCATTGTGTTCAAGTTGAGAAGTCTTTCAGAGTGGCTAGCCACACAACAGCATGGAAGTCCTCAGAGCAATACTTAGTGAACTGGCTGTGGTTAATCTGAGTGATGTTAGATGTGTGTGCTTGGAGGTTTTAGAGGAACTCTGGTGATTTAAAAAAACAAATACTTTCTGAACCTCTATTGCTTCCATTGCTCTTCTTATGCTTGTGTTGCCTTTGCTATTTTATGCCTTTCATTGTTCTGTTTACAGGACTTTATATTTGTTTTCCTTTCTTATCATTACCACTCTAACAGGAATCAATTAAAAGGTAGTAAAAAAAATAAACACACTTTCTTTTTTTGAAGGAGAAATTAATTTTCAGCTATCTAATTAATGTTGTGAGAAGAAATATAGTATTTCAGTTTAAAAGAGGCAGGAGAAACATAACCTTTCAGTGAACCTCCCAGCCTTACTTGAATCATAATTTAAAACCTCTTAGCCAAAAGGCTTTTTGGCAGAAGACTGATGTCTACAATCAGAATTCTGTCTGCGGATATTCAAAGATTCATTCAAAATCTCTCTGCCTGATGGGATTTTCAGCCCCAAAGACATGCTTTCTATTTTGATTTGATTTTTTAAAATATTCCATGTTAGCGGGCTTCTGTGGTCTTGATCAACTGGGGTCCACAATTTTGGCTCTTGGTGTTGCTTTTCTGGTTTCCTCTCTAATTGCTAGGAAAATGAACAGAGAGGGTTAGTAAAAAGGCCAGAGAAAGTGAAGGAGGGAGAAATAGAATTATTTAGCATGATGGTCTATGATACTTGGTCATTTGCTACCACAGGTCTGTTGATTTGGAAGTGAAAGTGCAGTGATAAAAACTTTGTCCAAATTCATCACTGTCTCGCCTTCATCAATAACTAAATTTAAGGAAATGAGTATATGAGAAAGTAGAAACAAGTTGTTATGTTCAGTGTGTGGCGCAAGAAGCGGAGATGAGTCGATGAACAGTGAACTTCAACTCTTTATTTAACATGGTGCAACAGCTCTGAGAACGGCCTCCACAGCCCCCTTTATATAGGCAAGCTCTTGGGTATTTAACCAATGAAAACACAGGAACGTTAGCTCTTTTTAACCAATGAGAAGGGCTCGTTAATAGCCAATCAGATTCTCCTGAACGGACCAATCCGATATCGCTATTATCGGCCAATCAGAAGTGCAGGACCAGAACCCTGCACTTTGCTTTAAGGTTTCAACAAACTTTATTCAAGCACTTTTATTAATTCACAACACCCCTTCCCCCCGGGTTCCGTTTAAGGGGTGCGGTAACGTAGTCTTTGAGGTAGGCAGGTTGTTTTGATTGTCTGTTTGATTTATGCTGTCCTCCCGGTATTTGTCTGGAGTCTTGTTGGGGTAGGACGTTATCTGGTGAACAGGGTGCCTCTGATTCTGTATCTAAACTTCCGTTACCATTAATATCCTCGATATCTCTTTGAGGCGAGTTAACCCCTGTCCCTGATCCTTCTTCACATGTTGAGTCTGAGTGGTCGTTTGTTCCACTTGTGCTTTCCGCTGTTCCAAACTCAGCCTTCTCGGCGTCTCCTTACCCCCTCAGTTTGGAAAACACCGGAATCGCAGACCCCAGACTGCAGCCTTGAACGCAGCTGATCAATATGGCGCTTCCATATTCTATCGTCGCGACATTTCACTCGGTATGATCTAGGTCCGGTTACTTGGATTACAGTTGCCTCGACCCACAATGGGTTGCCATAAAAGTTTCTCGCGAAAACCAAGTCGCCTACCTGGAAATTTCAGCATTTTCCGCTGGATCCATGTGGTTTTTCAGGTTCGTACGATGGGTGTAGTCGGTCGAGGTGGGAGCGGAGTTTCCGTCCCATCAATAACTCAGTGGGAGTTTTGTTGGTGACACTGTGTGGAGTGATGTGTTGCAAAAGGAGTATCCAGTTAATTTTGTCTTCGATATCACCATAGTCCATTTTATGTAGAGTTCTTTTGACGAATTGTACCATGCACTCGGCCCTTCCATTAGCCGCAGGATACGCCGGTGAAGTTAGCGCAAGGTGAATACCATGGTCCGCCAGGTACTGTTCAAAAGAAAGCACGGTAAACTGGGGCCCGTTGTCGGATACCAGAACGTCCGGTAATCTGTGTGTTGCAAATAATCTGTCCAATTTCCTGATGACCGATTCGGTTGTTGTATTTTTCATCTCATGGATTTCGAGCCAGTTCGAGTAGGCATCCACTGTGAATAAAAATGTGTGTCCATTCGTAGGTCCCGCAAAGTTCAAATGAATATGGGACCATGGTCCCCTGGGTGTTTCCCATTCTGTTGGGGTTGCTTTCGGTGGGGCATTGCTGACTTCCTGGCATTTGGAACAAGTCTTTACCCAGGCCTCGATCTACTTGTCTATGCCCGGCCACCATGCATAGCTTCGTGCGAGTGCTTTCATGCGCACGATGCCGGGGTGGCCATCGTGCAAGGTTCTCAGTATCACTCGCTGTAACTGCTCTGGGACAACGACTCTATCGCCCCAAATGATACAGACCTTCTGGGAAAACAGTTCCGTCTGTTGATTTTTGAAGGGAGAGTAATTGTCAGGGATTTGGTCCAATGGCCATCCACGTTCTACCCAGCTGAGGACACGTGCTAAAACGGAATCACGTTTGGTTTCAATTGCGATATCACGAGCTGTCAGCGGCGGTTTTTGGAGTGTCTCGATCTGCAGAGTTGTGACAGTCAGAGCAGGGTCGTCAACAGTTTCTGGAAGCGGTGCACGGCTTAATGCGTCAGCATGGGGAATTTCCCCAGGCAGTGTTGCAACTTATAATTACAGGCAGCCAAGAATTCTGACCAGCGGGTCATTCTGGGAGATAATATATAAGGGGTTGGTTTATCTCCCGCTATTATTCCCAGTAAGGGTTTTTGGTCAGTTATTATCGTGAAAGCCCGCCCATAGATATATTCATGAAATCGTTTAACAGCAGATACAATAGCAAGAGCTTCCTTATCAATTTGACTGTAATTGTGTTCTGCTTTTGACAGCGTTTTTGAAAAGTAGGCAACAGGGGCTTCACTTCCGTTTGGTAAAACGTGGCTCAAAATGGCGCCCTCTGAAGGATGATGCATCACAAGTAACAGTTAAAGGCAAAGTCTCATTATACTGCATCAAAACAGTGTTGGAGGTCAATAAGTTTTTTACTTGTTGAAACGCCTGTTCCTCTCGGTGCTCCCAAACCCAGGTTGCTTTTTTGTCTAATAAACGATGTAGGGGTTCGGCTACAATTGCCTTGTGAGACAGGAAGACGTTATAAAAATTGATAAGGCCTAGGAACGCTTGGAGATCCGCCCTATTTCGAGGTCTTGGGGCGTTTTTGATTGCCCTAAGTTTGCTATCGGTGGGGTGAATGTTTATCTATTAAATATCCTAAAAATTCTACTCGATCAGTACATAGTTGACACTTTTTTTTCTTAACTTTGAGACCCGAGTCTTTAAATCTCTGAAGAACCAACCCCAGGCGCTCTCTTAGTATTTCTTGAGTCAGAGCAACAATTAAAACGTCATCAAAATAGGGGACAATGCCTTTTATCCCTTGTAATAGTCTTTCTATCAAACTTTGAAAGATTCACGGGGCCACGCTTACTCCAAATTGGAGTCGGTTACATTTAAACACACCTCAGTGCGTAACGATCGTTTGAGCCTCTGCCGTTTTTCTGTCTAAAGGCCGTTGTTGGTATGCCTGGGCTAGATCTAGTTTAGCGAAGACTTTTCCGCCCCCCAGGGAATGGAGAAGGTGTTGCACCACTGGTACCGGGTAAGCGTTTTGCTGCAGGGCATGATTCAGGGTGACTCGGTAGTCCCCACAAATTCTTAATGATCCATCCAGATTGATGGGTGTTACGATTGGGATTTCCCAGGGAGAATGGTCGGTTGGTTCTAACACCCCCTGCGCTATTAATTTATCAAGCTGCTCGTCAATCTTTGGTTTAAGGGTAAATGGGACTCGATGAGGCTTAAGGCGGATGGAGGCTATTTTGGGGTTGAGGTTAAATGATATTGAGGTCCCCTTGTACTTGCCTAGTTTGTCTGCAAAGACGTCCTGGAATTCTTGGTCGAGAGCCTCTTCCCAGTCGTTGCTGCTGGTTCGGTGAATGCTGGCCACTTCAATTCCAAGTAGAGCAAACCATTGGAGGCCTAACAAGCTAGGCTGTTCCCTGTCAACTACAGTCAAGGGTAGAGATGCAGTATGATTTTTAAAGGAGACACGGACTTGGCTGGATCCAACGACTGGAATTCGATTTCCTTGATAATCTTTGAATATGATTCTTTGGAATCAGATGTCTTGTCGCCGGACGGTAGGGATGAGTTGCTTGAGGGTCTTCCAGGAAACCATTGAGAGGGACGATCCTGAATTGACTTCCATCATACAAGGCTCGTTTTTGATGGCCATCTTCACCTGGATCTTCTTGGCATCCAGTGATGAGGCGTGACAAATCATAATAGTTTGGTGTGCCTCTTCTCGCTTTGTTGAATGGTTTAGGGTTTTGTTTCTGTAGGAGTGGTTGTTCCATTGGTGGTTCAAGGGTTCTTGCTTTGCAGGACGGCTTCCTGTAGATTGGCAGTAGTTAGCCCCCCTCGGGGTTTGGCTGGGTCCTTGCTTGCTTCTACAGACCCGTCCGATGTGGCCTCTTTTCCTGCACACATGGCAGAGCGCGTTGAGGCATTTGCAGTCTGATCGGGGGTGGTTTGCCCCACAACCAGCACATTGGTACTGCGATTTCTGGCATTGGTCTCGTTCAGACCGGAGCCGGTTGACCTCTTCTTCATCGCTTTCTGATGATGATTCGAGGTCCTCGTAGTGGACTGTCGTTGCCGGTTCTTCTGAGTGAGGTGAAACTTCGCTGGCGAGTTGGCGAAGTGGAGCGTGGGTGCGGCGCATTCGAGCAGCCGACTTCCTGGTTGCTTCTGCTGCAGTAGTGTCAGCAATGGCATCTGTAAGGCTGATGTTGCCTTTCGCCATCAGCTTACTCTGCACACCTGGTGAATCTAATCCCAGAACTATTCTGTCTCTCAGGGCTTCTTCAAGGTCGGCAAACCCGCATAGGCCTCCTAGATTCTGGAAATCCGCTGTGAAATCTGCAATGCTTTCACCCTTCCACTGATCTCTCAGGTAAAAGTCATGCCTTCTCACGAGCGTTGGTACGGTCGGTGCATAGTGGGCTCTTAGCAGGGGTTCGAGGACGTCCCAGTCCATGGACTTCACTTCTGCCGGTTTCGCTAGCGCCTTGGCCATCTTGAATACAGTTGGCCCCCAATGAGTTAGGAATACCACCTGCTTCTTTCCGGTAGTGGCATCCTTCAAATTTTTGGTCTCCAGAAACATCTGGAAGCGATCCATATAGGAGTCCCAGTCTTCTTGTGCCGGGTCAAATGGAGCGGGTGGTATGACGCTGCCAGACATGGTTCTGCCATTGGTGCGTTTCAGCCACGTGCTCTGTTATCACTTTTGTAGTGTTCAGTCAGCTCTGACGTCTCCACATCCCATCTTCATCACCAGTGTTATGTTCGGTGCATGGCACAAGAAGCGGAGACGAGTCGATGAACAGTGAACTTCGACTCTTTATTTAACATGGTGCAACAGCTCTGAGAATGGCCTCAACAGCCCCCTTTATATAGGCAAGCTCTTGGGTATTTAACCAATGAAAACACAGGAACGTTAGCTCTTTTTAACCAATGAGAAGGGCTCATTAATAGCCAATCAGATTCTCCTGAACGGACCAATCCGATATTGCTATTATCAGCCAATCAGAAGTGCAGGGCCAGAACCCTGAACTTTGCTTTAAGGTTTCAACAAACTTTATTCAAGCATTTTTATTAATTCACAACACAAGTTACCAACTCATTTTTTTCCATACATTAACTCAAAGTTCCATAGCAGCTGATAGTTTACTATATATACTAGATAAGTAGATTCTTTTTATTTTTCTTATATGTATCCATTCCATGTATTCATAACTATGTTTATACTTATACCTATTGTCTTGTAAATGATTGACAAATCAAATAAATAAATAAAATAAATAAATGTCAGGTGCCAAAATATATCAAAGAAATTGAGTTCAACTTATTTGTGAGTATATACATTGCTGTACTATTTTTTAAAATACTCATATTTCCTATATATACTTGTGGATCAAGCCCATCTATGAATAAGCAGGCCCTCAAATTTTCAAAATGTCATGAAAAATGTCAGCTTACCTGCAGATGGTTTATGTGCGAGTATATAAGGTAGATATATAATAAAATATATGATGGCATTAAAAGAGTAAAAGACTTGGAAATTGACTGGTTGCATAGCAAGAAGAACTTATGGCAAGAGGAGCAAGGCACTCATAGAATACATTGCACTAGATAAAAAGCATCCACGAAAGACACCTAAAACAAGATGGATCAACAGCATCAGCAAGTATTGTGGGCTCAACTTGCAAAGGAAAGCTCAAAAGAGTATTGGTTGGAAATGTGCAGAAGAGGCCTTCATCCTGCAATGATAGAGAATGGCTGGAATGATGAATGTTAATGATCTAAGGTAGATCCTGCTGAAAGATTTTGCACCAACTTTGCTTTGAAGGGATAGCAGGAAAGGGTTTATGGAAATGGTTGCTGTGGTGTAGGGTAAATGGAACCTGCTGATGTTTAACTGTGAAGAGGGACCAATGTTAGACAGAGAGTAGTGTGGGACATATTTTGAGGTGACACCGTATGAAGGAACTGGAAGGGAGGAGTTAAGAAAAATAAAGCAGTTTGTGTGCAGAGAACTCACGTGTTAGTATTATTACAAAATACGACAGTTGCAACAGAGCTGCTCTCAGCTGAGTGGAAAAATCAGGATCATTAGGTTCCTCCTATCAATTGTCATCTATCAGCTACTTGCAGAAGGAGAAAGGGAAAAGTGACATTAATAATTTATCTAGCAAAGCCAACAATTCGAATGACGGTGTCTTGTATTCCATCTAGTATATGTTTGTCTTGCATGAGACTTGACTACGTTAGGCATCAGAGAAAATTTGCTCTAAGCAAGAAGCAGAGGTGATATTAAGCCCATTCCTACCAATTCTGGAATACCAGTAGTGGAACTTTTGACTAGTTTGGAGAACCGGCAAATACCACCTCTGGATGGTCCCGCCCATCCTCCCCCACCTCTTCCTGTCCTGATTTGCATGGCAGAGTGGATTGCCGCGGCTCAGCTGAACTAAAAAAAACAGCCCAGCATTGACACAGAAGGCTGATTTTGAGCGCTGTGCGTGCGCTCCCATAGAACTGGTAGGAGAAGCCATTTAGAGCAGGGCTCTCCAATCTTGGCAACTTTAAGCTTGGAGGACTTCAACTCCCAGAATTCCCCAGCCAGCATTGCTGGCTCGAGAATTCTGGGAGTTGAAGTCTGCCAGACTTAAAGTTGCCAAGGTTGGAGACCCCTGATTTAATGATTCTTAGCTTAGAAATGCCAAGATCAAATTGGGAACAATACCCAAGCACATAACAGTAATGTACAATCAAGGTTAAGAGGTCCACATGGGAAAGACCTAATTCCAATACTTACATTGCTGATGGAGGCAATTCTCCCTAATTTTGATTCTACAGGTAGTCCTCGACAATCAAGAGTTCATTTAGTGACTGTTCAATTATAGAACAGCACTGAAAAAAGTGACTTATGACCATTATTCATACTTATAACATCCCTATGGCTATGTGATAGAAAAAAATTTGATGCTAAGAAACAGGTGCATGAAATAAAGAAATATGGAAATAGTAAAATATTGAAAAGAAATTGTTTTTTCAGAGATAATGGTTAAAAAGAGGATTCTGCAGGGTGACAAGGGGTAATAAGAATATTTCTGCAATTAAAAATATTTAGAAAATAGGGTAATATAGATAATGATAACTCTTATTAAAAATTAAGGCGGGAAAATATACTGTGGAATACAAATGAAAAGATGTAATGATTATTATTGTAACTTCTTAAAAATAATGGTTTATTGGGAATCAAGATGAGGGAATAAAGGTATATTTTAATCACTGAGGTGTCACACTCAAAGCAGTAAAAGGGGGGAAACCTATACTTGATTTTTTTTCTTTTCTGTTAAAATTTGTATTAATCTAGAATTTATAAAAAGAATCTGTAATGGAAAGGGAATATGACAGACTAAAGAACCAACTAAATTAATAAGTTAATATAGACTATTAAAAGCAAGGAGAGACATTAGTAACCATTATTGTTATTATTGTTATTATTGTTATTATTGTTATTATTGTTATTATTGTTATTATTGTTATTATTGTTAGGCAAACATATTGTTTTTCTTTATTTTTGAAATAAATATTAAAGGATTATATTTGAAATAATTGAAATGAAACAAAAAGATGTTTCGATTGAGATTAATGAAAGAGGCTAGAATTAATGTGTTTGTTTCTCTCCTTACTGAAAATTTGGAATGGAAAAGGTAATAATAGAATTAAGTATGCATATATGAATGTATAATTGCTGTCATATTTGCAAGTAAAGGTGATGACCCGGAAATATGTTGTCCACTAAAAAGAGATTTTTGTCTTTAATGTGAAAAACTGAATAAAATTTGTTAAAAAATAATAATGGATGCTTAGCATCCAATTTTCATATTTATGCTACTTGGAATGTCCTGGGTCTATGTGATCAGCTTTTGCAAACTTCTGACAATCAAAGTCAATGGGGAAGTCAAATTCATTTAACAACTGTGTTACTAACGTAACAACTGCAATGATTCCAGAGGTGGCATTCAACAGGTTCTGACCAGTTCTGGAAAACCGGTGGCGGAAATTTTGAGTAGTTCAGATTACTGGCAAATACCACCTCTGATGGGAGATTTAACAGTATCCTTCCCCTGCCATGCCCACCAAGCCATGCCCACAGAACCGGTAGTAAAAAGAAATTGAATCCCACCACTGAATGATTCACTTAACAACTGTGGCTATGGGAATAAACTTTGACTTCAGTATTGGGTAATGATTAGTCTAAGACCTTATACATACATGTCTGCCTAAGGGTCACTAAGATAAGCAAGGAAATTAAAAACAAACACCAGGAACAATTAAGCAGCTCAGACAATTGTAAACAATTCTGTGTACTATATCTAATTATTGTAATCCACAATGTGAATGCTTACTATGTACGAAATTCTCAATAAAAGGGAGCACTAGAATTTGCTCTAGACTCCCAACCTGAGTACACCAGCCTCTGTGTCTCATTCTTTCCATGGGAGACCACCACAAGTGGTGACCCCGATGTGATCCACTGCAGGTGGTACGTGTCCGGACCTCCGTGTTTCCTTGCCTGGAATAGGTAAAGTACGTACTTAACTATTGCTGGACAATAGGATTATTCAGGGAACATGGGGGGAAAACTCTCTCAGCCACAGGAATGGCATGTTAGTGAGCTGCTGAAGTTAGTCAGGACAAACTTCTTTATCTTTAAACTCTCCGGGGGGGGGGGGGAGAAATAGTTCTTTCAAAAGATAATGTGAGAGAGCTGCTGCAAGAGATCTGGCGGCAATGTCCCTGATATCCAGAGAAAGGCTCTTTAAAGTTAGACACATGGAGGAGAATTGGAACTATCCTTCATGAAGAGCCAAGGGCAACAGCTGAAATTTTGATATGTTGGAAGATTGTTATGACTGCTTTAGAGACCCAGCAACAACCTCTTTTAAAAACTTTAGTAAAACCTCTTCCTTATAAAGGAATTGTATTGCACCCACCTACCCCAGAATTGGAGTGTGCTTTATCATTTCCAACAGCGCCTATGCCTGTGGATGAGAAAATCCAATCAAAAATGGGAAAAGTTCAAGCCATGATGCATCAGGCTTTCAATGAGGGGAAATTAGAGTCTGATGAGATTACCCAGATGAATTTGTTTCCAGTCAATAGGCAAGTGGATGCTCAAGGTAATCTGCAGACTGAATGGGTTCCGATTCCTTTAGCAGTTCTTAGGGAAATTAAAAAAGCAGTAAAAGATTATGGTATTCAAAGTCCTTTTACAAAGGGGCTTCTGACAAGTTTGGCTACCTCACGCATGATTCCTAGTGACTGGAAAGATTTAATGAGAATGATATGGAGCTGTACTCAGTATGTGGTCTTTGACTCAGAATACCAAAGGGAAGCTATCAATAGGGGAAGAAATTCGGGGGGGGGGGCTGTATACACCAGACCAAATCTATGGGGCAGACTTGTTTGAATCCACTGCTGATCAAGCTTCTAATTTGCCTGATCATGTATTTCCAGTAGTTATGGCAGCTGTCCTTGGGGCGTTGTCCTGCATCCAGGATGTGGGAACCCCAGCATGGTCTTTTTCTCAAATTAAGCAAACAGCATCTGAGTCTTATAATGATTTTGTGGAAAGGCTACAATTGGCTATTACCAGGCAAATCTCTAATGAGGAAGCTGCAAAAGAACTTTTGCTGAAATTGGCAGTGGAAAATGCAAATGCTGACTGCAAGCGTATCTTACAGCCTTTGGTGGCTAGAGGTGAGGTTACTCTGGCTGATCTGTTAAAGGCATGTGCAGTGGTGGGTTCTCAGGCTTACAACATGGAGACTTTGGCTATGGCATTGCAAAAAGGGATGAAACCTACAGGGAATTGTTTTAATTGTGGAAAGCCTGGCCATTTTAAAGCCCAGTGCCGTGCCCCTGGGGGGGGGGAGATGGCATTTAACAAAAACAAAATTAAGGACGTCCGTCCAAAATCAGTCAGTCCAAAATGCAAAAAAGGGTTTCATTGGGCAAATCAATGTCACTCTGATCAGAACCAAAATCCGGGAAACTAAATTTGGGGCGTGCAGCTAGCCCCGCTCCCAAGGCTGTCACAAAAGCATCACCTGCAATTACTGGGAGTGCAGGTTTGGGTTTACAAATGTTGAACTCAATTAATGTGACCTTTCCCAATCAAGTGTATATTGAGGACACTCATTTGCATGGGCCACTGCCAGAAAAAACAGTGGGATTAGTACTTCCCATGTCTTCTGCATCAGAAAAAGGGTTTTTTTTGTTATTCCAGGAGTTATTGATCAAGATTATAAAGGGGTTATTAAGATACAATTGTACACTGATACTCCTGCATCATTAATGGCTGGTGACTCTATTGCCCAGTTATTATTGCTTCCATACATCCCTATAAATCCTTTAATTGGGATCCCATGAAGTGGTGGTTTTGGGTCCACTAAAATGCCCAGTTCTCCAGTTGCTGCAGAATTGCTAGCACTGACAAAAAATTTGACTACAGACCAACCAAAAATGACAATTGAAATTCAGGGAAAATCATTTTCTGGCCTTATAGATTCTGGAGGAGATGTCTCTGTGATACGCCAAAAGGAATGGCCAAATGAATGGGCGTTTGAAGACATTCCGGCTGTTCGTGGAGTGGGTGGTATGCAGTTTGCAAGAAGTAGTGTACATTGGTTGAAGGCATTGCATAGAGAAACTGGTGAGACTGCAAGGATTCAACCTCTTGTGTTGCCCCTGCATATAAACTTGTGGGGTAGAGATTTGCTGTCACAATTTTGCACAAAAATTGTTATTGGATAATGGAAAAATTACAATTGTTAACCTCTCAGCCAGTCTGGATTAACCAATGGCCACTTCCAAAAGAAAAGCTTACAGCTTTACATCAATTGGTAGCTGAGCAGCTACAATTAGGACACATTGAGCCAACTTCTAGTCCATATAACACTCCGGTATTTGTTATTAAAAAGAAAAATGGAAAATGAAGATTTTTGCATGATCTGAGAACCATTAACTCCATCCTTCAACCAATGGGAGCATTACAAAGTGGTTTGCCTAACCCTAACCTGATCCCATGTAATTGGGATCTAGTTGTAGTAGATTTACGGGATTGCTTCTTTTCTATCCCTTTGCATGCAGATGACAAGAAATTATTTGCCTTTACTGTACCTGAGTTGAATAACAATGCACCTACCTTTCGTTACCAATGGAAGGTTTTGCCACAGGGAATGCTAAACAGTCCAACGATGTGCCAGTCATATGTTCGAATGGCTCTGGCTCCATTCAGAACCTCTCATCCTGGGTGGAAGGTTTACCACTACATGGATGATATTTTAATTGCACCTCCCGGCCCACCGGGAACAGTTAAGGCAGCATTACCTTGCCTTAAAGAGGTATTATTACAATTTGGACTTCATATTGCCCCAGAAAAAATTCAAAGTCAAACGCCATATGCCTACTTAGGGCATAAGGTCCTTGCAACCTATGCTCATCCAGTCATTCCGGAAATCAAAATTGAGGAAAAAATTTCTCTAGTAAAATTACAACAAATACTAGGAACAATTAACTGGGTTAGACCCTACCTGGGGTTAATTACAGCAGTACTCCAGCCCTTGTTCTTGGCCCTAAAGGGCTCTGCAAGACCGGATTCTGCTATAACCTTATCAGCAGAACAAAGGAAGGTACTGACACATGTAAATGCGGCTTTAACACAGCGTTGGGTTGATCGATGCATTCCTAATACTCCGTTTGCTTTGGCAATTTTACAAACTCCAGCCTTGCCTACTGTAGCTTTATTTCAATTGCATGAAGCACAGGTTTATATCATTGAATGGTTGCATTTGCAAAACACTCCCAGAAAAACAGTTTCTACTATGGCTATGCTTTATAGTGAGTTAATTATCAAAGGCCGAAATCGCAGTATGCATTTATATGGCATAGATCTAGTTCAGTTATTTTTACCTATCTCCCTCACTCTGTGGGAAACTTGGTATAGTCAATCCATTGAATTGCAAATTGCTCTTGAAAATTGGCCAGGGAAGATTTCTTGCTACACCCCCAGTGACCCTCGTTTCCAGTTGCTTCGAAACGTATCTGTAAATTTTAATTCAGTTATTGCTAAGCAGCCAGTTGGGGGAGTGACCATTTATGCGGATGGTGGTAAGACCTAAGGCGCTTGTGCATGGAGACAGGAAGGGGTATGGAAAATAAAAATTACCCCTCCTCAGCTATCAGCACAAAGGGCTGAATTAGCTGCTGCTATTTTGGCCTTACAGGAATTTGCACAAGAACCGCTAAATCTTATTGTGGATTCTCTTTACGTTTATCAATTGATACTTAACATTGAATTTGCTTATCTTTCTCCATCTGTTGATGCTAATCTTATGAGTTTGTTTCTAGCTCTGCAAAGCTGTCTTCATTCTCGCACACATTCTCTACATATCGCACACATTCGCAGCCACCAGCCACTTCCCGGGGAGCTGCAGGAAGGGAATGACGTGGCTGACGCAGCGGCCTCGGCCATGTCCTGTCTCTCGCTTTCTCCTGTTACTCCATGGGACTCACATAGCTATTTTCATCAAAATGCTAAAGCTCTTTGTAAACAATTTGGTCTCACTGCTGCAGAAGCTGCAGCTATTATTCAACAATTTCCTAGTTGCAGTGCTCAATCCACTGCTCTTCCTCAAGGAGTAAATCCTCGGGGGACATCTGCTTGTCAACTATGGCAGATGGATGTCACACAACACCCTCCCTTCAAACCATCTGCATGTCACCATTGATACCTATTCAGGATTTATTATGGCAACACCTCAACGAGGAGAGGCTACAAAACATGTAGTCAACCATTGCCTCTGTACCTTCACACATGTGGGGCCACCAATGGAGATCAAAACCGATAATGGCCCTGCTTACATTAGCACCGCCTTTGCAGAATTTTGTCATCAATGGTCAATTATACATAAATTTGGCATTCCCTATAATTCCACTGGTCAGGCCATTGTGGAACGAGCTCATCAGATGCTAAAACAAGCACTCCTTCACACAAAAACAAAAACGGGGTAAGTGGATGGATATGGCTTGCCTTACATACAAAACATTCTTAATATTACCTTATACACTTTAAATTTTTTAAACATGACAGGATCTCCTGCTGCTACGGCAGCCAGTAGGCATTTTGCTTCCTCCCCTTCTGCAGGTACGCCAAGACCGAAAGTTTGGTATAAGAGACTACCAGATCCAATGTGGAAAGGATCTGTCCCGCTGATAACTTGGGGCCAAGGATACACTGCTGTTGAAGATGAGGGGACAGTTGTTTAGGTTCCTGCTCACTGTGTGCATCCTTATCATCAGCCAAAGGGGCAAGGGGATGGATTTGGGGGAATGGAAAAGAAACACGTTGATCCAGGACATGGGGAAGCTAGCAAACCTTCATAATAAAACTGATTGTTGGATATGTATGCACATGCCAACTCACAAAACATCAGGGCTTCCAATGGTTATGCACATGCCAACTCACAAAACATCAGGGCTTCCAATGGTTGCAGTACCTCTGGCCGAAGGTGACTGGTATAAGGGACAATGCTATGGTTGTACAGGGATGTGGTCTAACAGTTGGACTACAAGTAACATAAATACATTGCATCTTGGAAGCCGAATCCAAGAGGTGATGGATATCTGCTGGACTCACAATGAGACAGTAGAGAATATGACTTACTTGGGAACATATCCATTTTGTAACAAAACAATTATTATTGGCAATGGAAGTCGGGTTTATCCGGATGACATGAAAACTAAAAATCTCACTTACTTTGTACATAATATTTCTAAATTTGATATCATATCTTTGATCAATGAAAATGGGTGTCCAATTATCCTGCCACATGTTGTCCCATTATGATAGAAAACCAGCTGCCCAAATGTGCAAATGGAAAATACGCCCCACCGCCCACTTATTTGGCTATGTTAATGGAATCTTTTGCACGACTAATCTATGCTGAACCAAATACGGTTGGCCATCTCCTGGGAGCAAATCTATGGTTGCTGTGTGGACGGATGGCCTATGATTGCATGCCAGCACGATGGAAAGGAGTCTGCACCTTTGGGAAAGTAATCCCATCTCATGTCATTTTAAAATCTTTAAAATGCTCATATCCGCAATGCGTGTTCAGCAATGGAAGTAAACTCTGTTTTGAATCATGACTACTGGACACAGATATCAAGGGGAGTTATTCTTCCTTTAGGAGTCATGATGAACTATAGAGATTTGCATCGTTTAAACAATTGGACAATTACTATGTTTAAAGACACCATTAAAACTCTAAAGCTGCTTGAAGAAGAGAAAGGAAAAATCCTTGACTTTGTCCTGCAAACCAGATATGCGGTGGACACTATTTTGGCTGCGCAAAGGGGAGTTTGTGCTGTGATTCATACACATTGTTGCATGTATATCTCTGATTATTCTCCAAACATTACAGCTACTATACAGCATATGGAACAAACCCTGAGTGAGAATCCATTACAATCGGAGGACGAGGGACTGGACGTGTGGTCTGCACTTAGGTCCTGGTTGCCAGATGGTTCATGGATTCGTCACCTAATTGTTGGAGTGATATTGCTTTTTATACTTTCTCTTTGTGTATGCTGTTGTATCCAATGTCTCCCTGGACTTTTAGGAATGTGTCAGGTGAAGCCTACGGAAGGAGAACTGTTGTTGCAGATGGCGAAAAGCTACCGAGGCATCCGCGATCATCAAAAAACTAAAACAGGGGAGATGTGGGAATAAACTTTGACTTCAGTATTGGGTAATGATTAGTCTAAGACCTTATACATACATGTCTGCCTAAGGGTCACTGAGATAAGCAAGGAAATTAAAAACAAACACCAGGAACAATTAAGCAGCTCAGACAATTGTAAACAATTCTGTGTACTATATCTAATTATTGTAATCCACAATGTGAATGCTTACTATGTACGAAATTCTCAATAAAAGGGAGCACTAGAATTTGTTCTAGACTCCCATCCCAAGTACACCAGCCTCTGTGTCTCATTCTTTCCATGGGAGACCACCACAGTGGCAAGAAAGGTTGTAAAATGGGACAAAAGTCACTTAACAAATCTGTCTCTTAACAACAGAAATTTTTGGCTCACTTGTGATTGTAAGTCGAGGACTACCTACCTTTTAAAACAATAAGTAAAATTGTCACAGTAGTACCTGACAACTAAATCTGCTGCTATGCAATATTTTGATTAGCAATAACAATCTTTGTTTTCTTGTTTTCAGAAAGAAAAATGACTATTTAATGCAAGCAACTGATTGGGCCCACAGTTCATATGAAAGGAGTTAAAACAGTTCCCTCCTAGCTGCAGGCAAGCCAAAACTGTTGCCAGTGCAGCAATTAAACCATTTTCCCCCTGTTTTTAATTTGATTTATATGAATGTTAGTTATGGTTTGTTAACTGTCACACAGGGAGATGTTTAGCTCCAGGGTGATTAATAAAACTTAGAAGTAAATAAAAAAGTTTAAACTCTGGAGAAGATTAAATCCACTCACTGATGCAAATAGAAATTTTCTTATAAAGTTAATTACAAACTTATTATTGAGTTATCAGGAAAACACTGGAGAAGGTAATATTTAAACTTTTCTTCTTATTTGCTGTTGTTCCAATGAGAATAGTTCATCACTGATGAATTTAGTATTAATTAAATTCAGCTATGGTTCATAAGCATCCAAAAGAAATCTAATTTGACTCCAGATCTCAAATATAAGTATATACCTTGCAGTTGTCTGAACATTACACATATCTATAGCAAACATACAGAAATGGGTGTAAGAGGTTGATAAAATGTTAGTCTTATATTTATTAACTTTGTGAACGATGGCAGATTGTCTCTAGGAGTTGGTCAGACTATTTGGATACATGCTTTTTATCTGGAGGTTGTTTAGCAAAAGTGGTTTTGAATTTTCAAAAGTTTACAGAGTTGTAAGACTTCCAGGGGAGGAAGAGCTCTCCAAGTGATGTCTGCTGCTCCAGAGTTCATATTTTTTTTGGAAGTTTTATAGGCAACTAGCTCTCTTTAAAGCAATGCATGTGGGTGATGTCATGAATATGCCATATAGTATATAGTGTCCTCTGGTGACAATTGATGTATAGCTTTCTCCTCTCATAAAAATCCAATATCTGGCCAAACAAAGCCCAGCTGGAGTTGTGAAATCGGTAACTAGGAAATAGTCTGTGTTGCAAGATGAATGTAGACCAATGATTCCCAACTTGTCAGTTTTAAGATGAGTGGACTTCAGCTCCCAAAGTTCTCCAACCAGCAAAGGAATTTGTTGAGAGCTTAGATTCAAAATATCGTTTGCTAGTAACAAAAAACCAAGTCCATTTAGTATTTGTATTAAGGTATGCACTCCAGCATGACGTAAATGTATGAAGTATTTGAACTGACTGCAGAGTTTTGGACATTCTATTAATCCAACAGGGATTATTTCCATTAATCACCAGCTACTTGACTTGCCTAAATCAAGGGTGCATCCACATTGTTTACCCTAACTGGTTTAGGTAAAATAATAAATATGTAATCATAGTTTGTAAGTTAAAGTGTCTGCAACTTTAAATATGGGAATGTAATTAGGGGAGTGGTTGTGAAAGCACTTTAAAAGAAGCAAGACTGCAGCTTGCTCTCTCTCTGGCTTTGATGATACCTAATTACTGCATGGACTCAAGACTGCTTTGCTCGAACGGGAGAGATAAACAAAGGACTGATTTGTAAGTGAACTGACATAGGATATTCTACACGGACTTTGCTAACTGAATATCCTTGAATGGACTGACTAAATGATACATGACTGATGGACTGTTATTTTGACTATGCTATAAATGGAAAAAACTATATTTTTGATAGCACAAGCGTATCTGTTATTTTTACTGTATGTTAATAAACATACAAGCTTAGCTCACTCATTTATCTGTATGCCTATCTGACTAACGCTGCACATTCTGTTTAGCTTGTCTCCTTAACCCTGGTTGGGGAACCCAGGCTTAACAGACTTGCTAACTGAAAGCATGGTGATTCCTATTAGTTGATTCTAAAGGACAAGTAGGGGTGATATGATAGCAGTATTCCAGTAGTTGAGGGGCTGCCACAAAGAAGAGGAGGTCAACTTATTTTCCAAAGCACCAAAAGGCAAGACAAGAAACAATGGATGGAAACTAATCAAGGAGAGAAGCAACCTAGAATTAAGGAGAAACTTTGAAATAGTGAGAACAATTAACCAATGGAACAGCTTGCCTTCAGAAGTTGTGGGTGCTTTACCACTGGAGGTTTTTAAGAAAAGACTGGACAGCCACCTATCTAAAATGGTATAGGGTCTCCTGCTTGGACAGGGGGTTGGACTAGATTTGAAGATCTCCAAGGTCCCTTTGAGCTCTATTCTGATTGATTGGAGAGGTTCTTTGGAAACAACCTTTTTCTCATTCCCAATCAATTGTAGTGGCAGCCCAAAATTTTCGCTAGCTGTTCCAGTATGTGGTGTTTTTCTAGTCTCAACACAAATCTTGGTGTACAAATGATCTATGATGCTTCATTCATAATATTGGGGATGATATGGTCAGCGGCTGACCATATGGCAAACTCAGTGAGTGGGCATTATCTTCACAGCCATTTTGGCTTTGGTTGCAAGAAAAACCAACAACCTAGTGACTTCTGCACTGCCATCTGCCCTTGTAATGCTTGATCTGAGATTTACCAAGTACCAGGCAGACATTATACAGGTTCTTTATATTTACTGGTTGGTTGGAAGATGACTAGACCTGATGCAAAAGATTGAGGGCAAAAAAAGAAGGGGACAACAGAGAATGAGGTGGCTTGCTGGCAATACTGAAGCAGTCAATGTGAGCTTAAATGGACTCTGGAGGATGGTAGAGGACAGGAAGACCTGGAGGAACATTGCCCATAGGGTTGCGATCGGTCGGACATGACTTTGCAACTAACAACAACAACAACAACAAGACCTGTTACTAAATAAATGTCAAAAGGCCAATAGACATATTTGGAAAAAAAAAAACCCAGTCTAAAATGAGAAATAAAATAAGTATGTTTAAGGTTTTCCTGCTGCTTCTGCCAATAGAGGGTTTTGGGTGATGGTACTTCCTACTGTTGTTACTATGGGAAGGAGACAATTCCATCTTGTGTGCGCTAACACCATTGCACCTCCTCCACTTTTGGATGCTGCTGACTGCTGGCAGCCACTAGTTATCTGTCCCTCACAGCACAGTTTCATTGGAGTGAAATGAAGCAGAGTCATAAAATGTTTCTACTTGGTTTTACTTAATTTTATTGTTGTTTGCTGGGCAGAGTCATTCGTTTAAGATGGGCAGTTATAGAAATTGAGTAAATAAAATAAATGAAGCGGACTCTCTCACAACATACATGAAGGAAAATGCATTTCCATTTGGGAAAAAATAATAGGCAAGTAAAATTGTAGTTAATACCAAATGGATTTTTCTGACTTGCTGGAATGTTGAATGGAACCCACTCTATTTCTCCACAATTTGCTAAAGACCCCAGTTCTCCATGATTAAAACTCTATTATGAAGCAGAAATTCACTTTGAGGCAGAAAGATCACTTTACAGAAGGTTTGATGGATCATCACAACACATTAAAGCAACCACTGGACTTGCAGGCATTTATTTCAAAACATGAACCCATTGCTGATGAAAGGCAAACTGAGTTAAGGTCAAGTAGGTCAACCAGAGGGACTTGGTAGTCAGATTCAAGATCCAAGCAATAATACACCAACGAACATCTCTGAACATAGAGAGCAGAAAAAAATAACCAAAATAATGTATGGCAAACTGGGGTCATATAAATATTGTGGCCGAAAAAAAAGCAAGTGCACGCATGTGATTACAGGAAGGTATTCGCAGACTGAGCCAGTAACACTCAATCACTTCTATTCTACAAAATAAACCAAAGAAGGAAACTAGAGGTTTTTCTAAATGTTCAAAGTAGTACAAAATTGTAAAAGGAAAGATTGCAAGCAGTCTTTTAGTCATTTCCCAGAATAGCTTCCATGTAGATGTCATACTCTTATCTGTTTACATGTAAAAGCACAAGTCTGAAAAAGAACCCCCACCTTAAAAGGGGAGTAAGAGGAAGAATATCTATATATTTTAGTACTTCAAAAGGTTACCGGGTAGTATTATAGAATGTAACTAGACGGCCTGTGCCCACTGGGTCATCATTTCAGAGATATTTCCTTGCCTAAACAGAGATGACCACAAGTGGGCAAATAAAGCAGTGGGAGAAGACTTCTGGCTTTCTGCCAGCTGCCCCATTGAGTTTCCTTGTAGGAAGGTGGCAGGGAGCACTGGAAATGCTGATCACGTGACTGTGAATGACTTAGGTTGGGTGACAGTACAGCAGCACTGAAGTGGGCCAAACTTTGCCTATCAGAGTCATGCATCCCAGATTTTGGATGCATTCTGCAAATTAGCCCATTTGAAGATGTTAATTCAAAAAATGTTGTCCTGGGATGCACCTTTCCATGCAATTTAAGCTTACAAGCACATACAAGAATTTTGATAGTATAAAGATACATTGAACAGTAGTTAATTGTAAACATGGCAGGTCTTTACAAGCATGAATAATAAGAGAAGTTCAATTGGTTAATTATATTGGTTCAGTAATAAGTTTCTTAGAAAGTTGATCTGTTGTTGATGTGATGTACAATGCTGAATCTCCCTTTATTTTTCCACTGGGGTTCTGTTCAACATCTTGTAGAAAGCTGCTGGGCAATGCACAATGGGCATTTTTGCCTATAACTTCAGTAAATCAGCCTATTGTTTCTTAAAGAACTGCAAGGATCCCTTTGCAGTGCAATAAATTGAGATTAAGTGTTATAAACAGCTTCAAAATAAGATAAAGTTTACTTTTCCTTCTTTAAAAAATGCAATTTATTGCTACAAAATGTAATAGAGTAAATGTTCAAAAGGGAAAAAAAAACATTTAATGAGAGAGTAAGGATATATGTTCTCTTTAGACATCAAGGGTCCAGACATTTGTGAAGTCTCTTAGAAGGTCTGGTTTCTATCTCTCAGTGCAAGGCTTTGTTTTTATCATTAAAAACTGGCTTTCAGATAGGACTCACTTTGAACCTTTATTTGACTTTATATTATTTCAAAATACTGTATTATTTATGTGTTTATAAATGTTGGCAGAGGTGCTCTTAGGTTGTCAGCATTTGGGAGGCTATTCATAATACAGGCAAGTCCAGTTTAATCACAGATACCCTTTGATATCCTGATCAACATTTTCCTCATGTCTGTTAAAGTTGGGGGTGATTGTACAACATGCAAACCATCAAGCTACAAAATGGCAGCATGTATTAGTAGCTTGCTCTGTGGCCTCACCTTTCAGCCACTGTAAACCTTGAGAAAGGGATCCTTTGATGGCCTTTTGTGATGGAATCTTGGAACCATTTGGCGACCCAATGAAGTATCTGGTCTATTCTTTTCAAAAAGATCAAGATTTCACATGTTTATTTTGGCTCCTCTCAATCAAAGCCTGTTATGATTTCACTATACTTAAAATTAACAATCTGTGTTATGCTCACTGCATCGAGTTACTCAAGTTTCCTCCTCCTTTCACCAAAATATTTGCTAGAGAAGTAGAAAAAGCAGGAAAGTAACCCAACCCTTTGCAGTTTGTAACCTGTGCTATTACTGTGCTGATTGCAACAGCAATGATCTGAGACCAATCTTTTTTTTTTTTTTATGATCATCTGAAATCCTTATAAATATTTTCATTTTAGTGGCTGAAGCCATATTTATGACTTTGAGTTTTTATGCTGTTAAGACTAGCTGGACTCATGACAGCTTATACTCAAAATAAGATGCTGGTAGTTGAAACATACATTAAAATACATAATCAACAACAAACATTAAATAAGGCATATTGTGTTTATGGAAGGTCATAAGCTTAAAACAAGTGGAAATCCTTTTATAACCAGCACTTTCCTCATTTTGGCCATCAGGCAAAGAAATAGACTACCCCTGTCTTGGTTGATGAAAGCCTTTAGGAATGTGACAATCAAGTGGGTTCAGGCAGTAAAATATTCAGGAGACACTTTTAATGAGGCTCCGATTCACCCCCCCCTCCTTTAAAAAATACATCTTTTATCCTGGAATGGGACAACTTGCTGCAGCCAACTCGCCACAGGATAACTCACTGCAGAACAATTCAACTATTCAATTTTAATCATTTAAAATAATTGTTAAAATAATTTAATGTTTGTCATTCAACATTTCATTTTGTCCTTCCTTTGGCATCCTTTCTTTAATTATTCAATTCCACTATTGTTTCGATATTAATGTAATACTTGTCCCGTGGTGAGTTTTCCTATGGCCAGTTGGCCATGGCAAATTGGTTCTGGTGAATTGCCATGGACCCCTTTCATCCCACCTGTCTGGATAATTTGAAGCAGCCTAGAGTCACTTCGGTGAGATGTGCAGCATAAGAGTTTGGTAAATAAATAAATAATCTCCCCCCCCCCCCCAAGGTTAATCTTAATCTGAAACAAAATTTGGTGGTATCATTCATTCTTGCTCCATCAGCAACTACTTCTGAGAACAACCCAGGTAATGTCAACTGAGGGTTGAAATCTAGTGTGAGATATGAGAAGTCTGGAAATATAACCAATGTTCCCCTCTGAAGTCTTAAAACTATTCTTTTTTTGTATTTTTACCATAGTTACATTACGTTACATTATTTTTTTTACAATAGTTACATTACGTTACTTTTCAGACATAATATTTATAATCATAGACACCAAGCATCTGTAGTGTTTTACTCACCAAAGGGGATTAATTAACATCAGCTACATTTAGTTTAAAGGTTCACTTTATATCACAACTGCTACATTGTCCTGTCTTGTTAAATGTTTGAATCTGTCCCTAAGTGGAAGTGGTTTCCTTATAACTTAAGAAAGAAGAAAATCAGTAATGTATTTTAAATGTAAAGAAGGATTGTTGCAAGAGTGTGTACATACAGGAGAACAGGATGATGCTTCTTCTCAAGCAAACACACCCTGGAAAAATAATGTGTATAGTTGCAGTATGTTTTAAATGCTTAGTTTATTTACTGTGAGCAATTTCATCCAGAATCATGGATTTCACATTCAGCTTTTTTGTAAACCGCTGTCAGTCCTTATGGAGTTAGTGACATGGAAGTGCTGTAAATAGCAAATGAATTCATTTTAGATAGATTAGATTAATTAGATTAGATTTTCGGAGACTAAACATACTTAACAAAGTGAATGCAATTATAAAAAAAAATAGAGGGAAAGCATAAGAAACATACAGAACCTTGAACAATGAATTGCAATAAGTATACAATATCATATGACACATGATATTTATATAGATATAGTTCAGATTGCAAGACTATTTTGTAAAAGCCACCAACAACTCTTGGCAACAAAGCAGAATTTGGCTAGCCTTCCCAAATTTTTTTTGTGGGGAACAAATCATAAGACATATGTAAAACCCACCCAATCCTATTTTTAAATGTTTATTTTCATGACTTAATTTTACATAAATTCATCCCAGTTTTTTTAAAACATATAACTTAATTTGTTATATCCTAGGATGGTCACTCATGTCTTCATTGCTACTTAACCAGACTAAGTAAGGTAGTATATTGTACCTGGCACCACCTTTGGAAATGGAAGCTGATGGAGATAGTGGCAGCTAGATTACTGGCAAGGAATCTGGACAGCTACTTGTCTGGAATGATACAGTGTCTCCTGCATGGGCAGTGGAAGCTAGAAGATCTCCAAGATCCCTTCCAACTCTGTTATTCTGTTTCTGAAAGAGTATCCCAACATCAGAGTATGACACAAATTCTCAAGTTGCTCCATTGGTTATTGGAATAGACCTGGCCCCAATAAATGCTGGTTATTACAGTATTGTTAAAGCCCTATAGCATCAAGACTGGAAAATAGAAGAAGAATCTGCCTATCTGGTCTAGACATTTACAGAGTCTCCCTTTTTTGGAAGGCCCATAGGGCATGGACCAGGTAACAAGCCTTCTCAGTGATGGTCCCTGTTCTTAGGAATATCTTGCCTCCAGAAATATGGATGGGATGTCCATGCATCTCAATATAGAGCCATGAGATGGCTGGCAAGTAAATTTCACAAGTAAGTCAAAACCATCTTCAAGGATGCTCTTGGCCCTCATTTATTTCTTGGAATGTTGTCATATGTTTAACTTTTTCCTTTGGTTTTTGAATTGTACATTTTATCTACCGTGTTTCTCACAAAATAAGGCTGGGCCTTATTTTTTTTGATCCCCGAAAAAACGGCTAGGTTGTCTTTTCAGGGGTGATTTAATCCCCCCCCTTCCATCCTCGGGTGGGTGGGCAGCGACGGCTTGGAAGTTGACCTCGACGTTGGTGGGGCACTTCGTATTGGGAGACCTTCCGCCACCGTTGCTTTTCCTTCTCCCCATGCTGTCATGGCATTTAGAGCAACACTAACGTGGCATTTGGCGCAGCCATGCACGGCCAGCCAGGGCTCTTCCCTGGAACTGGAGCCCAGCAAAGACACTCGGCTTTAGATGCTCCTGTCGCCGCTTTCCCTTCGCCTTCAAAGGCAAAGCCAATTCTTTTAAAAATGATGCCCTACTACTGGTACAACAAAGCCTCCCCTGCCTGAGAGGGCAGCCCAACCCCACGTGGGGAGGCAAATCTCCCAGGACTGAAGCACAGGATCAGCCCACCCCGGGAGAAGCGCCCAGCCGCCATCCCTGCCTGGCGTCAGGCAGAGCGGAAGAGCTTTGCCTGGGACACCCAGCACAGCTGACAGGCGGGCCCTCCTGCCTGGCGGTGGAGCTCTTGCCAAGGCAGCAAGCACCTCCCCACTGGGCCCTCTGCTCATCCTGCTAGGGCCACAACAGAGCCGTGCGGGCTGGGCAGAGCCAGGAAAGCGAGCCGCAGGTGTGTGCCTGCCTGCCAAGCGAAAGAACCGGGCCAACCTGAGCTTGACTTCCTCCCCAAGTCCCTCCATCCCGAACCTGAAGGGGCCACCAGGAAAGCAGTGATAGTGCCTACCCATCCATGGACAGGGAGGCAAGGCAACGGCCTGCATCATGTCCGAGCTGAGCCCTGCTAAGTGAGCGTCTCTGCCAGATGCCTGTACCGCTGCAGCATTTGGAGCTGCCAGCGCATTTGGACATGCATGGGGATGGGGACGGGCTGGGTGAGGGTTGGAAAGGACAGGCAGCTTCGGGCTCGCTCCGCCACACCCACCAGCTAGGGAAGCAGCGCTGCTGTCGCCTCACCTCCCTGTCCATGGATGGCTGGGCGCTTTCATTGCCTCAGGCAGCCTCTCCCAGTGGCCCCTTTGGGTTTGGGCTGCAGGGACTTGGGAAGGAAGCCAAGTTCAGGTTGGCTTGGTTCTTTCACTTGGCAGGCAGGCGCGCACCTGCAGCTCACTTTTCTGGCTCTGCCCTGCCCACACGGCTCTGGTGTGGCCCTGGCAGGATGAGCAGAGGGCCCAGTGGGGAGGTGCTAGCTGCCTTGGTGAGAGCTCCACTGCCAGGCAGGAGGGCCCACCTGGGTCCTCAGCTGCACTGGGTGGCCCAGGCTTTGTTGTACTGGTAGTAGGACATCATTTTTAGAAGAATTGGCTTTGCCTTCGAAAGCGAAGGGAAGGTGGCGATAGGAGCGCCTGAAGACGAATGTCTGCACTGGGCTCCCGTTGCAGGGAGGAGCCCTGGCTGGCCACGCGTGGCTGCGTCAAACACCGGCAGCATGGGGAGAAGGGAAAGCAATGGTGACGGAAGGTCTCCCATTACAAAATGCCCCACCAACGCTGAAATCAATGCAGGGAGCATCATATCTGGGTATGCAACAAAAGTACTTCCTAATGGCAAGTGCCCCCCCCATTCCCCCCATTTTGCATGTTTAATATAGACCTTAATTTGGGGGTATGGGCTATATTTGATTTTATGCCTATAAAACATGCTGGGACTTCCTATTGGGGGAGGCCGTATTGTTCGAGAAACAGTTGTTGTTACCCAGTCACCTGAAGCCCATGGGCAGTATAGAAGAATTTGACATTAAATATATAATATGAACACAAGCTTTTAATGTAATTTTAAGAACATTGGATGGGAGGGGATGCTATTTGGCAGGACAAATTTTGAGTAGAAAAAGATTTTATTTCATTTCATTTCATTAAGATTATTTCAATTAAGAGAAATGATACCAATATTGCTAAGATTTTCTACTGAGCTCTTAGCCAGTTATAAAATAAATTATGAATAATAATAATAATAATAATAATAATAATAATAATAATAATAATAATAATAATAATAATAATAATAATAATATTTTCTAGTTCCAAGAAAAGTATTTTATTCTGAACTACAAATGACTGGAACTGGATATTTTGAATCAGGAAATTAAACCTGGAGACATCTCTATGTTCTAGACTCTTCTTATTTTCATAATATTAAAAGCTTCATTCAGTGACACTCTTCATAATACATTTATTGAATGCATCAAAGCCCAATCAGAAAGAGCTGTAAACTAAATCCATATTTAAAATGGTTTCTTCTGACTGTAAAATTATACCTCAGATTTTTGGAGATTTTCGTGTATATATTCCTGCTTTCAAACACTGAATTTTTATATTGGAGTACAAACAATAAAAAGAATTAATAAGTACAGATTGTTTTTTATCTTCAATTTAAATGGATATTTATTGACAATAAGAATGTTACCACACTGAGTAATATTGGATTACTGCTTTTAGCTATAAAAATAAATACTATTTTTAACAGAAATGAGAATCTTGTACTTTTGCAGACACAGATTTCCCTCTCTCCTTCTCTCTCTCCCTCCCTTCCTCAAATACTAATATATTGCAGATCTCACAAGCAGCTCTAATGGCAAAGTAATTATGTAGTTCTATTGAATCTTAGTTTTTTATTGTTTTATAGAGATAAACATAGCTTTTGAAGAAAAATGCTCATTGCCTTGGACTTACTCTCTTGAGAACAACTACCATTATGATGCAAATATATTTTCCAATGAATTGGTAATGCAAGATGTTTTTGGGAAGCCTCTGAGTTGATAAAATTCAAAATGAAATGTAAGTGTATGATCCAGGCAGCTTCATTATAGTTAATGATGGAGCAGTCACTTCTATGTGAACTGTGATTCCTTTCTGTACACATTTGCTGTGTCCCCTGTGTATTGTAGACTACCTTACAAGATAACCACAAATGACCATGACTAATGTGGAGGATATATCATCATCTCCTCTCCCAAGAGGGCAATTTCTTTGACTCAGGGTATAGATCTAAATGGGAAGGGTGTGCAACTACTTTTATGATATGGTCCTGCTGCTAGAAGTTTATGAATTTTAATCAGTTTAAAAGGAGTATTGAAACTATACATTAGGATTCCTTGTAATGATGGAAACCTCAATACAGATGTTCAGTATTGCAAAATATCAACTTCCGTAAAAATAAAAAATAAAATACACATAAAAGGATAACATAGGAATCCATTAACAATCATTGCCATCTTGGATTTTTGGAACACTTCTATGTTTTGTCTGGGTTTTTTTTAACACATCAAGAAAATTAGAAGGGTTTTATATTCGGTGGCAGTATATTTTGAAATGATAATGTATAGAATTGAACACCCTATTTTAAATATACATTCTACTAAGTGAAGAGCAATTCACTTATATTGCATCTGGGGAATATACTTATACAAAATACATGCTATAACTTAATAATTATGGCTCTTTTTAAAGAAAGTGGAACTTCTCTACCTCTTGATGTACCATTTACAGAAGGTGTATTCAACCATGGCAATGTTAAGACTTCTGGACTTCAACTCCTAGAATTCCCCAACCAGCCATGTTAAAGTTGCCAAGGTTGGACACCCTTGATTTACAGCTTCTTGGACCTCTTCTATGTTAGGTTTAATAAGTAGGTGATCTCTGGTCAAAATGGCACTGTAATCAAGTGGGCAATGCAAGCCATCACTCTGTGTAATTTTATTATTCTGATAATTATTTCATTACTGTTGCAACTATAATCATCTGTTTGTTCTCAGAGAAGATCTACTTGTTGCTGATAATATGCAAGAAAAATTTAGTTCCATAATACTTACGCACCCCAAAATTAAGGTGACAGCCAACTGCCTCAGTTGACATGTGATAGGATTGCCAGAAGAGAAGAAGGAATTATGGAATTAATATCTTCATCCAATTACTGATAGAGCTTTTTATAATCCAGCCTTGCCTTTTCCCTGCAGATGGGAAGTCTCTTTTATTTACTGTGAAGTTTCTCAGGCTTTCAGTGAAGGATGAAGCCTTAAAGAAAGCTTGATTTACTGGCATCACTGAATGAGGGAAAGAAGCAGTTTATTCCCACTTCATATTAAGGAGGTTCAACAATGTAGAAAGACATTTGGTGCAGTGAAAATCTGGCACAGGAAAGGAATTTACAATAGTTTATTAAGTACCCAGCATTTTTGTTTTGTTTGTTCTCAGAGCTACAGGACAAACTCCAGATATTCTTTCACAGTTCTGCAGAACAAACCTAACAACTTATTACTTAAATTCCCACTGAATGGTTTTGAAGGGTTGAAAACTTTCAATGTTTGCTTGTGCCTGCTCTCAAGTTTAGGAGCCAGATTGTTTATCTTCTGCTTCTAATTAGGCTTTTGTTTGTTCTCTACAGATGACAGAGAGTGTTGGATGATAAACTGTAGTCACTTTTGCTACTGCTACTTAGTTTCCTTTCTAGCCGCCCTCCGTTCCCTTCCACTCCTTGTTGTTCCTCCTCTCATGCAGATTCATTGAGGAACCATATGATTTAACAGATCAAATAACAGAATTGTAGACTTTCTCCCTCTTCCATGTGGGTTCATGAAAATAATTAGCTGATTAGGTATAGTGGGAGTATCAAACTACACTGGGCTCTGCAATAATTCTGTACATTGCAGAGCAGCAGTGCAAATTTCATATCTCTTTTTAAATTTTTCCATGGGGAGGGCATGGAAATAGCTGTTAATCTTGCTTCTCATATAAATTTTAAAGGCATATTGTTTTTGTATATGGATAACATGGACTATTAAGAGGGTGACTTCACTATCTAATTATAGATAAATATTTTTATTTATGTGTCCAATTTGCATGGCTGCCCATCTGTTATGGAATAGCTTAAACATAGGAGAAGTCTGTGTATGGCTTCTTGAATTCTTCCCAGCTTATTTAGCAGCAGTGGCCCTTTGGGGAATGCCTGTTTTTTTCTTTTGTGTAAAAAGTAATACATATTTCTATGTGTTTCTGTTTTATTTTTATGCTGAATCCATATACTGGAAAATACACAGAAATCTGTTTCTGCTTTGCTCTGAAATATCAATAGTGTAAAACTGCAGCAATTTTAAGATTTGTGGACTTCAACTCCCAGAATTCTACAGCCAGCCATGCAGAGGTGGTATTCAGCAGGTTCTGACCTGTTCTGGAGAACAGGTAGCAGAAATTTTGAGTGGTTTGTAGAGCCAGCAAATACCACCTCTGACTGGCCCCGCCCCCACCTCTTCTGTGCCTCCCAAGTCCCAGTGGATTGGCTAGGTCTTCTTTTGTTGCCCTGCACAGGAGAACGGAGCTGGAAAGCAGGTTAGTAGGGTGGAGAGGAAATGGGGATTTTACAGTATCCTTCCCCTTAAGTGGGGTGGGAATGGAGATTTT
Source organism: Hydrophis major (assembly GCA_033807585.1). Lineage (NCBI taxonomy): Eukaryota > Metazoa > Chordata > Lepidosauria > Squamata > Elapidae > Hydrophis > Hydrophis major. The sequence goes on along the minus strand of CM066330.1, from coordinate 183,621,371 downwards.
ACAGTATCCTTCCCCTGCCTTGCCCATCAAGCCATGCCATGTCCACTAAGCCATGTCCACAGAACCGCTAGAATTTTTTTTTGAATTCCACCACTGGAGAAGTCACCAACTAGTAGAAAGGTGCATGGGGGTGGGTGGGGAATTTTTGTTTGTGTGGAATGCTTTTTTCTATAGAACTCCAACTTTCTTTCCCACCATAGCAAATTTGATTCCTTTCTATTCAGTTTCCAGAGACTTATCTTGAAGTACCAAGTTCTTCACATGTTATTTCTGTTATACTGGAAATAAATAAAAATGGCTACTGACACTGCTTTCTTCTAGGAAACATATATTTCTGAAAGAAAAGGGTTGAGTGAGGGAATTATGTAAGTGGTAATTTATATGTTTCAATTTTGCTTAGGGCCAAATAATAATTTCAATCAACAGCCACCTGTATATATCAGATGAAAACTAGATTGTGATCATGACCAGACCAAGGTTAATAATAATGATAACCTGATACAAATATACTATTAGGACATCAACTATAACTTTTAAATTATATCTTGATTATAGATTAATTAGGCTACTTATAATTTGATCCTAAAAATACCTGATTAGTGGCTGACAGGCATGAGGGAGCAGTATTTGCAGCTCCTGAATTTAATACCTATAGCGGCATACCTCTGCTTTTTATTAAAACAGCCATGTCTTTCTTTCAGTATAAATAAGCAGGAGAAGGATGCTGCACTCACAGCAATTCCAGAACACTTCCTTTTAAATCAATGGACAGCCTTATTCAACACTAAAATTAAGAGCACCATTGGTATCTCAAGTAGTTCACTGTTTCATGAGCTACAAACAGTAGCTTCAACATATTCTTGGTGCCCACCACAAACCACTGAATGTCCAAGTGGGATTTACCAAACTGGAAGTTTGCAAACGGAGATGGATTTTCCCTGATGATACTATAAATAGTCAGATAAGGTTACCAATCTATGGGGGGAAATGCTGTTTCCTCCCTTTGGGTTTTCCTGAAAGTCTCCCTATCTTTGGCCTTGAACTTTGAAGAATGTTTTATGAAGTAAATTTAACAAGCCCCACACTTTGGTATTTATTTGTTTCCTCAGAATTTTATATGTATTAGTACAATCCCTGAAAAGCTCAGTAGCAAAAGATTGCAAAACCTCAGGAGATCCAAAGGGAAGGGGAATCATTTTTTCCACAGAATTGTAATTCTTAGTTACCCATTTCTCGGTAAGACATTGCTTTACCATGTTTATTAGACCTCACCACTTTCCTAAGAGGTCTATAGGGGGCGTGCATAAGCGCACCAACGTGCCTACCATCCCTGTCCTATTGTTTCTTTTTATTTTACGTATATGTATCCTATATGTATTTTATATATATTTCTTACACATATTGCATGCATTCATAACTATGTTTATACTTATACCTGTTATCATACAATCGCTTGACAAAATAAATAAATAAACATTTCTCATTATGTGCTGAGCTCTGCTCGATTCATTGCTTCGCTTTTTCAGATTTTGACTAGCTTTGAACAGTAAACTAAATCCAGATGACTCATGTTGTTCTGGATGTTGTATATATGCCCTTACAACCCTTGGAAAGATAAGAAGAAGAAATCCCCTTCTTGGTTTTCCTTCTGAGCCATTGGCTTCGATGAAGTGAAAGAGTTGCAGGATACTGAAAATGATGAAATGTTAAATCAATCCTCCAATATGTAAGCATGATTTAATTATGTGGCAAAACCTTTATGTTGACAGGAACACAGTTCTGGATGCCATCACAGAATTGTTTGGCATGATTCAAACATTCATTTAATCCTTTATACTTCTACAGGTTTTGGTGATCACTAAGGAATGGTGATATAAGCTTCTAGACCAGGAAAAATATGTATTATTTATTTTGTTTGCTTTTATCTCCCCCCTTTTATTTTTATTTTTTTTATAAATAAAGAGTTACAAATATAGAATTATTCGGCATAATAGGAACCACAGGTAGTCCTTGACATGTTTACAATAGGGACCAGAATTTCTGTTGCTAAGTGAGGCGGTTGTTAAGTGAGCCGTGTTTGATTTTTTTTGCCATGGTCTTTAAGCAAATTCACTGCCATTAAGTGAATTGTGTGTTTAAGCAAATCTACTTTCCCTTGTTGACTTTGCTGGTTGGAAGTCAGTTGAGAAGGTTGCAAATTGCAAATCACATGGTCTGGGATGGCACAACAATCATAAATATAAACCAGTTGCCAATTGCCTGAATTTTGATCACAAAATGTTACTACAGTTGTAAGTGCTAGAATCAGCCATAAGTTACTTTTTTCCAGTGCCATTGTAATTTTGAATGTAGCTAAACAAATGGTTGCAGGTCAAGAATTATCTATATATTCATTGTTTTTTATTTTATGAGGTTTTTATCACAAAGAGATACCTGTTTAAGATGGATGGGTATGTATTTTGGACAATATATTTTTCTACATCAATCAATCAATATATATTGCTCAAAATAATTCTTGGCAGTGTGTGTATATATGTGCAATAAAAATATAAAAACAATACAAGACATGAAAACTGAAAAAAGGTGACATCAACTGAAATATGTTTCTTTTTACATACACAGTGATACCAAATCAAATGAGTTATTTAAGTCCAAGATTTAGTAAAATAACCTCCATATATCCCTATCCCTATCCTTATCCCTATCTCTCCTCTCTCTCTCCTCTCTCTCTTTCTCTTATCTATCTATCTATCTATCTATCTATCTATCTATCTATCTATCTATCTATCTATCTATCTATCTATCTATCCATCCATCCACAGTCACAACATAAGTATATTGTGACTGTAGAAGTGCATTTAATAATTCATTCTTCTGATTATTATTTTTGAATGTTTATATTACATGTTAAACTTAAGTAAACATAATAGTGCGGTGCCAAATGTCAAATGATTTCCTGAATGATTTCTTTGAACATTCCTTTAGGAAAGAAAGTCTGCAGGTTAATTCAAAGAAATCATTCCAAAAAAATAAATAAATCAGGAAATAGTTCAGGAAATAATCTTGCAGAAAAAGCAAGTTACGTGTGAAGGCTGGCTTTGCACACAGTTTTCTTTTCTTTGCAGAATACATTGGAAAGTTTGGGGCTCATACGATGCTTGTTTTATTTATTTATTTGATTTATATGTCTTTTCTTGCTGATGACTAAGTTTAATAGTGATATGAAGATGATTTAATAATTAAAATAGAATATTAATTGATCATGTGACCATTTTTAATAATTTGGGTAATCTAGGCACTTTAGCTATTGTTTTAAAAGTAAAAGAGACTAAGAGAGCAACCACCTAGTACAGTGAATATGGTAAATGTTTGAAGAAATACCTTCCCTTACTCATGTTCTCACTCCTTTTTTTCTGTTCACCTACTGTTCACCATTAAAAAAAGAGTAATTGTTGTTAAAAGAGAGAGAGAGAGAGAGAGTTCCTTCCCTATTAGGATTTTTCATGCAAGCCAGGAATGTACAATTACAAGTTTACTTTCTCATCTTTTTGCTGCCAAATGAGTTTAATGTTAATGAGAAGAATCCTGCTTTCAAGAGAAGTGAACCAATTATAAGTGTTCCATATAGAGAGTAATGCAATAGTACAAATGTAAGGTGACTAGAGTGTTAGTCACCATCTGAAGGGCCTCACAACTTGTAAGAACAAGTGAAACTGTCATACTAGATCAAGGGTCTTCAAACTTGGCAAGTTTAAGACTTGTGGACTTCAATTCCTGAGCTAACATGATTGGAGGAGGAATTCTGGGAGTTGAAGTCCACAAGTTTTAAAGCTGTCACGTTTGAAAACCCTTGCACTAGATGGAGATGTGCAAAGCCCCTCTTGGCCACAGCTGTCACTTGCACCTTGAATAGAATCTTTGAGTTCAAGACAAGGCTGCACAACTGTTTAATGGGGAGGTTTCGTCCCTTCAAGATTAAACATGGGAAGTCCCCATTACCAGGAGTCTCTGGGCTTGTTTTGCCCCATCTGGACCCCAGCACAAGACACTGACAGCAATACTTGGACTGCTCTAAATTGATATCTAGAACTGGTTACAAGGCAAGTGAAGAAATTGTAAGTGCCCCATATATAGAGATCTATGAAATATTCAAAATGTAATGTGACTAGAGTCTTCGTCACCATCTGAAGTAACTAATTAGTTACTTATTAGTCACCATGAGTCATCCCAAACTGACAGATAGCTTCACCCAATATTCATATAGAAGTCAAAGAAAAGGGGTGAAAGCATGAAGTCCTGAGCCAACCTACAAAAAAGAGGATAAGGGTCTCCTTCATCAGCACTGATGAACTAGCCACATAGAAAGAAGGATAAGCATTGTGATATAGTACCAGCCACCCAAAACCGAGAGGTGGTTCAGGATACTGTGTTCAATGGTATTGAAAGATCAAGGAGTGCTTGACCAAAGGTAATCAACACACTTGAGCATATTATATCCCAATCTGAAACCTGGCTGAAATGAATCCAGTTAACCTTCTTCTTCCATGATCCTCTGTAATAGCTCTCTGTCCATCTTCTCAACCACCTTATCTAAAAAGGGAAGATTAGAAACTAGATGACAATTTCTGGTTTTTTGAGTCCATGAATGGTCAAAGTTCTGCTCTATATATTTCCTGATAATCTGGGCTGAAAATTAAACCATACAACCCACTTTAAGGGCAAAGGGTGTGATGGTTTTCTCTATTGTTGGATCTTTCATTATAGGTGGGTTTTACAATATGTCATTCAAGCTTCAGTTTCATCTCCTTGAAGTATTCTGTTAAACATCTTGGCAATGGGTGATAGTAGACAAGTTATATGTTTCAACCAAAAGCTTTGTGTTTCATCTTCACCTGATGCTGACCAGCTCTTGATTTTCCTTGCCTTTTCCTTGCTGTAATTATAAGTTATTTCATTTCAGTCTCTTTTTATTCTTATCCACTTCTTTCCTTTCCCTAAGCTGCACTCATGTTGTATTTCTTTGGGTTATTCCACAGCTGTGTTCAGAACTGCACCGTTTCTTCTTTATTTTTATCATTCTTTAATTATTATTTGTTGGTTGCATAGTTAGCCAGATGTTTAGACTGGATCTGGCATTTTTGTCCACCTATTGAGTCCTTCCCAGGGATCTGGATAGGCAGATATTGTTGTTTAATAATATTAAAAATATTGTCTGAGGATGTAAACTTTTCCAAAAGAGCTGTGTTGATTAAGGATGGTTTTTGTCAATGCTGATTGTGTTTAAGTGGTGCTCCAATTATTTTAGGGTTGAATTCAAGGTGCGTATTATTATCATTGTTATATATACAACTATATGAAATCACAGCTGCCAGTTTCTTTAGTTATTGGCCTTCATACATATCTTCCCAAAACCTTGGATGTCATAATGTATGAGCATATTATATATGCAGATCAAGCAGCATGGTCTTTTGTAATTGACAGATTAAATATTTTCCAAGTCCTATTTTATGATATTTTTGGTATGGCATCCACTGTCATTTTTTTTTTTCCTGTATGCCACCCAGTGTGTCAATAACCAATGGGATCATCTTGGCTGGTTTATGCCATAATCTTTCAACCTTGATTTTCAGATCTTGAGTCTTTCTTTCAGAAGGTCAGAACTGGAGATCAAAATCACCAATTCTTTATCTCCCTCTAGTATTTCCAAATCAAATTATCTATACTTCTTTTTCATCCACAGTTAAATCTGGTGCGTCATGATTCAAGACTTTTTATCAGCTTGTATTTGGAAATCTCATACCATTTAAACCTGCAATCTTCTTGCACAAACTGAATATACGACCTGCTGGTTATTCTGCCTTTATGTATAATATGCACTTTGAATTGTTTGAGGATTTTTCAATTTTGGCCTTGATTACATTTCTTCTTCTTCTTTTGGTGCTGGGTACAGATGATGATTTCATTCCATTGGAGGATCAGTGACTAGAATAGGATGAAGGAACACTATATATATTTTTTAAGGTAAGTGGGCTGCAAAGGCATCAATGAGCTGATAGACTAATTGGTTAAAGCTAGGATGAATGTTAAGAAGAAATATTCTATTGTGCCTGTTAAATTCACATGAATCTACATATTTTTTAAAAAATAGGCAGGAGTTGCTTCTCACTGCAGGTCCTCTTTATTAGGTAAACATTTAAGTTTTCATTTCCATTTACTGCCAAATATATATATTTTAAATCCAAAGACAAATAATAATAGCTCATAATTTTAGCATACCAGGAATAGGACTATATTCTTCATATATCTAATAGAAAACATTCAGACATGGACAAAATGTAACATGATAGTAGAATTATACTAAAGTCACATTCCTGACTTGGAACAAACTCAGTTTCTTGTTGTCAGTAGTATGTTTTCAGTTATAACATGGTGCAATCCATTCCATTTCTTTTTAATAAATCTTCCATTTCGTTTTGTCCTATTTGTTTTCCACCACAAATCCCCATGATTCCTGTTGTACACAAATATCCATGATTGCTCTAGTATTCTATCAAACTATCCCATGTAAGTTGTCATCTCCACTTCTTCCCCTTCTATAATTCCCCCCCCCCAAAAAAAAATACACACAGCTTTTGAAATTAAACCTCTCATGCTGAGTCCTTTCCTTATCAGAGGCCAATCTCCAGAAAAGCCATATATGAAATTAAATGAAGGTGTTCATAGCCCACATCTAATTCTCTCACTTTCTATTTACTGTTTTTTCAGCTTACTGCCAAGCTGGGCTGGGGTGGATGGTTTGAATAGTGGGTGGGATAACATTTAATTCCCTCCTTTCCCTAGATTCCTTTATTTATTTAGTTTAACATAAGCCTTCTGATTTTTAGTCTTCCCGTAACAGAGTAACATAACCTGCAAGGTAACCTTACGCTTAGTTAGCTTATTACACTTTGCATCTTAAGTTTCTTGACAATTTATTTTTCTTTTTATGGTCTTAAGAAAATGGAGAAACCTGTTCCATGTTGAGATCACATTTCTTTCAGACATGCAAACAAAAATATCCAGGGGTGGTCTTAACGAGTTCCAGGGATAACTACAAAGAACCATGGATGTCCGTTAACCTTCTGTATTTGGTGAAGTTGGCTTCTTTCATCAACCTGCCTTTATTTGGGGCATGGATTGAGTCTGTCAAATGCCTGCTGATCTATGAAGACCAGTGGCTTGACTTTTCTTGTTCCCTGGGGTTCAGAAAGAACTCGGTGGGAGAAACAAGGAAATTGCTTTATGGCAAGCCAAACTTTGATCAATTTCATCTTTCTTTCCTTCCTTCCTTTATGTCCAGCTTTCTGTTTCAAGCATCTTAGGACAACTAAATTTTTAAAAAGTGTAAAACCTAACAAACTTCACACAATAGAAATAAAAAAACCAGAATAAACCTGATACTGTGCTAATTAATAGTGAAAAGCTTGATGAGAGAGAGAGAGTCTTGAGAGAGAGTCACATTTTCCTAAAGACTGGGAGCTAAATGCAATTTCTTAAGGAGTCACACCAACAGTAGCATAATAGTAGAACTTCTGTCAAATGAGACCTCAGCTCCTCCTCTGAGTAATTGTGAATATTAATGGTGAGAGATGGGTCTATTACATTATCAGGCCCTAAGCTGTTTAGGGCTTTAAAAGTTAGCACTAGTTGCTCTGGGTAGACAGTTGGTAATGGTAACCCATGTAGATATTTAGTAGAACTGTCTATGATTTATGTATCTTGCTGTGGTCAACAGCCTAGCAGCAGTATTTTGCAACAATTGCAAATTCTAGACATATTTCAAAGTTGGTCCCATGTAAAGGTCATTGCAAGCTATACACAAAGCATGTTGTTGCTAAAATTGATTGAGTCTGGAAGGTTCCATCCGGTCCATGTTTCAATATAAATAAATAAACATATAAAAAACCACAAAAGTAATAACAGCTGGGGATGAAGGACTACTTATCAAACTATCTTTCTGGGGGAGTTCTGGGTATTTTTATTTAGTAGTGCCTCAGTCTTGCCTAGATTGAATTTCATCTTTTTCCTTCATCCAGCCTATGTCAAGATCAAGCACTACTCAAGGGTACCAATTGCTTTTGTGAAATTAAAGAAGGTAAGCAGCAATAAATCAGGATCTCATCAACACAGGAAAGCTCCCCACTCCCCTGGCAAACCAGTTTGTACAAAAAAAAAAAAAATCTAATAAATTCAGAGCTTCAGATCAGAGTTTTTCCAGCCTTACCCGGAGGTGACCCAAATGGCAAAACATATACTATGGATCTATATGTTCTTTTCAGTGTTGACACATAACACTTTCAGGAATCAAGCATTGCCAAAAATAATCTGCTTAGAACAGTATTGAAATATGCCATAGATTCAGGTTTTCCTTGTTCTGGGCCTTTTAAAGCATTAAGCTAGTCATTACTCAACTTGGGAAAAGTGGCTAACTGTAAGGTTTCTCTACATAACTCTTAATTGACTTCTCTCCTAACTGCACTATGAAAAAAGAAAGGAAAACTGTCCCTTTTGTGCTGAGTAAGCACTTTGATTAGAAAAAGATTAGAGTTATAATCTAATAGTTGTGAACTCTCTTGCTGGTTCATTTAGCTCTCGGGATATGTATTCAAAGGCATTTCCCACTTCCTGACATGCCTTACTGAGGACATGCATCTCATTTCAAATAATATTTTATGTGAATCTGTGATTTGGTTAGGCCTGGATTAATAGTGACAATGTTATTTTAAATTACATTCTTAAAGTTCAGAATTTGACAGCTTTTGAGAAAAGCTTGAGAACAGCCAAGAGAATTATATTAAGAAGTTGGAACACTAGACATTAAAGATTTGAGAAATATGTTCTTTATCCATTTTTAAATAGCTTAAAAAACTAATCAGAATGACACAATACATTTCACAATATACACACAAACATACACACACAGAGACTCACACACAATTCATTTCCCTTTTGCATGTATACATAGATACATGTATGTATCTATGTATATGTATCTATGTATGTATGCATATATATATTCAAAAGAATGGACCTTTCTTAGTCCATTCACAAGAATAGACAATTTCTATGAACATTCATTTATTTATTTTTAAAAAAATATGATAATTGAGGTAATTTTATAATATGACATAGAAAAAGAGAAGGAGCCAATAAAACTGGAAGTTTCCTATTAAAAGTCAGGGATATGTATGTGAAAAAAGGACAGGATTTTATTTGCATGGCTACCATCTTGACTCCATCTCCCTGCAGTATGGTCTTCCTCAGTGTTGTGGAAGACCTGATTCTAAGGAAGACTAGATACTTTTCCTTAGTTGGACCTAGAAGATTAGAAATTAGCGAAGCCCAGCATTCTCCTTTCTTCTAACACAGACCTCCTGTGAAGGAACTTCTCTTCAGACATGCTATTGATCCAACCTGTTTTTGTTTCTCACTACTAATCAAATTGGCAGTAGGAAAAGATCTTTGGCCATGCAAAATTCTTTCAAAGCACTTAAAAGCTGTTCAAACAAGCAATTGTTTTTTAAAAAAAAAAAAAACAGCAGGAATACCATTTGAGGAAATCATGTATAACTTGTCCTGTAAGCTCATTGTGTTTCTATTATAGCTTACTTCAAGATCTAATATGATTTGATATTTCATATTTTCCCATGCCCTTTTCATGTTTGCTTCCATGGCCTGACCTCAGTGCTAGGGATCCATTGAAAACCATGGTGCTTTTTGGCTAAGTCTATTGCCAAATCACTTCTAATGAAAATCCAAAGAATGATAAATAGAACAGTGTGAAAAAAAAAAATTCCTGCAGCAAAACCGCTAGGTTAAATCAACATAAAGAAGACAAAAGCATAACAAATATACCAGTGAAGTTCTGAGTTGGCTTTTATTAGAACCCAGAAATGGTTCATAAATGAATCTCTGTTCTCCATCATGTTTCTTTTTCTTTCTTGATTTTATAACAGCTAAACTTTTAGAGAAATGCTATTAAATATGCTTAAACGCAAAATGATCAATAGAAACTCTCTGGGACTATGTAATATGAACAGCTATACTAAGTTTGTTGATACAAGTAGTGCCTCGATTTACAACAGTTGATTTAGTGACTGCTCAAAGTTACAACAACATTGAAAAAAGTGACTTCTTATCATTTTTACACTTACAATCGTTGAAGCATCCCCATGGTCACATGATCAAAATTTAGATGCTTGAGACTGGCATGTATTTATCATGGTTGTAATGTCTCGTCATGGGATCCCCTTTTGTGACCTTCTGACACGCAAAGTCAATGGGGAAGCAAGAGTCATTTAACAACCCTATTTCTAACTTAAAATTGCAGTGATTCACTTAATAACTGTGGCAAGAAAAGTTGTAAAATGGGGAAAAATTCACTTAACAAATGTCTCACTCAGCAACAGAAATTTTGGGCTAAATTGTGATCATAAGTTGAGGACTCTGTAGTTGTCTTTTTACATACTTGTTGCACTTTATGGGATGAAGATTTTCAAAATGTAATATGGAGAGAATTCTAATTCATTTGAAAACACTGGACGGCTTATGTTTTCATTGGATTTTGGGATCTAGATTAAGGAAATTTGCAGTTTACATAATTTCTTTTCTTTAATAGTATTAGGTGAGTTTGATATATTTTGTATTTGACTTTGGCTGACTCTCCTTACCATCTGTGTTTGTGTCTCTCAATATGTGACTAGATCTGTGGGGCTACATCTAATATTATGTATTGTGTTTTCCACTCATTGCACCTCCACACTTCCTTCCTCTCTACAATTCCAAGTACATTCCAACTTGTTCCAACTATCTAGAGGAGATCTAGAAAATATGCAGTGGTCATAAGTAGGATTCCATTCTCCTGGAGCTATTCTTTCAGCAATAGATGGACAACTCACACTTCACCCAGGATTTCTATGGGCTACATGTAAGATAGGTCCACAATAGAAGGAATGGGGTGCAGGAGGGTTTCAACCTTTGCAAACTCTCCAAGCTTGTGTTTGCAAATATTCAAAACAGATAGCATAATTCCCAAAATAGGATGTTTATATTGCATTCTGCAAAGCTTATCCAGAACTGAGAAAAGACAAGTAGCTGTTGTGAAGAAGCAGACCTTCATTTTGTATGGGGAAAAAAATCAAAGAAGGATGTTGGTGATATTTTAGAAAATGCTTCTTTCTGTATGTCTTAGAACAATCTTTAAAAAAATATTGTTGATTTATGAAAGGAAATTAATGATCTGTGTAATGGATGTGTACAAGCAGTAGATGGACAGCCATCTGTTATGGATGGTTTAAATTAGATTCCTGACCAGAACAAGAAGCTGAACGTGATGGTCAAACATTACAATGTATGTAGGCCATCAATTTCTAAAAAACCAATATCTGCATAGACATCCATAGTCCTTTTAGAAGTTGGAAACCAAAGTATTAGAGATGTGCTCAACCAAGTAGATTGAAGCAACAAAAAAAAGTTAAAAGAAACTTTAATTCAATTTAAAAACTCAACAATCATACAAAGTGTGTACCTGGCTTGTGAAATCTCTTCAGAATTCACTACATCTTTGAGAGAGAAAAATTTTGAGAGGTGGCTACAGACAGCACCATTATAAATAATTAAATAAATGAACATGTAGCTTTGTTGCACAGAAAAGATGCTGGGATAGCTTAGGTAATTTTATTTTACCTTTGTATTTATGTAAGTCCAAAGGCAAATAGAAATAGTACTTAGACTTATATACCGCTTTATAGTGCTTTACAGCCCTCTCTAAGTGGTACTTATTTGTTTACTTTTGCCTATCCCACAAGACAAAGTGTAGTTTTTCACCAATGTCATTTTTCTTCTTCTTCTTCTCTCCCTCTCAACAAATTAAGTTGTCCCTGTTTTTTGCTACAATCCCTTCATGTTTATAAGTTTAGTAGGGGGTCTATGGAGTGAAATGAAAAGCACATGGCTGTGTATTTTTACACATAATGAAAGAAATATCATGTGGCAGATGAATTATGTTGTTTATGGAGTTATGGCTTTTACTGAAGGGCATCCTTACCAATTCAGATTTAAACCTTTCAAAATAAGCTTTGTGTTTCAACCTATTGATATCAGAAAGATACAATGGCTTGAATTGTATTTGATTTTGGGGAAATTATTTTCCTGTGTTAATTCTAAAGCAATGCATAATTCAACTCGTAAGTCACTGCAACCCATGGAAGTAAATTAAAGGTAATGCTAGATTATATTTCTTATATATATTGTTTATCAGCAGAAAGTTGTATCATCTGGAAAAAAATGTCCCTAAAGCACAGTGTCCTTATTATTAAAAAGCAGAACTGGGAAATACACTGTACACATCAGGCAAAAAGATTGCATCAGAATCCTCCCAATGAATCTGATTTATATCAAAATTCTGTGCACATACAAACAGGCACTTATGCAGAGACAGACAGAGAAAACACAGAGGAATGATGGGGTTAGTTGCTAATTTAGAAATCATGGCTATAATTTAAACATAACTAATGAATTTCACTATAAGGTAGAAATATGTGACCACATGATTATGTCTCTGCACAATATACTGTCAGGTGCTGAGTGTTGATGGGAAGATCTCTGCTATTATATACTTTCTGTTAAATTAGATTTAAATTATACTTTGAACTGAGCAATAGCTGTCAACCAATTTGGAAAAGTGATTTGGAATGTCAAAGCAACCAGGTAAAATGCTGAACATTGTTTTTTTCCCCCCAATGTACAAGTTGATTAGTAAATAAATGTTGTATCATATAAAACTGAGTTACTGCAATTGGATAATTCTGGGTAGAATTTAAGTTGGCATTGGCAGAATGGGCTTGGTCTGAAAGAGAGGAAGAAAATTTATCCCTTCTTTTCTGTTTGTAAAATCGGCTCTAGAAAAATTCTGGAACCAACACATTACAAACAGATGTGGCAAAATAGGAAACATAAGAGCAAAATATATAGTATTACAAAAATAATGTAGCATTAGCAGAATTTGTACCTGATTGTACTGGTATACTCTATGTATCTCCTGGTTGGTGGACATACTACATTAAATATGTGGTGGTCTTTTGTTTAGAGATCCTTGTTTGCATAGAATAACATGGAAAAATTTGTGATAAAACTGGACTTCAATTGCACATATACCTAGTATTGCCTTGTTAACACAAGACATTTTTAAACTAATGAGCCATGGTGGCACAGTGGTTAGAATGCAGTATTGCAGGCTACGTCTGCTGACTGCTGGCTGCCAGCAGTTTGGGTGTCACTGGCTCAAAGTCGACTTAGGCTTCCATCCTTCCAAGGTGGGTAAAATGAGGACCTAGATTGTTGGGGGCAATATGCTGACTCTGTAAACCAGTTAGAGAGGGCTGTAAAGCATTGTCAAACGGTATATAAGTCTAAGTGCTATTGCTATTGCTAAAGGAAAATAGGACAAGAAAATTCTGCTGATGATATTACCTAGCCTGGTAATGAAATGTTCAGAAACTAAATCGACACAAGCTTGGAGAGCAAACCACTGCCAAAATCTAAAACCTGAGCTACAAATATTTTCTATTATTTTTAACCAGTATTGTCTCTGAGATCAGTAGGGAAGACTATATTAGAATGGATATTACTAGGGACTGCAGCCTGGTCTACCTCCTCCTCTTACTAAGAATCATTAAGTGAAAGCCTTGATTGATTGAAGCCATGATGAGAACTGGTGGGATACAAGGATTCTTTGATTCTGCATCCCAGAGCCCCAGATTATACCATGAGAAAAATCAAGCTTCAGGCCAAGAGGGAAAGCCACAGATGTTGTTTAATTATAACTCCAGCCATATCTGGCAGATATAGGTTCCCATCACTGTTTTAGGCACTGTTTTAGGCTCTGGGGTTTACTTATTCAGAAATTCTCTAACTTAAAAGGATTTATATTATTAAAATCTGCTTCTTCCTCATAGTTTGAAATGATGGGTCTATAACTTTTAATGTATATAATAATGTTATAAATACTATCTGCTTCCCTCAGATTATTTTTATTTATTTATTTATTTTAATCCTCCCTTTGTTATTTTTTTATAAACAATTCCATGTTGAACATACCTAATATTCCTTCCTCCAGTTACTTTTTACTTTTCAATAAATTATAATATACTAAACATTATTTATATTTAAACAGCAATGTAACTATTATTTGTTAATATAATTTACAAATATATTTTATTTATATATTTTATAGCATATATTTAAAATATATTTTATAAGGGTGGTAAAACCTGTCTTCCTTTAGATACAAATTATTTATTATTCCTACCACCAGCTAGATTAGCAAAAATGTTCCCAAACAGATCAGCTGAGTGTTGGAAATGCAAACAAGAGCAAGGAACATATTACCATACCTGGTGAACATGCCCTGTAGTGAGAAAATATTGAATAAAGACAAAAAAATGGATAGAAGAAATTATTTATTATTCCTTAGTACATAAGAGGCAAAAGAATATTTGTTTGGTTATGTGCCATCAAGTTGGGGCCACCTATTTAGTGACAAAATAGGTAGACTTCTGGATGAGATCCCAAACAAGTTTGGTTACGGTTATTTCTTTCTTCCTTTTCCTTGGAAAAAAAACAAGTTTTATTATATCAAAAGAGAAAATTGATCTGTTTTTAAACCCATTCTCTAAATTGTCTATGGAAGGGCATGTGAATTCTCTGAATGTTTGATTAGAATATATCAAAATATTAATATATATATTTTTAAAAAATCTGTGTAATTGCAAGCTAGAGCTTTTCTGTATGGTTTCTCCTTTTTTTTAAAAAACATTTGGCTAAAGTTGCCCATTAGATTTGAAGACAGAAAAAACTCTCCAAATGAAAATTGGCACATAAAATTAATGACTGCTGAAGTTGGCAATGCTTCCTAGGAAACTGAGGTCCTTCTGGCGTCTGTATTTGGAACTTCATCAAAGCTTCAAGCCTCCATTCAAAGTAACAGCTGAAAAGCAAAGAAGAACTAGAGAGAGAGAGAGAGAGAGAGAGAGAGAGAGAGAGAGAGAGAGAGAGAGAATGTGCCTAGAATACCAGGTGCAGAGAAAACTAAAAGGTTATTAGGAAATTGTAGGTGTGTTCAAGTTTCACTCCAATGAAGCAATCTTTTTAATGTATGTGGGGGAAACAGTCTTTTGAGAGTCAGTGAGTTCTGCTTCATTTTTCCTTCCTCTAATATTAAATTGGAAGTGAAAGTAAGGGTAAGGTCAGAAAAATCCACAAAAGTGGACACAGCAATCTAAACTGCCAAGCCGAACTTAGGAAAAATTTAGCCCTCTGTGAATGACTAAATTGTGTTAAACAACAGAGTTTCTTTTGGCCAAACTTGACTAAAACCCAAATTTGATTATTTCTCTGAGGTGACATGTGTTCAGTTTCACATTTGTAAGATAATCCCCCTGAAGCTCAATCTTTCTTTTATTATTTTATTTCATACAGCAGCTTCTTTGAACTGTGAGCTTCGCATATATTGGACCAGACTTCAGCTTTCATGAGCAAAAAATAACTTTTGCCCTTGACATTATTCGGAATGTCCTTGACGCAGAGCTAATAGAATCAAAGGCATCGGGCAGCTGCCAACACATTCTCTCACTGAGCAGATTAGTCTGCAAAGCAAAAATGTGGAGAGAATCATGTAATTGGGACATTAGGCATACAAACAGTATCTTTCTCTCTTTAAGGGGAAAATAACATATGCTATGGTCCAGCTGCAAATCCTCATTTTAGGGCTGGGAAAGAAGCAATGTTGCTCTTCTCTTATTTTTAGCGGTTTAATAGCAAGAAGGAAACTCTGCTGGGGTGGGCATTCTCCACTGGATTGAGCTTTTCAAATGACCATGTTTTTTGGTCATTTCTTCCAAATGACTTGACAGCTATTTCTGACAATGTTGCTCCAAGCAAATTCTCCACCTTTCCTGGAGTGATTCAGATCTGGAACTGTCATGAGGATAATATCACAGATTTGGAAGAGGGCATTTAGACCACACAGATGCAAAAGTTTATGGGGGGAAAAAAAGTACGAGTCATACCCTAGCCACTGTGTGTTGCTAACTGCAGTGGTGATCAGGGTTGGGATTCTACCTGGTTGGACCGGTTCTATAGAACCGGTTGTTATGATTCTGCGCAGTTCAGAGAGCTGGCAACTCATGCCACTGGCTGGCCCCTCCCATCCCACTAACTCCTTATCTGGCATGTGCACCATCAAACTTGCCTGCTAAGTTGCTATTTTTCCTCTTTTCTCACCCCCGACCATCAGCTATGGGAGATTTAGATTAGCTAGAAAGCAGGAAATCATTGGATTTCTTCCTTTCTAGCTAATCTGAAAGCAATGCTGAACCTTCCTTAGGACTGAAGCTTCTATTTTTCAGTGCAGACTCAGGTAGCAGATGGCAGAAAGATAAATCTATAAGTAAATCTGTGATTCTGTGAGCAACTCAATCTGCCTGCCTGCTGTGCCTGATTTTGGGTAAAAGTTGCTCTTTTTTAATAAAAAAAAAATCAATATTTACATCAATATTTATAATATTTACATACAAGCCATGCCCAGCCAGTCATATGACCAACAAGCCATGCCCAGTCAGCAAGCCATGCCCACCCAGCCACATGACCAACAAGCCACACCCACAAATTAGGCCACACTCACAGAACCGGTTGTTAAAAAATTTGAATCCCACCCCTGGTGGTGATGAATAATTAAGGAAGAACTGAAAGGTGGAAAAGAAGGGAGGCACAAAAATCAGAGGTGGTATTCAGCAGGTTCTGACCAGTTCTGGAGAACCTGTAGCAGAAATTTAGAGTAGTTCAAAGAACCAACAAATACCACCTCTGACTGAATATTTTACAGTATCCTTCCCCTGCCATGCCCACCTAGCCACATCCACAGAACTGGTACTAAAAAAATTTGAATCCCACCACTGACAAAAATTATCCAATGGAATTCTGAAGAGCAAAGATGGACTGGACTGGGCATATTTACATATATAAGCCATTTAGGATTCATGAGGATTGTGACACATAAACAATGATGACCACCACCAGAACAACAACAGTGTTCAATAGGGGGACTAATCATGGTAGGTATTAAGTCCATCGTAAGGTTTACTCTAGAGGATAAAAATAAGACCAGGGAAGCATCTGAAAAGACCAACTAAAGCGTAGAAGAATTGAAGGAAATTTGACCAGAGATAAACAGTCAATGTCTTGTAGAGTCCACCAATCTTTTCAAAAGTCTACATTTCAGAAGTATGATAATTTAGTACTTTATTTTTTGTTTATCAAATATGCCATTTAAAGATAACATTAAGTTGAATACAGTAACTATTTGCAACAGTTTGTTTAGTTTGGTCGAGTGGGAAAATAAATCATTACAGTAAAATCTATACATGGGAATGTCCAGGCTAATTGGGTATCTGAATGAACCCCCCCACCAGAGACAGATTATCAATTGTACTTATTACTGCATTGAATTTCTGATTTTTGGTGCATATGGATCTAGGGTATAAAATCACCCTCTAGATCCAATTCTGCAGAGGGTGGTAAGAGAGAATTTTCAGCTAACACCAGAATGATTGAATAGTTATTTATACTCCAGACTGAATGGCATTTTAACATTGTTTTTCTGGTGCTGCTAAGCCTCTGGTATGCTTTCTATCTCCAAGTTGCCCTTGTGTGATTCTGGTCCTCTTCTCAAGACACATCAGATGCACCAAATTCATCTCGGCCTCTTCCTCTTTTGATTGTGGAATTGTACTGAATGAATCAAAATAGTCAGATTCATTCCACATAAAATACAATAGCATCCATCCTTTAATTTTGCAATCATTTATTTTCCTTGCTTTATTTGTTCATTTATTTATTCATTATTTTTTTTAAAAAAATCTCTTGTTTAGTGCCAGGCTGAAACATAGACCTGAACAATTTAGATCACTATCCTGCATGTGCTTTCCAAGAAGGAAAACGGAGATCAAATAAATCTTATACCCAAGGGCATTAGTATAAGATCACAGCCTTAGTCACAAAATGCAACTTTCTTTTTTTTATATCAGTTAGTCAGGGCTATGCCATATTTCAGTTAATTTCATACATAATATTTATATCTTGACTGTGTTATGGATACTAATACTTTCTCCGGGCTTAGGTGTATCTTCAGTTTCATGCAATGCTAAACATATTGCCAGTTCAATGAAAATCTCAAGTGAATGAAGTCCCAAAGCCCCAGTTGAATAAACAAAACTGAACACTTTCTTCCAGCTCCTCAAATATTTAAGCACACAGTACCCCTTTCAAATGGAAAAAAAAAAAAAAAAAGAGGAGAAGCTTCTTTGTAGATCATAGGTTAAATAAAAATGCTCCCTTCTCACCTTTTTCATTTTGTAATGGGAGAGGGAAACTTGGCTAGCTTTTGAAAGGCATAAATTAGGAGAGGCGGAGCTTAGAAAAGGCCCCTTCCAGCCCCAGCATAAAAGAGTTCAAATGCTGAGCTTTCAGCTGTTTGAGATAAAAGTTCTATGGCTTTCCAATCTTCCTTTTTGCTTCTGCCAATAATCAGGGGGAGGGCTTTGAGCAATTTACTGCCAAGGAAATAACAGAGATAAATAAAGCAGAATAAATACATGCTGGCTGAATAGATAGTAATTCTATCTGACTATCAAAAATATCAAAGGATACATCTCTGTCTTTTTACACTCACACACATCCACACACACCCCCTCCACAGAGGAGGGTGGTATTTGAAGTATAAAGGCTGCTTTTGCCCATACCTCAAGAGACTGGAAAACATTAAAATGGTGCCCCCCCCCAAGACCAATAGGAAATAAACTAGTTTAGGACATGAAAAATAATCTACTGAATGAAACCTCTTTTTCCCTTAATAAAGAAATGAATCGTAACATACAAATGAAGTATGCTCCTGTTTGTTGTATGTTTGTGTGGTGTCCGCGAAATGACGCCAGGAGTCGGTGACTTAGTGCAAAGCTCTTTATTTGAGAAACTGGAACCGAACCGCCGAAAGGAAAAAAACCCGCGGCTTTTATTCCTTTCGCTGCGGCGGCCGTGGCCAATGGCAGCGCTTCGAATCTCCCACGCTCTGAACGAACCAATCGCGGGAGATTCTTAACGAGCCAATCGGCGCGGCTCGCTTGACCAATTGGAAAGCCCCGCGCTTTGGCCAATCAAAGCGCAGGGATTTCAAGTATGTTAATGAGGACAGAACACCCCTCCCCTCTTGGTTCAGTCCTTACGTTGCGTAGTCACGTAGGTAGGCGGGGCTCCGTCTGGTCCTACTTGACCTGCGCAACTTAGTTGTAAGTGGGATCCCGGCCGGTTCGGTCGGGATTTTGGTTGCTCTTGCTGCTGTGAGAACCGGCTGGTTCGTCGGGCCGGTTCCTTCTCTGTGGCTCCCTCCTGGGCTTTCCGGGTTGGTTGAGCTACGGGTTTCGCCGCTCCCGCTTGGTCTTTCCGGGTCGGTCGAGCTGGCTTGGCTGTTCTTTTCTGGCGAGGGGTCGTGATGGCTGCGTTTCGGTGAGTACTGCTGGTTTATTTATCCTTGTATTCGGTCACCTGGGTATTCCCTCCCCCCTTGGCTTGCGTTACGGGAGTTGGGTTCGCTTGCGGTCCTTGACCTAAGTTGGTCGATGTGTCATTTCCACGCTCGTCCGTCTGCTGTTTGTAGCCGGTATGAGTGTGGGCCTGTTGCTTGGGTGATGACGGCTGGGATCCATAGAGGGTCTCCCGTCAGGTTTTTCGCATATACGGGGTCCCCGGGTGTGAACGTTCGGTTTTTTGTGCTTGAGTCTGGGGGCCGCTCCGGGTTATACGTAGGGTGTAACCTGTCGAGTGGGGACCTTAGCTTTCTACCCATTAGTAGTTCGGCTGGGCTTTTGTTGGTAGTGGTATTCGGGGTTATGTGTTGTGTAAAGAGAAGTCTGTTGATTTTTTCTTGGATCTCCCCGTGGTCCATTTTCCGGATGGTCTTTTTGGTGAATTGGACCATCCGTTCCGCCCTACCATTCGCCGCCGGGTGCGCCGGTGCTGTTAGTGCGTGGCGGATGCCCCTTTCCGCCAGGAATTTCTCGAACTCCAGTGAGGTAAACTGGGGCCCGTTGTCGGAGACGACGACGTCTGGGAGGCCGTGTGTTGCAAAGAGTTTGCAGAGTTCTTTGGTCACGGCCTCCATGGTTGTTGTCTTCATGTTGCTTACCTCCAGCCAGTTGGAGTAAGCGTCAACTGTTATGGGGAAGGTGTGTCCATTTGTGGGCCCGGCGAAGTCTATATGGATTCTGGACCAAGGTCCCCTTGGGGTTTCCCACTCTAGGACGGGTGCTGTGGGTGGGCTGGGCCTTGTCTCCTGGCATCGTTGGCACCTAGCTACCCAGGCCTCTATCTGTTTGTCCATCCCTGGCCACCAAGCGTAACTTCTGGCCAGGGCTTTAGTCCTCATGATGCCAGGGTGCCCCTCGTGCAGCATTTCCAAAACCTTCCCCTGTAGTTTGTCCGGAATGACCACCCTGTCTCCCCATAGGATGCACCCTTTTAACAATGAGAGTTCCGTTTGGCGGTTTCGAAACGTCTTGACGGACTCATCGTTGTCCCTTTCCGGCCAACCTTTCTCTACCCAATGCAAAACCCGCGCCAGACGCCTGTTTTTATTAGTTTCTCGGGCAATGTCTGACGTGGTTATGGGCAGGTTGGGTAGAGTTTCGATGCTGAGGGTGGTCGTCGTGGGTGCTGGGTCAGAGTCGGGTTCCGGTAGCGGTGAGCAGCTTAATGCGTCTGCATGGGAGATCGTCTTACCCGGTCTGTGTATGAGTTCGTAGTTGTAGGCCGCCAGGAACTCGGACCACCTTGTCATTCGGGGAGACAGAATGTTCGGGGTGGCCTGGTTCCCTGCAAGGATTCCCAGCAACGGCTTGTGGTCCGTTATAATGGTGAAGGGCCGGCCGTAGAGGTATTCGTGGAATCGTTTTATGGCGGCAACTATAGCCAGAGCCTCTTTGTCCAGTTGGCTATATTTCCGCTCCGGTTTGGTGAGGGTCCTTGAAAAGAATGCGATGGGTGCTTCTTTTCTGTTGGGAAGGGTATGGCTGAGGACGGCGCCGACGCCGAAGGGTGATGCGTCGCAAGTGACGGCCAGAGGCAGGGTCTCGTTGAATTGTATGAGGACGGCGTCGGAGGTGAGGAGGTCCTTTGTTTTTTGGAAGGCGGCTTGCTCCCGTTTCCCCCAAGTCCAGGTCGCCGCCTTGTCCAGGAGCCTATGCAAGGGCTCCACCGCCGTCGCCTTTTGGGGTAGGAAAACATTGTAAAAGTTCAGTAACCCCAAGAATGCTTGTAGTTCAGTCTTTGATTTAGGGGTGGGGGCCTCTTTGATGGCCTTGATTTTTTTGCTTGTGGGGTGAATGCCGTGCCGGTCTAGGAGGTAGCCCAAGAATTCCACTCGTTCTGTGCACAGTTGGCATTTTCCCCTTTTTACTTTTAGTCCCGTCTCTTTAAATTTAGTTAGGACCTCCCTTAGTCGACTTTCTAGTTCGGCTTGGTTGGGCGCCGACACTAGGACGTCGTCGAAATAAGGTACCACCCCCTTGATACCTTGCAATAACCTCTCCATTAGGCTCTAAAATATGCCCGGTGCCACGCTGACTCCGAATTGGAGTCGGTTACATTTGAATGCTCCCCGGTGGGTGACGATGGTCTGTGCTTCTGCCGTTTGCTCATCGACCGGCAACTGTTGGTATGCCTGGGCAAGATCGAGCTTGGCGAAAACCTTGCCCCCTCCCAGTGAGTGCAGTAGGTGTTGCACTATTGGGACTGGGTAGGCACTTTGTTGCAGCGCGCCATTTAGGGTGGCCTTATAGTCCCCACAGATTCTCACCAACCCGTCTGGCTTGATCGGGGTGACTATGGGGGTCTCCCACCGGGCGTGGTCTATGGGCTGCAGTACCCCCTGTTTGACGAGCTTATCAATTTGCTCGTCTATTTTGGGTTTCAGTGCGAATGGCACCCGCCTGGGTTTCAGGCGTTTGGGGGGGACCTTAGGGTCTAGGTCGAACGAGATAAGGAGCCCTCGGTACTTGCCCAGGTTTCCGTCAAAGACCTCTTGGAACTCCTGGGCTAGTCGCTGTTCCCAGCCGTCGTCGGTGACGTGGTTGACTCCCGTGAGGGCGATGTCGAGCGGGGTGAACCATTGCAGTCCCAGTAGGCTTGGGCGGTCGCGGTCGACGATCATTAGGGGGAGTCGTTCGGTGCGCCCCTTATACGTTATGTCAAAACTCTTGGTGCCGACTACCGGGATGCGGTTTCCCTGGTAGTCCTTTACAATGAGTCTCTGGTTGTCTACGTTCCTCCTTTGGAGGGTAGGCACCAACCGCTTTATCTCGTGCCATGCAATCATGGAGAGGTAGGACCCGGAGTCTACCTCCATTTTGCACGGCTGGCCCTCGATGCGTACCTCGACGTGGATTTTCTGGGTGTCGTTGGTGATGGCGTGGCCGATGGTGACCGTCTGGTGGGTCTCCTCTCTCCGCCGGTTGTCGCTGCCTCGCGAGGATCGTCCGATCCGGTCCCATCGGCTGTCCGAGTGGCGATCTCTGGTCCGGGGTGGTGTGCTCTCCCTCCTCCGGTCGTTCTGGTCCCATCGAGCCGGACTGCGGTTTTTCTTCAGGTGGCAAACCCGGGCGATGTGCCCCTTTTTGTCGCAATTCCGGCAGATGGAATCGAAAAACCGGCATTCCGACCTGGGGTGGTCGCCGCCGCAAACGGCACAGTTGGTCCTTGACTTACGACCTCTCCGGTTCCGTTGGTCGCGCCCAGTCTGAAGTCGATGGATGTCCTCCTCGTCTTCGGACGTGCTGGATGCAGAGTGGAAATCGCCCTGGTGTGTAGTCGTCTCGGTTTTTTGTTCGGTCGACCTCGCCGGGTTGTTGTTTCCGCCGCGGTCCCTCGTGTCAGGTCTGCGCATGCTATCGGCGGAAGTTCGGGTTGCTTCTGCGGCTGCGGCTGCGGTGAGGGCGTCTGCTAAGCTGATGTCACCCTTAGCCATCAGCCGGCTCTGGAGGGCGGGGTCCCACAGACCGAGCACTATTCGGTCTCTCAAGGCGTTGATTAGTTTATCAAATTCGCAGAGCCCCCCTAGGTGCCGCAGCTCGGCGACGAAGTCGCTTAATTTCTCACCCGATCTCTGGTCCCGCCGGTAGAACTCGTTGCGCCGGATCAGGATGGGGACCTCTGGAGCGTAGTGTCGCCGAAGGATGGGTTCAAGGACGTCCCAGTCCATGGCGGTTGCATCGGCGGGCTTGGCCAACGCTTTGGCCATCTGGAAGACTTCGGTCCCGCAGTGGGTGAGGAAGACGACGCGTTTTAGCGGGCCCGAGGCGTCCTTCATGCCGGTGCACTCGAAGTACATGCGGAATCGGTCGGAGAACGATTCCCAGTCTTCGGTGGTGGGGTTGAAGGGGGCAGGCGGTGCGATTTTCGCCATCTCGGTGCCTTGTCTGGCTTCCGTCGGACACGGGGTTCGGTTCAGGGTCTGTATCCCATCCTCGTCGCCAGTGTGGTGTCCGCGAAATGACGCCAGGAGTCGGTGACTTAGTGCAAAGCTCTTTATTTGAGAAACTGGAACTGAACCGCCGAAAGGAAAAAAGCCCGCGGCTTTTATTCCTTTCACTGCGGCGGCCGTGGCCAATGGCAGCGCTTCGAATCTCCCGTGCTCTGAACGAACCAATCACGGGAGATTCTTAACGAGCCAATCGGCGCGGCTCGCCTGACCAATTGGAAAGCCCCGTGCTTTGGCCAATCAAAGCGCGGGGATTTCAAGTATGTTAATGAGGACAGAACAGTTTGATACTCTAACAAACAGCTATGGATTTGGGGAAAACAATTACAAAGCAGAACTATTGTAAGAAATAAACAAGAGAATTCCAGTTGCAAAGTCTTTCTTCAGGGAAATTTAACATTAGAACACCAAGAGAGATCAGTTGTCCAGAGTGACTGAAGGGAAAAAAACTTGCCCATCAAGCTTTATTTTCTGGAAGTGATGCACATTTAGGCATGAACTAACATATTTGCTGGGATGGGTTCTGCAGCCAGAACAAACAAGTGAGAAAAGAGTGATTGCTTGTAGGGATTGAGGCAAGGAAGACATTCCATAACAAAATATCTCCCATGGAAGCCAACCTTGATTTCTGAGATGTGAGTCGACACTGATTCCCATATATTACCCCTTTCCCAAAACAGGAAAATGAGACTTGACCCACATTTTAAGTTAATCTAACTTTCCAAATCCCCCCTGCTGCTAATGTTTCATTCTTCTTGCTTCTTTGTTTGGAGAGATGGGGTGTGAAGGACTCACAGAACGGTGACTGAAATCCCATTTGGCTATTTTGTAATGAGAAGACTTTTAAATTTATACAGATAAGTTCTGTCTTATGTAGAGGCTTTCAGAGCTAAAGGCAATGAAAACATTGTTGAAATAAACAACTGAACATGCCATCATAGGAATTATTGTTGTAGTATTGCTCTTACTATTCTTGTTTCTGTGAAAACCAGCCTCACTTTTTATAGGGTTCTAAAATATAATGTGCTGTGAAGTCATATTAATCATAACCATCTTGTGTACATTTGCCCTTCACTTTAATTTAGAGCTAATGTTTGTTCAGTCCAAGGCTGTGACTTGTTTTATAGAAGAAACCAGCTTGTAGAAGAGCAGTGACCCTACCTGGCTGTAAAGCCAACATTTATAGCTATAATTTCTGATTTCCAAAGACCTAAACCTCATGCTGAGAACGTTGAACATCATTTAAGACTTCTTGGAATGTGTTTATGAGAGGGAGGGAAGAATCCAAAGCCACTTAGTAAAAAGCACGAGCAACTATTTTATGCTGGTTTTTCTTCTTCCATAGCCAAACCATATGAATCCTCTAATGATTTCACTAAAAAGTCTTTCTTGGCAGAATCCTGCTTCTCCCTTCCCAAGAAAGCAATTTTTTACCAGAATGGCCTGAAAAATAAGGAAATCAAAGAGTGTTTCAAATGTAAGATGCAAACCAATACACTAAGTCAAAGCTGAGAGTTTCTACCTGAGGGCAGAGAGCAGAGATGGATGAAAAATGTCTTCTCAGCTCCAAGTGTGACTGATGCACAGAAGGGGGCATTTCTAACATTGCTTCATCTATCATGGACTGAAACTGGCAGTAAATCTACAGCAAGTTGGAATCAACTGTAGATTAATTCCCTTCCATTGAATCAATGGGAGGTGACATGAAAGAGGGAAGAAAAGTTGCTTAAAAAAGGAAACAGTGATATATTTCTTGTCTCTTATTCTGATTCATAATTAAGTTTACATTTTTACTTCTCTGCCTGCATTCATAAACTCTATTCCATAAGATTAGACCATCCTCCCTCACATTTAGGAACTAATGTTAGGTCCTTCCTTCCTCCATCCCCTCCCGTCCCCTCCTCTTCCCTTCCATTCCCTTCCATTCCATTCCTCCATGTTGTTTAACATTTCTTCCTCTTACATTCATAGTCTCTGTAGTTTGTATGCCATAGTTTGAGCAGTTGGCCGATAGGTATCGACCAGGGGTGGGATTCTATTGGTTCGGCCCAGTTTGGGCAAACTGGTAGCTCTGAGGATCATCTGTGAGCAAACAGGTTCACTCCAACAATCATCTGTTGAGCCCACTTGCCTGCCCCACCTCTATTCTGACCTTTATTTCCTGGTTTTCAAGGTCAGCTGCTTCACATGGCATAGCGGATTGCCGTGTATCAGCTGTTTAACACACAGGGAGGCTGCAGGATTG
Organism: Hydrophis major; assembly: GCA_033807585.1. Lineage (NCBI taxonomy): Eukaryota > Metazoa > Chordata > Lepidosauria > Squamata > Elapidae > Hydrophis > Hydrophis major. The sequence continues at coordinate 183,595,503 of CM066330.1, read as the reverse complement.
CAGGAGATGGTCAGTAACAAATCCTCTTACTGAACTAATTGTTACACCAGTTGAATCACACCCCTGGTATTGACCCTGCCATTCAACATGACTTTAATCACTTGTGGCTTTCATATAATAAGATATAGATATCAGAAGATATAGAAGGTGCAGATAGATTACCAATTATTGTAGTTGTATCCATGCCACAAACAGCATTTCCTACTCATGATGAGGACATTACTGATGATTACTTCCATTATCCCTAAAAATGCTTAGTTTTTAAAATCATGTGGAAAGAGCTTAACTTCACTGTTCAACTTTCAGGACATGTTTTATTCAAAGCTTCTTAGCAATAAGGAAACCCTTTCAAGATTTGCACATATTTTCTGTTTAGTTCTTAGCAATGGCTCAAGCAGCCTGACTCCAGGGAGTATTAGAGTACCCCTTGAGGTATTCTACTCATTTTGTCCCAGCCGAAGCAGACTAGGAGTAAAAAAAAAAAAGGTGACAAAATCTGCAGAGCAAATACATCCACTTAGCTTGATGAGTATTTGCTAACAACTGAAGCTCTTCCTGCCTAAATCTGCGGTGGTCTCTATCTGTTTCTTTCTAGGGTGAGAATGGATTTTAGGTGCAGTATGTATGCAGTATGTGGTGGTGGGGAGAATAAAGAAAACTAAATCTAATCTGGCTCATCATGCCACAAGCCACAATTGCAGTTGCAAACCAGTTTAGTCAATATGGCAACTTAAACATGATATATCTTAAGGCATGTGAGTCAGGTGTTCTAATTACCATCCAAATAGGAAAACTGGCATTATTTAAAATTCAGTAAACATGCAAGTCTGTTTTTAGCCAGGTCTGTTATAAAATTCAGAACCTAAGCGTTCTGCTCTTTATTCAGTTTTTTAAGTTTTTCAGAAAATCTTCTGATTGCCTGGAAAGTTGAGACAGAACATTGCTACTCAGACTAGCAACCACTCAGCACAAATTGTAACAATCCAAGTTTTGAAGTTTGATATCTAAGTTTTGTAGAACTGAAAGTAAAAACATTTCTCTTCTCACTGATCTCCTCTGAATGATTACAGGTCATCGTTAGATTTGACAGGCAACCATAAACAATATATATTTGCCTAATAGTGGAAATAATGAAGTTACCAATGTCTCTCCTTGCTTTTAATAATCTATAATTTAGATTATAGATTTAATAATCTTATTAATTTAGCTGGTTCTTTAGTCTGTCACATTCCCTTTCCATTACACATTTTTTTTTATAAGTTCTAAATTAATACAGATCTTAACATACCCACACAAACATACCCACACAAAAAGAAAAAAGAACAAGTATAAGTTTCTCCTCTTTTACTATTTTGAGTGTGACACTTTAATGATTAGAATATACCTTTATTCCCTCATCTTAATTCCCAATAAACCATTAGTCATTACATCTTCTCAATTGGATTCCACAGCATATTTCCCCCCCCACTTTAATAAGAGTTATCAGTATCTATATTACCCTATTTTCTAAATATTTTTAATTGCAGAAATATTCTTATTACCCCTTGTCACCCTGCAGAATCCCTCTTTTAATTCATCAACTATTATCTCTGAAAAGGCAATTTCTTTTCAACATTTTACTAGTTCTGTGGTTCTTTCTTTCACATGCCTGTTTCTTACTTCTTCTCTGGTACATTGGCCGGGAAACAAACCCGGGCCTCCTTCCCCTCTCTTCCCCATGTCTTTTCTCATTCTTTCTACATTTCCTGACTTCCACATTACGTATCTGATATTAACACAGTTGAGAAAGTCCAGAAATATTTCACAAGAAGAGCTCTTCACTCCTCTACCTGTTGCAGAATACCTTATGCTACCAGACTCGAAATTCTAGACCTAGAAAATCTAGAACTATGCCGCTTTTGGTCTGATCTAAGTATGGTATATAAAATCATACGTTGCAATGACTTACCTGTCAATGAAACAAACAATAGATACAAACAATAGATACAAACAATAGATAGAAACTCAAGGTTAATCGCACCAAACTTGATTGCAGGAAATACGACTTCAGCAACAGAGTGATCAATGTCTGGAATACTCTACCCGACTCTGTAGTTTCTTCCCCAAACCCCAAAAACTTTAATCTTGGACTGTCTACTATTGACCTCACCCCTTTCCTAAGAGGTCTGTAGGGGGCATGCATAAGCACACCAATGTCTCTGTCCTATTGTTTCTTTTATATTTTTATTTTTCTTATATGTATACATGTATTCATAACTATGTTTTTACTTATACCTATTATCTTGTAAGCAATTGACAAAATGAATGAATGAATGAATGAATGATGTGTCCCAGTTGCCTTCAGCTTCATCTGCTTGCTTTGTTGGCTGATCGTTCCTTTAGTCATTGCTTGTATTTGTTTTAGTATAAAAATAGCTTCAACCGCAACAATACAAGAGCACACAACAGATACAAACTCAATGTAAATTATTCCAAACTTGATTGCAGAAAGTATGACTTCAGCAACAGAGTGGTCAATGCCTGGAATGTACTAGCTGACTCTGTTGTTACATCCTCTAACCCCCATTCAGAGGTGATATTCAGCAGGTTCTGGAGAACTGGTAGCGGAAATTTTGAGTAGTTTGAAATAACACCTCTGACTGGTCCTGCCCCCATCTATTCTCTGCCTCCCAAGTCCCAGCTGATTGGATGGGTCTTCTTTTGTTGCCCTGCACAGGAGAAAGGAGCTGGAAAGCAGGTTAGTGGGATGGGGAGAGAATGAAGATTTTACAGTATCCTTCCCCTGCCACTCCCAAGGCCACCCACCAAGCAACACCACACCCACCAAGCCATGCCCACAGAACCGGTAGTAAAAATATTTGAATCCCACCACTGCCTCCACTCTTTTAACCTTAAACCATCCACTATTGACCTTACCCCATTCCTAAGAGATCTATAAGGAGAACGCATAAGTGCAGGTCAACTTAGCATTTTTTTCTTTTACACATCCACAGAAGTGATTTCTCTATTGACTCATGGGTGGGGGAAGAGTCTATAACAGAACAATATTTTGATTAGGTTACCCCAAAATGTTCCATAATACAGAGTGAGCTTTTGTGTTTAGCTCAAACTTTTTGAATAGGGGATCAAGCAGAGAGGAACAGAGAAAAGATATTAAAAGCATGGAACTCCTATTAACTTGCTTGGAAAGTGAACATGTGGAGGGGACATGATGAAGATCTAAAGAGAGATTCCAAAAGCATTGAACTTAATTACAACCCTCTGTGCTTTTACTTAACCATGATTGCACACACAGGGTTCCTTATGCCATTGGGTCTCCTGATGAGTTTAGCTGTACACCTCACAGCTTCATTTCAGCACTAGCATTAGATACAGTAGGCCTTTGTCTTTTCTTTGTACGTTCTATTTTCTAACATCCAAACGTGTCTGAGCCTGCAGTTGCCAAACATACAGATAAAGTTATTTTAAAGTGTAGCCCAGTAGATGTTGCTAAAGTAAAACTTCCAGCAACCTTATTCAGCAGAGGGATATTGGGAATTACAGTAGAATAATATCTGGAGGGCAATCTATTTCCCATCATGTCTTTGAAGCACCACACACAGATTTTAGGTTTCAGGAATATTTTTTTAAGAATTACAGTGGTTGAACATCTTATTTTTAAAATAATATAAATCAAGAAGTCCTCTGGAATTATTTTCCCCAGAAAAATGCTGATAATTATACATACGTTTCTTATTTTCTCTGTATTAAGCTTCAAATCTTGTTTTGGCTGTAATTTCCATGATAATCATAATCAAAAGCATTTGATTTTGGGAAAAGCATAGTTATTCTACTCTGAAATGCCTAAGAATAGCTGTCAGTATTAACTGGGGAAATGACTATTCCATTAAGTTCTCCTGTTACATAGAAGAGTCACACTTCATGTTTTTAAGAAACACCCATGCCGAGAAAGAGGTTTGGACATAGCAATAGGAGGGAGTCATCTGTTATTGAGTGAAAGATTTAATTTAGACCATCAACTTGGAGCCATGTCAAAAAGATGCTTGTCCAAACGTGCTTGAATGCAAATGTTTGTCCCAATAGTCTAAAATTTGGATAAGCAGAAGCAGTGTTATGTACATCAGGTTGCATGACGCTATGCAGGTCATTAGGTGGGGAACAGAGGGTAACTTGGCATAATCACAAGGTATTTATTGAAGTTCTAGGTCATTTGAGCAACTGAATGTCATTTGGCATTCAGTTGCTCAAATGACCTAGAACTTCAATAAATACCTTGCAATTATTGCATTGTTATTCAGATTTTTATTTTATTTTACAAAAAATGCTTGAAGTGGTTATTTGTATCATTTAACTGGAATATCTTTCTAATCCAACTTTGGTTTGCTGCTGCTATGTGCCCTTACCAGTTCTGTAACAGAAAATAATATTTTGAGAGCCAGACAGCAATTTGAGGATGTGTGGGAAGGGTCTGTGATCTTAATCAATAATATTTTTGACTGAAGCATATCTGAGCTCAGCCGTTTTCCTTATATTCAATACCTGTATTACAGTTCTATGTCTATACTTTTCTGTTATGTTAAATTTACTGATGTATTCAATTGCATACATACATATAGATGTTTTATTACATTTTATTGTATTCCTTCTCTCCTCCTCTCTTTCTAATTGGTCATTGATTGTAATGAACTACTGTACTACACTGCACTGCACTCTGTTCCATTCCGTTCCATTCCATTCCATTCTATTCTATTCTGCAGTCTGACCCAGAATGGTTTTGGCTAGCTTTAGTTAGCCTATTGTTTACAACTATTCCTAGAAAGAGATAACTTGGCCATAGTAATTGTTCTATTGGTATTGTCCTATCTAGTATATTCAGATATGGGGCTGTCTTTGAGAATGACATGGAACTCACAACTTATGACGAATACAGCTAACAGCTTGTGGGTGGTAAAACCCAGAACATGAGTTTTAAGGGATTGTACTAGTACCTGGATATTTTGGCTCCAAGTTCAAGATGTGAGTCATTTATTTATTCATTCAACTTAGATGCTGCCCATCTTGCTATCATGATAGTTACAGCTGTACTCCAAGTATTAGATGATTTTTTTTTTGCTGAGGACTAATTTGGTGGATATGTGGTAGATGTACTAAGAAAAAGAGCTACCAAGAAAGATTCGCTTATGTACAAAATGATTGCTATAGAGGGCACAATCTGTTACAAAATCCTTTATTACCAGAAGGTGAGGTAGGCCTAACAGGATGCTGTTTACCTCCCAGTAACATTTTTGTGGGGCTTAATTTTTAATCCTGAAAATTATTATGACTATTGAAGTTAGTGCTTTGCTTCATGATTTCCCCTTTTCCTAAACCAGGTAATTAAAAAACTAATTATTTTTTAAGGTGAAGCAGAAAATCTGGTAGAGGTATCACAGGACATGTTGAAGTTCACAGGGACCATATGATCTGCTCTTGTTCTACATGCAGTAGGATGGAAAAATCTGATGGAGCTCTGTACAGAATTGGTCATTTATTAAGGTTGCCCAAGTGTGCTTTTCTCTGCTTCTCACCATTGGGTATGAGAAGTGGAAAAGGTGATAATATCTGACTATGGAACGTGGTGACCTTCTTAGTCAAAACATCCTGTTTATGGGATGTGTAAACCAGTTGACAATGGCAAAACCGACCCTGACATTTCAGCAAAAGATCTACCTGTTTACTCAATCATCTTTGAATCTGAGTAAGATTAACTTGCCATCCATATATTTTGGACTCTTAGAGTTTACTATTGTGATGTTGCTGTATTTTTATTAGGTAAATTTGAGATTTGGATTTTTTAAAATCATATATACCTCAGTAGTCTATGGATTATAAATTCATTACTTTATTAAAATGTGAATGCCTGCTAAAAGGGAAAGGTTGCAAACAGGGATCTTCTTCCTGTTCTTTTTGGTTGCACCATAATTCTTACCAAGGCCGTCCTTTAAGATTTGGGACTGTAAAGCCCCACAAAAAGCAGCCCAAACATTTAAAATCTGGCACTCAATCTGGGACAGCATCCAAATGTTTTTGTCCCCTCTGTTAAAATGTTTATCCAATAATATACAATGGAAATCGACAGAAAACATACTGCTAGAACCATATAATTCCTTTGGTGTGTTTCTCTATTTACTTCTGGAAATATAGCTAATTGTGTGAAGAATGCATGACATACGATGTTCACAGTGTGTTCAAATCCACCCAAAGGGCTTGTGAAAGATTTAAAGTCATATTTTAAAATGAGCCTCAGTGATCTCAGTGGGGCTGATTTTCAAGAATTCATGTTTACACTTGCTGTTCACATTCTTAACAACTAATGATCAGTACTGTTGTGAATTAATAAAGTGCTTGAATAAAGATTATTAAAACCTTAAAGAAAAGTGCAGGGTTCTGGCCCTGCACTTCTGATTGGCCGATAATAGCGACATCGGATTGGTCCATTCAGGAGGATCTGATTGGCTATTAGCGGGCCTCTCTCATTGGTTAAGGGAGCCAACGCTTCCCGTTTCTTATTGGCTGTTTAAGTAAAAGCTTGCCTATATAAAGGGCCATTGCCCCATAGTTTTTGCTCTGTTCCACAATGTAAAATAAAGAGTTGAAGTCACTGTTCATGGTCTCGTCTCCACTCCTTGCGCCCATGCGCGGAACTTAACAAGTACAAATTTCATTAGCTGACACAGAACTTTGAGAACACATGTTTTATGCCCAAATTCCATCAATATTTTCCATTAAATATAATCTTTCTCCTAACATTGAGCTGCCAAAATAGTTGATTTTTAAATACCCCAAAAAAGCATAATGATACAAAACAACAAACATTTGCATTTGTATTGTGTGTTAACATTGAAAGATTGTTTGAAAATTGTCATTTTATTTGTAGCACCTGGCTGATTATGTTTAGGCTTAAAAGCTAACCAGTATCATTCTGATTGGTATTTAAATGTCGGAAACTCCATAGCTTTGTGTTAGATCAGGAAGTTAAAAGTTATTCTAGAACAGGGCTATCAAATTTGCATTGTCATGGCATCGTCATGTGATGTATTTTGACTTTTTTCCCCTTCACTAAACTGGGTGTGGATGTAGGCAGCATGTAACACATCCAGCCTATGGGCCACAAGTTTGACAGCCCTGTCTAGAATAATATTTCTCAAGGAAGGTTGGGGAATTCTGGAAGTTGAAGTCCAGAGGATTCTTAGATTGAGAAACAGTGCCATAGAAACAGTGTCATCACTTCTGTGTTATTGTCAATAAAATGGCATGAATGTATCTTTCAGATTACCAGAATCAAATTTGAGAGGATTTTTATATTAGGGATAATAGTAAAGATTGATGAAGCACCACCATTAGAGTAGTTTTAGCAACACACATGCCTTTAAAATGCCTATTAGGTTTGTCATCCCTTTGTACAAGTTGTGCATTCTTTTATACATTTTCTTCATATCTCTTCTGAATTTTGTATCCAATTATTTACAGTATAGGATATGTCTAAAGTGTGACTTGAGCTATAATAGACATGGGAACAAGCTTTTAATATTGTTTGTTTTGGAAAAGGTACTTTAAATTTGCTGTGATATTGTAATCAAAATGAAAATACTTCCTCCAAAAGACATTCTATTTATTTATTACTCCCATTTAAAAGAGGCCTGGTGGCACAGTGGTTAGAAAGCAGTATTGGATGCTAACTCTGCCCACAGTCTGGAGTTCAATCCTGAACAAGATTGACTCAGCCTTCCATCCTCTAGGGCCTGTAAAATGAAGACGCTGATTGTTGGAAGCAATAGGCTGATGTTGTAAACCACTCAGAGAACACTAAAGCACATAAGTATAATCAATAAAAACAAATAGACAAGAACGGTCATTATAAAAATAAACACTGTTATAAAAATATACTATTCAACTAGCCTTAAGGATAGAGTCACCATTAAAATTTCCTTAAAAAGAAAAGAAAATCTGTGCATATAAGTGGCTTTGTATTCCTTATTTCTGGAGCATTCTTCATGAGAATCATGGAGAAAATCTATTTCTCCCAGTTGCTAAGAATCATTCATCATCAACTTGGTGGCATATAATCAAACAAACAAACTTTACCAGAAAGGAAAATTACTGTGGGAAAATGGTTTAACTGAGATAAGTAGAAAGTGGAAAACATTCTCAAATAGAAAAGAAGCAGTGACTAAAAGGGAAGCTTACCTTGATCACAGGGAGGAGGTAGCCCTGGAAACGAAAGGAGAAATGACATATGACTGACAGGTCCTAACTGACATGGTTACAAGAAAGGGAGGAAGTGTAACACAATTAGACTTTCAAGATTCTGTTATTACAGTGTAGTTTTAGCTTTTCTGTGGAGCTGATTCCTGATCTAGTCTGCTGGTAGGGCTGGAAATATCATGTTGAAGATGTGGAAATATCATGTTCATGTGGAAATATCATGTTGAAGATGTCTATGGAGATTCTCAGACATCCAGGTCATGGTTGTCCCAATCATGCTGAAGGATCCAGGAAAGTGGATATTTTTTTGCCATGTTTGCCATCTTCAAATGCTCCTTAGCATTAATGCTAAGTACTATTAAGCTACTTTGTATTGAGTACTATAGAGTGTTGAATAATATTAATATTACTTAGTTTTGAGCAGAGAAATGGCACATGTGCAATCTTTTCCCTTTCCCTTCCAAACCTTTGGGAATTCTCTATGGTCTCAGAAGGACAGTGACACACTGACATGAATGTGAATATTTGATAAAACAGCATCCAGGTTGCACAGACAATATAGTCCTATTTAGACAAATATAAATCTATCAGCACTTCATATTCCTGAGTGACTAAGGGAGGGGAACAATGATCTTCTCTCATTCACAAACAATTTGAAGACTTCACATTCTACACAAATCGAAAAGACTATTTAAGGCAGAATCACTGTTCTACATCAAATGAAGAGCATGCTGTTTGAAAGTATCAGCTGAATGTTATAGAACACCAACTTCCTGTATTGTTGCAGTTACCACACAATAGGTTTTAAAGCAGCTATTATAAGAACATCTGCAGGAATATGAATGTAAGAACATATTCTTTCAATTGCAAAGGACAACTATTATGGTCCTGCAGATGTTATTGGAATATGATCACCATCATGCCAACTACTGGCTTTCTAAAGACCTTGACTTGCACCAGCTTATCCTTGGAGAATAAAAATGTTTTCTGCCCTTCTTTTACACAAACATATCCTCATTATTAGAAAGAAAGATTTCATTATGTTCTACTTTCATTATTTTATTAACATATGTGAACAAACATTGTTAGCCAACCATGAGGTAAGTCACTAACTATTTGTGAATGAATTTGGACATGGCTAGAATTCATACAGTGCCTCATTACTGGCTGTGGTATATGGTATATGGAGTTTATGGGAGTTGTAGTTTCAAATATCTGAACGGCAGATTTTCTACCTCAGTCCTGCTTAGCATAGCAGAAGTGAAAAATATGCTTGGAAATGCTGCAAGAACAAAACAAATTTTTGTTTCTATGAAGCTGACAGCATATTTTAAAATTGCAACATATATATTATAGGAATGAAACTCACCTTTATTATAATGGTCATCAAAATTGAGTACAGTGTTAAAGAAGGAAATAGAGTCCAGATAAAATGGTATTAAAATTTCTGAATAAATTAAAAGATAAAAAGACAAATCAAAATACAAGGCTGCACTTCAATCAAAATTGATAAAACAGAATACTAAGCATGTTTAAATTTTTAAAATTAAGTCTCTAATTGATTAAGGGGTATCAAACTCACGTTGTCACAGTGACATCACATGATATTTCGGGACTTTCCTCCCATTCGCTAAACTGGGTGTGGGTGTGGCCAGTGCGTGACACATCCAGCCCACGGGCTGGGAGTTTGACAGCCCTGCTCTAAGTGATAAAATTGATTAAACTATTCACAGTTAAAACAGTAATGACAAAGTCACTTTATGATCAATCCTTGTATTGATGACCTTCACAGATCTGTAAAGCAAAGAAAAGCTGAAGCAAGATAATAAGCATAGTTGTGGTTTTCTTTAGCGGCTACTTCACTTAACAATCCAATTGCCAGCCCCAATTACTAAATGAGGACTACCTGTCACCGTAAATAATCTTGAAATAGTATAAACTAGATTACATTCAGTTACTTTTTAACTTTTTCATCCTTTTTCCGTGAGATGAAAAGCAGTTTGGCATCCTCACTGCATCTCTTACATAACATACATTTTTATGTTAAAAAGCTATCATGACTAAATGAATGAACTTGAGATCCCATTTTCCTTTCCTAATGCTTCTTTAAAAGTCTTGCTTAAATTAGAGGCATCAAGTAAGTGTTATAGTTTTTAGGCAATGTCAGCAAAAGTCCCATATTTCATTTCAACTAGAAGTATAGATTTTGAAAACAGGTACACTTGCCTGGAAACTTCTTCCTACGTATTAAAGGCTAACTGCTGGCAGAACTGTTCATTGGGACTCTGATCACCTGGAATGGATTTAATCTTGGCTTGATTTCACTTCAACCAATAACTCATTTGTTTCAATTTGGTTTTAGTTTTACCTTGTGTGCAAGATGGTGATGTGAATGTTATGGATAAGTCCACTAGCTTTTGTACATTCCACGCTCCCCCCCCAAAAAAATAAAAGTGAAAAAGTGAAACATTTTATTTCAACCAATGAATAGCTTTGAAAAGTCCAGCCCTACACTATCTTGAAAGAGGTCTTATGATACAGTAGAAGAGTATCCTTCAATGGGACACTCTATAGGTGCCTGGCTTGTGAGTCCCATTATTTTCAGCTAGTTTGGCCATCATATATAAGAATGACTGATATATATTTGAAAGCATTTCCATTCTCTAGTTTCCTGTAAAGATGGTTTTACAGGAACAAATATGTATCTTTTGCATATTTGTTCTGAAAGTTTAGAATCACAGCTAAAAAGTGGTTATGAATTAGAATAACGGAGTTGGAAAGGGATCTTGGAGGTCTAACCCAAGCGTCTGCTCTGGAAGGAAACCTTACAACATTTCAGACAAACGGTTGCCCAATTTCTTCTAAAAACTTCCAGGGTTACTTTTGGAGGCAAGTCATTCAGCTGATTAATTGTTTTGTTAGGAAATTTCTCCTTCATTCTAAATTGGTTCTCTCTGTTGTGTCCGCGAAATGATGCCAGGAGTCGGTGACTTCAAATCATGCTCTTTTATTTAAAGTTGGAACCGAACTGGCACAAAGGAAAAAGCTCGCGGCTTTTATTCCTTTAGCCGCGACAGCCGCGGCCAATGGCACCGCTTTGAATCTCCCGCGATTCGAATGGACCAATCGCGGGAGATTCTTAGCGAGCCAATCGGCGTGGCTCGCCTGACCAATCAGAATGTCCCGCGCTTTGGCCAATCAAAGAGCGGGGATCTCAAGAATGCTAATTAGGGACAGAACACCCCTCCCCTCTTGGTTCAGTCCTTACATCGCGTTGTCATGTAGGTAGGCGGGGCTCCGTCTGGCCTACTGGACCTGCGCAGCTCAGTCATAGGTTGGATCCCGGCCGGTTCGGTCGGGATCTCCGCTGCTCCTGATGCCGTCGTGGGAACCGGCTGGTCGGTCGGGCCGGGCCACTCTCCGTAGCTCCCTCCTGGGCCTCCCGGGTTGGTTGAGCTGCAGGTTTCGCCACTCCCGCTCGGTCTTTCCAGGTCGGTCGAGCTGGCCTGGCTATCTCTTCCTGGCGAGGGGTCGTGTTGGCTGCTTTCCGGTAAGTATGGCTGGTTTATTCTTCTTTGGTTTTGGTCCCCTGGGTATTCCCTTCCCCCTTGGTTTGTGTTGTGGGGGTTGGCTTCGCCTGTTTGTGCGTCGGTGGTCTCTTGGTTGGCAGTCCTCAACCTTAATTGGTCGATGTGGCGTTTCCACGCTCGTCCGTCTGCTGTTTGTAGCCGGTACGAGTGTGGGCCTGTTATTTGTGTGATGACGGCCGGTATCCATAGTGGGTCTCCCGTCAGGTTTCTTGTGTATACTGGGTCGCCGGGTGCAAAAGTTTGGTGTTTGCTGTTTGAGTCTGGGGGCTTCTCCGGGTTATACGTAACCTGTCGAGTGGGGACCTTAATTTCCTCCCCATTAATAGTTCGGCTGGGCTCTTATTTGTTGTGGTATTTGGGGTTATGTGTTGGGTGAAGAGTAGTTTGTTTATTTTCTCCTGGATCTCCCCGTGGTCTATTTTCCGGATGGTCTTCTTAGTGAATTGCACCATCCGTTCCACCCTACCGTTCGCCGCCGGGTGCGCCGGTGCTGTCAGCGCATGGCAGATGCCCCTTTCCGCTAGGAATTTTTCGAATTCTAGCGAGGTGAATTGGGGCCCGTTGTCGGAAATGACGACGTCTGGGAGACCGTGCATTGCAAAGAGTTTGCAGAGTTCCTTGATCACGACCTCCATGGTTGTTGTCTTCATGTTGCTTACCTCCAGCCAGTTGGAGTAAGTGTCTACTGTTATAAGGAAGGTGTGTCCTTTTGTGGGCCCGGCAAAGTCTATGTGAATCCTAGACCAAGGTCCCCTTGGGGTTTCCCACTTTAGGACGGGTGCTGTGGGTGGGCTTGGCCTCGTTTCCTGGCATCGTTGGCACCTTGCTACCCAGGTCTCAATTTGTTTGTCCATCCCTGGCCACCAAGCGTAACTTCTGGCCAGGGCTTTAGTCCTAACGATGCCAGGGTGCCCCTCGTGTAGCAGTTCCAGAACCTTCCCTTGTAGCTTTTCTGGAATGACCACCCTATCCCCCCATAGTATGCACCCTTTTAATAACGAGAGTTCCGTTTGGCGGTTTCGGAACGTTTTGACGGATTCGTCGTTGTCCCTTTCTGGCCACCCTTTCTCCACCCAATGCAACACCCGCGCCAGACGTTTGTCTTTATTAGTCTCTCGGGCAATGTCTGACGCGGTTATGGGCAGGTTGGGTAGAGTCTCTATGCTGAGGGTGGTCGTCGTGGGTGTTGGGTCGGTGTCAGGTTCCGGTAGCGGCGAGCGGCTTAAGGCGTCTGCATGGGAGATCGTCTTACCCGGTCTGTGTATGAGTCCGTAGTTGTAGGCTGCCAGGAACTCGGACCACCTTGTCATTCGGGGAGACAGAATGTTCGGGGTGGCCCAGTTTCCTGCAAGGATTCCCAGCAGCGGCTTGTGGTCAGTTATGATGGAGAAAGTCCGGCCGTAGAGATACTCGTGGAATCGTTTTACGGCGGCAACGATAGCCAAAGCCTCTTTGTCCAGCTGGCTATAGTTCCGCTCCGGTTTGGTGAGGGTCCTTGAAAAGAACGCGATGGGTGCTTCTTTTCCGTCGGGGAGGGTATGGCTGAGGACAGCGCCGACGCCGAAGGGTGATGCGTCGCATGTGACGGCCAGAGGTATGGTCTCGTTGTACTGTATAAGGATGGCGTCCGAAGTGAGGAGGTCCTTTGTTCTTTGGAAGGCGGCTTGCTCGCGTTTCCCCCAAGTCCAGGTCTCCGCCTTGTCCAGGAGTCTATGCAAGGGGTCCGCCATCGTTGCCTTTTGGGGCAGGAAAACATTGTAAAAGTTAAGTAGCCCCAGGAATGCCTGTAGTTCCGTCTTCGACTTGGGTGTGGGGGCTTCTTTGATGGCCTTGATTTTTTGGTTTGTGGGGTTAATGCCGTGACGGTCTAGGAGGTATCCTAGGAATTCTACCCGTTCCTTGTATAATTGCCATTTCTCCCTCTTGACTTTGAGCCCGGTCTCTTTGAATTTGGTTTGGACCTCCCTTAGGCGACCTTCTAGTTCGGCTTGGTTGGTTGCCGACACTAGGACGTCGTCGAAGTAAGGTACCACCCCCTTGATGCCTTGCAGTAGTCTTTCCATTAGGCTTTGGAATATTCCCGGTGCCACGCTGATTCCGAATTGGAGTCGGTTGCATTTAAATGCTCCCCGGTGGGTGACTATGGTTTGCGCTTCTGCCGTTTGCTCGTCGACTGGCAACTGTTGGTATGCCTGGGCGAGGTCAAGCTTGGCGAAAACCTTGCCCCCTCCCAGTGAGTGCAGTAGGTGTTGCACTACTGGGACGGGGTAGGCGCTTTGTTGTAGCGCACCATTTAGGGTGGCCTTATAGTCCCCACAGATCCTCACCGACCCATCGGGCTTGATCGGGGTGACTATGGGGGTCTCCCACTGGGCGTGGTCTATGGGCTGTAGGACCCCTTGCTTGACGAGCTTGTCAATTTGCTCGTCTATCTTGGGTTTAAGTGCGAATGGCATCCGCCTTGGTTTCAGGCGTTTTGGGGGGACCTTTGGGTCTAGGTTGAATGATATAAGGGGCCCTCGGTACTTGCCTAGGTTTCCGTCGAAGACCTCTTGGAATTCCCGGGCCAGTTGCTGCTCCCAGCTGTCGTCCGTGACGTGGTCGACTCCCTTGACTGCAATGCCGAGTGGGGCGAACCATTGCAGTCCCAGTAGGCTTGGGCGGTCACGGTCGACGATTGTCAGGGGAAGCCTTTCGGTGTGCCCTTTATATGTGATGTTGAAGTGTTTGGTTCCGACTACCGGGATGCGGTTTCCCTGGTAGTCCTTTACGATGAGTCTCTGGCTGTCTAGGTTCCTCCTTTGGAGGGTAGGCACCAAGCGCTTTATTTCATGCCTTGCTATCATGGAGAGGTAGGACCCGGAGTCCACCTCCATTTTGCATGGCTGGCCCTCGATGCCTACCTCCACGTGGACCTTCCTGTTGTCATTGGTTATGGCGTGGCCGATGGTAACCGTCTGATGGGTCTCCTCTCTTCGCCGGTTATCGCTGCCTCGCAGGGATCGTCCGTTCCGTTCCCATCTGTTGTCCGAGGGGCGATCTCTGGTCCAGGGTGGTGTGCTCTCTCTCCTCCGGTTGCTCTGGTCCCATCGTGCCGGGCTGTGGTTCTTTTTTAGGCGGCAGACATGGGCGATGTGTCCCTTCTTGTCACAATGCCGGCAGATCGATTCAAAAAACCGGCATTCCGACCTGGGGTGGTCGCCGCCGCAACTGGCACAGTTGGTCCTCGACTTACGACCCCGCCGGTTCCATGGGTCGCGGCCTATCTGGAGGCGATGGATGTCCTCCTCGTCATCGGAAGTGCCCGATGCCGAGTGGAAGTCGCCCTGGTGGGTGGTCGTCTCGGGTTGGGCCTCGGTCGACCTCGCCGGGTTGTTGTTTCCGCTGCGGTCCCCAGTGTTCGGTCTGCGCATGCGGTCGGCGGATGTTCGGGTTGCTTCGGCGGCTGCGGCTGCAGTGAGGGTGTCTGCTAGGCTGATGTTGCCCTTGGCCATCAGCCGGCTCTGGAGGACGGGGTCCCACAAACCGAGCACGATTCGGTCTCGCAGGGCATCGTTCAGGTTGTCGAATTCGCAGAGCCCCCCTAGGCGCCGTAGCTCGGCAACGAAGTCGCTGAAGCTCTCACCCGACCGTTGGTCCCGACGGTAGAATTCGTTGCATCGGATCAGGATGGGTACCTCTGGAGCGTAGTGCCGCCGAAGTATTGGTTCGAGGACGTCCCAGTCCATCGCGGTCGCATCGGTGGGTTTGGCAAGCAACTTGGCCATCTTGAATACCTCAGTCCCGCAGTGGGTCAGGAAGACAGCGCGCTTCATGGGGCCGGTGGCGTCCTTCAGGTCGCTGCACTCGAGGAACATGCAGAATCGGTCGGAGTACGATTCCCAGTCCTCGGTGGTGGGGTTGAAGGGTGCGGGGTGTGCAATTTTCGCCATCGTGGTGATTCATCTGGCTTCCGTCGGACATGTGGTTCGGTTCAGGGTCTGGATCCCACCTTCGTCGCCAGTGTTGTGTCCGCGAAATGATGCCAGGAGTCGGTGACTTCAAATCATGCTCTTTTATTTAAAATTGGAACCGAACTGGCACAAAGGAAAAAGCTTGCGGCTTTTATTCCTTTAGCCGCGGCGGCCGCAGCCAATGGCACCACTTTGAATCTCCCGCGATTCGAATGGACCAATCGTGGGAGATTCTTAGCGAGCCAATCGGCGCAGCTCGCCTGACCAATCAGAGTGCCCCGCGCTTTGGCCAATCAAAGCGTGGGGATCTCAAGAATGCTAATTAGGGACAGAACACTCTCCTTGATTAGTTTCCATCCATTGCTTCTTGCCTTGCCTTCAGGTGCTTTGGAGAATAGTTTGACTCCCTTTTCTTTTTGGCAACTCTTTAGAGCCAGGGCCTTCAAACTTGGCAAGTTTAAGACCTGTGGACTTCAACTCCCAGAATTCCTCAGCTAACATGACTGGAGGAGGAATTCTGGGAGTTAAAGTCCACAAGTCTTAAACCTGTCAAGTTTGAAGACCCCTACTTTAGATATTGGAACACCGCTATCATGTCACCCCAGACCTTTTTTTTCAAGAAGGAAGTTCAAATGAGTCCTGTAGCATTTCACAAATCTCACAATAAAGGCAAACTTCTGAATTGTAACTCCAAGGATTGTGAAGTGATTCAGCTCTGGATAATCAAGGATAATGACCGAAGATTTTACAGTGTGGATGGGGGGGAGGAGAATCTGACATCCACTGCAGAATTGTTTTGATTTTAAAAGGTGTTTTTTTCTCTCTCACACACACTGAGGTCATTAGCCAGCCAGTTTTAAATATCCCTTTCATGCAGCTGGGTTCATTGTAATGTGATTTCCCCCCTCCCCCCTTTCTTTCGTAAGGTATCTCTGGGCCATTTGACTATTTCAGACAAAGAAGGAAAAGGCCCCTGCCGAGCTTGGAAATCATCTTGCTACTTGGAGATCAGCTTGGAACAGGTTATTTATTGCTGTTCTTGGCATGGGGGTCTCTCCCAAGCCTGAAGCCTGTTTGGCTTTCTGTTTGCAGCTCTCCAGCACAGCTGATGATTCTTCCTTTGGAGCATGGGGTGCCTGACAGGCCCTGCAAGGAAAGGGCCTGCTTTGCTCCACTTTCCTGCCTAAGCTGATTTCCAGTTACATCAACAAAAGGGGCTGAGTTAACAAACAGATGCTTAATGGTGTGCCTTAAGGAAGAATGCATTGAATCGTGAGGCTTTCGCTTTAGCAAACTCTTCGGAAGGACCTTTTGGATAGAATCGTTCCATAAGCACAGCATAAATCTATAGTTATAAAACCTTTAACCTTCCCTGCTCTTCCCCCCATATGAAATCTGTTCAGCATTATTGCCCCTTTTTGTGGGGTATTATTTTGTTCGCTGAAACTTTCAACCTAGATATAATAGCCTGTCACTACACTTGTAGGGATAAGACGCAGCAGTCAAATGATTAGCTGCCATTTCGTGGCTCTCTAGATGGGTGTTTCTCAACTTCAGCAAATTTAAGGTAGATGGACTTCAATTCCCACAGTGCTCCAACCAACTAAACTGGCTGGGACATTCTGGGAGTTGAAATCCACATTCCTTAAAATTGCCAAGGTTGAGAAATATAACTCTAGACATAGATGGCCTATGTTAGCTGTGACCACAAGGTTTGTTCTTTCCTGCTACAGGATCAATATTCTGATAAAGCTAATCCACTGGTTTTACAGACTTTCCATTGTAATAAACAATTAGAATCACGATCCAAAGTAATTTTTCTTCTCCAATACATTTGTAATGGTAATAGGGACTTTTTAAACAAAGTACTGTAACTATCACTTGCTGCAACAACAAGACAGCAAAACCTAGTTGGAAGAAATAGCCATCTGGTTCAGTTCCAAGTCAGGAGAAAGGCATTGGAGACAAAATAGAGGCTGGAGACTGATGGAAAGATGGTTTAATGATGAAGCAGAACCACACAGGTTCTGGTGCAACTGACTAGAACTGACGGAGTTGAGAATGGATGGCTTTTATACCCTCTTTGGACTCTGTATTTGAGCTTCCTGTTCCTGTGCGAGAACATGCATTCTATTGAATGTTGTAGGGGTTATGTAGCTGGCTCTATAGGTTGTCTGAGCTAAGTTTGGTTGAAGTTTGGAAGGTGATACAATGTCCTTAAGCAATTGTGCAATGTAGTGAGCTCTGCTGCTAAATAGTAGTGGGTTAATCCTATTATGTCCTGAAAGATCATGTCTCAATCCTATCATCCTGGAGCTGAAGGACTTTTGTTTTGTAGATAGCATAGCCCAGTCTTTCTTAATGTCTTTTTTAATGGGCACAAAATATCTGCTGGAGGCAGAGAGCTGGGGCTCCGAGTTTCTGTCTCCCTTAATATTTTGTTTCTCTTTTAGAGGAAATATTTTATCCTGCCTTTTTAATATTTCTCAAAATATTTCATTCTTCTAAGAGGTGGGGGGCTTCCCACAACCTTTAAATTGCATTTAAAGGCAATTGCAATTTAAATGCAATTTCCAGTAAAATAAATCCCTACACTTATTTAAATGAGAATAGACCATAATGTTTAAAAGTGCTTATTCATTAATAAAGAAATAAATCAAGAGATTGGCAGGATTTTGGAAAGTGGGGAAGAGGGACCATGAGATTCTTCTTTTAATAGATTTTTTATTTTTACTATATAAAGAAAGAACAATAGTTTCAATGTCCATATAAACAGCATGTTGTCTGGTTACAGTTAATTTGAGCTATAGTCATCATCATCATTATCATAATGTTCATTCATAGTGATCTTATAATAACAATATTTTATCCACATATTAATACTTAATTGTTATTACTAAATCATATTGATAATAATATCATAATGAACCCTCAGGAATCATGAGATTTTTGTTTCTTGAGGATAGATATATGTTTCTATTTTATGTGTGGTTCTAGGCACAGGTAAGGTTTGGGTTATCAGGTTTGCCATTAATATTGAGTGAGTAAGGGCCATAATAGATAATGATATATATGAGACAGTTAGCATTTCCTGGAGTTTTCCCCTTCAAGATTTGGCAACTTCTTTTGGATTTTAGCCATATACTGAATTTAGCTCTAGAATAGTGCTTATGCTAGCATTTTCATGTGTTTTGTTATCACAGAATAGTGTTTGACAAATGTAATACCTGATTACAGGTAGTCCTTGGTTAGTGGCCACAGCTGGGACCATAAATTCCATCACTAAGCAAAGCAATTGCTAAGTGGAAAAGTGTGTGTTTGCAACTATGCTTTCCTTTGCCCATGAGATAGCCATGATGCTAGGAAAAAATGAAAGAAAATGAGGCAGAAGATGATCAGCAGCAAATGTCCTGTCATCTGTCACTCCACTTACTCTCATGCCTTTAAATTCTCAGAATGAATACAATGGTGCAGGAAACCATATTTCGTGGGATACAGGATACTAAATCTCTAGTACATATACAAAAAATACAAAAGTAGTTTTCAAATTCTGTCAGCTGGTGCTCCATTCAAAATCCAAGAAAGAAATACTTAGACTCTTGTAATTAGAGAAAAGTTATCTTTTACTGGAAGTTAAGTGGTAGCGACAAGAGAATTCTGAATCTGAGGAAATAGGCACGTACATCACTCTCCCCCCCCCCAACAGTTCAAACGGTTCTTCTAATTAAAAGTTGTGAACTTCATCATGTGGACATCTTCAGGTGATGATGATTAGTTGACCTTGGCTTGTTCAGATGAAGGTTTGCAGTTGTGCAGAGAAGAAAAAGCTAAGCAGGAAATAGAAACCCTCTTCAATTTATACAATATTAGTTAGTAACATTTCCAGCTCACTTCCCATACATTTCACCCTTCCACCCCCCGGTTACTCATGGCAGCCAGAAAGAAGAAAAGCAAAGGAGGAAGATCTTGAAGGCTGACAAATTCTGTCTTTGGGGGATGGGGGAAAATTTCTATATTATTTTAATTGAATTGTTCCGTATAGTATGTGGTACCTAAATACTATGGCTTAGGTAACCAATATTGGTGCATTAAATGTACATGAAATTCAAATTCCCCAATAATTTAAATTAATGTTTTACTTTCATTTTTATGACATATTTCTCTAATAAAAAAAACTTTCTGGGTTAATTCTTTAAGGTTATTTTAGCATCATTAATGCTTCTTTAATTAGTTTTTCTGATTTTTAAAGAAGCTATTGCCAGAATTTCTCTTTTGTATGAGAGATGAATCTCAAAATAAGGCTTTTTCCAATTGGTATTCTACAAAGTAGTTGAGAATTGTAACTTTCAGGGTTTTCAGTCTGTTCCTTAGAAATTGCAGTATCAAGATCCCTAAAGCATTGGGACAATCTGGAATAAGTATTTCTTCCTTCCCTACTTAGATCAACAGTTATTGTCCACTTAGATCAACAGTTATTGGAAAATATCCAGGCAGGTAGGGAGAAAGCAAGGAATTAGCCTTGAATCACTATGCAGCCACAAGAGTTCCAGGACTGACCCACCCCTTTAAGATCCATGCAACTCTGTCTATCTGTTCTCAAGGGAAGGCAAGCAGACTGGGAGATTCCTGTATTATAGGCAGAACACAATAAAGTAGATAGCTTGAACTCTACATTTGTGGATCTGGTCTCTTGTGCCTGATAACTGTACAGCACAGCCTTATTCCATGGCTATCATTCAAGGAAGGTGAATATGTAAGACATAGATAAGCTGTTGTTCATTTTGCTCTGAGATTTCCAAAGTGGGAATTGTAAACACCTCCCATTTCCTCCTCTTTTTATTAAAAAAAGTACTCCTAAATATCATCTTTTCCAGCAAAGCAAAGGATTAATTTAGCTCCCAGTACAATTTTTATTCACAAAAATTGCAATACAATTCCCCAGTACAATTTTGAATCACAAAAATTGAGCTAAATTGCATTAGCATTCTATGCTTGTAAATGTGCTTCTCTTGCCTCCCTCACCACCTAAAGAAAAAAGTTAAAGTTATTGGAGGATATAGAAGCGGTGTGCCAGACAGTATGGTTGTTTCCTGGGCAACTGGTCTTTTATGGCTGCACCCATTACACATTGTGGCCATCATTTAATATCTGGGGATAAGTTTCTTTATTGCAGCTATTTTCTTTGAAAGCCCATGCTGTGCTTTTAAAATGCAAAATGTGACAATTGCTCCCAAACAGTCTTGGATCCCCGTGTTCACTACTGTGAATAGTTTGATTCTTCATAATTTCAACCCCAGCTCTTGCCTTCTTGATGAGGTATCGATCGACTGGTTTTTAATTAATGTTCCACCTTTAGATTTATAACAACATGCAAGGTTGCTTTTTTTTATATATTAGAAATACTAAGTAAAAAATCAAAAGAGTGTTAAGAACTGAACATGGAACTGTACCTCAAATGGTTTGCTTTGCCACAGAATTTTGGCCTTCTTAAGCACCATTTCCATCATAATATATCAGTTCAGAAATAGGGGACAGTAAAATTAGTCAGTTGGGGTTTTTTTTTTGTTTTGGAAGGTAACTGTACTTTTATTATTACAATTTCTTTCATATTCTTTTACTCCTGATCTAATCCAATGGATGTTGCAGTTGGGGTATGCCCTATATACATATGTTAGCATCCCCTAGATACAGCACATCTGGAAAACCTTCAAAATGTATGCAAGGAACTTGCTGGGAGGAAAATAAAGAAGGTAGTTTATGATTTCCACATTAGGGTTGCTCACTTCTTTGAGAAAAAAAAGTGTGCACATCTGTATCTTTCAAAAGTAACATGAGAAGCACCCCTGAGAGGGCTGAAATGCAATGCTTAGCCTGGGAAATTGGACCAAAATCTAGGTCCATTGTTCTTATTACTGGATCATGTAAGACTTTCCTTGGCTCTTTGTCAGATGGATGTCAGCAGTAGGACAGAACCTAGCGGAACAGAAATGCTAGTAAGATGTTGAAAGATGGTATACTATACCAAGTTCCAATGTGATGGAAGAAACTGAGTATCACCAGATAGGATTAGGTGGAAGGAAATCTCTTGTGATTTGCTTTGAAGGGAAGTGTTTTTAAGTGGTCTACAGCCTTTGTCATGTCCCAACAAATGATATTAATAAGCCGTAATGTTCATTTTAATATTTTTTTAAAAGTAAAGCTGTTTTAATCATTTTTCTATTCTAATCTGTGCTCATAGATTGGAGATTCTTGCATATTAAGGAGAGAGAAGCATGAAATACACACACACACACACACACACATATACACACATACATGATTAAGCAGTCTTTTGTGGTATAATGATTCATATCCTCTTCTAATCACCATCGATTATATGTGAAAAACTTGGAAAGCTCATCCCAAAGGCTTTCAGAGCAATGTATAAGTTGTTTCCAAAACTGCCATATGGACTATGACTCATACGTTTGCTCAGCACATAAGATATCTATTATATGGTCATTTTTTTACAAAAAAGTGGATCTTTTTGTTGCTGTTATTGTTGTTTTAAACCATTGGTCATTTGTTTCCTAATAATTTTTAGAGCTATGAGAAGATCATAAAACACAAGCAAATCCAGTAATATTTTTGGCATCAGGAAACTCATCTATATCTAATGTTATGCCCACTTTCAGAGATATGCAAAACCAAGTAACAGAAAAAAGAGATGTGCAAGCCAGGGAAGAGTGGTTTGTAATAAAAGAATAATTGTCTGGTTTTACCCCTGAACTGATATTTATATACTTATAGTCAATTGAAGTTCTTACCCCTGGGTAGTATGGCTCTGTGACTTATGTCAGTTTTCCCCAATCTAGTGCCTTCCTGATGTGTCATTTAAGTTAAGAATTAAGTTAAGTTAAGTTTAAGTTAAGAATGTTTTATTTGCCTTGTTAAAACCTGTAAGTAACTTTTAGAAAGGAGGTTTTATGCTTCTATGTCTTATGTTTTGTTTGTCTTTAAAAAATTAATAAAATTTGTTTTTTTTAAAAAAAGAATTTTAACAGTTGAAATTCAACATATCTCGAAGGTATTATTATTGGACAAAGCTAGATGACATAATTTTGAATCTAATGTTCAGAATTCCTGTTTATGAAAAAAACCTGACAACTGTAGTCCTAGCCAAAGTTAAAAGAGCTAAAGGATTAGCAAACAACAACAGCAACTAAGTAAACTAGAACAACCTTTGATATACTCTGAAACAAATGTGTTGAGGAAGCATCTCCCAACACTATTGTTACTTCTGGGAGTTGCATTCCCAACAGATACATTTTTTAAAAAATTATTTGTTAGATTTATATTCTGCTTTTCCACCAGGAACTCAAGCCAGCATACATAACACTAGGCCTGTCAAACTCATGGCTCACAGAGAAAGGAAGGGAAAAGTCATGATATGTCATGTGACGACGCTGAGACAATGCAAATTTGACATCCCCGCATAACACTTTCTCTTCCTATTTGTCATTACAACACAACTTGATGAACTCATCATCAAGTGGACACCATCTCCATACATCAGAGAGGGCTGTTGTTGGATCTTGCTCCTGGGTCTTCGTCTGAATACACAGTCAATAGTGTCCACAGAGTAAAGTATTACAATAAAATGGTGACCACAGCAACATGATCTAAACCCTATGCTTTTTGTATGCATGTTAAGGTCTTTGATTGTGATGGTGCAATTGCCATCTTACCTACTTTGACACCCCACCTTATGCCTTTGTACAGAACCTTAACTTGGGCACACTGGAGAATAATTCCCAGCATATTAGCACAACAAAGACATGCATAGAAGTTGGGAATTATAACCCAATGTATTTGGAATGTCCTTGGTTAGGGAAGACTGTCATGATATGATTTAGCTGTCTTTGGCATCATGTCCACATTTAGCTTATCATGATTTTTTGCAGCAATTCCTAAGAAATTTTTACAATGTCTTATCTGTGTATTTCCCAGTTTTTTTCTGAGGAACAGAAAGCTGAACTAATAGATGTTTTTCATTTAATCATCTTCAGCTTAAAAGCATAAATAAATGTTTAAAACATTCTTCGTTCCCACTAAACTGGCCAGATCTCTCTCCTCACATAAAAAAATGCACGACATATGGGGCTAACCTGTATTAGACAAGCCCATTTTGTTTACCAACTTGTTGAGGTTTATGGCCTATTTAATATCTAGACATCAGGATAAATTTGAATTATCAGGATGGGGGCCCTGCTTTTAAAGAATATCTTGTTAGCCACATTTGACTTCTCTCCAGAAGACAGAATTAAATTACAATTCACAAAGACTGCCTCTTCAGCATTCTCTGTGAAGAATATCTGGCGACACCGATACACTTCATGTATTATTTTTTTGCCCTAAATAAGCACCTTTCTATATGGATGGCTAGGATATTTCCCACTTGTTTTCTTAAGCATTTGACATAATTTGTTTCTTGGCCAAGCTTAGTTCTTTGAAATATTTCTGCTCTGGTTGCTGATCCTATCTTATGAAAATATTTAGACACAATTCAAACGTTGTCAGCATATGATTTTAATTGCAGATGTATTTTGATTCTAGATGGTGCCTTTATGAAGCAGACCTTCACAACAGGGGTTGTGAAGAGGCCACAATTCACTAGATGCCCCAATATTATTTATTTATTCATCCATTCATCTAGATTTCGAGTTTTTCTGTTCTTAAGTCTCCAGGTGGTTAGCAAAACAGTAAAGCATGGCAAACATTAATATATTCCCTTCAAATGACTGCAGATATCAGCAAGTACACACAGGTGAGCAGGATAGGCCTTAAAAACAGTTCTTAGTAAGAACCGTTAAATATGTGCTGTCCAGGAAAGCATTTCTTGCCTGGTTTATAGATTCCCTCATTATGTATGTTCAAAGTCACTTTTTCCAAGTCTTCAAAGGACAGAGAAATCCACTGTGGATTTATTTTGCATAATGAAGTGCCGTGAACTATCAAATCGGACTCCACTGTCATGTAGATAACAGAAATGAATGAACTCTGCTGCCATCCATTGTTCTTGAATACAATAGTTAATAGACATTAAATATATCTGGGAATGTTACATAATGGGCTGTCCAAAGATTCAGATTTTAAGGGAAAAAATATTTTAGAGTGCATTCGGATGTGCACATATCACTTGTGTTACCCAATCCCTGAAAAATAAGCCTTTGCTTTAACGCAAGGTTCCGCCAAAAGTGGTTGATATTGCTCCCGAATGATGATAACAGCGTTGTTGTTTTTGTGATTCATAGTACTATTGCTTAAAGTAGAATGGGGGTTGGCGAATAGTTTGAAGTTTCATGATGAGCTGAAGACCTCTGTTTTATTAGGTTTTTTTGAGAAGAACTACTTGCATACCTATAAACATTCCAAATCTTTGTCCTTTGATGCTGACCTTCTGCTCAATTGAACAACGATTAGTCTAGCTTTCATAGAGTTTTATAAAACATTTGCAATAGATACTTTATAGTATATCTCTGGGCTTTGATGTTCTATTCTGGACTTTTGTCTGTAAGACCACTTTTGCAAAATTGTCAACACATGAGTACAAGTAATCCTCGACTTATAACAGTTCACTTAGGGACTGTTCAAAGTTATCATTTTCCACACCTATGACCCAGGGGTGGGATTCAAATTTTTAACAACTGGTTCTGTCAGCGTCTCTTAGGTGGTGGGCGTGGCTTGTGGTCATGTGACTGGGTGGACATGGCTTGGTGGTCATGTGACTGGGTGGACATGGCTTGGTGGTCATGTTATTGGCTGGGCGTGGCCAACTCAATATCACTCACATCGAGGCACGCATCTCCTCGCCTGGCCTCTTATGACTGTGGGGATACTGCAGCAGTCATAAGTGTGAAAAATGGTCATAAGTCACTTTTTTCAGTGTCATTGTAACTTTGAATGATCACTCCACACAAGCAAAGTACCAGCAAAGGAGGGGAAAAAACTCCAGAGACGTTCCAGAGACAGGAAGTCTAGTCCTGCCAAGAATGTAATAAGAGTTAATGGAGAGGCAGTTTCTGTAAGCAACACCAGAATGTTTCCTTCCTGCCTTCCTTACAGGATTCGGCCAGTAATTTCTTCTAACAACCGGTTCTCCAAACTGCTTAGAATGTTAACAACCAGTTCTAGCGAACTGGTGCAAATTGGTAGAATCCCACCCCTGCTGTGACCATTGCAACATCCTCACGGTCCTGTGATTTACATTCAGATACTTGACAACTGTTTATGACAGTTGCAATGTCCCGGGGTCATGTGATCACCTTTTGCAACCGTTTAACAAGCAAAATCAATGGGAAGCCAGATTCACTTAACAACCGTGTTACTAGTTTAACTACTGCAGTGATTCGCTTTACAAATGTGACAAGAAAAGTCGTAAAATGGGATAAAATTCATTTAACAAATTTCTCACTTAGCAACATAAATCCTGGGCTCAGTTGTGGTTGTAAGTTGAGGACTACCTGTAAAAACTAATTGATTCCTACCTTTCTCATCAGTCTCTTGAGTAGTCTAATCAGTATCTTCCTCAAGAACTGAATTTGGAGGGACCAGAAGCCTTTCTGATCTGAGAATGGACCTACCAGGTCCTGAATTCAATACTTTTCCCTTCTTTTCTCTTTTTTAAACAAGTAAACAACTAAACATCTTTCATCTTCATATAGCCTTTGATCTGTGAGCAAAGGTCTTATTGATGTTGTTCTCAATTCTTCTACTTCAGGTGCGTAAATAATGATTTTGCTTACCCCAATTCATCTCACTTTGACCTTTGCTCCAAATTGGATTATATGAATTATTAGTCTGTTTAAATTTTATTCTGTTCAGGATTATAATAGAACAACATAACATATGACTGTAGATTTAAATTGATCAATGGATACCTAATCTTTGGAATGCTGAGTTAGGCTAGGTTCTCATAAATTAGCTTAAAGAATTCCTTTGTGAATTCTGATATAAGGGAGCTGATATGACCATTGTCAGATCTTCTAGGTTTTGTAGCTGGTCATAAATTGTGATATTTGTCTTGCCTCAAATTACATACATATATACATACATATGCATATATAGCACATGACTTAGGAGAGAACACAATCAGAAATGTGCTCAAATTTCAAATACTACTTGCAATGTTTGCAAATTTAAATTTCAAAACAATTATTTTGTTTTAAAAAATAACACATATATATGAAGTGGAATAGAGATGATTTATGAACATATGTCAAGCTAAATCAAATAGTCATTTTTGGTATGGTGGGCAAGAAACCAGACAAATGTGAGGTCAAATCCTCCCATAGGCATAAAAGCCAGGTGGGTGATTTGGAGTCAGTCATTTTCTCTCTGAATAACCCACCTCACAGAATTGTGAGGAAAATTAGAGGCAGCAGCATTAGTTATATATAGTGCCTTAGCTGACCAAAAATAAAAGCAGGAGAAAAATCTAATAAATAAATAAAATGAATAATCCTTAATATGATAATCCTGATATGTAGAAAGTTATTTTTGTCAGTTCTTGCTGATTGAAATTCTGTGATTCCACATTGCCATAATATGCATTTCTGGAAATAAAACATTCTCTGGAAAAATACCAATTTTTCCTTTAATTTCTTTAAATAATTAAAGTTAGATGGAACTGATTGCAAATAATTTAAGCTCCTTTTAATAATTTAATTATTCTCTTTTCATTTAACCTTCCTGTTTAATTTATTCATAAATTAAAGTTGTGATTGTCTACTATTTGCCCCAAGATAGTTTGTTAACTCATAGCAAAATATAAATTGGGAAGAGCCTGGGACGAACCAAATTTCAACCAGTAAGTATGCACAATTATTACAGCTAATATTGCCATGTTTGAGTGACAAGGATAAGATACTACAAGCCAGTGAAATCAGTGCATGGATGTCTGACATGATGGGCAAGATAATTGGGTTATGATGTTGCAATGCATCCTTCCCTAATACACTTGTATGAGGCAATTTAATGTGAGTCTGAAAAGGCAGAACTTGTATCATAATGACACAAAAACACATTTTGGCATCATCATGGCTGGCTATTAACATCTCTGAAATGCAGGGCATCTTTTGAAGTTTTTCATGAGTGTTAATGGAATTTGTTTAACAGAGGCATGCTATTTTTTTTTTTAATATACTCATGATGAAAATGTCATATCTTGTGAGTGAGGAAAATGTGCCCGTTTTTTGAGCATGGGGGAAAAAGTTATAAAAACGGCTTTTTATAAACCTTTACCTTATTGTAGCCTAAAACAAAACAGCTCATGTCAATGGTGGAGTAATTTAATTAGAGGAAGGAAAGATTATTTCACTACCTTTCAATAATGAACTATGATTTATTAATGAACATTTTACAGAAGATTTAATGAAAAGGTCAATATAAGGAGAAAGAATGAAAACCTTCAGGCTTGTCCAGCCCCTTCCCCCATTTTTTTGAGTCCACACTGTTTCATTTTGACCAGCTTTGAATCAGTTACAACATCATAAAATCTCAATCCCAACATTCTCAATTAAGACCTTGAAAAAAAAAATCTAGATTACCTTTCCCTCCAGGCATACTTTTATACAAACATGCATTTTACCAGCTTATTTCTCCATTGGTTAAAACTATTAATGATTAAATGACAAAATAAAACAGTTGTATAAACCTGGATTGCGAGCTATCTGGTGAAAGCATCTAACTTGAACTTGACTGATCTAGAAAGGTAAGCAGATAAGTTAGTCTCTGGATAAGGACTATCAAGACAGTTTACAATTGTAGGAAAGACTATTAAAAATGTCTTGGAAACAGACAAACCACTCTTCCTGGCTATATCATGCTAAGATCATGCTCCTTGTAAAGGAGATGGGCAGCATAAAAATTTAACCTAGGACATAGGTACTATAATGATATCTGCAGCATGGTTGCCAGTTTTCCTACCTTCTCCTTCACATGCATGCAATAGAAAAGTCAAGAAGCATATTTCACCAAAAAAAAGAATATAAGCAAGGTTTCAAAATGCAGAGATAGACTAAATTCAAGGGACATCAATTATAGAGATTTATGTTTCATCAGACAACTAGTATTTGCAATACAGACACCACATCAGTTTGACTGAGTAATGACAAGGTAGAGAATGATCAGGAAAAGAGAGGGATTGAGAGGAGGAGCAGATATAAAACTACTAGGTGAAACAGCAATTAATGAAGTGAAGGATGTTTTATATACAGGTGAAACTCAACAAATTGGAATATTGTGCAAAAGTTCATTTCAGTAATGCAACTTAAAAGGTGAAACTAATATATGAGATAGACTTATGACATGCAAAGCAAGATAGTTCAAGCCGTGATTTGTCATAATTGTGATGATTATGGCTTACAGCTCATGAAAACCCCAAATCTACAATCTGAGAAAATTAGAATATTACATGCAATCAATAAAACAAGGATTGTACATAGAACAATTTCGGACCTCTGAAAAGTATAAGCATGCATATGTACTCAGTACTTGGTTTGGGCCCCTTTTGCAGCAATTACTGCCTCAATGCGGCGTGGCATGGAAGCTGTCAGCCTGTGGCACTGCTGAGGCGTTATGGAAGACCAGGATGCTTCAATAGCAGCCTTCAACTCTTCTGCATTGTTCGGTCTCATGTCTCTCATCTTTCTTTTGGCAATGCCTGATAGATTCTCTATGGAGTTCAGGTCAGTTGAGTTTGCTGGCCAATCAAGCACAGTAATCCCATGGTCATTAAACCAGGTTTTGGTGCTTTTGGCAGTGTGGACAAGTGTCAAGTCCTTCTGGAAAATAAAGTCAGCATCCCCATAGAGCTCGTCTGTGGAAGGAAGCATGAAGTGCTCCAAAATCTCCTGGTAGACAGCTGCATTGACCCTGGAATTAATGAAGCACAATGGACCAACACCAGCAGATGACATGGCTCCCCAAATCAAAACAGACTGTGGAAACGTCATACTAGACTTCAAGCATCTTGCAGTGTGTGCCTCTCCATTCTTTTTCCATATTCTGGGTCCTTGGTTTCCAAATGAGATGAAAAAGTTGCTCTCATCAGAAAAGAGGACTTTGGACTACTGAGCAACAGACCAGTTCTGTTTTTCTTTAGCCTAGGTAAGATGCTTCTGACATTGTTTCTTGTTCAGGAGCGGTTTGACAAGAGGAATACAACAAGAAGGACATGAGATTGACTTTAAAAATACCAGAACTATCACCAAAACCGAACACTTCAACAACAGACTAATCAGAGAAGCCATAGAGATAGAAAAACTCCCACACAGCATGAATAAACAAGATGACACTTCCCGCCTACCAGCCATTTGGAAACCCGCCCTAATGAACAGATGAGTACCTAACATGAAGAATGACACCAGACCCACACCCACAAGGGCCACACAAGATGCTACCACCACACTTCCACATAGAAAGCAGACTCACACCCACACAGAAGATGAGACACGACCACGGACCAGAAGCCGCAGTGCAGCTGCATCACTACCCACTTCAAACCCCTCCGAGCCATACATGAAGTTAACTGACACCCACTAGGAAGATGCGGCACGACCACGAACATGAAGCCAAACAGCAGGATCACAGCTCACCAGCTCAAATCCCCCAGCAACTAAGACTCACCTGAGCACAATCAAGCCCCCACCTGAACAGAATACACCTCCAGCCAATCAGAACACGGCCAACCCCCAACCAATCAATACACAGCCAAACCCCCAACCAATACGAACACACCCCCACCCAATCAGAACACAGCCAAGCCCCCACCCAATCAAGTCACACACCCACAAGCAGTTAAATGGAAGAAGCAGCTGCAAGCTCACATGACTCTGAGAAGCACAGAGCCGAAGACACAAGCCTGAAGATGATGAATGAGACTTCATCGAAACGTTGCCTAGATACTTCCAATCTTACACAGGAGAAAACCCGAATAACCAAAGATCGATCGATCTATCTATCTATCTATCTATCTATCTAATTTGTTTTCTGAAGATGATGAATGAGACTTCATCGAAACGTCGCCTAGATACTTCCAATTTTACATAGGAGAAAACCCAAATATACCAAAGATATATATGTTTTTTTAAGTTTTCACGGGTACTTACGTGTATGGCATTCAGCTTTGTTTGGGTATTTTCCCATGTCATTGCAGTTGTTCTTTTAAAGTTGTAGCAGCGTTTCAGCAGAATCTCATCTGCCATCATCAGGCTTTTGTATGGTGTTCATTGTAAACACTGTTCATATAGATGAACACTATACAAAAGCCTGATGATGGCAGATGAGATTCTGCTGAAACGTTGCTACAACTTTAAAAGAATAACTACAATGACGTGGGAAAATACCCGAACAAAGCTGAATTTTATATATATATATATATATATCTATCTTTGGTTATTCGGGTTTTGTCCCGCGTAAGATTGGAAGTATCTAGGCAACGTTTCGATGAAGTCTCATTCATCATCTTCAGGCTTGGTCTTCAGCTCTGTACATCCAATACATACTTCACCTACAACGGACAAAAATACAAACAAATTGAAGGAGCACACATGGGATCACCCCTCTCACCTGTCATCGCTAACCTGTGCATGGAACACTTTGAAACACAAGCTCTAGAAAAATATGATCACAAACCCAAACTCTGACTCAGATATGTAGATGATACCTTCATAATCTGGCCACATGGGAAAGAAAAAACTGAACAAATTCCTCACACACCTCAACAGCCTACACGCCAAAATACAATTCACCACGGAAACAGAAGCTAACAACCAACTTCCCTTCCTAGATGTCTTGGTATACAAAAAATCCAATGGCTCCCTAGGACACACCATCTACCAGAAGAAAACACATACAAACCGCTATCTACACGCACTCTCACACCACCACCCAGCACAGATCAATTCCGTAGCCGAGACACTCATCTCCAGAACAAAATACTTAGCCAACGAACAACTCCTAGAGACCGAACTACACACTCTCACCGGCGTGCTGACAGCCAATGGATTCCAAAGAAAGAAGATCACCCACCTAATCCAAAAAGAAACCCCAACCAAAATCCAAGACAGAGAACAAGAGAATGGCAAAGCACTCCTCCCATATATAAAAAGCACTACAGACAAAATCAGCAAGATCCTCCAAAAACACAACATTAAGACAGCATTCTGCACAAACAGAAAGATATCCACCATCCTAAGAAACCCTAAGGACAAAATCGAGTTAGAAAATCAAGGAGTATACGAAATCCCTTGCACTGCCTGCCCCACCACATACATTGGACAAACTAACAGAAGAATAAGTGCAGGCATTGAAGAACATAAGAACTCAATCAAAAAGGAAGAACCGACCTCTTCCCTGGTCCAACACCTCAAAGCCACAGGACATGAGATTGACTTTAAAAATACCAGAACTATCGCCAAAACCGAAAACTTCAGCAGCAGAATAATCAGAGAAGCCATAGAGATAGAAAAACTCCCACACAGCATGAATAAACAAGATGATACCTCCCGCCTATCAGCCATTTCGAAACCCACCCTCATGAACAGACGAGTACCTAACATGAAGAATGACACCAGACCCACACCCCTGAGAGCCACACAAGATGCCACCACCACACTTCCACGTAGAAAGCAGACTCACACCCACACAGAAGATGAGACACGACCACAGACCAGAAGCTGCACTGCAGCTGCATCGCTACCCACTTCAAACCCCTGTGAGCCAAACATGAAGCGAACTGACCCCCACCATGAAGATGCAGTATGACCACAAACTCGAAGCCAAACAGCAAAATCACAGCTCACCAGCTCAAATCCCCCAGCAACTAAGACTAAGCTGAGCACAACCAAACCCCACCTGAACAGAACATGCCTCCAGCCAATCGAAACACAGCCAACCCCCCAACCAATCAGAACACACTCCCATCCAATCAGAACACAGCCAATCCCCCACCCAATCAAGTCACACCCCCACTAGCAGTTAAAAGGAAGAAGCAGCTGCAAGCTCACATCACTCTGAGAAGCACAGAGCTGAAGACCAAGCCTGAAGATGATGAATGAGACTTCAACGAAACGTTGCCTTGATACTTCCAATCTTACGCGGGAGAAAACCCGAATAATCAAAGATCCACACACACACACACACACATGTGTGTGTGTGTTTGTGTGTGTTTGTGTGTGTCTGGCATTCAGCTTTGTTTGGGTATTTTCCAACGTCATAGTAGTGGTGCTTTTAAAGTTGTAGCAATGTTTCAGCAGAATCTCATCTGCCATCATCAGGCTTCTCAATAGTGTTCGTCTGTGAGTTAGACCTTTACAGTGGTTTCAGATTTAAATTTGGGGCAGCCTATTGCTGTGCCAGAATGGTTTTTTCTTCATCCTGATTGGTTGAGAGTCAAAGGCCTCCAATAATGTAGCACAATGTTGCCAGCCAATCAAGATACAAAAAGAGCCAAAAAAACAGACAGAAGATATTAGAAGCAGAACACAGCAAACTCCAAGACCAATGAACACAGACCAAAACTCTTAACCAATCTGGATGAAGAAAAAACCATTCTGGCACAGCAATAGGCTGCCCCAAATTTAAATATGAAACCACTGTAAAGGTCTAACTCACAGACGAACACTATACAGAAGCCTGATGATGGCAGATGAGATTCTGCTGAAACGTTGCTACAACTTTAAAAGCACCACTACTATGACGTGGGAAAATACCCGAACAAAGCTGAATGCCAGATATGTAAGTACCCGCGAAAACTTAAGTTTTCGCGGGTACTTACATGTATGGCATCTATACAGAAGCCTGATAATGGCAGATGAGATTCTGCTGAAACATTGCTCCAACTTTAAAAGCACAACTACTATGACGTGGGAAAATACCCGAACTAAGCTGAATGCCACACACACACACACACACACACACACACACACATATATTCTTAAGTTTTTGCGGGTACTTACATGTATTGCATTCAGCTTTGTTCGGGTATTTTCCCACATCATTGTAGTGGTGCTTTTGGGGTTGTGGCAACATTTCGGCAGACTCTCAGATGAACAGTCTGACTCACAGATGAACACTATAAAGAAGCCTGATGATGGCAGATGAGATTCTGCTGAAACGTTGCTACAACTTTAAAAGCACCACTACTATGACGTGGGAAAATACCCAAACAAAGCTGAATGCCATATATGTATGTATGTATATATATATCGGGCATTCAGCTTTGTTCGGGTATTTTCCCACGTCATAGTAGTGGTGCTTTTAAAGTTGTAGCAACGTTTCAGCAGAATCTCATCTGCCATCATCAGGCTTCTGTATAGTGTTTGTCTGTTAGTCAGACTTTTACAGTGGTTTCAGATTTAAATTTGGGGCAGCCTATTGCTGTGTCAGAATGGTTTTTTCTTCCTCCTGATTGGTTGAGAGTCTTGGTCTATGTTTATTCGTCTTGGAGTTTGCTGTGTTCTGCTTCTAATATCTTCTGTCTGTTTTTTTTTGGGGGGGGGCTCTTTTTGTATCTTGATTGGCTGGAAACATTTGTTACTTTATTGGAGGCCTTTAGTGCAGCTTGGCTTCGGGTAAATGGACGGCTATCATTAGTTAGGAAGCTGGGTTTCATCTGGGTGTCTGGTTGGGGTGTCTTTGAGCTGGAGGTATCAGGGGGGATCTGTTTGTGCCCAGGTGTTTGTCTGGCTTGTGGTGTGGAGATTTTTTTGTTTGTGAGTGCAGGCTTCCAAATGATTGACAGCCTGGTGGAATCATCTCTTCTGTTCATGTTTTCTGGTCTTTTTTCAAACAGCGCATACCCCAAAATCAAGTTCACATGGAAACAGAAACAAACAAACAACTACCATTCCTAGATGTACTAATCTACAAAAAAACAGATGGCACACTAGGACACACCATATACCAGAAGAAAACACACACCAACCGCTACCTCAACGCCCAATCCCACCACCACCAGCACAGATAAATTCCGTGGCTAAAACACTAATTACTAGAACCAAACCCCTGGCAGATAAGACACACATTAAGATTGAACTATGCACCCTGACTAAAATATTGACAGCCAACGGCTTCCACAAAAGCAAAATCACCAACTTGATCCACAAAAACACACTGAGACATAATAGAGACCCAGAAGATGAGCAGACCCATGGAACAGCTGTCCTGCCCTACATAAGAGGCACTACAGACAAAATTAGTAAGATTCTATACAGACACCACATCAAGACTGCCTTCAAAAAAGACAGAAAAATAGCAGCCATCCTCAGGAACCCCAAAGACAAAATTGATCTGGAAAACCAAGGCATATACGAAGTCCCCTGTGCATCATGCCTGGCCACATACATTGGACAGACCAATAGAAGAATAAGCACCCGTCTGGATGAACACAAAAATGCAGTCAAAAAGCTGGAACACACTTCCTCACTAGTCCAACACATGGAAGCCACAGGTCATAGCATCAACTTCAATGGCACCAAAACCCTAGCCACTATAGAAAATCCCAGCCACAGAATCATCAGAGAAGCCATAGAGATTGAAAAAGACCAGAAAGCATGAACAGAAGAGATGATTCCACCAGGCTGTCAATCATTTGGAACAATTGAACAAAACAAAAAAACAAAACAAAAAAATCTCCACACCACAAGCCAGGCAAACACCTGGGCACAAACAGATCCCATTTACCCGAAGCCAAGCTGCACTAAAGGCCTCCAATAAAGTAACACAATGTTGCCAGCCAATCAAGATACAAAAAGAGCCTCCCTCCCCCCCAAAAAAACGGACAGAAGATATTAGAAGCAGAACACAGCAAACTCCAAGACCAATAAACATAGACCAAGACTCTCAACCAATCAGGAGGAAGAAAAAACCATTCTGGCACAGCAATAGGCTGCCCCAAATTTAAATCTGAAACCAGTGTAAAAGTCTGACTCACAGACAAACACTATACAGAAGCCTGATGATAGCAGATGAGATTCTGCTGAAACGTTGCTACAACTTTAAAAGCACCACTATTATGTCGTGGGAAAATACCCGAACAAAGCTGAATGCCAGACATGTAAGTACCTGCGAAAACTTAAGAAAACGTGTATATATATATATATATATATATATATATATCTATCTATCTATCTATCTATCTATCTATCTATCTATCTATCTATCTATCTATCTATCTATCTATCTATCTATATCTCTTTGGTTATTCGGGTTTTCTCCCGCGTAAGATTGGAAGTATCTAGGCAACGTTTCGATGAAGTCTCATTCATCATCTTCAGGCTTGGTCTTCAGCTCTGTGCTTCTCAGAGTGATGTGAGCTTGCAGCTGCTTTTTCCTTTTAACTGCTCCTGGGGGTGTGACTTGATTGGCTGGGGGCTTGGCTGTGTTCTGATTGGATGGGGGGGTGTTCTCATTGGTTGGGGGTTTGGCTGTGTTCTGATTGGTTGGGGGTTTGGCTGTGTTCTGATTGGCTGGAGGCGTGTTCTGTTCAGGTGGGGGCTTGATTGTGCTCAGGTTAGTCTTAGTTGCTGGAAGGTTTGAGCTGGTGAGCTGTGATCTTGCTGTTTGGCTTCGAGTTCGTGGTCGTGCTGCATCTTCATGGTGGGGGTCAGTTCGCTTCATGTATGGCTCAGAGGGGTTTGAGGTGGGTAGTGATGCAGCTGCAGTGCAGCTTCTGGTCCGTGGTCATGTTTCATCTTCTGTGTGGGTGTGAGTCTGCTTTCTACGTGGAAGTGTGGTGGTGGCATCTTGTGTGGCTATCAGGGGTGTGGGTCTGGTGTCATTCTTCATGTTAGGTACGCGTCTGTTCATGAGGGCGGGTTTCCAAATGGCTGGTAGGCGGGAGGCATCATCTCGTTTATTCATGCTGTGTGGGCGTTTTTCTATCTCTATGGCTTCTCTGATTATTCTGCTGCTGAAGTGTTCGGTTTTGGCGATAGTTCTGGTATTTTTAAAGTCAATCTCATGTCCTGTGGCTTTGAGGTGTTGAACCAGGGAAGAGGTCGGTTCGTCCTTTTTGATTGAGTTCTTGTGTTCTTTAATGCATACACATACACACACATACACATATACATACACACACACACATATATACATGTGTGTGTGTGTGTGTGTGTGTATATGTATATGTATATATATATATATATATATATATATATATATATATATATATATATATATACACATACATACATCAGGTGAATCCCAGATATAGTCCTGGGGTGCTTAGGCAATGCTACTGTTCCATCAGTGATGAAATGTCGACAGAGCAGTTAAAATAAGTCTTTGAAGCCAGCTCTTGAAAAAGCTTTATGTTGTATCCTAAACTTCCCCAGACACGTCCTTGTTGATACTGCAGTTTTATATCACCCTGGATGTACACAAGGAGTTTCCCTCTCAATGATTTCAGTTGCATGGTAAACAATGAACCATTAAGCACTTTTATGTCAAAAATCACCCCACCCACATCATTGTAGAAGAATATATGTGCAACTGAGGATTAGCGTAGAAAGGCAGAGAGATCAAAGGTCCATTGGAAAAAAATGTGATTACAAAACTCTTGGCTATCCATAGAGGGATAATGAGAATTTACCCACCAAGAGAACATTTTGAATAGATAACCAAACACTTCTAGGAGTGCGAGTGCTTATATATCACTAGTCACCTAGCAGCTCCCATACTTTGAGGTTTATAATTGAAACAGCCCTCTCTTTTCCCATTCCAGCAGCTGGAATACCAGCAAGTCAAAGAAAAGGAACAATTAGTGTAACCAGAGTGCCCAACATACCTTTTATAATCTATGGGCATTATGCCTTCCCTAAAATACAATGCTTTAACATTTCTCTCTCTCTAGCAATAGGGAGCTGTATCTCTGAAATGTCTGGGAAGCAGTTGTTTCCAAATGTAGTTACATCTTTGGCCTTCTTCAGCTCACTGCTCTTCATCAGTGTTTGCATTGTCGTGAAGGACAATATTTTAGATAAGCTGATAACAGAAACCACCTGTTTAAGTCTCCACCTGACCACAGAGGTCAGTGGATGATTTGGAGTTATGGATGTTGGAATAAATTAGGTGAAGCCTTCATGAATCTGTCTTTAGCATTTAGCAAAGGGATTAAACCCCATCCAAGGATTATAAGAGGTGCAAAATGATCCTATTCCTGCAGAGCCACCTTTGGCCCAGAGGCTGCATGCTTTGCAGCTCAATGTGTAAACAGAAGATAAATCTCTTATTGCTGTAAAGCTCATCAGCTGTTTTCTGCAAGCTTTAAAAAAAAACAAAGCACTAAATGCAGGGAAAGCCATTTTTGTTCTGCAACTGTGCTACCATGGTAGCAATAATTTCACTGAATCTGCTAAACCAAGGGCTGAGGTAGATCTTGTCTTTTTATTATCTCCCCACGTGGTATTTTGTCTAATGTTGCACTTCAGGAAAACTGGACAATTGCCCCTTTGCCATCCCTAAAAAAAACCCAACCCTGGCCCCCGCTAGCAGCTGTGTCAACAGTTCTTCAAGATGCTATTGAGCAGGGAGATCTCTTGCAGGCAGTTTCATGGGAAAAACATTGCCACCAAGACATATGACCCATTCCCAAACGAGCATGGAATGATGGATGCTTTAGAAAGCCCCAAGATTCACACAAAGCAGTCTCCATATGTAATGGAGGGGTCTTGCTCAAGGGGGAAAGGGAAACCTCTGACCCTCTTCCCCTTTCTAAGGTAACTTTTTTGACAGAAGTTCAGAGCTGTTTCTCATCTTTCATATAAGGGCTCCACCACTATTGTAAAAACACAAGTAGCATTTATCACGGAGGCTGAAATAGCTCAGTATCAGTGGGAAAAGTTATTTATGTTTTAATGGACCAGCAAATCCTTGCTCCTTCCTAATAGGTGGGAGTCTCATAGGCTCAGGAGCACTTACTAAAAAAAGGATCTATTTCCAGCTTGCTGATACCAGCAAGAAGAAATCAAAGATAGGGAAGCATATGCAGTTCTCGCAGGGGCAAAGGAAGGCATTACATCGTTGGAACTCTTAGTCAAACAGAGGATGTTTATGGTGAGAAATCAGGAAGTGCTTTCAGGAAGTTGGTAGGAAAATTCAGATTAGGCAGGCAAAGGAAAAACAGAATGCCTACACACAGAGAGCTGTTGTGCAGTGACATTTATAAAAAATTGGATTGTCATCAACTTTTTGATCTTGAGCCTCTGCCCAATCCCTCCCAAGTATCCTACAATCTTCTCATTCATATTTAGAAGACCAAGCCTTTGTGAAAAATTTGTCATGAGTTTCTTGTTATTGATTTAGGAGTCTATTTTGAGCCTAGGTGATAACCACATTTCTGTCCTACTGCAGACTTCCTGATTGGGCAACAATGTAAATTTGAGTGATTTTGATTGGTGGAATAAATATGTATTATCCTCAAATCATAGCACACAAAATTGTCTGCTACAATGTCTTGCCTGTCAATGACTTCTTCAACTTCAACCACAACAATACATGGGCAAACAACCGATACAAACTCAAGGTAAACCACTCCAAACTCGATTGCAGAAAGTACAACTTCACCAACAGAGTGGTCAATGCTTGGGATGCTCTATCCGACTCCTTGTTACAGCCTCAAAACCTCACAGCTTCAATCTCAAACTGTCTACTGTGGACCTCACCCCATTCTTAAGACATCCTTAAAGGGTGTCTTCATAAGTGCACTCATGTGCCTACCATCCCTGTCTTACTGTTCCCATTTATCTGTATTTATTTCTTTTGTTCAGGTTTATGTTCATACCTATACTTGTTATCTTGTACATGTTTGACAAACAAATAAACTAAATAAATAAATTTAGCAAATTCTTAGCAAAACAAATAAAGCAGACCTGTTCCTTATATAATGCTGAAAAAGCTATTGAAACACTATTACAGTCCAATAGGATTTCCACATTATCAGAGGAACCCGAATTTCATTGTCAGTCTGAATATAATTAAATGTAGAGTTTACATTTACATTAGTACTACTACAGTGTAGTAATGATGAGGAGAACATCTGTGCATTTATATTATAGTTGGTAATCTCTATTGTTTTATTGACTTCAAAATTGGACAAACTTACACTACTGTGTTAAGGATAGTTCTATTTATTCTGTTGGAAGATCCCAGACATTAGCTGGAATAACCTGTGTTGATGGTGTTTCAACTTTCATGGTTATGCCCCAGTAAATCATTGCTGGGGCCAACAAGGACTTCTCTTTTGTTTTTACTTAGAAGATCTGTTTCACAGTTAAAAATAGCCTTGTGACCACAATTCTGGTCACAATCCAGTTGGTTAAATTGAAATAACACAACTTTTAAAAGGACATATTATATTTTATGATTTCTTCAGAAATTGAATCTATCAACTGCTCCTTTTCCACCCAAACATTGATTCAATGAGACAGATTTTACCATTGTCACTTTCTCTGAGTTTTCTTACTATCAACTGAACTGGGCAAGGTATGATTCCAGTTTATCATAGAATGGGCTTTGAAGAAACAAGCAAAAGAGCATAAATCACTTATATTCTAGATTTTTTTTTTTTTTAAAAAAAAGACTTAGTATAGAGTGATAAAATTGAAAAATGGCTAGATAATTTACCCCTCTTTATTGTAGGACTCAATAAAGCATCCCTAACAGATGACTATCCAATCTCTGATTGACAAGTTTGAGAAAAGAATAACTCAACATTTCCTTCAATTCCATACTCCACTTTTGGTTTCTATAGTCAATAAATTCCTCCCAGACTCTTCACTACCCTCTGAATGCACTTCAATTTGTCATTGTCTATTTTGAACTGTGATGCATGGATGGGATAAGGTATTACAAGTGGGTATGACCAGTAAGTAGAATTTCTATTAAAATTTGTTTGCAGAAGGAAATCACACTACTAACAGTCATTGGCATAAATTGTTTTATTATGGTATTGGAATCATCCATCCACATCTACCTATTATCTATCAATTTATCAATTTATATCTACTTACCTACCTACCTATCTATTAATCTAATCTAATCTATCATCTATCTTCCATCATCCATCATCCATCATCTATAATCTATTATTTATTTTTATATATTTTTTTTATTTTATTTATCTATAATTTATCATCTAGTTTTCTATAAAATAACTTAAAATGGTTTTGGAGGCAGTGTTAGATGAAGCAATTTAAAATCTAAATTTGTTGTATTATTTGTTGTAATATTTCTTTGCTGGTGTGAATAAGATTCATGATGATGTTGTGACTGCTTTATCTAGGTCAGGAGTCTCCAACCTTGGCAACTTTAAGCCCGGTGGACTTCAACTCCCAGAATTCCCCAGCCAGCGTTGAAGTCCTCCTGGCTTAAAGTTGGTGACCCCTGATCTAGGTGGTGTGTCTTAATACTGCTGTAGAGCCACCACAAATAGCAAAAACCTTTTTTAAGTGGAGGTCACCTGTGGAATGTGACAGGAAGGAATGTTCTAAAGTGGGTATGGCTAAAATAAGAACAAAGTTTGCTTCAATGGACACTCCATAACATTTGTGCAAGAGGTATGAAATTAATTTCCTTTTGTGTATTTGAAAATATTACAAAACTAGTAATTACTTAAAAAGACAAGGATATTATGACAGTTTCCCCATTAGAAGATATTCTTTTTGATTCCTCATTCTATATCCTGGTTTTCAGATGCAGAAGCGGAATTTCGGTTTGATAATTTGCTACTTTCCTTTGGTCGTCCAGAAGAAAGGAGCAGAGATGGAAGTAAGAAGCATATATGTCTTTCCCTTCAGCACTGGGAAGAACCAGTATGCAAAAAATAGATTCTAGGAATTATTTTCTTTCCCTTTATCAATAAAAATCCCTGCACCTCGTAAGAGGATCTGGAGCAGTTGAGGGTAAATCAATGATTAGCCCTCCTTTTCCATCTTCATACCTTCTCCTTCTCTTCTCCTTAACAGAATTTCAAGTTGGTAAAATTAGATAATCACAGAGAGTATCAAAGTGCTGGGTTGCAAAGTTAATAAGAAGGCAACAAGGAAGTGAGCTGAATAAATATGGCTAGTCTCCAATATTTACTTCCTTTATAATATTAACAATTCAAATTGAGGGGAAAAAATTGGAGCTTCATTATTCCCTTTTGATGACTTACACATGATTTGGGAGCTCAGGCAAGCTCTCCTCTACACAACATGACATAACTTTAATAAGTTCCTTTAATTAATATAGCTCCCTTGGCAAACCATTGCAAAAATTAGGATAGTGTTAGTAGTTCAAAACATAAAAAAAGGGCACAAGCTTACTATTATTCGGGTATTTTCCCAGAAACCTGATGATGGCAGATGAGATTCTGCTGAAACATTACCACAACTTTAAAAGCACAACTACAATGACGTGGGAAAATACCCGAACTAAGCTGAATGCCATACATATAAGTACCCGCGAAAACTTAAGAATATATATATATATATATGTCTGGCATTCAGCTTTGTTCGGGTATTTTCCCACGTCAAAAATATATATTTGTTTTCTTAAGTTTTCGTGGGTACTTACATGTATGGCATTCAGCTTAGTTCGGGTATTTTCCCACGTCATAGTAGTTGTGCTTTTAAAGTTATAGCAACGTTTCAGCTAAATCTCATCTGCCATCATCAGGCTTCTGTATAGTGTTCATCTGTGAGTCAGACTTTTACCGTGGTTTCAGATTTAAATTTGGGGCAGCCTATTGCTGTGCCAGAATGGTTTTTTTCTTCCTCCTGATTGGTTGGGAGTCTTGGTCTGTGTTTATTGGTCCTGGAGTTTGCTGTGTTCTGCTTGATTGGTGTTTCTGATATCTTCTGTCTGTTTTTTGGCTCTTTTTGTATTTTGATTGGCTGGCAGCATTGTGTTACTTTATTGGAGGCCTTTAGTGCAGCTTGGCTTCGGGTAAATGGACGGGTATCATTAGTTAGGAAGCTGGGTTTCATCTGGGTGCCTGGTTGGGGTGTGTTTGAGCTGGAGGTACTGGGGGGATCTGTTTGTGCCCAGATGTTTGCCTGGCTTGTGGTGTAGAGATTTTTTTTGTTTGTGAGTGCAGGCTTCCAAATGATTGACAGCCTGGTGGAATAATCTCTTCTGTACATGCTTCTGGTCTTTTTTCAATCTCTATGGCTTCTCTGATGATTCTGTGGCTAGGGTTTTCTATAGTGGCTAGGGTTTTAGTGCCATTGAAGTTGATGCTATGACCTATGGCTTCCACGTGTTGGACTAGTGAGGAAGTGTGTTCCAGCTTTTTGACTGCATTTTTGTGTTCATCCAGGCGGGTACTTATTCTTCTATTGGTCTGTCCAATGTATGTGGCCGGGCATGATGCACAGGGGGCTTTGTATATGCCTTGGTTTTCCAGGTCAATTTTATCTTTGGGGTTTCTAAGGATGGCTGCTATTTTTCTGTCTGTTTTGAAGGCAGTCTTGATGTGATGTCTGTGTAGTACCTTACTAATTTTGTCTGTAGTACCTCTTATATAGGGCAGGAATAGCTGTCCTGCCCTACATAAGAGGTACTACAGACAAAATTAGTAGGGTACTACACACAACGAGTTCAAAACAAAACACTAACAAAGGAAATCACAACACATTTCCCTGAGTGAAAACTTTTAGTAGAATTTTTTTGACTCATTTTTTTATTCATTTCCCCAGATATTTGTAGGAATGTTTGGCCTGGTAAAATAACAATTTAATCAAATATGTGAGAATGTTCAATATGATTTGGCAATATAACTCAAAATCAGCAAACTGAATGATGTGGCAGTAGTACAAACTATTTCTTTGATTCCTCATTTTCTAACTATAGCAATTTTAAGATTTCAGAATACAAATTGCCAACAAAAAAAGAAAAATAGTCTCTTAAAGCAATCTTTGTTTATAAGGTTTTCATGTCAGATTTATGGTTTCTGGATACCGAACTGCTGAAATAATCTGAAAAGCCTTTGGCTTAAAGTGCAGGAATCCAATATTTTGCCTGATGAAGACATTATTATT
This sequence comes from Hydrophis major, assembly GCA_033807585.1. Taxonomy (NCBI): domain Eukaryota; kingdom Metazoa; phylum Chordata; class Lepidosauria; order Squamata; family Elapidae; genus Hydrophis; species Hydrophis major. The sequence continues at coordinate 183,551,655 of CM066330.1, read as the reverse complement.
TCCATAAAATTGATCAACTAGTTATAAATAAGCATATTTTTCCTGCAGCATCTCAAGAAGTCATAATGTCAAATGATTTGTAGTATTTTGGATTTTTAAGTTTTGCCTGAATTCTTCTTCTCTTTATTAAAAAAAAAACACACAATAGAAAAAGAAAAGATCATGATGTATTTTCCTGATAATATATTTATATACATTACAAAGTCTTTATTTTTTGTTTATTTTATTTATAAAATAGATCAGAAAGATGGGCAACAGAGTCAAAACTGTGGGCATGATCAATATTTGAAGCTCTACCTTTTAATGTGCATGTGATCCATGCAACATAGGTTGAAAAAGATATGGGGTTCAATCACTTGGCTGCACTTACCATTTTGTCACTGTGAACTCCTTCTCCATAGATGCTCCTGGGATATATCTATAGTTGTATATTCTGGTGCATATATATACAGGACATTCATATGTAGGTATATCCATGAGATATTTTGGATTGGCATGGAAGAAATTAGGATAGATAACTGTTTTTGTGTCTCTTCCTTTTCTTTTTGCACAGAGATTCATTTACAATAGAATGAATGTCACTCAGCTTGGAATATGTTTAATTAAATCAGAGGTCTCCAAACTTGGCAACTTTAAGACTTGTGGACTTCAACTCCCAGAATTCTCCAGCCAGCCAAGTTGCCAAGTTTGGGGACTGCTGAATTAAATTAATTCCATGCAGAATTAGATGGAAGTTGTTTCAGATTCAGTTCCTCAGTTTCTTACATGAAGACTTCCTAAATTATACTTTTTTCACCTGTTATATGAAAAGTGGATGTAAAACATATTTTAATTAGTCAGGGTGAGTTTATAAGTACATTACAAAGCTAGTCTTGAAGTTGAGTTACAGCAACTGTGTTTCCTTTCTTTTTCCTTTCCTTTCCTTTCAAAACATTGTGCTGCTTATCCAAGTTAGTGTTGTGTCCGCGAAATGATGCCAGGAGTCGGTGACTTCAAATCATGCTCTTTTATTAACGTAGTAACCGAACTGGCTCTTCGCAAAAGGTTCACGGCTTTTATTCTTTCAGCCGCGGCGGCCGCGGCCAATGGCACCACTTTGAATCTCCCGCGATTCGAATGGACCAATCGTGGGAGATTCTTAGCGAGCCAATCGGCGCGGCTCGCCTGACCAATCAGAGTGCCCCGCGCTTTGGGCAATCAAAGCGTGGGGATCTCAAGAATGCTAATTAGGGACAGAACACCCCTCCCCTCTTGGTTCAGTCCTTACGTTGCGTAGTCACGTAGGTAGGCGGGGCTCCGTCTGAGCCTACTGGACCTGCGCAGCTCAGTCGTAGGTTGGATCCCGGCCGGTTCGGTCGGGATCTCTGCTGCTCCTGATGCCGTCGTGGGAACCGGCTGGTCGGTTGGGCCGGGCCGCTCTTCGTAGCTTCCTCCTGGGCCTCCCGGGTTGGTTGAGCTGCAGGTTTCGCCGCTCCCGCTCAGTCTTTCCAGGTCGGTAGAGCTGGCCTGGCTGTCTCTTCCTGGCGAGGGGTCGTGATGGCTGCTTTCCGGTAAGTATGGCTGGTTTATTTTTCTTTGGTTTTGGTCCCCTGGGTATTCCCTCCCCCCTTGGTTTGTGTTGTGGGGGTTGGTTTCGCCTGTTTGTGTGTCGGTGGTCTCTTAGTTGGCAGTCCTCGACCTTAATTGGTCGATGTGGCGTTTCCACGCTCGTCCGTCTGCTGTTTGTAGCCGGTACGAGTGTGGGCCTGCTATTTGTGTGATGACGGCTGGTATCCATAGTGGGTCTCCCGTCAGGTTTCTTGCGTATATGGGGTCGCCTGGTGCGAAAGTTCGGTGTTTGCTGTTTGAGTCTGGAGGCTTCTCCGGGTGAAACGTGGGGTGTAACCTGTCGAGTGGGGACCTTAATTTCCTCCCCATTAATAGTTCGGCTGGGCTCTTATTCGTTGTGGTATTTGGGGTTATGTGTTGGGTGAAGAGTAGTTTGTTTATTTTCTCCTGGATCTCCCCGTGGTCTATTTTCCGGATGGTTTTCTTAGTGAATTGCACCATCTGTTCCGCCCTACCGTTCGCCGCCGGATGCGCCGGTGCTGTCAGCGCATGTCGGATGCCCCTTTCCGCTAGGAATTTTTCGAATTCTAGCAAGGTGAATTGGGGCCCGTTGTCGGAAACGACGACGTCTGGGAGGCCGTGTGTTGCAAAAAGTTTGCCGAGTTCTTTGGTCACGGCCTCCGTGGTTGTTGTTCTCATGTTGCTTACCTCCAGCCAGTTGGAGTAAGCGTCTACGGTTATCAGGAAGGTGTGTCCTTTTGTGGGCCCGGCGAAATCTATGTGGATCCTAGACCAAGGTCCCCTTGGGGTTTCCCACTCTAGGACGGGTGCTGTGGGTGGGCTTGGCCTAGTTTCCTGGCATCGTTGGCACCTTGCTACCCAGGCCTCAATCTGTTTGTCCATCCCTGGCCACCAAGCGTAACTTCTGGCCAGGGCTTTAGTCCTAACGATGCCCGGGTGCCCCTCGTGTAACAGGTCCAGAACCTTCCCTTGTAGCTTTTCTGGGATGACCACCCTATCCCCCCATAGTATGCACCCTTTTAGTAACGAGAGTTCCGTTTGCCGGTTCCGGAATGTCTTGACGGACTCGTCGTGGTCCTTTTCCGGCCACCCTTTCTCTACCCAATGCAACACCCACACCAGACGTTTGTCTTTATTAGTTTCTCGGGCAATGTCTGACGTGGTTATGGGCAGGTTGGGTAGAGTCTCTATACTGAGGATGGTCGTCGTGGGTGCTGGGTCGGTGTCAGGCTCCGGTAACGGCGAGCGGCTTAAGGCGTCCGCATGGGAGATAGTCTTACCCGGTCTGTGTGTGAGTCCGTAATTGTAGGCCGCCAGGAACTTGGACCACCTTGTCATTCGGGGAGACAGAATGTTCGGGGTGGCCCTTTTCCCTGCAAGGATTCCCAGCAGTGGTTTGTGGTCGGTTATGATGGTAAATGTCCGACCGTAGAGATACTCGTGGAATCTTTTTACTGAGGCGACGATAGCCAGAGCCTCTTTGTCCAGCTGGCTGTAGTTCCGCTGCAGTTTGGTGAGGGTCCTTGAAAAGAACGCAATGGGTGCTTCTTTTCCGTCGGAGAGAGTATGGCTGAGGACAGCGCCGACACCGAAGGGTAATGCGTCGCATGTGACGGCCAGAGGTAGGGTCTCGTTGTACTGGATAAGGACGGCATCCGAAGTGAGGAGGTCCTTTGTTTTCTGGAAGGCGGCTTCCTCGCGTTTCCCCCAAGTCCAGGTCGCCGCCTTGTCCAGGAGCCTATGCAAAGGCTCCGCCACCATCGCCTTTTGGGGCAGGAAGACATTATAAAAGTTAAGCAGCCCCAGAAATGCCTGTAGCTCTGTCTTTGACTTGGGTGTGGGGGCTTCTTTGATGGCTTTGATTTTTTGGTTTGTGGGGTGAATGCCGTGACGGTCTAGGAGATATCCTAGGAATTCAACCCGTTCCGTGTATAATTGGCATTTCTCCCTCTTTACCTTGAGCCCGGTCTCTTTGAATTTGGTTAGGACCTCCCTTAGGTGATCCTCTAGTTCGGCTTGGTTGGTTGCCGACACTAAGACGTCGTCGAAGTAAGGTACCACCCCCTTGATGCCTTGTAATAGCCTTTCCATTAGGCTTTGGAATATTCCAGGCACCACGCTGACTCCGAATTGGAGCCAGTTGCATTTAAATGCTCCCCGGTGGGTGACTATGGTTTGCGCTTCTGCCGTTTCCTCGTCGACTGGCAACTGTTGGTATGCCTGGGCGAGGTCGAGTTTAGCGAAAACCTTGCCCCCTCCCAGTGAATGTAGTAGGTGTTGCACTACTGGGACGGGGTAAGCACTTTGTTGCAAGGTGCCATTTAGGGTGGCCTTATAGTCCCCACAGATTCTCACTGACCCATCGGGCTTGATCGGGGTGACTATGGGGGTCTCCCACCGGGCATGGTCTATGGGTTGCAGGACCCCTTGCTTGACGAGCTTGTCAATTTGCTCATCTATCTTGGGTTTAAGCGCGAATGGCTCCCGCCTTGGTTTCAGGCGTTTTGGGGGGACGTTTGGGTCTAGGCTGAATGATATAAGGGGCCCTCGGTACTTGCCTAGGTTTCCGTCAAAGATCTCTTGGAATTCCTGGGCTAGTTCTTGCTCCCAGTTGTCGTCGGCGATGTGGTCGATTCCGGTGACTGTGATGCTGAGCGGGGCGAACCATTGCAGTCCCAGTAGGCTTGAGCGGTCGTGATCGACGATGGTCAGGGGAAGCCTTTTGGCGCGCCCTTTGTATGTTACCTTGAACTGTCCGGTTCCGACTACAGGGATGCGGTTTCCCTGATAGTCTTTCACGATTAGTCTCTGGTTGTCTAGGCCTTTTCTTTGGATGGTAGGCACCAAGCGTTTTATTTCTTGCCATGCTATCATGGAGAGGTAGGACCCGGAGTCCACCTCCATTTTACATGGCTCGCCTTCGATGCCTACCTCCACGTAGACCTTCCGGGCGTCGTTGGTTGTGGCGTGGCCGATGGTGACCGTCTGATGGGTCTCCTCTCTTCGCCGGGTCTCACCGCCTCGTAGGGATTGTCCGTTCCGGTCCCATCTGTTGTCAGAGGGGCGATCTCTGGTCCGGGGTGGTGTGCTCTCTCGCCTCCGTTCGCTCTGGTCCCATCGTGGAGGGCTGCGGTTCTTTTTGAGACGGCAGACGCGGGTGATGTGTCCCTTCTTGTCGCAATGCCGGCAGATTGACTCGAAGAACTGGCATTCGGACCTGGGGTGGTCGCCTCTGCAACCGGCACAGGTGGTCCTCGACTTACGACCCCGCCGGTTCCGTGGGTCGCGGCCTGCCTGGAGATGGTGAATTTCCTCCTCGTCGTCGGAAGTGCCCGATGCTGAGTGGAAGTCGCCCTGGTGGGTGGTCATCTCAGGTCGGGCCTCGGCCGACCTTGCAGGGTGGTTGTTCCTGCTGCGGTCCCCAGCGTTCGGTCGGCGCATGCAGTCGGCGGATGTGGCTTCGGTGAGGGTATCTGCAAGGGTGATGTTGCTCTTGGCCATCAGCCGACTCTGGAGGACGGGGTCCCAAAGGCCAAGCACGATTCGGTCTCGCAGGGCGTCGTTCAGGTTGTCGAATTCGTACAGCCCCCCTAGGCGCCGTAGTTCGGCGACGAAGTCGCTGAAACTCTCACCCGACCGTTGGTCCCGACGGTAGAACTCATGTCATCGGATGAGGATGGGCACATCTGGAGCGTAGTGTCGCCGGAGTATTGGCTCGAGGACGTCCCAGTCCATCGCGGTCACGTCGGCGGGTTTGGCAAGTGCTTTGGTCATCTTAAACACCGTGGTCCCGCAGTGGGTCAGGAAGACAGCTCGCTTGATGTGGCCGGTGGCATCCTTCAGGTCGCTGCACTCGAGGAACATGTGGAATCTGTCGGAATACGATTCCCAGTCCTTGCTGGCGGCGTTGAAGGGTGCGGGGGGTACGATGTTCGCCATCATGGAGTTTCGTCTGGCTTCCGTCAGACACGTGCTTCGGTTCAGGATCAGAATCCCACCTTCGTCGCCAGTGTCGTGTCGTCGGAAATGATGCCAGGAGTCGGTGACTTAGTATCAAGCTCTTTTATTGAGTAGGGACCAAACTGGGGCTATGGAGAAACTTTTTATTTCTTTAGCCGCGGCGGCCGAGGCCAATGGCACCGCTTTGAATCTCCCGCGATTCGAATCGACCAATCACAGGAGATTCCTAGCGAGCCAATCGGCGCGGCTCGCCTAGCCAATCAGAGTGCCCCGCGCTTTGGCCAATCAAAGCGCGGGGATCTCAAGAATGCTAATGAGGGGACAGAACATAAAGTTTTGTTGTATGTTGTTTTGTCTGCGAGTGATTTTAAAACACAGAAAGATGGCTTATCACACATTAAGTAACAGTGGTGCTTGTGTCTCCAGCAGTCTTGTGTCTCCAGCAGATTTCTTACCTGTTAATGGTGATTGGACCACTGACTTCCTGCATACCAACAATGTATCCAATCCTGAGAGAGTCCTGTTTGGAAGTAAGGACAACATTTCCTGTTCAAGATAATAAGCCAAGTATGGTTTGTTTGGGGTGTTGTTATTTTTTTGGAATAGAGACAATTTCTATCATCCTGACCTACAACTATCTATGAAGGATGACAAAACTGGCTCACAAACACAGTGAATAATAATATAATCAAGGAATAAAACAACTAGGGTACTAGGAGAAAGCATACTCCTCAAATCAGTTATTTGGACATAAACTACACACCAGATGTTAACTGTTCATGCAGATGGTTGTCTAGTTTTCCCGGAGGGGAGATTCCACAAATTCTCTAAGCAACTTTTTAGTTACCAGCTGTTCTTAGAAACAGGGATATTGCTAATATTATTCAGTTGAAAATGCACAAGCAAAACCTACTGTTATTTATCTGCTATCCAATCCTATGGAGCACAGTTATTTTACATATATTTAATAGCATATGTTAAATATTTGAAAACAGTTACCTTTCCCATGCCAATGAATTTACTTCAGTGATAAACACTCCTACTTTGACCATCTTGCTTCAAACATATCAGAGAACAACCTTCAAACAAGGTTTTAAAACTATACTGTAGAGTTTGCTGTTTTTCTTGTGTAAAAATTCAATGACTTTTTAGTTTCATTTTTCTTGACATTTCTTCTAAATTCAATCAAGTTTTACTCATAGAGGATCTGATGAAGCACAATATAGGAGAAATTTAATTTAATTAATTTAACTGAATTAATAGTACTTTAACAGGAAATTCAACAGGCATATATTAATATATCCATCTCAAACAATTTTCCAAATATCAGAAAAATAGTCAAATCTCCAGAATAATAGATCTGAGTAATATATTAAAATCAAGCTTCAAAGACTATATTTATTCTTGGGTCCTACTGCTAAAATATAAAGATTCCTTCTAGCTTTGCATGAATTTCTATACAGAAGTATCCTCATTGACCAACAATTTAAGATGTGTTTGTTATCTATAGAGCAACATCTTGGGTTTGTAATAAAGCCTGGTTTTAAATATAGCATGTAAAAATTTTGGGTGGAAAAGTTTTAACATTCTATCACTTATTTATTGGCTTTTTAAATTTATTTTTGTAGAACTGCTAGAAAAATTGAAGACAAATGTGAAAAACACTGTTTATTTACAATGAATTTAGTATCCCACAGTTCATCTGAATATAGGATCAAATTATTCATGTCAGTCACAAACCTTTTTTATACATTAGATGACCTCTACCAAAAATTACTATATAAAAAATACCATATGCAAATCAAATAGATTATTTTATCATGAACAAGTTGTATAGATTTAAGTTTTCAAAACATTCTTGTTTTAACTAAGATATATCAAAGGACCTATGTCCAAGATGTTTTTCCTCGTATATGTCCCAGGACATCTCAAGACAATCAGATCTGTGCACAACATACCAGTCTAGTTTAATGAAAAGAAGGACTAGGGGGTGACATGATAGTAGTTTTCCAATATCTAAGGGGCAAAGAAGAGCGGGGGACACAATCTATTCTCCAAAGCCTCTGAAGGCAGGACAAGAAACAATGGATGGAAATTAACCAAGGAGAGAAGCAACCTACAATTAAAGATAACTTTCCTGACAGCGAAAACAATCAATCAGTGGAATGACTTCCCTCCAGAAATTGTGGGTGCTCCTTCCCTGGAGGTTTTTAAAGAAGAGATTGGACAATCATTTATCTGAAATGGTATAGGTTTCCTGTCGGAGCAGGGGATTGGATTAGAAGACCTCCAAGGTCCCTTCCAATTCTGTTATTCTGTATTCCTAATTAGGATGCACACTCAAGTTTCTGCGAAGAATATTTACCCATGATCTCTCTTTCTCTCCCTTCTTCCCTCCCTCTCCCCCCTCTCTCTCACACACAGTTACTTGCAAGTTTGGTGGTGACTAGGTATGATATAGTTTCAGGCATGGGTGAAATGAATGGAGACAATCTTAGTTGGTGAACTTTCAGCTCTTTATTACATAGTGACTTGAGAACTTGAACAACAAGAACTCTGCCTTATATCGGTAACCTTAATGTGAAATAACCAATAGGGAGCTGTAAGACGCTAGCTCCAGAACCAATAAGAGTCCTTCGTTAAGGGCCAATCGGATTCTCTGAACCCAACCAATCCGATCGAGCTGCTTAACATCCAATCAGAAGTGCAGGGCCAGAACCCTGCACTTTACCCCAAGCTTGCTTTTATTTAAACTATTTACATACATAACAAGGTGGGTCGACACTTTCAAGAGTTTGTAGCTGCTATATCAAGAAGCAAGCTGAAATACTGTAAATGGGTACAGAGTAACCTGCAAATCTATGTAGTTTTTCCTCTTTTTGGCAACTTTACTGCTGGATTTATCTGTTCCATATTTTCCAGCCAGAAGGATTATCTATGGAACTAATATTTCATTTGCATTTTGATCTGGGAAAAACAAGCAGAAACAGGCCTCACTACTTAAAAAACTGGACCTCAAACGATAAAATGTAAACACCGACAATATATACGACAAGTCAGCAAATACATACTGTATATACAAACTTCTACCATTGAATGTAGAGTTTGCAATAGGTTGCTTTCCACAATGCCTATAATTGTTCTTCAATTATAACTTTCAGTTTTTATATTTTCCTTTATACTTTATCTTTATACCATATGTCTGTAAACTGGAGAGAAACACTAAAATCAAAACATTTAGATGCATATAGCATTAAAGGAGAAAACAATTCAACAAAAGTATTCTGTTCTGCAGATTTTTTTTTTATTACTTCTTTCTCTTCCTTATATCGGCTCATATAAGAATGTCAACTGTGCTTTTTATCTTCCTTTGCAAGCCTTCTTTACTTCTGGTAACAAATGAAAGATATTCTTAAATATCTAAATAATAAAGGATGAAGTTCAGCTTTTACAAAATTAAGATTCAGGGCATTTCAAACACTGCAGTTTCAAACATTGTAGGCAGACATCCTGGCCTAGGAAAGAAAAACCATGGATAGGCTTTTACATATATATATGGAGCAGCCTTAATTTCTCTTTTGATGTCACTTGGAAATACCAATGGAAATTAGAGCATGGCTTTGTATCCGTTTAAAGGAATTAATAGCCTAATTAAGCATATCAGAAGGAATTGGAATAAGATCAGAGTAAAGGACTTAAATATTACTTTCTCTTCCTAAGCATCTTCTGTGGTGCATTATGCGGACCATAATTAAATCATTAAAATAAAAATAATTTAAAAATAACATTTAAATAATTATTAATTATTAAATAATTAATAATTAATTAAAACTATAATTTTAAAAAGCCTTCAAGGCCTTCTGATGATGAATAATATTCCTTAGGGAGAGATCTGAAGAATATCAGATCTTTTTCTGCTTTTGGATGATTTGATAGAAGGTAGCATTTAAAAGTAAAAGAAGAGGTATTCAGTCCTCTATTAGTGCATTGGTACCTTATATTTTCTGGACTGTTTGGTAAACTACAGAATGGGTGTCAGGGACTCTGGGGTGTTCAGGCTGCAAGCCACTTTCCCACGTATGTACAAGATCTTGCAGTTTTGCCATAGAGAACTAGTTCTGATTTTCATGTTCCATTTTCATACGCTCAATACTGAGTAGCACTATAGTCTTGTTTATTTTGGATATTCAAACAAGCTAAGCTGCTCTCTTGCTTTCTTGTTGAGATTGAAATCAGGATTTTAGGGAAAAGGATTCTTCCCCCCCTCCCACACACAAAAAATCTCTTCAGTCATCTCTTTATTAAAAACAAATCCTGCTCATTGACATGGCCTGAAATTTCTGCTGCTACTTTAGCATGATTTTTCCATATTTTCTTCTCCATGGGTCTGTTAGTGTCTTCGTAAACAATCTCAGGATGATCTCAGTGGATCTGGAATCATGCAGTCTAATTGGCAACATGTATCCCTTGGACATAAGTGGACTGCAATTCCCATTAGCTGTCGTTGTTTGTCATGTTGGCTAGGATTGATGCAATTTTCATTCCACACTATCTGAAGGGGGTACATATTGCCGCTTCTGCTGTAGAACAAGAACAGGATGATCTGGCAGCATTATTTATCATCTCTTTATCTCCAAACGTTCATAAACAATGCACATTAACTAAGCGAGGATAGTTGCTCATGGCTTAGTGTCACAAAAAGCAAACAAAATTGAGGAAAGAGATCTTTTGGAATGAGCTCTTGAGAAGTATTCTGTGAAAACTTAATAAAGAGAACCTGTATTCATTCCTTTGGGGATGGCTGAAAATGTTTGTGGGTAACCTGGAAGGGGATAGTCTGAAGCAGGAGGCTGAGGTACTAGCATCATAATTCAAAGGCCTCATTCACAAATACAGAGATAAGTTTTGTTTTTATTTTTCCTCACACGAACAATGGTTTTAGATGCACTTTGGCTGCCGCTTCCTTTTATCTCCTTTTGTCTATGAGAGTTTGTGGAATGTTATCATTTCAAAAGTGCCTCAATGTTACATTACATCAGTCTGTTCCTTTGAATTTTGTTTTTCCTAATAAATAGCATCAAAGTTCAATGGAACTGATTCACCCATAGGCATCCAAGAACAATTCGTCTCTTTAATGTCTATGGAGATTCTCGATCATCTAAGTCATGGTTGTCCCAAAGTGCTTTTCCAAAAAGCAACTGGACTTTCTTCTTCAGAAGATTCTTGGATGAGAAATGAAACATTTCCAAAGGAAAAAACCAAGAAAGTCCAGTTGCCCTTTGGAAAAGCACCTTTGGGATATCCCTTAACCTCCTTCATTTAATAAAATTCATAATCCCCCAAATTTGCATGAACAATGTTATAAGCTACTGAAGACTTTATGTTGTGTTCTCTTTTTTCCTCACCAAAACAAGCATACTGGTAAAGTCCGACATTTTATTGACTTTGAGACTCTCTGTCTATTTCAGAAACCAACCAGTCTGATTCGGAATCTTTGACCTTTCAATGTCACACATTCATCAGCCAGGCAATCAGTTAACACAGTACAAGGCAAGTCTTTGATTAAGTCATATTGCAATCTTTTTTCTGTTCCCGATCCTGTATTACTAAAGGAAACATTACACTTCCACTTAAAGGATGACCCAGAAATTACATGTGAGTTAAATGGAAGCATAAGTTAAAGAAACTTGCAGCTGTCCAGACATTCTTTGGGATGAAAGGGTAAAGAAACAATTCATTGATTAGCAAGTCAAATCCTTTTGCTTTTCTTTGAAAACTCAATCCGTCTTTTCCTCAGGGACATTATGTCACCAAAACTGGCCTCTCCACTTACAAAGCAAAGTCCAGTCATGTCATGGAGTTGTTTTAGTTGTTTTCCTTGTTAGCTCATTTTCTTGCTGAAACTCTCCCGGGGGTCTGTTTGGAAAGGTTGTTGAAGGCACCTTTGGAATAGAGAAGGGATGTAAGGGATAGGGATTCATCACTGAACAGAGGAACCAGTGGTTATGTTGTTATATTTCAGATTCAACCCAGGGGCATACCTTAAATGCATTGAAATACATGGTCCTAATTATTGGATATGCAAAGGTCACTGGCCAACTTGGAATTCATGCATGGTTCAGGCCTTCAAAATGTGACCCCTGCAGAAAAATAGGACTTCTACAGGCATAATAAACTATTAGCATCCTACTCATTATGGGAAGTAAATGATTTCCTTTCAGGGCAGTAGCTTTCTGAGGAGAAACCATTGTGTCGATTTCATTCAAGCTATTCACTTTACACTGAATGGCATGAAAATTCTCACAAGAATCTTTGTTCCCTTTTCTTCCCAAAATATTGTCTTCATACAAAAACAGCGGCTCTGTATATTTTGCCATGCTTCACAAGATGCAATATTCTACTGCTTCACAAGACACACTATTGCAAATAAATGTTGTGTCTGGATTTTTGTAGTATGTTCCCTACATGATTTGAAGCAAAAGAGAGAAAAAAAGGAGTTTTGTAATTTGCTGTTTCCTGCTAAGCACGGTATGAAGGATGCTTATGACAAGAGACTGAGTTAGTCCACTTTTTTGAAAAAATATTTTTTTAAATCAATGTGTCTTCTTTTGGATTCTCTATCCTTTTCTCCTAATTATTTATGAATGGATACTTTCATTCTATTGGTAAATGCTAGTGTGTTGTTTTTCTTAAAGAAATATACACAAATAAATTTATTGCCATATTTTTATAATTCTCCTTTGGGAAGATTAAAATAATCTTGTGCACAAAGGACTCTAAAGAACAAATGAGTTTATTTTGGAAGATGATGATTATTCCAGTTCCTGGAATAAAGAGAGAAAACAAACTTTGAAATCTAGTGCAAAAATCTGAAGATCTTCTCTTAGTTTTGTGGAATGTATGTATTAGCAAAACAATAGGCTAGACATTTGGGTCTCTCCCTTCTCCTTCTTCTCCACCTTCTTCAACCTCCCTCTCTCACCAGGCATGTTATGATGGTAGCCCACTGCCTCTGTCCAACTCCACACATTTGACTAGTTTCCAAGGAATAGTTGAGATTATGTAAATGTGAGATCATCTAAAACAAGATGTCTTGAAAATAGCAGATGTCATCAGGAACAAATGAAATAAAGATAAATAAAGTTGGTAAAGGTTGTAGCTGAATTTCCAGATGCAATGGAGACTCTGCTACAATTATGAGCATATTTAACCCATATCAGTTCTAGTGGAATTTGTTTATGAGTAAGTAAGCATAGGCTTGTGCTGTGAGTCTTGCAGTAACATGACTTGATTTTAATCATACATATTTGGTGGGGGTGTGGAAGGTTTCAGGATGAAGCCAAAGGAAGAAGTCACTTGACTTGAAGTAGAAGGATGAGAATATCTATTATGAAAGCCATAGTGAAAATATTTACAGAGCCCTCACATCCCGGACATAAACTCTTTCAACTCCTTCCCTCAAAATGACGCTATAGAGCATTGCACACTAGAACAACTAGACACAAGAACATTTTTTTTTCCTGAAAGCCATCACTCTGCTAAACAAATAATTCCCTGAACCCTGTTCAACTATTACAAAGTCTGCACTACTATTACTGTTAATTTGGTCATCACTCCTTATCACCCATCCCCTCCCACTTGTGACTGTATGTCTGTAACTTTGTTGCTTGTATCCTTACAATTTATATTGACTGTTTCCTAATATGATTGATTGCTTATTGTACCCTATGAGTACAACACTTACCCATTAAGTGTAGTACCTTATGGTTCTTAACTCCGGACTAATGTATCTTTTCTTTTATGTATACTGAGAGTATTTACACCAAGACAAATTCCTTGTGTGTCCAATCACGCTTGGCCAATAAAGTATTCTATTCTATTCTATTCTATTCTAGTTTAACTGAATTTTAAGCAGCATGTATTTGATCATAGGGCTACTGAATTTGGACTGCAGAATTACAGACACTAAATTGGATCAAAGTGATATAGAAAATATTGTTTTAACTTAATATAGTTTTCTATCTAATTTCAAAAAGCTTATTGTAAGCAATCAGCTCAAGGGTTTTTCATTGGGGGAATAAAACAAAGAAAGAAAATGCAACAGAGAAAGAAAGAAGGAGACATCAGCCCAAAAGAAAGATACCATGCTCTTCTGTGTCACATTCAATACACATGCAATAAAGCTTCTTGTGGCTAATCAAGAATATGGTAACATGGTTTCACACCTAGTGTTGATGTCAAACATCATGATAACTCACATTATCTTCACTGTCCAAAGTTCCTTCTCACGGCAAATTCTGGCCACCTTGTACACTCTAGTGAAATTTGAAATTTGTGATGAATTTCATTGCACGATTTGCTGGTAGTCATTCAATGTATGATTCAAGTTTGAGCCAATACATTTTCTTTGAGGGTGGGATGGGAGTATATGATAACTGTCTCCCAATATTGAGGGGCTGTCACATAGAAGAAGGGAGTGACTTATTCTCCAGGGCACCAGAGGGCAGGACAAGAAGTAATGTGTGGAAGCTTGTCAAAGAGATACAACCTAGAAGGAGAAATTTGCTGACAGTGAGAGCAATTAATCAATGGAATAGCTTGCCTTCTGGGCTTGTGGATGCTCCATCACTGGAGATTTTCAAAAATAAACTGGAAAACCATTTGATGATATAAATCTCCTGCCTTGAGCAGGGGGTTGGTGTAGAACAGCAGTTGCCAACTAGTGGGCTGCGAAAAATTTTTGGTGGGCCGCATAGAAATCTCACCCCCAGACCATCCCCCCAAAGCAATTAATCCAGGCTGCACAGAAACACAAGGCTGTGCCACTCACATGTCCTGTGGGAACCCTCCCCTCCCACTCACTCTTTACCCGGCAAACTTGCCTGCTAAATTGCTATTTTTCCTTTTTCCAACCATCAGCAATTCTGCTGTGCCAGGAGATTTAGATTAGCCAGGAAGCAGGAAATGGTTGGATTTCTTGCTTTCTAACTAGTCTTTAGATCTTCAGCTCTGCTTTTTATTCACAGCTGAACTTCCCTTAGGACTGAAGGTTCTATCATTCAGTGCAGACTCATGGTAAGCAAATTTTATGTGGCAGACTGAGCTAGCCGATGGCAGATAGATCGATCACTGAATGATTCTGTGAGCAACTCAATCTGCCTGCCTGCTTTGGGATAAAAGTTGCTCTTTTTTTAATAAAAAATTCAACATTTACATACATGGAGTCTTGTGAGTTAATTTTGTGAGTTTGCTTGCTAGAAAATTTTATGAGTTTGCTTGCAAGCAAATTTTATGTGACAGACTGAGCTAGCCGATGGCAGATAGATCTCTGAATGAATCTTTGATTCTGTGAGCAACCCAACCTGCCTGCCTGCTTTGCTGCTTTTGGGTAAAAGTTGCTCTTTTTTAATAAAAAATCAATATTTATATAAATATTTATAATATTTACATACAAGCCATGTCCAGCCAGTCACATGACCACCAAACCACACCCAAAAATTATGCCCACAGAACTAGTTAGTGGTCCTTAGGATTTAAAATTATGAGTTTGGTGGTCCCTGAAGTCCAAAAGGTTGATGACCTCTGGACTAGAAGACCTCTGAGGTCCCTTTCAGCCCTATAATTCTATGATTTTATAAATTACCTTTCATGTGATTGCTATACCTGGTCTGTACCCATATCCATTTCTTCCTGCATTGTATGGGTCTTTTTATACTCTAGGTCAAACAAACAATAGCCAAACAATTGTTGACATAAAATTTTCTTTTTAGAAAAGAAACAATTGTTAACAATTATTATTATTTTTTTTTAAAAAGAAATTTTCTAAATATTTTTTGGGAAGGAAAGTAAGATGAATACATTAAAGTTGAAATCTTATTAGACCTGTGGAAAGTTGGAATCTCAGACAGCACAATCTCCAGTCTCCTTTTTCCTAGCCTACAGCTCTGCTAAAGAAGCAGATCTAAGGATCTGTGTCCCTGGGAATTTTTAAAGCCTTTCTATATTTTATTGCAGAGACCTGTTGGCTCAATGGCTAAGATGCTAAGCTTGTTGATCAGAAAGGTCAGCAGTTTGGCGGTTCGAATCCCTAACACTGTGTAACTCTCGTTACTTGTCCCAGCTACTGCAGTTTGAAAGTATGTAAAAATGCAAGTAGAAAAATAGGGACCACTTTGGTGGGAAGGTAACAGCATTCCATGCACCTTCAGCATTTAGTCATGCCGACCACATGACCATGGAGACGTCTTTGGACAGCACTGACTCTTTGGCTTTGGAACAGAGATGAGCACTGCTCTCTAGAGCTGAAAATGACTATCACATATGTGCAAGGGAACCTTTACCTTTACCTTATATTTATGGAAGATAAGGGACTACCATAATTTTCCTTCCCTTGCCATGCTCCCGCTTTGATATCAAGTCATTAAATAGCTTTGGATTTTGCAGAACTTCAATAGGATTTTCCATATTTTTGCTGGTAAAATTCCCCCATGAGCTTAGAAAAGAGAAGCAAATAAGTATCACTGTGAAGGCTGCAATGGGGATTGTTCCTTGAATGTCAATTTCAAAACAATGCCTCTATAAATCTAATCTGAAATGTGATCACATAAGAGCTCCCTACAACCAATGATAGGCAGAAGAATGGACTGAGTGGACAGTGCCCTTTCATCTGAAAATTCTTACTGTGATGATAATGAAAACATTTTTTTTTACTTTAAGATAATGCAGGAATTGATTGACAGGTTTTTAATTTAGCATTCCCCCCCCCCCCCTTGGTTAAAGCACATAATGCAGATGCATACAGATGTTAAAGAATGAAACCATTTCTTAAGCCCATGTACTAACTGATGGGATTTGCTCAATATATGCACAACATAATATTTCCCATATGCTGAACTTTCAGATTCCTGTTGTTGAATCAATTTAAAAAGTAAGGATATATTTTTCCTAGAAATGGCTATTCTTTTACACTCCAATACGAATTTCTTCCTAAAACAGCAAAACATAGATGAAGATCTGAAAAAAAAAGAAAAGAAAAAAATATCCGTGCTTTAGAGATATTCAGAGACAAAATACAAAAAGGGTTTTCTTTGTTGATTGCACTCAATAAGATTAGGCTGGCCTATTCTTTATTTAACGTACAGATGGTACATGTAGTCCCTGATTTCCAACTATTTGTTTAGGGACTGTTTGAAGTTACAAAGTCACTGAAAAAAGTGGCTTATGACCCATTTTTCATATTTACAACCTTTGGAGTATCCCCATGGTCATTTGATCAGAATTTAGACATTTGGCAACTGACTCATATTTATGAGGGTTGAAATGTTCTAGGATCATGTGATCTGTTTTTGTGACCTTCTGACAAGCAAAGTCAATAGAGAAGCCAGATTCACTTAACAATGGGTAGCAATGGAAAACTTGGGCTCAATTGTGGTCATAAATTGATGAATGCCTGTGTTTCCATCAACCTGAGTAACACATCTAAGCAACAAAACCTTTGCTTAATAGCCAATTTTGAGGAAAAAACTTATCATAATACTCAATGCAAGATTATTAATGCAAATCACAATTTGTGGTTGCCTTGCAATAAGTTTTATTCTCTTCCAATATGCTTTTTATTTCTGTTTCCTAAATTAATGAGCAATTTTACTCCTTCCTTTTTATGGCTTTTCTCAGTACTTCAAGAAGAAGAAAGGTCTGCCCGTAAAATAGTATTTCTAATTTTCCTGCCAGACATAAAAAGTCAAATCAAATCAAAATAAGATGATGGCTTGTTTGCAAAAGCCTAGTTTAAAGCCAATATCTATAATTCAAATCATGGATAATGAAGCAATAAGCAAAATGGTCCCTTATAAAAAATAGAATTGTCCAAATATATTCTTAAGGATTTTCCAAAGCAAAAGTTAGTGGTTTTTAGCATTATCTGTTGTATCATCTTAAGGATTTTCCAAAACAAAAATTAGTGGTTTTTAGCATTATCTGTTGTATCATCAGGTTTCCTTAAGTTCTAACCCTTTTGCTTTTTAATATAAAGCCTTAGATAATAACTGAAGGAAAGTAAAATTATAATGGACAACCCTGAGTAGGTGGGAATTAGGGTTACACTATGCCTGCTAAAGGCCACTAGTGTTTATTTAATGAATAGATGTTTGAGATGATGTGTCTGAATGCATATCCCAACATTTGAAGATCAGTGCTTACAAAGATCTTTTGGCTACTCTGCTTTCAAAATCACATATCTCACAGCTGTGAAACCTTGGTCTCAGTGGAAAGTTGGAACCAAAGACCTTTGTGTGGAAGAGCCAATTTTAATTAGAAGTGAAAAATAGCATCCAGCTTCCTGCAATCCTTCAGGTTTAAAATATAAGAAATAAAAATAGGTTTCTGCAAGGATGAGAATAGACCAGATTGTCCCACCACTTCCTTGTTCCGTTGTGACAGCCTGTCAGACTTTTGGACTTCAGCTTCCTCATCATTGCTTATCTCTGCTGAATGAGACTACTTTGGGCTATCTGACTGCCCTGCATATAGACACTGATAGTCATTCGATGAAAGAACATTATATTCTCATTCTTAGAAATTTCCTGTTTTTTTTTCCACTAGATAACATACTGTATATGTGAAATATCAGCTAATTTGTTTTCAGTGAACAGATTCTGCCCAACATTTGTTGAATTATGTTCTGGAATAAAATTGAGCAAGACATCCAGCTAAAATAATTCCAAAGAAAGTTAAATTAAAATTACTGTGCAAAAGGTTTTCATATTTATTGATTGATCAAACTCAAATCCCCATTTTTCCTTTAGTAGTTTAAAATAGTATACAGAGAATTCCCTTTTCTAATATTATCTCACCAACCACAGTCCTATGTGATGCACTGAGTGGAAGGCTGACCCAAAACATCTATGGCTGAAAGTTGACTCATCCTATTATATTCTTGATATGTTAATTGCATGGGTGTTTAAACTTTCAAACAAGTAATCAATGATTTTACATGAGATACCCAGCTCCTTAGTGAGATATTTTTAGTATTGGTGTAGTTAATGTGATGTGTGGGTTTCTATCAGGTTGATAGTTTGAGTCATATTTATATCAATGAAAGTCGATCCACAATATTTCTAAATACACTGTTAGTGTTTTAATGTTCTTAAATATATGCTTTGATTAATGGGAGTCACAGCTTTAAAAATTGGCCATTCCTGGTATGTTGACTGACTCTTGCCTTGGAACATACTCTTTTCCATAAACTATTAAAAAAAGTAGTGCTTATTTTGTAAGAAAGGCAAAAGCTGGAGACTGGAATAGAGCAGAGTGATACTGATTTGAACCAGACATCCCTCCTTGGCTGCATTTCTGTCCAATAACACATGTCCTGCATTTGCTAAAAGCATATATAAATATACATATAAAATTAAATATATCATTATTTATGGATGGCTGTTTATTGAATTAAAGAATATAAAGAATATATATTAAAGCTGTATGAATTAGCCACGATCTGAAAAATTGAAGGTGTTACGATTTGACTTGAATCCATAGCTCAGGACTTGAAGGCCATAAGATTTGATTCAAAATTCAATCAAATCTTTGATGAATAGCTATCATGGGAACCATCAAAGCAAGGCTGCTGCATCACATTTTGAGAGAATGGAATGAAACTAGGAGAAATAATGTATATTTTTTAAAGAGCATTTTTTTCTCCATATGATACTGGCTGCTTTCAGTATTTTTTCTGTTTTCTGCAGTTTTCTTGGCAAGGGTTTCCAAAAGTGATTTGCCATTGCTTCCTCTCTAGGGCTGAGAGAAAGTAATGGGCACAAACTCACTTAGCTGGCTTTGTTCCTAAATTAGAACTAGAACTCACAGTCTCCTGGTTTCTAGGCTGATGTCTTAACCACCTCACCAAACTGACTCTTATCATTTCATCACCTTGGTGTTGGATTGTATATATTTTTATCAGATGTGTATGCTGCCCTAGCAACTTAACCTATTTAACAGCTTATAAATTTAAGAAACCAACCAACCATGAACATTAAAGGAAATTGGATAATGGTATTACACTGTTATATTCAAAAAATTATTTTGATTTCAAGAAGAAGCTGTGCAGACGATGTAGCTTCTAGTAGCCCACATTAAAGCTATTTCTTTAGCTTGGAAAGAAAACCTAAATGAGATTAGCAGCTACCAATATAGTAGACTTAAGCAGATGTGTTACTAGAAAGATGCTCTAAATAACTTGTCTCTTTCAAGAAACACGTTTTTAAAATTGGCAGGGATAGCTCAGTCACAAATATAATTTCCAAGCTTTTTGGCTTCAGATACCTGTAAAATCAACTGCTAATCATAACACAGATCATCCAAGTAAATGCCCTCGAAATATAGATACGTTCAGCTTAGCGGATATTCGGAAGGCATGAAATGTATTTCACAATTAAATCTGAATACATTTTTAAAATTGGGATTAAAAAATTATCCAGGTTATTCAAGTTTTATTCTGACTGCTAGCAAGGTAGCAAATGTAGCTGCCTACAATAAAACAAACATCTCTGTTCTATTAACCAATCTGGAAATATTTTTACAGAAGTTCCTTCAGACTCTAATTTATATTACGTCCATTAAGACATGTGGATGCATTTATTTTACAATTTAATTGCACAGATTTAAAATGAACAATAATATACATTTGCAATATCAGTTGGTCATCTTCTTTTTAAAGGTAGAGAATACGGAATCTTTCCTGTTCCAAACCTCCGATTTAGACCTGATGAGAAATCATCTGTCACAATTTATACATCTGAAATGAAGAAATTCTAGCTTATACAAAGAGACAAACCAGTTTGCGCATGATACTTTTCATCTTAATTTATTTTAGTATTCTGTGGACCCAAGAACTACTAATAAAAATTTCAAATAATAAAAATGATTGATGTTGAAAATATATTAGGACTGAGCAATGCTTTTTTGGTTGTTTTATAGTCGGAGAGTCACATTTGGTGTAGTAGCTAAAGGCCTAAGGCTGGAAACTAGGAAAACATGAGTTCTAGTCCTGCCTCAGGTACTGAGTATCCATTTTAGTGAGCCACAGAAAAGCAACAGCAGCAATCCATTTCTGAAATTGTCAAGAAAAATGCATGGATTTATTCAGCCTGGAATCAAAGCTGAAATAAAAGCATACACATACATTCTATAGTCTAGCTAAGCTTTTGTTTAACTTTTTTTTTTTTTGCAGTTTAACTTTTGTTATGTCTGGCTGAGGAATTCTAGGAACTGACACTCATCTTAAATTTACTAAGATTGGAATACACACTGCTTTAAGCTCCTCAAGACTGTTGGTGCGCTGTGCTCCCCTTTTAATGTCTTTTTCTGCTCTTGCCCCATTTGTTAAGGTCTTCCACTTTCAGATTCCTCACTCTTTACTTCTTTCCAAATCTTCCTCTTTAACACTACTGCAATTCCTGTACATCCAAGTCCCCTTTAAAAATTCAGGTTCAATTGATCTGTAAGGATGGAGACCTTAATGACAGAAGAAAAGGTCTAGGCATTCTGTATATTGCACATCTATTTTTTTTACATTGAACTATTGGGGTGAAAGCTGCTTTTTTTGGAAATTGACCAATTTGGTGTCAGCCTATTTGCTGCTGACCACCTGAACTTGCACTCACCTGTAGCTTTTCCTGAATCATGTCTCCTTCTGCCATGCCATCTTAAGAATACATAGTCTTAAACATTATAGGCAGATGACCTGTTAGTATCCCTGGTGCTTTGAATCAAGGGTCTCCAACCTTGGCAACTTTAAAACTTGTGGACTTCAACTCCCAGAATTCCTAAGCCAGCAAAGTTTCTGGGAGTTGAAGTCCACAAGTCTTAAAGTTGCCAAGGTTGGAGACCCCTGAATCATTTTTTTGCACTCAATTCTGAAGCACTGCTATCCCTGTAACATAAGAGCAATTCAATCTTATTTATATTTACTCAGAGCTCAGCCTCAATGAAACTCTTTCTTACCCTTTAGGTGATTCTTTGGCCATATCTATTCTCTGATTTCTTCCCTCAAAAGAGGCATGTTTGTCTACTTTATTCTCAGATCTTGATCAACAGGTGATATGTTTTAAAGTTACATAACTGTTGCCTGAATAGACACAGTATGTTTCATCTAATTTTATTATGGGCTCTGGCTCTTCATTTTGTTTATTCAGCAAATCCTCTCTTACAGTTAAATCTCTTCCAGCTGTTTCTAAGGACACATCTTGTATTCAATCCACTTTCCTCCTGATTTATCTTGCGTATGGTACTGGTAGTGCTGCAATAACTTAAGCTTAGTTACCTAATGCACGCTTATGGAGAATTCTTTTTTGTGCTGAAAATTGCTTCTGCATATTTTTAAAACTATCACCATTCAAAGTTATGAAAAATAAAAGTTTTTTTAAAAAGAACATTTCAGAATATTTCTTATGGTAGTGGTTGATAATTCTAGTATTTTACCTTAGTTATATGATAGCCAAAGTGTATAACATCTTCTAGTAGATAATTAGTAACTTGAAAATGTTCTATTTACCCAAGCTATGCGACAATTCTTCCATTTTTTTTCCCTTTAAAAATAAGTTGGTAGATTGCAAAAAAATGAAAAAAATGTGAAACAACAGCATCTTTTTCTATTTTGCAGCAATTTCAGACAACTGCCGATCATGTTTACATGTTGTCAGCCTTGTACTGTGATTTTTCATATATAGTATGAGTCACACCAATAGTTTGGAGCACAATATGTACCACTGGGTTTCAGCTACTTGAATAACAATTTCTTGTTCATGGTGCTATTCTCAGCTGAAGCCAAATAGGCTATAAATTACACAAGGACAGAAGATGGCATGTGATGTGATAGTTACAGCACCAGGAAGAAGAAATAACTTGGAGCTCAGAGTTAATATCTCCATGATAGAGCATGCTGGATTTGGATTTTTAAAAAGTGGTGTTTCATAGCTTGTTTCCAAAATTATGGTGGAGAAAGATCCGTGGTTTTTTTTTTTTTGCTGTGACCATTGTAACCTTTGTTTCCTGCCCCACCAAGTGATAAGTCCTTGCTTCAGCTTCAAAAATGTCAGCTGTCCCAGTACCCTTAAAACAAGGCTTTGTTTTTCAGGAAGTAGGAAGCAATGGGTTTCTTTTTGCTAAAAATAGCTGCCACATTTAGATGAGCTTGGAATACAATTGTTCTTTTGGAAAGCTGTGAATTGAAATAGATCTGGGAAAGCAGAGACAGAGGACATCCTTGCAACATTCAAGAATGGTAACCTATGAATGAACAGATATTAGTACTCTCAAGATTTTTTTGGTTATCTAG
Organism: Hydrophis major; assembly: GCA_033807585.1. NCBI lineage: Eukaryota > Metazoa > Chordata > Lepidosauria > Squamata > Elapidae > Hydrophis > Hydrophis major. The sequence continues at coordinate 183,528,794 of CM066330.1, read as the reverse complement.
ATTAGCAATTAATCACATTCAGCAAACAATTTCCTCCAAAGAGAACATTTGTGTGATTAATATGACATCAACAGAGATATGTATAGAACCATAAAACATAAGAATTTCCTTCCTCTCCCAACACTCTTGTCAAAAGGCAAGGTGACGCAAAAGCATTTATCTTCTTTCCAGAGAAGATCCCAAGAAAAAAGTGTTTTAGGCTGCTTGAGGCCCTACACTCACAGCCTATAATCCTTGGCTATCATTAACTATTTGCCACCACTGTACTTCACTTAGAGATAGTGATTTCACAAGATTTCTCAAACCTTGTTTTTTCCACTGCTATTTTGGGGTTCTTTCCCCCCAAACTAATCAAACTAATCAAACTGTTCCCCCCACAAACTAATCAAAAAGCTCTGCCAATCTGAACCCCAAGCACATATTTGATTTGGGTACCAAGCTGGGCCATGTACATTCCAGTTAAAGGTGTCTGATGAAGGGAGAGTGGTTATTGGAGGTGGTGGCATCATGTTGCAATACATAATGGTTGACAAAGGTAACAGGAATGAAGACCTGGGAAGGAGACATGAATGAATGGCCAACTGGATGCTAAACCTGAATACAAATGCAATAGGGTGACAATGGTGCAAAGCAAAGGGAGATAAAAGTAAGGAAGGAGGAAGAAGATTTGAGAAGCAGATATACAGATTGTACTGAAGTGAGAAGCAAAGTGCCTTCCCAGCCTTCCCCTAGTTAGTAAGTGTAGTGTACTCATGTACATACTTCTAATACCGCATTCCTAATGGGTAGTTAACATAGCTTAATGATTGGTTAATAACGACAATTTCGGATTGGCCGCCTAAGCGGTGGGAAGTTTAAATAAATGCCATTGGTTGCGAGCCATGAGCAGCCGCTATAAAAAGGGCTGCCACTGCTCAACTTTAGTTGAAATTACTGAATGCTAATGAAGGGCTGAATTCAACTCTGGTCTTCGAGTCTGCTTTGTTCTGACGATAGAACAGTAAGAGGCTTCTGCATTTGTCTCATTTAAAACCTGGATGATACAAGATCTCCCAGGTTTCAGTTCAGCCAAAGTTCTTGGAACAATCTGATTGAACTTCTGATCCACAAAGTGTTTATTCTAAACATGAACAAAACACATTCCATACACAATCCCGAGATTAACTTTTTCTCAAATTGAATCTCATAATTGTTTGCCTTATGACTGCACATTAGAAACCAGTTATGAATTATTCTATTCTCAAATCTCTGTTGAATCAAACAGCCGATTCACATTTGCCTATTATAGAGTGGGACCAATAAATGCTATCATCTTGGCATACTATATGATCTCATATAGGAAACAAGCTAATATTTGTCAGTTTAGAAAATGGAAGATGTCAGCTTAAACTGGAACACTGTAATATATATGGTAACTCTGATCATGTTACCAAATAATTGCATGCATATAAGAGACACTGGATTTCGGAATAGACAGAGATAAATTATAAGAAAACTCTTCTTTTTGTCTGCTTTAAATACTGAAGATTTTTAACATGTGGTTGTCTGGTAGATGAGTTTCACTTGGTGCATGGATGGTAGAGAAAGGCACATAAGTTCAAAGGAAATATATCAAACTTTGTTCTTACAAACTAGTAATGTTTGCCTTAAAATTGGATGTTTTCTGGATATTTGGAAATCAAATTCTTGTAATTTGAAGTCAAGGACTCTCAAACTTCACTGTCCTTTCCTGGACATATCTGAAAGTTTCATGTTGGCAATGTGCCATCCTAAAGCATTTGAAAAATATTGATATTAAACAGGAATATAGAAATATAAAACTTTGATGTGAACTGGTTATACCTCCGGAGGCTAACAATTCAATTCAGATTACAAAAAAGGCAGTGCAGTGTATTTAGCCTCTTAATCAAGAATTAATACAAAGATTTCCTTATTTTTCTTTCTTTTTTTCCTTTCAGTCTCAACTCTATTTTGAAAATTCAGCCCAAAAATTCAAGTGCTCCTAGGACTGAGCACTGAGAAATATGTTCCAAGGAATTAATATTGTTACGTCCGCTGATATTTCTCCTGATAATTCAGAAAGATGTATAAATAGGGAAAGTGATAGGTAACCATTTCAGGCATTTTATTCCCAGTAATAAATCTAAATTGTATAAAATAAATTTGGAGGTTGATAATTTGCCTTGTGAGATCATTTTGATGGAATAATAGCATAATTCCCTTATGTATGTAAGTTGCCATTTTCTGGATGTAATGAATGGAATGTCATAAAACATATATACTTCAAAACATATATCTGAGTGAAGCAGGAGATATTCAGTGCACTCAACTTTGGCTCCTACATTTCTACATTGTTGACTTAATAGACTTTAGCTCTAATCCTTATCTGCAGCAATGCAATTTTTTTTTTCAAGATTAGTACAAAGTGTATCTTCTTCCAAATGTATTTAACATACGACAGTTTGATTCATATGTCCTATAATTGAATTTTGAGAGCGCTTCTACAGGCTTTTCAAACTCATTAACTAAAGAGTGAGGCGATCCCCTCTTCTTTTCATTTTCTGTCTCTAAAATGTTTTGCAAGGTGTGTTTACATTCCATGAAAGAGGTATTAAAACCCACAAGACCTTTCTACATATATATTCCCAGCTTCTTATTTCATATTGTGTATAATGCATTTGAATAAAGGAAATATGGAACTATGTTACCTTGGCAAATGGCTCTTATATTGTTCATGGGAGCTATTCAATGCTTACAAGTCTGTCACGGGCCCATTCTCAGCTGCTGCTCTGATTAACTTCAAAGATTATTGAGAACATGGTGACTCGCCATGTTTAACCATGATAAAGATAATATCCAATTTCTACCGGAGAATAATTGGTCTGAAATACACTGCAGAAAAACTTGAGCTGCTTGGACAGAACTAGTTGTATGGAAAGCTAAACAATATCCATATGTAATGATTTCTTGATTCACAATTTTGAAACTGAAAACCTCTTGGCTTGAAGCTTGTGTGTCCATTCCTCTGGGTATAAGGGTTCCTGGCAAACTATCAGCTCTTAAATATCACTTCTCCAATTACATTCTCACAGGTTGCTATTTATGCAGACCCAACTTTTCAAATCTGTATAGTTGGTATTGGGCTGCAGCTTAATGCATTACAGGTGGTTTTTGCTGCTTCGGGCTCATAGGACAGACTGATTCCAGATGGTCACACTGTACTAGTAATAACATCTCATTAAGTTGCAAAGTTTCAACTATGGCCCCAGAATTATCAATGAAATAGAAGCTACAGGAATATCAGCTGTATTCCAAGTCATAAATAGGATTTTTCATAACTTTGAACTTAGATTTGCCATTTGTTGGTGAAGAGGTTTTCTTGCAGAAAATATGAAAGGCCACAAAGAGTGAACTGCTTATTCTAATTTTAAGAGTGATTTTGAACCTCTATTTTAGATATATAGGAAGATGTTCATTATGTATCTTGAAAAATTAAAAACTTTTAAAAGGGAAATACTGTGTTCAGATAGCTCTTTGCAGTTGGAAAGTTATTTTATACTGGATTTTTGTCAAGTACAAGTACTTTTTTAGATGAACCATCCAACTAGGAATTGGTTATTTAGAGAAAATATTAATGAAATTAGCAAAACAGAGGAATAATTGGTCTACTCACCTTGCCCAATAACTTCCAAGTACCTTGGGACTACATTTCCCAGAGTTCCCAGAAAACATACTATTTGGGTTGACCAGGAATTCTGGGTATTGTGGTCCTTATATTTCTGGTGGGTTGCTGATTAAGGAAAACTCATCCAGACTTATTTAATTTGCTAAAATTTGACTAAGTAGGGATGGTGTTAATAATCATGATCCTTAATTTATGTATAGTCAAGATTCTCTCTGTTCTTGATGTTTGCTCATTCAAGCAAGACAGCAATGGTTTTATAACTTTCAACTGTTTATGCACTGTCACCACCCCTTTAGTTTTTTCCATACAACCAGTGTTATTGGAACAAAGTTAAAAGAAGGAAAATGTCTTTTATTCTCTGCTACTTGAGAAATACAAAAGCATCTTAAACCAGTCCCTGGTAATCAATCTGGGGAAAAAACCTAGGCCTTCCTAGGCACATTACCAGATTACAAGCCCTCAAGACACATGATAGCATCCAAAATCTCTGTGTAAAATAGTACTTAGATTGAAGATTGTGGTCTGAACATTTGCCAAAAAAAGAGAGATTTTCTGTGATCTTGGAAGGATGCTTTTATGCCTGATATCAAAGGTGGGCTTGATTAAATGTGTTCAATCTCAGTCTTCAAATTGGCTCTTCACTGATGCAGTGAAAAGACTTGGGCGATATGAT